>CAWUFW010002568.1:1117312-1717312 GCA_963921515.1 Calotriton arnoldi | reverse complement strand
ATGCTACAAATGCACTTACTTTAAAATTAGCAGATTTTGGAGTCCCAGCATTAGGTGGGACTGTTACCTTTGTGGTCGAGGCAAATGAAGCATACAGAATGGAGGTGTTCTATTCGTGGATTAAATTCCTACCTGCGGATGACCACACACATACATTTCATTTTAACACTCCGGATGAAATACAAGAAGAATACAATGCATACAAGGACATAGAGGTCCTGTTAACGTACCAGGATCATATAAACTGATTTAAAGGCGCCCTCCCACACATCACAGAAAAAGTGAGACTCGGTCCGCTCAGCAGAGAAGGAGCGACTTGGCCGGTTCTGGCTGCTCACACACTGCATCCAGAAGTTGACACATTGCCAATAGCAGACTTATGTCCACTGCATAAAGAAATAATAAAACTTTACAGAAATCTGACACAGTTTGTTATGAGAACACTCACACTTCAACCTACAAGGGTTACTCCAGCAGGTCAACTATAAGGGAATGCACCGAATATTACCCCACAAACACTGAACGCAGTCATGGGAAGAATGCCCACTAAACGTGACCAAATGCCATTCTGGATAGCACAGAAAATAGCACAATTAGAAGCAGTGTTTTCACACACAGGCCCCCAGGAAAAACACAGAATACTGGCAATTTGCTTGTCAATGGGGTTAGCTCCCTCGATAGAGGATTGTACCACTTGTGGTACAGTTTTCGCTGCCATCTATACCAGGACTCATGGCACCCCTTCAATAGCAGTGATACCAGAAGTATTAATACAAATACAGAATGAGTATGGAGCAGAACCTGCTCTGAACTTAGGGTTGAAATTAATAGGCAATTTCTCCCAGGTATCTACAATTATGTTGTTAAACATAATAGGGGAAGCAGCAGAGGTGGCTATACACCACTGCATGAGGGAATGCACTCCTGCACAACAGGAGCGAGATTTACCTAAAATTATCGAAGATACATAAGCTGAATTAGGTTGAGATAATTTGGGAGCTAGACCTATGAAACTACAAGTAATGGGAAATCCTGAAAAGGATGACAATAAGCAAACACCAGATCCTTCTAAAAAGAAATGGGATAATAAACAGCAAACAAATAAGCAAAATGCATCACAATGGCGGGGTGGGTCTCTTCAACAGGAGCCCTCCGAAAGGAGGTATAACCTTAAAAACCGTGATAACATTAGAAATCCTGACAGGTATCAGGATACTGATACACGTTCCTCTCGTTCCTTTCAGGATTCATCGAAAAACTCAGAGAGGGAAGGACGGTCACATTACAGATCAGAAGAGCGAGCCAAGCCAAGAGACACACATCGCACTTCAGACTATAATATCAAAAAAGAAGATAAGCTAAAATCAAAACCTCAATTTAAAAAGAAGAAAGTAGCAGGTCTTAAAATAAGAAATGCCCAAGCTGCTGAGGACACAACTTTTGAATGGGGAATGGGCTCTGACGATGCTTGACAGCGCAGCAGAAGTAACAATAGCTTAAATGGATTATTTTGCTGAAATATAGTGCTTGGGAGCAGATATTTGACAGCATTCTCAGCTTAGGCTCTCAGCGTCAATTTTGTAGGCTACCCCAAGGGTACAAGACTAGCCCTGGGTTGTTCTCAGCAAGAGTATCAGAGTAGCTTCAAAATTTTGATGAGGAGGCATTGTCCTACGTAGATGATATTTATCTGACGGACGATGAACTATTGGATAATTTGGCCAGGGTGAACAACATAATTTTGGGGTTCGCATCGGAGGGATAAAATTTAACTGTAAAAAATGTAAAATTGCCTATCCCAATGTACTATTTTTGGGATATGAGCTGAAATGAAGGGAAAAGCCATGCAGCAAACTTTTTAGAAAAGTGTGCACTGCTCCAACCTCCAAAGACTCTGAAAAATCTGCAATCCATTTTAGGATTCCCAAATTTTGGCAGAACATACATTTTGGATTACACAGAAAGAGTGAAACCTTTCTACCACTTAATTAGACCTGATTTCTCAGTTCAATATTGGACACAGGAACACACAGAAATACTTCGTTTCCTACAAGCTGACACAATAGCTTCCAAACACTTACACACACGTGTAAACACTACGAAATTGGTGATCCGTGTAATCGCGTGTCAATCCGGGTACACTTACCTCACCTTCAATGAAGGTGAAACTGTGCCCATTGCATACAAATCACATTTGTACACAAAAGCTGAGATGCATTTTGCATCAACTGAAAAAATCCTGATAGCAGTAAAGACTACTGTAGTGAGAGAAAGCAAACACAAGGAGATGATGGACGGAGCTCTGAAACTTTCCAGACACTCACCCCCAGTCACAGATCTGGGTTGAATCCATCATCGTTCTTTAGCTCACTTCGCCACCTCAGTTCAGACACAGCTATATGCAAATCAATCTTGACCCTGTGCCTCATAGGCCTAGGTAGTCACACAGCCTTTTACCTACATCAAGCTAGCCTGGCTGATGAGGGGTTTTACCCCTAACCCGGTCCAGGATGCTTGTTTCCGGTTCAGGGAAGACCTGGCTCGGCAGTTCGGGCTGGACTGTTCCCATGAGGCACAGGGTCAAGACTCATTTGCATATAGCTGGGTCTGAACTGAGGTGGCAAAGTGAGCTAAAGAACGATGATGGAATCAACCCAGATCTGTGACTGGGGGTGAGTGTCTGAAAAGTTTTGGCGCTCTGTCCATCAACTCCTTGTGTTTGCTTTCGTAGTGAGAGAAAGAGCACTGGCTCAGGTGAAATGAATAATTGTCGGGACTCCAATACCAACCTTAGAGGCTGTTACAAAAGCAAGTGTTCCTAACGCTAAAGCACTACATCCACAATGGATACAATGGGCTAATTCTCTCACTGCAACAGATGTAGACTACAAATTTGATTCTACATTAAAAACACAAGCCTTTCTGCAGTATGAACAGGAATATCCTCTCCTGAATGAAATAATGCCTTTAGATCAGAATGAATATATTATTTACACTGACGGTTCAGCTCAGCCAGGTAAAGGCAGTAAACAGCAATATAGTGCAGCATGTTCAATTGTAAAGGGCCGTATGCAGGACAGTAAGTTCTGTCCTAGCAATACCCAGAAGCAGTCTCTAGGAGATTGCACCACTCAGCTGGCAGAACTAAAAGCCCTGATACTGGCACTAAAAAATACGGATCAAGAATTCCTCACACTCATTGTGTGCGATTCCTTTTACTGTGTCCAGTCATACAATGAATATCTTCACTACTGGGGCCAGAATGGATTCAAAGATTCAAAAGGTTGCACAATAAATCATAAATTGCTTTGGGAACAAGTGGCAGAGCTTAAAAAAAAGGCTTGCTCTGGTCTCATGTGATTCATGCGCTGAGTCATCAACGTGTTGACGTGCATGTTGAGGGGAATTAATTAGCTGATGAAGCCACCAAGGCGACAGTGAGATCTGATGCCGTAGCTGCAATCACTCGTTCTCGCACGAGAGTAGATGGACAGATAATGGTAGCTGTAATCGCTTCACATAAAAACAGTACAGCCTTGCCAAAAGGTTTTCCACTCAAGTACTCCTACAAGTTAGATGCACAAAATATTCCGTATGCTCAAATGGCAGGAGTGGGAGATAGAGTAATACCAAACATGAATCGCAGATTAGATTTAATACTAGCTGCACACGAGGGTCTTGGCACAGTACATGCAGGTATCACTGCGACAGTTTAATTGTTGAAACAATGTTATTGGTGGCCAGGTCTTACTAAGCAGACCAAGGGCTTTGTCCTTAAGTGCGACATCTGTCAGCAGATGAAGGGTTCCACTGTAGCGTGTCCACCTCAAACACCACTACTGATTTCAGACAGACCTCTCGCATGTGTCTATTTGCACCAGTGCAGCCCCTTACAATCTGATGGGGCTTACAAGAATATCTTGGTGGCAGTGGATTCATGCTTTAGATTCCTGTGGGTATGGCCTCGGAGCTCGGCTGACACCTGAACTGTTATAAAGGATTTACGAGTCTTCATTGGGACATACGCAATTAGCACATTACATTGGGACCGTGGCCCTGCGTTCAGCTCTCGGGCTTACAAGGTAGCCATGGGAAGTTTGGGTGTGGCATTGCGGTACTCCTCTCCATATAATCCCAAGGGAAATTCGATTGTTTAAGGGAAAAACTTGGATTTAAAGCTATCCTTAACAGCAAGGGTATTAGGCTTGGGTGGCAGTTGGGTCATTCACCTATATGGGTTCGAGAGGGCACTTAATAACATGACAAGAAGCTCCCTGGGAGGCCGTACTCCATACGAGGTCCTGTTTGGGATGAGAATTTTGGGTACCCGACCTTAATGGTGGCAGCAAAGTTACGGATGAAAAGGCATTTGACATCAATGATTGTTTGGCTGTTTTACAAGAACTCAATGTTTTCTAGGCACTACAAAGCAATGTCCAAGTAAAACGCACTGCCACTGGGGAAGTTAAAGCAGTGTTGGCAAGACCTGCCTGGGTCCCAAAGATTGGGGACCTGGTCAGAGAACAGATTGTGGACAAATAAGATTTTTGGGCCATCATACAGAACTCCTGTACCTGTCCTGGCTGTTGAAGGAACAAGAACAGTACTTCTTTCGCCTCTAGCAGGCAAAAAAAAAGAAATTAGTCTCCATTGAGCTGATCAAACCACACTATGTGGCCGATACTGAATAGCAGG
Source organism: Calotriton arnoldi (assembly GCA_963921515.1). Taxonomy (NCBI): domain Eukaryota; kingdom Metazoa; phylum Chordata; class Amphibia; order Caudata; family Salamandridae; genus Calotriton; species Calotriton arnoldi. The sequence goes on along the minus strand of CAWUFW010002568.1, from coordinate 1,712,617 downwards.
CCGCGTGGGCTCCTGGGTAGCCGCCCATCTCCTCTCGCTACCATACAGGAAGTTCAGACAGAAAGACTAATAACGTTTGAAGATTCTACTCCACGAAGTAACGGTGTTGCAAACAATGGAATGGAACTCGTGTCTATTGAAATTAAACAACAACAAAATACAAATGAAACACAGATTTCAATTCGGCCTAATACCAACATCTATGTGAATATGTCTCACAATGAGTCATCTGCCAGTTCAACAAAACCTGCTGAGCTACCAAAGATAGATCGAACAGCGTCTGGCTACTTCATCGATTTTGATACCTTCTCTCTGGATCCGAGTGAACCTGAGTCACCGTCAGCTTCTGTTTCCTGCAAAGAAAAAGTATATAACATCTACCTTTGGCTCTAAAAGACTTACTTTGTTTCTCCCTGGCTACAGCTCTGGATTGCAATTGGTCTACTGTTCCTAGTCCTCTGGATAGGTGCAGTGACTGTCTTTTTCCTGCTTCTGAATGGACATTATCTCCCAGAACGCTCCGCAGTACAACATGTGAACTTGGTGCTGAAACCTCATACATCATCTCATCGTGAAAGAAGAGACCTGTCCTTTGTGAACATTTGTGAATATTACAGCAGTTCCGGTTCCTGAAGGAATAGTTTGGGACAGGGTTTCCTATGATGTATTTGGTCCCACTGAACTTTTGAAAATACCACATGTATTTAAAATTTCTTTGAATGATATCATCACCTCCAGTGCATTCTCTGATGATTGGGACTTTGAAACAGTGAATAGCATGCTGTCTGATTTAGTACAATGTGCTGCTTTTTTCAAAAAATGAATTGTATGATGACGCATCTGATTTTGACACCATGTATTGTTACTAACATTATGGTCATCATTTCTTGCACAAAACGAGTATCTCACGTAAAGTTTTTACTTACCATCAATGGGAACATTGCCCAAAACCACCGAAAGGTAGTTCACAAACATTTGCAGAAACATTTGCTTATTTTTCTGGTTTTAACTCTTCAGACCCGACCTCATATTATTATAAGGTTGCATCTACACCAGCAAAGAAAAATATGCTCACTAATACGAAACAGATATACTCTGCTTCCTTTATTTCTCAGCTGTCTTTACCAGGTTTCGACTTTTGGAGGGACACTGTAGACACAAAATCTGTCTGAGGGACTAAAGATTGGCAAGTTCAGGGAACTGAGGCATTATTTAGAGCATGTCTCATACCACAGCAGATTATCTTCCTGAACGAAACAGCGCAACAAACCTCCTGTCTTGGACTAGCCAAGATTAAGGACTTGTACACACCTTGCATTTCTTCCCTTTTAGACTTTTGAGGATGGCAAAACTGCACTGAACATAGTGAGGGTACACTAGATGACATCATGCATGAGGTTTCATTCAATTCATCAGACCCCAATTGGAAGGGATGGTTAGTTTGACCTATCAACACAAATAGGTGTCAGTCAAGATTCAAGGGTACCGCTGAAGGGTTTAGTATCCATAGGCCAGACCAACGCTATGTACAACGAGAACATCCGGGGGTGCTGACATCATACAGTGTTGGGAAGTTATGCCTAGATTGGCTAAGAACCTCAACACTATCCCAGGTGAAACAACACTTGTCCTTACTCTCAGATGACATAGATTTAAGGGACTTTTTGCTAGGTCCCCGAAAACCACGTTGTAAACGCTTCATATACGCAATTTACAACGAAGTATGGAAAATCTCTCAACAGGAAGCTGCAGAGAGATTGCGTGAAATTGACAGGGTTAACCTAGAAAAGGCTTTGGCAGTGGTCGACAATGGTATGACCACACTAACACACAAAAACAAAATGTGAGAGCAACCCTTCAAAACAAAGGGAACTGGGTTTACAAAATCCAACCAAAATGATATGCCCCCTTTGTGCTTATTAGTCTCTTCCTAAATTTTACCAACTGTTGTTTCACACACATTCACCTACAATCATCCAAAACTCTAAGTCCTGTTTTTTTTTTTTTTTTTATCTTTTTATTAACATGCTTGGAATTCAACAATGCAGACAGATATTCCATACAGCATATTACGAGTTGCATGCTTTTCAGTTGATCTATCCTAATCGATACACACTGAGTGCTAGTCCCATCCCTCCCTCCCTCTCCCCCTCCATATTTCCCAGAATTACACTTCAAGTGCTTCGTTATGTCCGCCATGGTGCCCACACTTTTTCCCATTTCTTCGGGCAACCTCTGCTCTGATAAATCGTGTGCTCTGCTTGTTAACACCAGTCCAGATCAGAGATCCACTCTGCCACTTCAGGAGGGGCCACTGCCCCACAGTGATTGGCGATGTTTCGTTTCGTCACTATCACGGCTAACCTTAGCCATATGTTCACGTAGGTGGGCCAAGTTTGTTCCATCGATATCAGCAGCAGAAACCACTTGGGATCATGTGAAACCTGTGTCCCGATCACCTCCGTCATTATTTTCCCTACACTTTGCCAATATGTTTGTAATACTGGGCACTCCCACAACAAATGTAGGAAGGATCCCTTCTCCCCGCATCCCTTCTGGCACTGACTACTCCCAATATGTTCTATGTGATGTAATGTGGTTCGGGGATAGTATACTCTATGCAGGATTTTAAGTTGGATAAGTCGGAATCGGGCACGAATTGCTACCTCTTGCGGTCCTTGTATAGCCTCTGTCCATTCTTCATCATCCAATTGCCCCAGATCGCTTTCCCAACGAGCTCTCAATGTCCCCAAGGGGTCCAGTGAGTTATTGAGTAGTTTTCTATATATACATGAAATGGCACCGGTGGTCAATGGTTCTGTCAACAGCCTGTCCTCTAGTGGAGATGCTGTTGGAAGTGTGGTCCCCTCCTGTATGTAGTTTTTAAGGGCATGTGCTAGTTGGAGATATCTCAGCCATTCTCCTTGTGTCAACTCGTACTCGGTTTGCATAGTTGCAAATGGTATGTAAGCCCTGCCTCTCCATACATCCCCCGTTTGTCAAGACCCAGTAGCTTCCATTTGTTAAAATTTTGCATCGCTCTCACTTTGGAGAGCTTCTTGCTGTCCCACAATGGGGTCATCTCTGTTAACTTCCCTTCCCATCCCAAGTATCTGGTGGCCATGGTTCATGCCTTAACTACTGTTTGTGTGTGTGGTGGGAGATCTCTACTCCCCCCTTTCCCATAAAGGAGGGAGTGATAGCCTCTCTCTCCCATGCTTAGTCTGTCGACTCAGTAGGCCGGTTCCTCCCTGTCACCAAATACCCAGTCATTAACACACACCAGTTGCGAGGCCCAGTAATATAATTTAATATCCGGCACCACTAATCCTCCCTCATAAACTCCTTTCTGTAATTTTCGTAGGGCAATTTGTGGAGGACCCCGTTCCAGATCAGTGCTCTTCATTCAGCCTCTATTCTACTAAAGAATGAGTCCGAGAGCTCATTAGGGGAGTTTTGTATGGCGTACAATAGTCGGGGAAGGGTCATCATCTTAAATAAAGCTGCACGACCCATCAGAGTGAGGGGCAGCGTTTTCCATCGTTCGGCGTCCGCACTGAACCTAATCAATTGTCTTTCAGCATTTCTCTTATAGAAGTCCATTGGGTTTCTGGTTATATTAATCCCCAAGTACTTAAAACCTTCTTTTGCAACGGGGATTGTACATCGACTTGTAAGTTTTGGGATGCCTCCTATCAAGGGGAAGAGCAGCTACTTGTCCCAATTTATACGGTACCCAGACTAGTCTCCGTAGATACGGAGGATTTGGAGTATTCTATCTACAGATTGTCTCGGTTTCCTAGCATAGAGCAGGACGTTGTCTGCATACAAGGATATACGTTCTTCCCATTCCTCCCCAATCGGTATCCCCCATATCAGTGGGTCGCGTCTCACACATGCGGCCAAGGGTTCCAGGGCCAAGGCAAGGAGCAACGGGGACAGAGGGCATCCCTGTCCAGTACCCTTTTGCAATATAAACACTCTGGAGGTATTTGAGTTGACCCTTACCCTCGCGCGGGGTCACCCATCTGATGAAAGCGGGTCCAAAGCCCAAGTGACTCAGCACCGCTGACAGGTTGTTCCATTCTATATTATCAAAGGCCATCTTAGCATCCAAGGATAGTAGAACTGACGAATGCAACTCATCCCTAGATGTTATATGTAGGGCCCAAATAGTCGGCGCAGGTTGAGCCTTGTACTTCTATGGGGCATAAACCCTGCCTGATCCGGGTGTATAAGGGATGTTATCACTGTCACCAAACGCATCGACAGTGCCTTGGCCAAGACCTTAGCCTCATAATTTATCAGAGAGATTGGCCTATATGACCCACACTGCTCTGGGGGTTTTCCCTCCTTGGGAATTATGACTATTACCGCCTCTCTCTGATCAGGCGGGAGGGCCCCAGCTGTGTTCACCTCTGCGAACATCGCCAGTAAGTGCTCCGCCGATTTGTCTGATAGAGCTTTGAATAATTCGGTCAGTAGACCATTCGGTCCCATTGCTTTCCTTGACTGCAACGCCTGTGTAGCTGTCTTGAGTTCCTCCACTGTCAAATCAAAGTCCTGTTTTTTATATAAAAGGTTTCTCCTCCTTTATTAAAACAATTTTACAATAAAATCTATAAACAATTCATCGTTTCACAATCATTCATAAAAAAAAGTAGTCATAGCAAGTTATTCTAATATATGGAGTCATTAATGCCTATACATAATGATCCTTTTTCTTCAAATAATTTTCAATCTACTAACTCCTAAATTTGCATTGTGAATAAAAAAACTCCTGTTACTTTGTTCCTAATACAGATGTTTTCAAAGGCAGCAATATTACAATAATTACTACAGCTGTGAATAACAAATCATTAAAACCAATAACAAAACAATATAATGAAGAACAAGTTGTCGACGCGGTGTTTCGGTGGACTTGTATTGATGGACACCACCTTCTTCAGGACAAGCTTATGTTTAAAAAGACATAATGTTGTTCATTTTCTAACATGTTCAACACATCTTATGGGTGTCTCGCTCAGTTGTAAGGATGATGGATCACTTCCAGTGTGTTACGATCACCAGGAAAGTTAAATAGTTGAGAGTTCCTCACTCTTATTTCATCACTACTTTATTTCGATCTTCTTACACTAACATCCAGGATTTATTCACTGGGCAACATTGTATCCTCTGCATAGATATAGTAGAACAGGACTTGTCTATTCTTCAACATGGGCAATCGCAGTTACGATCGATCCTGTTATTAAGCTGGACATTACAATCATTGAGTTCTGGTCATGTGCCCTGGTGATATTAATAGTACATCTCTGTTTTCAGCTTATAATTTAAAACAAGGCAGACAACAATGGCACAGAGAAATGTGAAGTATACATTGCTCCACATTGAAAAATTAGACAAATTACCTTTTACTGTGGCTGAGTCACCTTCCACAGAATGGTTAATCCATGGCCATATAACATTGCCAGTGACAACTTTCCAATTTCAATATTGTCTACAGTATCACCAGGTAGGCAGGTATGAAGTGTTGGGTAGGGAATACATCCATGAATCGTAGGAGTTACCTTACAGATTTAGCTACAATAATGGGGACACTGAAGTTTTTCTCAGTGGTTCAGACTGTGGGAATTCTTTAAGTGGGTCTCTAATTTGTCAGGATATTATACTTCACGGAGCTTGCAACGCTTTGGTTGCAGACCTATCTTGTCACTTGAAAGGATCCCCAGCTGCTGTGACAATCCAGTGTTCAAGCTACTCTTGAACGGGAGTTATTTGATGGTGAATGATCAAGGTTGTTGATGGATGCGGCCGGGCATTGCATATCTGATCACAGTAAGTTCCAGGGTTACTTGTTGTAAGCAGGTATTGTTTCCACCGACCCACACAGTCAGGGAGGCGCCGCTATGGCCTTCATTGAATGTTTCCCTTATACCGTTTGATTCTCTGAGCAGACTGAAAGCCATAGTTTTTTAGAAGGAGGTGGCCTTAACCTGAGCTCGAGAGACTTTTGATCTCCAGGTTGCAAGGTCTTCGGCTGAGATACAGGCCTTAGTCTGAACTAACTTCCCGCTCCATTTCGGAGAAATGGTACATCGTATCTTTAACATGTCTGATACGAGTGGGATAGTACACCTATTAAAGACCATAGGTCTTAAATAGGTGTTAAGCACCTTTCAGACGTTTTTCGGAGTTATTCCAACTTTAATACACTCTGTATTTGGAAGCATATTTGGAGGGCTTCCACTGACCTGCTACTGGTAGTGGGTATCCTGTTTTTAATTTTTCTGCTGTGCAATGGATGTTCGCAACTCCATGGAGATAGAAAAGGCGCTCTTGGAGCGACGTTGCCTTGAACGCATGGTACTCCATCTGGGCACACCTTGGCTTCGGGAGCTAAGCGAGCATTGGTTTTTATCGTTCAGATCAGTCTGGGTAGACTGCGTCTTGCCTGTACTCTGCTGCTTATTCTGCGGACATAACTGCGTGTTGGACATCTGTCTGACTCTTCCATCGGTTTCGCCTCCGGACGTGGATGTACTGCTGGACCCGCTAAAGGGCCATGTAATGCAGTGTCCTCAGTGTATTCCAATCCTGATGCCAGCATTCCTAGATCCACCACGGGATGCTTCAGCTCCTGTTGGAATGGACACCGGCTCTGTACCAGGCTTACAGGCATCAAGTGCTTCCTCAGCAACGGCTGTGGAAACCGGAGAAGATCACCTTTGCTCCATTGACCTGTTCCAAGAGGTGTTACAGGGACCATTGTCTAAAAGGCAGGCAACAGTGATGTTGCATCTCCCGCACAGGACACATAAACATTTGGCTCTCCGTGTGCTGGGAACAATTTGGCCTTTTTTCAAAAACAACTAAAACTGGAATTCGAAAACATAATTTTTGTTTGATTTTTCCTCTTCTGATCTCACTGAGCACTATGGCTTTCGGCATTCTCAGTTGGTCTCACAGTATATTGACTTTCTAAAGGACTCATATGGCTTTGACTTTTTATAGAACATATACCGTGGTTTTTTTGGGGGGTGTTTTCATACTCAAATCAAATCAAAACAAGCTTTATTCGGTTCACAAAAAATGACCATAAAAGCATTCTATGATAAGAGCAATACATCATTCAATAATACATTTATATACAATTTATCTAAAATGATGCTCATGAAAAATTAAAAGGAAAAAAATACGATTTAGTAAGATAAAAATCTATTCGGTTTCATAATTCAAATTTTCCAAATAAGCAAGGTACTTTCTTCGTTTAATGGCCTTCAGTATAAAACAAATTACCGCATTGCAAGTTAAAGCATTTCCCAAATTACGAATTTGATTAAAAGCAACTTTAAAAGAGTATAGACTATTAGCAATAAAAAGGGGTCGTAACATAGATTTTCTAATATCTCTATAAAAATTACAAAAAATTAAAAAATGGAGGGTAGTCTGAGGAGATCTGCCATCGCACGGGCATTTTGGTAAGCTAGAGCTCCACTTACCCATCTTTGGAAAGGCGACCTGGTAGTGAAGCGTATTCAGCCTTAATCTAGTTAGGTAAAATCTGTGTTGTATATTAGTTACAAAAACAAGATACGGCTGGATACCCAATGAAAAAGGTCCTTCCAGGTACAGACTTGTACATGATTTAGTACCCGGGACAACTTCCCTCAATGATGCCCTAGCGTTAAGCATTCTCTTTTTTAATTCTTTTTACTAAAATTTTGAATATCCCCGGGTTCTTAAAATTCACATTCAAATTACATTCAGTTAAAAGACCACAAATATAATTTAACCATGGTATTTTCTTATGATGGTCCAAAGTGAGGCAATCCAAGATTATATCCCTCGTAAAATGTGTCTCATCCCTGGACCAGATTCGTTGCCACAATGTTAAGGCGGCTATACTAATCAAATCGTTTATATACGGTGTATCTGTCTCCCTATGAACTATAAAAGTGGTAGTAGAGTTTGGTACCGATAATAACCTTTTTAAGAAATGGTTTTCCAGAGTTTGTAATAGGGAGGTGTCTGCCATACCCCACAGAGCACCTCCATAGCAAACCCCAGTAATACACTTTGACCCATACAATTTTAAAATTTCCCGTACTGGTTTATTACCGATTTTATGCGAGAATCTAAAAATAGCTTCTACGGATCTTAGGAATTTTAATTTGCATAAATTGATATGTGAACTCCATGTACCTTTGCTGTTAAAAAGTAACCCCAAATAAGAAAAAGTAAAAGTCCTCTCTATTAATACTCCATCCATATAGTGTGTTCTATTCTTAGTTTTCTTTTTCCCGCACGTCATGACTAAAGTTTTACTAAAATTAATTTTCAAATGTTTTTCAGTCATGAAAGTTGTAAAGTTATCCATCAAAAGTTGAAGGCCATTTGCTGTCCTAGAAATTAGGACAGCATCGTCAGCATATAATAAAACTGGGGTAATGCGTTTGCCAACTTTAGGGGTATCCGCTCTCAGAGTCTGTAATAACGAGTCAACACCATTAATATAAAGCGAAAATAAAAGGGGGCAAGGGTACAACCTTGTCTAATACCACGAGTGATTTTAATATGCTTTGTGCATTCCCCACTCACACCAAAACGTATCTTTGAGATTAAATGAGTATATATTTGCGATGGGAAGTTAATAATATCCTGTGGGGCACCCATCCCTTCAAGCGTCTGCCATAACTTAGAATGATTTACCAAATCAAACGCACTGGACAAATCAACAAAACAAAGATAGAGGGAACCTTCCCTGGCGATGGTATATTTCCCTATAAGAAGCTCAAGGTTTAAACACTGCTCAATCGTTCCAATACCCCTTCTAAAGCCATACTGGGCTACTGACAGAATATTTTTTCCTTTACCCAGCATTCCAATCTAGCCAGCATTATTCTGCCCATTACTTTGGATGTAGAGTCAAGAAGGGATATTGGACGATAGCAGCTCGCGCTGCTTCGATCACCTTTTTTAAAAATGGGGACAATCACACTCTCGACCCAAGTGGCCGGTATCACCCCATTAATGTTTGCATTAAAAAAATTATATAAAATAGGTAACCAAAACTCAATGTTATACTTAAAAATATCGATAGGGACCCCGTCCGGACCAGCAGCCTTCCCACTAGCACTATTCTTAAGGGCGGTTTTGATCTCGTCATGGGTGATAGTTTCTAATTTAGTATTATTTAGTAAGATAATATTACTATTATCAACTTTATTAATATTTTGCTGTGTAGGATTAAAAATAGCTTCAAAATGGCCTATCCAGTCATCAGACGTCACTAATGAATCTATTTTAGCGGATTGGGTATCTTTAAATAATGGCTGATCCATGGTTTTCCAGAATAGGATTGAATCTTTAGTCTCGGCTGCTTTGATCAGACTATCCCATGCGTTTTCTCTAATTTCCAATTTCCTTTGTTTTATTGCTTGTTTATAACGTTTCCGTAGGGTACTAATGTCCTCCCTGTTTCTGGGGATTACTTTTAGTGCTTCCTTTAAATCCCTATTTAATCCAGAACACTGGTGGTTAAACCATCTTGGACAGTATTCCCTATTTATCTTAATCTTGCGCTTCAAATCATTAGAGATTTCGTCTGAGATGTTTAAAAAGGCCTTAACAATGTCGTAACTACTCGAAGAATTTTCTAGACATGTTATAATATGGTGATTAGTTTTTGAACTATCCTTTCTGAGAAAACCATAGGATCTACGCCTGACCATTTTATCGAAATCCCATTTTCACCCTGTGTATTTATGTCGACCGCATGTACGCTAGCTTTTACTAAGCGAAATATGTTAGAATTTAATATTAACAGCAATGGATGATGGTCACTATGTAGACTCGGCTGAATACTACAATTGTATACAAGGGGCCTACAATTCCTTGAAATTAAAAAATGGTCAATACATGAAGATGACCTTGGTCCCTCAAATGTATAGTTAACACACGTTCCCTCCCGAGCCTCTGTCTCCATAATTACTAAGTTATGCTTATACATAACATGGTTAATAATTTCGCCATAGTTATTGTGTGGAAAATGTGAAGGGTTATCACCTAGTTCATCCTCGTGGCCACATTGAGCCCCTGGTGCCAATTTACATAATTCAATATTAAAATCCCCTGCCCAAATTAAAATATAATCAGCCTCTACACTCTTTAGGAAGTTAACCAACTCTTCCTCCATTGATGAGATAATCTCATGTCTTGAGGAGTCAAAAATATTATTGTAAAAGTTAATCACTATAATATCTTGCTTACCTTTAACTGAAAAAAGTAAGAACTGAAAGTGCTGTGCTTTAATAAATGACCTCTGTAGAGTCAAGGGGAAGATACTGATATTAATACTGCTAAGCCTCCACTTGCTCTCCCAGCCAATGATGGATTAGCTTTAGTAAAAATAGTCTTAAAACCATTAATAAAAAAAGTTTCTTTAAGCCATGTCTCTTGTAATAAAACTAAATCGCAATTTTGAATGCTTGTAAGCCAGGTTATATCATGCAATTTTTTCTTAACCCCTGCGACGTTCCATGTCATAATGTATAGTGAGTCCTGCAATGTACGGCTGATAAGATTACGATCAGCCAAGCTTGTAGACGGGAAGGTTTTATTTCTATGACAATGTATCTCGGCTTCTACAGGGATTACATCGATGCTAATAGGGGAGGGGATAGTTTGATAACCCTCATGGTTATGTACCTGCTCTACACATGCTACTTCTACCCGGGTACTAGCCTGAAATCTAATACAATTGGTAACATCCTGGTCCACTACTCTCGCATATACTCTATTTCGTCCCAGTCAGTCCACCTCACTACAACTCCTTAAAGATGCAAACCTATTTAAGGTAGAAGGTATCATTTTGGAAAGTTGATTACTTTGATTAATAGCGCTAGGTTGGGCTCTTCCAAATAAATGGGGCTGCTCCATCCTCGGTCTATAAAAATATCCAAGGGGTAGTGCAGTGATGATGTCATCATTACTATTGCTTTGCCAATCTAAATTTACTGCAACTTCTTTTAATAGGGAGCCCACCACATGGGGATGACGAAAGTTTACAACTACACAATCCCCATCACACATTTTTCTGTTGTTCCCACCCAGCTCACTCTTCTTACCATAATTATTTCCTGTGATAGAACCCTGGTACTACAAGAAGTATTAACAGAAAACCAGTGAACAACCCTGTTTTTCAATGAGTCCCAAGATTCTTTGTAAATATTAATCGGTTTGGGAACGTTTTTTAAAACAATCACATAAGGTGTAGCTTGTGGGGGCAGACTAAGAAAAACATTTTGCTGCCTCCCATATGGTGCCTGGTGTTCAATTTTCCTGTTACAATTAGCTACAGTTGCAACAGGATTTTGTCGGGTTGGATCACGTTCTTCATTTCTTGGTATAACGGGTAATTGTGAAATGTTATCCGTTTGCAGATCAATATTGTCACTTAGGCCAATATATATATTCTTATCCGGTTTCTGATTTGTTATAGCATCCTGTAACGTAGTGGGTGCATTAGATGACCGTAGGGTTGTAACCAGTTCCAATAATTTTGAAATGTCATTTTGTACCATCTTTATTTCGCTCAAGACCCGCCTTTCGACTGTATCAATTTTCCCATGCATTTTTTTGAAAAGAATATCTATGGCATGTTTATCAATTGTTTTCTCCATGGATTTACACACTGAACCATTTACACCCGATTTGGTAGATTTTCCCTTTTCTTTAGAAGTTTTTGGAGGGCTAGTCCTCCTTTTAGCTATATTTTGTTTACTTTTTTTCGCTGGTGGGGAATCCAAATCAAACATATCCGAAACTATGGAAATTTCAAGAGGAGTTATTGAAGCACAAGGGCCTAGTTTAACCTCATTACCAGTTTTAGTATTGTTTAAGCTGTTATCTATAACAATATCTTTACACTGTACCAATGCCAAAGTGTGGAAACTAGAAAGGTTACTACAATCATGCTCTTCCGTGGCAGAGTTACTTTCCTTTTGGGCAGCGTCCAAAGCCGTTTTAGCTGCCGCCAGTTGCTCCTCCACCTGCACTATCTCACTGCTAATAATGCCCATAGCACTTTTTAAATATTTGGTGATGGGTATAATTCTTTCAACGGGCTTCCCCTTACTTATTGCCAATTTTCTCTTACCCATTTCCTATGCAGTGTCTCAAATTACCTCACAACAAAGGGCCAATATAATAGAAAAATAGGATTGCAAATACCAGTATGCCTCGATGCCTCAAAGCCAGGTTACACGAGCCAGGGGGAATGGCCCTGCCCGGCCTCCTCCGGTCTCAGACGGGCTTAGACAGGCCCGCCCTTGGCCCGGGCTTAGCCCGGCACGTCCCGCGCACGTCCCGCGCAGCGCGGTGCGAGGCAGCGCTTTATAGCGCGGTGGAAACGCCTCCGCCCTCAGCAGCTGCGGGTGATTAGCAGGGAATGCACTCTGGGACACCGAGTCCCACCAGAGTGTAAAGACGGCGAAAACCGGCAGGGCAGATGACAGCAGGGACCCAACGGGGTCAACGAAGTATTCCTTCAGCTCTCCCCAGGAAATAAATGCAGCCAGACAGCCTGATCAAACAAAGCAAACACATACTCATATATTAGCAATCTTTTTTATGCTTTTTTAAACAGGCATAATTTAGCGTTTATTATTATGTTGTCCAGTCGGTTGAGGAGTGGGTGTTATGAACCCCAATGTACCCCAACATAGACCTAGGTAGTTACACAGCCTTTTACCTACATCTGTCCTATCATTGTTCTACATAACGGGTCTGGCGCTGACTTTTTACCTAGTTAGGTGCTACATGACTGTCGTGTGGTTTTCTCCGAAAACTAGCCTCATGTATTAAGCATAAGGATTCTCAGTACCACAGCAGGATTACCATCTTCTGCATAATAACTCTGTATAAGGGTCACCTCTATTGTCATCCTTGCCCAACATGCCCATAGTGCCCTCCTAGGTAGAACCCCTGAGGGTACCTTACGGGTATATAAACACCACATCTTCGCTGGGCAAACCAGAGGAGAAAAAGACCCATGCTGACGCGAGATGCTGAGGTTCCTGCACGCAGACACTCCAGCACACAGTTGTCTGACGAATAGCACTCGTTACTTAGCATGCGTTTAGTACGCATGCCATTACAACGTGGTCGTTAGAATGACCGCGTTGTTAGTTTGCATACCTTTACTGCGCAATTCGGAACAACGAATTGCAGTAGGGGGCGCTGGATGTTGGAATAGTATAATTTACTATTCCAACTCCAGTCTATGCGGACACTAGGGAAGGTGTTGGATTTTAAATCCAACACCTTCTCCCCCTAACGCAAGTCGTTGTTCCGACTTGCGTAGTAAAGGTATGCGAACTAACAACGCGGTCGTTGTAACTACCGCGTTGTAATGGCATGCGAAGTATCGCATGCGAAGTAAACGCTGTTTACCTTGTCTGACATCCCTCGCGGGGTGTCCTTCTTGAGACCAAGACGGGGTCCTTTGCTCTCTCACATCAGGTAACGGGGTTGTCTTTATCCTAAGGGGATTCTAGGCTTTACACCTACATACATGCTAGGTACACTTAGGTACATCTAGTTAGGGTTTGCATCGTAGGAGTATGCATTTTTACTGCCATGTATCCATATGCCTGCATATATTCATTGTTTTAGCACTATGGTAGAATTCTACCTTTTCTTTACTCTGCTGGTGCTTATAACCGTATGTATCTGTTTCTGTCTCATGGTTGTTGCAGCACATATATTTTATACCAGAATGACGCTGGTTAAATAAATCCTAATTGAAAACATCCCCATCGTCTATTCTGTGTAGCGCTCTGAGACAAAGTGAGCACGAATGACTGAGCGAAAAGTACTGTACTGTTTCCACGATCTCTGAGGGGTCAGGGTTGTCATGTTCGATAGTTGACAGAAACGTTTTGCTCCTTGGTAAGAGGGGTTTATAGTGGCACTGTGAGCTAGCTGGTCTACATGCTAACATATCCTTTGGGGGTGTCTGGAATCAGTCTGGAAATCAATCCCTTAGTTTATGTTGTCTAAACGTGCAGATCCTATATAGATGTGTAGGAACTACACAACACCATATTTTCAAGAGTGGCGTAAATATAGGGTAGCACAAAAATTAAGACCAGGGAAAACCTGGTCTTAACAGGGCGCAACAAGGAGAAATGCTTTATCTCTCCTTGTTCTTGCTGTTTTTATGTGTGCTGCATTGTGCAGTACCCATAAAAATAGCAAAACGAATGCATGATTGTTTATGTACAGGAAGGTGTCCCTTCCTGCACATAAACAATCATTTTAAAAATGACACATTGCAACTTCTATGTGTGCACAAAGCAGCACACATAGAAGTTACAAATTGCCATTTAAGATTGTTTATGTGCAGCAAGGGACACGTTCCTGCACATAAGCAATCATTCCCCAAAACGCAGGCACCCTTGCACTATAGTGCAAGGATGCCTGTGTTGGGGCTAGGCAGCTAAAATTAGCACCAGCGCAAAGGGAAATGCAGGTCTGCACCAATATTGTTGTAAATACGGTGAAGCCCTGCGTTTCAGAAGTGGCAGAGCGCAGCGTTGAGCCAAGAAGGCTAACGCCGTGCTCCATTACTTCTTTGTACATATTTCAATCGGATATTGCCACCAGAACATCACTTTTAGTGACGTTCTGATGGCGATATCCCCTTCTCCTTATTTACAAATCTGAGTTAAGCCACTTAACATGGCTTAAAGCTGCCTTGTAAATAAGGTCCTTTTTTTAACCCCTTGACCGCGATCGGAATTCCGCTCGTATGCTGGACATTCCGATCGCGGGTGGGGTCGTGACGAGCTCAGCTCGTCATGCGCACAGCGCTACCGCGCAGCATGACGAGCTGAGCTCGTAATGAGCACGGAAAGGGTTAATCTTCACTTAGCGTGAAAGGGGCATGCAATGGGTGTTGCAGTGGGCGTTACGCCGCAACAACCATTGCTTTTTCGTGCTGCCCCATATTTGCAAGGATGGGGCCACACCAAAAACTAAGGCTAGGTAAAATCTGGTCTTAGGATGGGGATACGGTTTTGCTCTTTCTATGTGTGCTGCAATCAGCAGCACACATAGAAACAGTAAATTGCCTTCAAATATTGTTTATGTGCATGAAGGTATCTCTTCCTGCACATAAACAATCACCCCTGCTAAGCAGTTACCCTTGCAACATGGTGCAAGAGTGCCTGCACTGGCGCTAGGCAGCTTTTTTAGCACCAGCACTAGGGGAAACGCAGGGATGCAGCGTATTTTCATAAACACGGCACATCCCTGCGTTACAAAATGTCAGAGCATGGTGTTACTAATTTTGGAGCAACACTGCACTCCGACATTTTATTGTGAATATCCCTCATAACTGTCTAAATTCATATATTTACCTCTGAAATTATCTGGGTTAATGCATGAGCTGCAGGCAGCACTGCTCTCTAACTCAAAGAGGCAACCACTTCTCCCTGTCCTCAAGCTATGCTCCTTGCAGTTCATGCACTAACTCAGAGTATTTCTCAGTTAAGTGCATGTGCTTTGACAGTACAATAGCTTAAAAACAGGTGTGCACATGTTTATGATAAAGCCCAGGGCAAGAATGCTTTGATAGGTTTGGGCTCAGCCTCCCAGCCTCAATGCTATGTTTATGTATATTCACAAATGTTTCCCCTTCTTATTCTTACCACTGTAGCAGTCGAGATTTACTCTTGTCATGGATAGGGATGCATATAAATCAAGTGATGTGTGTGAATTATGAATTGGATTGTGGAGAGAATATCCCTAAAATTTGAGTTTTTCCACATGAAAAAATATGTTAAAATGAAGAGAGAAAACCGGTAAGTGCAATGTCATTAGTTTAAGACATTTTACTGGGTGTAAGTGGGCACTCTGCCATTTAAACATTCAATAATGGGAGAAGGAGGCAGATTCAGTAGGTAATGACAAGTATTCACATCGAACATCCATTTTGTTTAGGTGACATCTCTTACATCCTGCTCAAAAATGTTATTCTGTGTACAAATATAAACATTCTACATCTGATTTCTATTTCCATGGATATTCTGCACAACGTATTTTAATAGACATTTCTGCAGTGTACTCTAGAGTAATTTTATGGCGAAATATTGGAAGTGAATCTTTAAATTTGCATTGTAATCAAGAGCTTCTTACATTTAATCCTATCTGGAACATGGACCTCAAGGAGCCTATTTATGAGGCTGTCTGTGTCGTTCTTGTACCACGCAATGCGGTGGAAGAGTGACACAAACCTCAAGACAGATTTTTGAAGCCACACGAAGCCACTTTGCATGGCTCTGAGTGGCTCCAAAAATCCAGAGTAATGCAGCGCAGCGCAAATCGCTGCATTGCATTACTCTGCCCTGGGAAGGCATTCCATGAGCAATGCATGGGTGTTCCCACGCAACTCCCATGGTTTTGTATGCATTGCCAGATTTACAAGAACTTGTTAACCTAAGAATGCGTCAAAATCTTACACCTGGGGAGGCATAATGAGGAGAAATATCTCTATTTCTCCTTGTTTCTTTCTCTTTCTATGAGTGCTGCATGGAGCACAAATAGAAAGAGGAATATGCCTTCCAGGATTGTTTTTGTGCAGGAAGTTGTCCCTTCATGCACAAAACAAATCTGCATGCAATGCAGGTGCCCTTTCACCATGGTGCAAGGGTGCTTGCATTAGCTTAAGGCAGCCAAAAGGGCTCCAGCACAGAGGAAAGGACAGGAATGTGCTGTATTCCATTAAATACAGCGCATTCCTGCCCTTTCCCTGCCATGCAGTGCAGCGCAGCAAGGTGACTTACTGCGCTGCATTACTTCCCCATAAATAGGCACCTAAGTTCTTCCTACTTAAACTGTCAAAGATGCAGGTGTGCAGTGGAACAGAGGTGCTGCGCAGTCTCCTCAACCCAACTTTACCCACTGTCTACCACTGTTCTGCCTTCAAATATATCTTCAATTAGAGTATAACCTGTCCCATCATTTCTCCTTGGGTTGTTGTCTTTTGAAAATATAAATAGTAACCATATGTGTCTGTAAGCAGTGTGGCTTACTGTAGACCACAGATTACAAGGAGATTATATCCTGTTTTAGCGGTAATTGTATCACATTTTGAGGTATTTTAGTAGGACACTGGAAAAAAAGGCAGTATCAGATATTTTGCGAGATTGCCCAGATACTTCCCTTCTAAGGGGGCGATTATGATCTCATTAGGAAACTTTTCCGACCGAATGGGTTTCAAAATCGTTTCCAAACAAATCAGTTCTGCGAACCTGACCAACCGATTACGATGCTTCCGTACATCGTTCGGTCAGACTCCCATTGACTTCATTGGGAGCCTGTGTTCTGAACGAGGACACAGGCTCCCATTGAAAAAAAGGGTTGTTGGGAAAAACCATGCACCCTGTGATGGACACCCCATGGTGCCTGCCACACTGTGCATGGTGGTAAAGAGGGGTCCCATGGGTACCCCCACGGGCCACAACCAGAGGCCTCTGGGTGAAGGGGGGCCTGCTATGGGCCCCCAAAGTCAGATTCCGACAGCCATTTTGTGTGAGGCAGACCGAATTGGAACAGCTGTCTGAATCGGTCATCGTAATCGCTCGTACGGAAACCGTGTCCATAGAGCTGAAAGATTCGGCTCCAAAAGACTCGGGCTGTCCGAATGCCATTCGGAACCGATTCAGACAGCCAAACGGTTTTCTTGCATTGTAATCGGTCGTTGGGAAATATGTCTGATTCGGTCGGAAACATAGGTTCCGAATCAGATTCGCCGAATCTGAATCCCTTTCGGAACCTTTTTGGATGGCATCGTAATCAGCCCCTAAGTAGGGAACGTTGTAATTACTGTAGAGTAACAGTGACTTTGGGCCAGATGTATGAAACATTTTTGAGGTTGCAAATGGGCCAATTTGCAGAACCAGGCTTATGGAACTGCAAAAATGCTTTTCTTTATGTGCAAACACCAAATTGCTATTCTGCAGAATCACAATTTGGGTTTGCTATTCAGTATTTGGAAGTGGAGTGTTTAGGGCATCCCTTCCAAATATTGAATCGTAGTGGTATGTATTAATGTTTTGTGACTGAATTCGAAGAAAATCACAAGTTGGAAATCGTTATTCCCAATGTTAGTACATCTGGCCTTTTTACTCTATGGTACTGTGCACTGTGACAGTTCATGTCAACAGTTGATGAGAATGGAATATGACAACCTGGCTGGCAATTATACTGTGTTTTAGGAACAACTGTGGCTCAAGATGATGGAGAGGTCAGATGCGCATGTTGCTCAGTATTATTTTGACATGTACCCTCAGTTTTCCGTAAGTACTGCTTTCTAGGCGCAAGGGAGCACTAAAAATTCATCGCTACTTTTTTACTAGCCATTCATGGACACAGGCTACTGCAGTCTGATTTGAGTCACGTGCAGCGAAAGGACCGTATCACAATGTACTTATAGATGCAACCAGGTATTTAAGGTATTAAGGCTCTCAGTATTGAGTTACACGGGAACACTGCATCCATAATTACACTTCCCGAATTACCAATACTACACGGATCGCAATTATGAGACGTGTTATTATCAGAGTTATAAATCTTAGAAAACAGAATGCCATGTACCATGGAAATCAACATTTCGCCACTCATTTGCTCTGTATATAAATTAATTTTGGGCAAATTTTCACAAACGTATCCCACCAGGTTGAAGCTGGCAAATATGCAAAGGTAAATTCCGAATTTGTGTCAGTACCACTTGTGGAATCACTTTACCTCTGAGAACCTGATTAACAAATTCAGGGCATATTAGCAACGAGGCGATAAACAATTATCGCCGCTTTTGCGTCCGTTTTCGGACGAAAAGCGGCGATAATTTTATCGCCTAATCAACAAGGTCACGCTATCGCGTGAATCCTTGCATTATCGCCCTTTCCCTCAACGCCCATCTTTGCATCTCTAATGAGATGCAAAGTGGAGCGTACCCGGATGGACTACGTTGCAAATATCGCTGATGTTCACATCGCGATATTTACAAGGCAGCCCACATGATTTTAGCAGAGGTTAGATTTCGGCGAAAACGGCCGTTTCGCCAAAATCTAACGTCTGCTAAAATCCTGACTTAACCATCCCTAACATAGGGGGTGGATTCTGCTGATACGACCACAGGGTCGTATCAGCAAGGTATATCGCCGTTTTGCAGGGAACATCGCTGGAAAACCAGCGATGTTCCCTGCAAAACGGCGATAACCTCGCTATCTCTGGAATTTTTATCGCCCTGGAGAAGCGCGTTGTTAATAACGCGCTACCAGGGCGATAAATTCCAGAGATAGCCGGCGATAGGGAATCTGTCGCTAAGCACGGCCAGCGATAATTATCGCTGGCCGTTGATAATATGCCCCTAAGTCTTATGACCGTCCAGGGTCTGGTTTGTCAAGCTTCTTTAAAGTTCTGCACTGTTGCAGTGGCCCTGTCGATGTACTACTGTATAGCGTGATCCAACCTAATACCATGTGCACGCTGTTTTTTTCTATTATAGTTATGGTACATATGCCTTAGAAAAGCATATTTTGGCAAACAGAATGTGTAAACAAGCCTTTATGTAGGGAACGTATAAGTCACAATTGAAGCGTATTTCACTTTTGTTATTTCTATAGAGGCTTGGGTAATGTATAACATATATATCATGAAACTACAAAAAGTCCTCTGTGACCCATTTTAAAAAAGCACACAGAGTGTACTTGCCATGGGAAACAATGCAGTCCACAAGATGTCTAAGAAAAGTAACAGAAGCAGTCAGGCCAGGATTCTCTGTGTCATCCCCATGGGTCTCATTAATTTTAACTGTGACACCACTGAAACAATAACACAAAGAACAGAAATAGATGAATCCAGTGAAAAGGAAAGAGCGATTTTATGGGGAAGGACTGTCTGCTCTCCTTAATTTCCAGAACAAATTCAACTCATTCCTTTACACGACTATTTATTCTTAATACGTTAATCTCCTTCAACAAGCAATTGCTTGACATAGGTGCTAATGGGAAGCTGTTGATATCTGTGTGCAACAATAGTGGTCGGCAAGGCACCAATGCTTTCCTGTAATAATCAGTATTCTGGTTGTTAATATTGCATTTAGGTGCATTTCATTATATTTTAAATTATAAGAGAAAAGTTTCAATGTAATAGAGTTTTACATCATTCTCCAAATGCAGAGGGAAGCCCACAAACCCCCAGCTTTGACCTTGATTGACCTCTTTACTCATCTCTCTACTACTATCAGCAAATAAGGAAGAAAGTGCTTTCATCCATCACTGCACTCTTCTTCAGTGAACTGTTCATACAATTAATGAAGACAGGCCCAAATCTCTGGATGTGCACCATACGCCTACACATTTCTGAGAATTAGGGCTGCTTCCTTCATTAACAAAACTCCCAGGTGGGCTTGAACTCCCGTCGAGTTTCAGAGTGTATGAATAAAATGTGGAATATTCGCATATATTTCTGGCCCAAAACAATGTTCCTAGACATAAATGTATTGAGTCTCTATTGCTGAGATTTCACACGCAAAAGATTCGAAATTAGAGATTGTTTGTAATGTCATTTTCCTTCTTTTTTCTTTTTTATGGCAAATGATTCACCATGTAAAGCCTTTCATTCTCGTCCATCAAAATGGGTGTATATTCCTGCCCTTGTCTCTTAACTTACATCTACCAATTATGTGTGTGAAACGTTTCAGCAAGGTGGAGAATACCACCTCATTTGAATGTCTTTTTATTGATTACTCCCCCAACACTTTACTGGTCACAACCATTTCTACACATCAAGGTGTCACTACTGCGGAAATTCAACAGTGAGTTTGGCACACTGCACGTAAGTTTTTCTCGATGCTTAAGCCACGCATAAACATGGAAAAAGGTTTGTGAACTGCAAGCTATCTACGTTATCATTTGCACAATACCCTGTACATGTTTATGACAAGTGGATCCTCAGGAATTTCTCAAGTATGGGTTTCTGGTAACATAACTACAACTTGTTGTTTTGCTGCTATGTAATGACATCTTTATGCTAACATCTGTTATAATATTATTTGCTTTTGTATGGTGCACAATCTGCCTTTAGTGTTGTCAGGTTTTGCTGTCTGGAGTACCTTCGATAGTGTTCTGAGTTTACCACCCCTGTCTTCAATCAGACCTGATATATGTTGTGTTCTCTTCTGCCTCTAGTTGGTATGGTTCTGTTTTAATTAATGAGCTACAGGCGTTAGAATGTGGCATTGTGCCATGTAGCTGGAGAGATTTACCACTGATTGTGCGTCTCCTAGGTTAGTAGCACACTTCATCTATGGTGGTTAACTGTATGTGGCATAACTTAGTGGTAAGTGGTGTTGAAATCGCCATAATAGTCACCTATGTGGCATATCTATGCTTTTTAAGAATATTGCAGGTGCCTGACTAATGTGTTCTTTTGGTTGTTTTGCTTCTTGGTGGCATGTGATGATGAGAGCAATAAGATTAATAAGTATACAACATTTCTGTTTTAATTTCTTCTGTTGGATGTTTTGTCGTGTGAGAACAGAGCAAACTGAATAAATTATGGGTCCCATTCACAAACACTTTTATGAGTGTGGGAAGTAGTAATACAGGGGACTATTTTACGTACTCCCTACATGTCTTTGTGAATCAGCCCCAAAAACTCCTGATTAGTAAAAAACAAAGAGGGCATAGACTTTCTATTGGTACTAATGGTACATAAATAGTTCCTGAATATTCCCATTTTGTTCTGATATCAGATGTTTTGAGACCTATTCATAAAGGCATGTAAGAGTAAGTAAAATAGTTCTACGGGAGTACTACTTTGAGTATTCCAAAATCCCATGTGTGACTAGACCTCTGTATTTTTTAGTGGAAGAAGCTATCCCTCAGTTAATAGAAATTATGTAAATTAGTTAATGTGGTACCAGACCTTTCACATGAGAGACATTTGATGGGTTGCCATGGAGGTAAACATCTGTAAATTTGTAAGTTTAGGAGTGTTCACATACCCCTCATGGGTATTTTCTCACACAGGAGAAGATTGAAAATGTGTACTTGTCAAGAGAAGAAATGACAATTTCAGTGGTAGAAAGAAGGGAGCACCCCTGGATTTAATCAAAGTATATTGAAAGCATTTATCTGTGTAGAGAAATAGTTCCACAAAACAGAAATAACAGAAAAGGATACATGAAAAAGGCATACTAGAAAATATTTTCTACTTGCAGACCTTTCCTCCTAGTGGCAATTCTGAAATAGTATATTTTATGCTTGATAGCCTTCTTTTAGAACAGCTTTCTAGGAGTATTCATTCAGTTCTTTAGGAATTCCATAAATATTGAAACATGCTCCAAATTAAAGAATATTCCCATGGGATCTAAGGCGCGACTTGTTGGTGATTTCTGTAAATCACCTAGGAGTCTTGCATCCAATTTCTCCTTCAAAATTGTCTTCATTAGGAATGTGGTCAGCATCCATCTTGCAGTGTTCCTCTTCTAACCAGTCTTCCATTTGTGCTCTCAACCTATTACTCCACTTTCAAGCTTAACATATTCTATTACACCTATGGTGCATTCCATTCTTAAATCATCAAGCCTCCTACTTTGTGACACTTATCCACTATGCTTATTCTCTGCCCTTGAAATCCAGTTAGTCAATAAACCAATGCCTTGCACCTCACGAACTTCTAATGCTTTTTCTTTCTTAGCACTGATTTTCTCCTAAACAATTCCTGAACATTGTGCCCTCATTCTGAAAGCCAATTAAATACCAGTATTTACTGTATTCACAATTTGAGCACCATTCTGAGGACTAATGCAATAATTGTGCACGTTTTCCTCGGGTTCTGACTGAGACACGTAAATCTACATATCGTGTTGGCAAAAATCCTTGGGCCTGCAATAAGTGACTGAGTTGGAATCCTGTTTTGGAAATAAACTTGTGTTTATGCCTGCAATTGGATTTCCATTTTGCATGGAAAAAGGAACACAAATCCAAACGACTCAATAATTACTTAACTTTGCAGAACCTAGGCATCCCTTGGTTAAGCGATTCTCACATCACCACTCCATTGCAACTTATCTTACCTTTGCTAATTACAATGAACTCTTATCTATCCTCTCATTTCTAACAACTGTTTTCTACCCTCCATCTTCCTAGTCTTAATAGAATATGAGAAAATAATCAACCTAGTACCTCTTACCTCCTTTGAACACAGATCCTTCCCTTTCCTTTTGGTCACCCACTCTCCTGTGAGCTCTCTCAAACCTCTTTATCTGTCACCTAGGGGTGCCTTTCACACTTTCTACCTAAAGTCTTATTGGTTAGCATCCCTGAAACCTTAGTCATGGGCACTCTGGATTTACTCCTTTAACCCCTCAGTGACAAAATTTACTGATCTGACTTCATGATATTACTTATTTGCCAATATCAAGCACCTATTCCCTTCAGATTTTTCATCTTCACCTTCACTGTATAGTTTCTGACTTTCTAATCACTATCTAATAATGGACCACTACTGATCCCATATGCATAGCTCCATCATGACAGAAATTTCTAAACATCTTCCCTTACCCGTTGCAGCAAGCCTTTTCCTTCATACACATTCACCCTATCATGATGCCGGGAATATCCATTATGGTGCTGACATACTTAGGGGCCGATTCCGATTCGGGCCGGAAATCTCTCCGACCGAGCCGGACCCGGAGAGATTTCCGACCGAATCGGACTCTAGCAGTCCGACCGAATGAGTACGATGCGCACGTATGCTATCGGACTCGATTCGGTCGGACTCCCATTGAAGTCAATGGGAGCCAGTCGTACGACGCGTACACGGGCTCCCATTGACTCAATGGGCACGACGCGAACAAGGGCGCCCCCTTACAGCGAGTATGCATCGATGCGGGTCGCGCCATACATGCACGTGTAGGGGGGACCCATGGGTCCCCCCTGTGTGCGACTCGCGCGGCTACGCGTACAGGGGGGTCCGACACGGACTCCCAAAGTACGGCTCCGACTGCTCTTTGGAGCCGGAGTGCGCGGCTCGGTCGGACTGCTCGCGGCGCGCATTGTACTTACCCGGCCGGGGAACGTCTCCATTGCGCGGTGCGAGTCGAGTCCGAGCGAGTCGGTCGGTGCGGTTCGACCCGGGAACGAGTCGGTCGGAGCGGTTGGGACGCCCGGACGAGTCGGTCGGCGATTTCGCATCGTACTCGCTCGCCCGGACTCGCGTACGAATCGGTCAGTAAATAGGGCTCCGAATCGGATCCGGTTAAGCCGAATCCGATTCGGAGCCCTACCGGCCGAGATCGGAATCGGCCCCTTAGTCTCTAGCAATGCAACTGCCACCATGCTTCACTATTGACTATGCAATACTTATTTCTGTCTGAATGAAAATTCACAATTTCTGGGGCTTCTTGGCCCCACCATGGTCAGGACAACATCAAACTGGAGATAAAGGCATGCAAAACAAAAATGGGCAACTAGTCTTTTCTGCATAACCTGTTCAGGGCATAGACTAACATCCCTGAATCCATATGAGGCACACCCAACCCTTACCTTTGGGAATGACTAGAGAAGCATCTCTTTAAAGAACATTACATCACAATGGGATAAAAGAAGACTGCATCTCAAAGAAATAGAAATTGACATCCTGCAAATCAGCTACTGCTCCATGTTATCATTGATTGTGTGTTTGTCATTGACCAAATAAAGCACTGCCTTTTGGGTAGGTTTACACTAAATACATACCAAAAAATTGTTGCATTAATACTTTCAAACAAACCATTGTTGTTACACTGCCAAATCACTGATAAACACACTGGGGCATATTCTCAAGAACGTGTGATAACCACCGCAAGTTTAGCTTAACACAACTTTGCATATCGCAGTCTATCGCGGGAAAACAATGCCGTGTTAACGTAGTATTCCCAACCTGGCGGCACCATGCGATAGTCCCACGATAACGCGTCAAATGACCGCGTTAAAATTAACGCGACGCCGCAAAAATGCGAAACACGAACGCAAATAAAGTTGCGATGAGGCCAACCGCAATACAAAAATCAGCGATAACCAGCAACAGGCCTGCAATTCCCACGCGTCATGCGGGAAAATGCACAATAAAAGCTGAACAAGAAAAACACACCATAAACAAAATAAACTGCCTAGCAACATGGATGCACCCGGAATGAGTGCCCAGGTCAACGCGAACCCCACAAGCCCCACAGACCACCAGCAAGGAACCTCGGGGTTGGGGAAGGCCAAGGAGAAGAGGAAGAGGAAGACGGGGTACAGTCCGCATGACAACTGAATCGTCGTCACGGAGGTGACAGAGCACTAACAACAACTGTCCGTCACCTCCACTGTGTCATTGGCAACACAGACGGAAAAAAGGCATTCCATCGTGAATGCAGCCGGAGTGTCGAGGAGGCGAAGATGCGCTGGCACGATGTGAAAAGCCAAACCAAGCAGAAACCCGCTGACAACAGGAAGGCAGCAACTGCGAATGAAGGTGGGAGTCCTGCGCCACAGGAGGAGCTGGAGCAAATGGTGGCCACAGTCATCAGTGTGGAGACAGTGCAAGGAGTCGGGAGTCCGGACACTGCTCGACATGACCTGACACAACATCAACAGGGTGAGTAACGAACAGGGACTGTGAGGACGGGGGGGATGGGCACAATGGCACACATGCACAACGACGTGTAGCACACCGCACACCAACAATGACCCTGGGTCATGTCCCTGATCCCCGTGGCACAGTGCAGCACACATACAAACATCAAGTAGGCCCCCGTCCAACATGTGCCCAAAGGGGTCCCACCCCACACATCACCAATTACACAACACACAGATGCACCCGGGCAAAACACAGCAAAGATGCGTATGTGAGAGCCACACTGACAATGCAAGTGACACCACATGACAAGCAGCATGGCTGGAGTACAATCACCACGACATTGTGCACGCCACGAGACTGAGGTGGCTGAGTGTGGACCACATCCGGAAAGGAGCAGGTCACACTCTGACACATCCACGTGCACAAACAACCACTGACATCAACAATACATCTGCAGACAAACAATGCACAAGAGTACAAAAACCGTCCAAGAGCACAAATGACCCAAGTCGCCAACATCACAGCACTTTAAAAGCACAAAAGCCAAAGACACACCGCCTCCAAGGGATACGGGGCAGCAAAATCACAGCTGCAGGTGCGACTCTCACACAATGCAGCACACACACATAGCAATGACAGCACATCCACATGGACGACAATGTGGTACACAGTGCAACACTTACACTGCAGAACAGAGGATACAACTGGGTCCGCCTGTGCATAGAAAATGGCCAATCACATCTGACATAGCAGGAAACTGTGAGATGCAAATGTACGTGTACAACCTCACCTACGTCATGTAGTCCAAATGTCCACTGTCCCGCATCAAATAGTCCGCCCCTCCCAAACAGTCACAATGTACATTGTCATGCAGTCTGTATGTAAACTTGAACAATGCGGCAACATACATGCCAACACAATGTCAACAAGCATCTCCCCTTCACATTGCTGAGGGACAAACAACATCTCCAGCAGAGCAGACCAGACAACTCTACAGTGATCCTGAAGAGGACCTCCATACTTCCGACACCGACGCCCTACAACAGTCCATGGACATCTTAGGCAATCGACCTCCTGGAGCAGGGCAGCACCGCTGCATCGAGGATACCCCACCCCCTGCACAGACAACACAGCTGGACGCACCCACCACCCCGGCTGGCTCCCAGCAGCCCACTGAAGCACACATCGCATTCCAAGGCCAGGTGTCAGACTGCCAGAAGGGGGTGGCCGAACATGTGCCGGTGGGGTACTACCTCATGGAAACTGAACCAGATCACATACGTGGGTGTCTAAGTCCCATCAGGGACCACCTACACTCCCCAACGGAGACCCACACTGCGACAGAGACACATGCCTTTGCACATTTCCAGTACTGAACCACACCCAGAACCACGGGATAATCCTCCACACCCCCACACTGGACTGGCGTACACCGGCCCAGTTCGCTCCTCTTACGTATTGAGTGGGGGACGACAAGGCTACAAGTGCAATGTCTCACCCGCTGCCTGCGGTGACATGGCTGCGTCCTCTGTACACAGCACAATGTAATGTTGTAGGGCCTGGGGCCCTAATGCATACATCAGGAGCACACGGACACACTCAGATAGTTCGTTGAACTGGCTACGGGCACGTGCGCTCGACACCTTTATTGGCATGGTCACATGTACAGTGACGCATGTGCTGGATGTGTGGTGGGTGAGTGTAAGCCAGCCCTCATGGAGTCGTTGGTGCTGGCAACAACTTGAACAGTGATCACAATTAAAGCGGAAACAGAAAACACCAGCATAACAGGAACAACTGTGAAGCATCATTATGGGAGCCAGAGAAAGTACAGTGTTCACCCAACATGCAAGCAGAATGGTCCATGATTTGTGGTGCACTGAGTTAGTGGCACCTGAAGAGCTGAGCAGGGTATCAAGCTGATGATGGCACCCACGACAGGTGTGAGCAACTCTGATAGTCTGGCAGTAAGACACTTCCGACTCTGGCACCTGTTGTTTGGAGTTGGTCCTGGCGGTGGTGGCGTGTGCATCCTGCGGTGATGCGACGTCCGGGCAGGTCAGGACTCGACTTGATGTGTGAGCCCAGGTGGACCGCAGTTGAGGCCAGAGGCAGCGGACAGCGCAGGGCCACAGACACATGGCCTTGATGACCCCCAGTCCATCGACCCAGAGGCCATCCAATATGCTATCAGTCAGGGGCCATGACTTGAGCTGCACAGAGTTAGTGGCCCCGGATGCACTGCGGCCGGCACAGGCACACCGCCAAGGGACGGTGACTTGCGGTGCAGTGAGATAGGGCCACGCGAGGTGAGCGGGTCCTCATCAATGTCAAAGGTGAATGTAGCGGAGGTTTGCGGGGGACAGTGGAAGGTGTCCTCCAGGGCATGATGCAGAGGGCAGAAGCCGGCCGGAAGCGGCAAATGGAGGAGTGGAATGCTACATCCTCGTTTTTGCCACAAAGTCAGTATCACCGACATGATGACGAAGACAACCCCCAGTCCAAAGACTCAGTCACCACCAAAGTTCAACCAGAAAGTGTCCATGGATGTCGGGGAACAGACTTAGTGGCACCGGAGCTGAAAGGGGATGCAGTCTGCGATGAGGCCAGTACAATGATATCAAGTCTGCCATTAATGAATCATGACTGAATTCCCAATGTGTGACCTACTCGACCGGAGTGTAGGCCGAAGGCGTAGTCATCAACGGCCCACAGACACGTGTGGTTGGGATGCCATGCACATACTTTGTGTCACCACATCGAAGGGAGTATAGTGATTTGAACTCTGCATTGATATGTGTACTCGGCCATTGTATAATCAAGACTCAGTTCCAAATGTGTGACCTACTTGACCGCAGTGTAGACCCGAGGCAGCGGTCAGCAGGGGCCCACAGCCACGTGTCGTTGGCCTGCGATGCACAGAGTTAGTGACACTAGAGCAGTTGTTGGCAGTGTCCGATCACCTCCGTAACGATGATCCTTTTCTCCTCTGGACTGAACCGCGTCTTCCTCTTACTCGTCTCCTTGCGTACAATGATATGAACTCCGCCATGCAGAAATTAAGACTCAGTTCCACATGTGTGACCTACTCGACCGCAGTGTAGGCTGAAGGCAGTAGTCAGCAAGGGCCCACAGACAGGTGTAGTTCGAATGCTATGCACAGAGTTGGTGGCACCACATCGAAGGGAGTACAGTGATATAAACTCAGCCATGAAGTGTGTACTCTGCCATTGCATAATCAAGACTCAGTTCCAAATGTGTGACCTACTTGACCGTAGTGTAGGCCGGAGGCAGTGGTAGAGTACGTCAACGAGAAAGGAGTAAAGCAGGCCTGTGTCGTGGAGGCCGTGATGGTCTGAGGAGGCTGCCAAGGTTGCGGGCTTCGGGCTTGGAGCTTGCGCCGGCACGTGGTCGGCCCTCTTTGACACACGCCGGTGTCAGCAGGTGAGCAGTGAGGCCTGGCTGCACAGGGGTGGGCATGACGGGTTCGGTGACCAGCGGCCCGGGGTGCAGCAGGCGCACAGGATCACAGGCCACAACGCTCACGGCGACGGCGTTGGCCTCATGGCGGGGTGGGAGACACCGCCCTGGCAGACACGTTGGGCATTCCGGAAGAGAACCACGCCCAGAGCTACGTGCTTTTTTTTATTCACACCCCTACGCTGGCCTGGCATACGCCGGGCCAGCCCACTCCGCACACACTTACAGGGGGGTACGTCACAAGCTACATTTCCACGATCTTCCCCACTGGCTGGTGTGACATGGTTGCGTCCACTGTACACTACACTCCAAACACCAGCAGTGCATGTAGACATGGATATGTCTGTGGTCTGCATACTGCAGTCTGTCCAGCACATCTCCGCCACACTTGGCATTTTGTACATTCTCATTCATGGGTCACTTGCCTCCTTCGCACATGCCTGGTTCCCACCTCTCCCCAAATTCCGCTATTGTGTGGCTGAGGTGCCATGCCGTTGATGGCTCATGTACATGGCTAACCAAGGTTGCCACAGTAAGTTGTGCTGTCGTGTCTGGTGGTTGGGCATGTTGTATGTGATTTTGTGACGTGTGCATTGCCAGAGTTGTGGGTTGCATGATTGTGGAGTTGAGGTGTGTGGTGTGTTCATTTGGTACTTGCCAACGAGCAGTGCATTCCCATAGGTGCCATCCTGGAAATGCTGGTTGATGTTGGACTGTCGGAAGATGAAGGAATCATGCACACTGCCTGGGTAGTTGGCTACGACATTGGTGAAGAGTCCCCTGTGGTCCACTATTGTCTGCACATTGATGGAATGCGTGCACTTTCTGTTGCGGTGATTGTGTGCGGTGTCGGCAGGGGGCACAAGTAGGACATGTGTGCAGTCGATTGCCCCCAACACGTGCGGGAATCCAGCTATGGCGTGTAGTCCTTGCTTGGTCTCCAGCTGTTCCTGCACATTGTGGGGGACGTATAGGTACTGGGGTACCTAGCTGATGATGGCATCCAGGACAGGTGTGAGGAACTTTGATAGGGCTGGCTGTGAGACTCCTCCGACTCTGGCAGTTGTTAGTTGGAAGGTACCAGAGGCCACCAGGTGCAGTACAGCCAGCAGCTTTGTCTGCGGAGGGATGTTGGTTGTCCGCTGTGTTGGTACCGTCAGCATGTGGGCAATGATGTTCAGGATGCGGAGGATGGTTGTCCTTTTGAGCCTGTAGTGGGCATTGACATTGTCTGGTGTTAGGTCTGTGAGGCTGGTGCATTTCCTGAAGGTCCGTTGTCTTTGTCTGCGCTGCCTCTGTGGTGATCCGGGGGGGGAGCAAGGGGGGTCCGGGGAGGGTGTGGCGGTCCTGGGGGTGGTGGCGGTGGGTGTTGTTGCCCTCTCGGGACTCCGGGATGCATGGTGAGTGGCTCCATGGCATCTGTTGTTCTTCATGTGTGGCTCTGGGCTGGGCTCCCTTTGATGGTGCAGCTTGTCGTCCGACTTTACACCAGGTCAGAGCAGGTGTTAATTTCCTGCTGCTAATGCGCCTAATCGCCTGTTTTGTGGTCTTATCGCCGATGTGGCTGGTCGTTGAGAATGTTGGGGTGTGGTGTTGTCGTGGATTTTTGCTCAGGAACGCCTACTCTGCATCTCATTAGCGATAGTTGCCGGGGTCATCTGTGGCGATGTTTTTTGCTGATGCTTTTGCACGTAAACTGGTGGTATCGGCTGTTAGCACCAGCTTGTGAATGGGGCGATAAATTTATCGCGACTTTGGCTGCGATAAAGTGCCGATGACTCGGCGATAGCTCCTTGAGAATATGCCCCACTGTTTAATATTAAGAAAATTCTACCCAGCAGTGTCACGGTCACACCCATTCTGAAAACCTCCACCTCTTCCACAGCCTTCCGAAGCCCTTGGAAATGCCTAACTGCCACCCTGTAAGAAATTGGTCTACAGGTTGAGGGGTGTGAAACTATACTCAAGCGTGAACCACAGCCCTTCTCAGGGTTAAGTTTATAAGCAAATCCCAAATTAACCTGTGCTCAAACCTCTGGTAGCTTGCCAGATAGCAGTAAGGCTTATCTTAGAGACAAAGTTTAAAGTATTCATTCAGCACTTCAAACAGTAATAAATTGAAAACACAACACAAAAGGGAACCCACACCAGATTACAAAATAGAGTAACTTGTAATAAATAAAACAAGACCAAAACAACAGAAATCCAATCAGTATACCACCGAAATATGCAGGTTTAAAGATTTTAGCGAAAATAGCTTCAAAAGGCAGAAAGTGATCACTGTGGATATTTGGTCAATCTGCACTGGGACAAAGTCACAAGTTCAGGCTGACTGCAATTAGAGGGAGGACAGGCTACAGGGACCCAGTTAGGCCAGCTGAACAATACTACCGTAATCCTGGTTGTGGAGTGTTGCAAGGTCCCGCTTCAAGGATACATTGCTCGTCCGTGGCAGTGCGAAGTCTGGGTCAGAGATGCTTCGTGAAGCGTAGGTTCTGGGGAGCTGTGAGGCTGTGATGAAAGGTCTTGCATCATTGTTGAGGAGGCACTCGATGAGGGAAGCTTGTGATGCAAATTCATGTGTCGAAGATGCGTCTCACACTAGCTTGCTCGGAAGAGACTGAGGGGCTTGCAATGTGAAGTCCTGCATCGGCATTGTCAAGGCTGCTGTCGAGAAAATGCTTGTGATGTGAGGGACTGCATCGAGGCTGTGTCATGCTTTGGCAGTTCTAATGCGTCTACGGCCTGTGAGGTTGATGCGGAGTGCTTGAGCTGGAAGAATCCACGCAGAAGAGAAGATGCATCAGTTCTGCTGGATCAACAGATGGGCTGGCAGAGCCCTTAAGCACTTCTTGGCGGGGTAGGTAATGGGTTCAGGAGAGCTTTGAATTCCCACTGGCCTGGCAGGTGGGACAGGACCTACAGAGTGCATCTGAGGCTCTCTTCATCCAGGCAAATAGAAGGGGGCAACAAACCTGGGGAAGGTCTAGCATAGCCCCAGGTGTCTTGCCAGGAGGATATCATGAGCCAATCCCAATTGGAAGGTCCTGTAACACTCTGACCACAAGCACACAGTTTGCCCAAGCTCCAGGAACCTTATGCTCACTGTAAAGGAGGTAATTCTCCCAGTAGATAAGTTGGTCTACAGAGGTATCACCTGGTGCCTGGGCCTCAGCTTGCTGTCTCAGGCCCTCTTGAGTGAGTCACTCTTTCTGCACTTTGCAGAATTCTTCCCTGGTGGGCCTACCCTAAACCTTCATACAGAAAGCTCAGGCAGGCCAACCAGGGTGGCAATGTCCTCCCTGGTAGTCTCTGGATCATCCTCCTCTCGTTCCCCATCTACCTGGACTGCAGGAACTTCAGAAGTTGCACCCCTTGCTGTTACTCTTATTGGTAGTGGCCTGGGCCTTTTTCCGAGGCTCCAGGCTCCCTTGACTCTTCCCAGGTCATCTGCCTCTTCTGAAGGTTGAGTTAGGTTCATGGCTGATATTCAGGTCCTGCTCCCGATCCTTCATATTATCCTTCTCATTTGCACCCTCTCTTGCTGTCATTAACTTGTAGACCTCCGTCCAGGCCCGCAGAGCTTTCTGACGCTCCAACTTCTTGGTGCCCTTCTTCATTTGCAGTTCACTTTCCTTACAGAACTGTTTGAGCACAACCACTGTGTAAAGTCCTAGGTAGCCAGCTAAAACTCCATCACTGCAGGTCTGGTTTCAGACAGTCTAGTGCCAATGAGAGAAGATTGGGAAAAAGCAAAAAAATCCAATCAAGTAGAATTTTAAAAGCTAACAATGGTCTCAAATAATTAATATGTGATGGTAATGTAACACAGAATTATTATATGGCACTGTACAAACACAAGTCCAAATGATTACCCCTGATCAACAGTGTAAATAATTGGATTACTGATTCAGGGGGGTGAAACCGTACTCAATCAGGGACCACAATCCTTGTCAGGGTGAAGTCTTAAGCAAACCCCACATTAACCTCTGCTCAACACTCTGGTAGCTTGTCACAGAACAGTCAGGCTTAAGTTGGAGGTAATGTTGTCTTTATGCAGCACTTCAAACAGTAATAACGTTAAAATGCAACACAAAAGGCAGCCCACACCAGATTAGAAAAATAGAGTACATTTTTATAAATAAAACAAGACCAAAAAGAAAAAATGCAATCAGTAGTACTGGAGCTAGGCAGGTTTTTGGTCGCGCCACACTGGGACAAAGTCACAAGCTCAGGCCGACTGCGATGGAGGGAGGGCCAGCTACAGGGACCCAGTTAGGCCCGCTGAACAAGACTACCTTGGATCCCGGTTGTGGAGTGTTGCGAGGTCCCGCGTCAAGAATATATCATGCAGCTGAGGTATTGTGAGGTCTGGGATGGAGATGTGTCATACAGCATCGATTCTGGGGTGCTGCGAGGTTGGAATGCGAGGTCCAGCATCATCGTCGAGGAGGTCATTGAAGGGGGAAGCTTGTGATGAGAAGTCCTGAATTGAGGATGTGACACGCAGCAGTTAGTGACTGCAGGCCTGCAATGTGCAGTCCTGCATCGAGGCTGCTGTCGACAAGAGGTTTGCAATGTGAGAGCCTACGTTGGGGTTGCATCGCAAGAGGCGGTTCCAGTGAGGCTGTCAGCTGCGAGATCGATGCAGAGTCCTTGCGCTGGAAGAAATCCTCATAGCAAAGATGATGCTTTGGCTCTGCTCGGGGTTGCGTTGCGCAGCAGAGGAGATGCATCAGTTCTGCTGGATCCACAGATGGGTTGGCTGAGCACCTTCGGCCCACTTCTAAGGATCCAGGACTGGAGCGACAGGAATGGGAATGGGGTCAGGGGAGCTTTGAGCTTTTTCCCTGATTTCCCACTGACCTGGGAGGTGGGACAGGACCTACAGAATGCATCTGAGGCCGTCTTCACAAGAGACCAATAGAAGTGGGGCAACAAGCCTTGCAAAGGTCTTGTCTTGCCCCAATTGTCCTGCCAGGGGGATATCATGAGCCAACCCCAGTAGAATGATCCTGTAACACTGAGGGACCACCAACACACAGGCTGCCCCAGCTCCAGGAACCTTAGGCTCATTGTAAAGGAGGTCCTTCTCCCCTCCCCATAGAAAAGATGATCTCCAGAGGTTTTACCGACTGCCTTGGCCTCAGCTTGCTGCCTGAAGCCCTCTAGAGTAGGGCACTCGTTCTGCACTTTGCAGAATTCCTCACTGGGGGGCCCACCCTCAACTTGACATCCAGCAAGCTCAGGAAGTTCACCCAGGCCAGCAGTGTCCTCCCTGGAAGGCTCAGAAGCATCCTCCTCAGGTGGCTGCGGGGTGCGAGGTCGATGTGGAGTCCTTGCGCTGGAAGAATCCTCTCAGCAGAGGCAATGCATTGGGTCTGCTTGACGTTGCGCCATGAAGCAGAGAAGATGCGTTGCTTCTGCGGGATCCACAGCTGGGCTGGCAGAGTACCTGTAGGACAACTTCCAATGGTCCAGAACTGCGGTGGCACCACTTCGCAGGGTACGACTCTCAGTCCAAGAGCTGGTTACAAGAGGATAGCCATTAGGGTCCAGGCAAAATGAAAGCAGAGCAGCAGGCCAGCATAGCAGGGTAGCAGTCCTTCAGGTCAGCAGTCCAGCAGAGTGGCAATCCTTTCAGCAGCACAGTAGTCCTTCTTCCTGACAAAGTCTTCTCAGGTCCAGAAGTGTACTGAAGAGTTGGTGTCTGAGGTACAATATTAATACCTGGTCTTTCTTTAAAGTGGGAGAAGCTTCTAGAGGATTACCTTTGAAGTGCACAGGTTTCCTGCCTTCAATGGCTCCAAACTTACTACAGGGGGCATGCAATCCTTTGTGTGAAGGCAGGGCACAGCCTATTTAGGTGTAACTGGTGCTGTGCCCAGCTCTGCCCTCCCACCCTGCCAGGAATTGCCCATCCAAATACACCTAAGCTCTCTATTGTGTGCGGCTGTCTAGGAGGAACACACGAAGACCAACTGCCAACTGCACCCAGTCATGTGACCCAGAGACAAGCTGCAAGCACTAAATGACTAAGTCAGGAAAATGGCAACTTCCTAAAAGTGGCATTTCCAAAATTGTAATTGAAAATCCAACTTTATAGTAAGAGAGGATTTTTCATTACAATTCCAAATACACCAAAGCTGGACTGTCTGCTCCCATTTAGAAGTTATACTAGTTAAGTGTAATAAGGTAACTCCAATGTTATCCTATGGGAGAGGTAGGTCTTACAATAATGAAAACAAATTTAAGAGCTTTTCACTATTTGAGCATGCAGAACTAAAATGTACTTGGCCTACCTTTTAAATACACTGCATCCTGTCCTGAGGGCTGTTTGGGTTCTACCCTAGGGGTGAGGGGTGATTTATATGTATTAAAAATAAGAAGGATTTGGGCCTGGCAAATGCTTTATTTTTCCAGGTTGTAATGCCAGTTTAAGACCTCACACACAGGCTGCAATGACAGGCCTTAGCCAGATTTGCAAGGCTACTTAAGTGGATGTCACAACAAGGGCTGCAGGCCAACTAGTGACATTTAGTTTACAGGCCACGGATGCATGCAGTACCACTTTACTAGGGACTTATATGTAAATCAATTGTGCCAATTGGAGACAAGCCAATGTTACTATGTTTTAAGGAGTGAGCACATGCACTTTAGCACTGGTTAGCAGTGGTAAAGTGCACAGAGTCCTAAATGTAACAAAAACAAGATAAAAAAAATATGGAAGACTAAGGCAAAAGGTTTGGTGCAATACCTCAGGAATGCTGACAGGTCTAACACATCCCATTGCTGAAGAAACCGTCCATAAACTGTTCAACCCTCACCAACTAAAGACCAATCTCCGTGCTATGATTTCCACCGAGGTCTTCGAGAAAACTGCTCTCATCGTGCCACGGATGACATCCAAATGACTATGGATAAAGGAGACATGGTAATCCTCATTCTCCCAGACCTCTCCACAGCTTTTCACATGGTCCACTACCCTATACTCATCCATTTCCTACACTCCATTGGAACCAAAGGACATTCACTCTGATGGATCTGCTCCTTTCTGACTGGAAGAACGCAATCAGTCAGCCTTGCACTGTAGACCTCAGACGCCCGCAACCTCAGCTGTGTAGTACTTCAAGAATACTCCCTGAGCCCAATCCTCTTCAATGCATACATGACCCCTCTAGCCAGCATCATCCGCTCTCCCAGCCTCAATTTCCTCTTTTATGCCGATGACATGCAACTCATTCTCTCCCTCACGGACAAGACGCCCAGTAACCAGATCAAGTTCAATGCCTGCATGACTGAAATCTCCCACTGGGTGAAGACCAACTGTCTAAAGCTGAACACTGACAAGACCATAATTGTGATCTTTGGGAAGAGCACTTTACAGTGGGACTCAACCTTGTGGCCAGCTGTCAGATTACAACAATGCAACGCTAACCACACAGCCCGCAATGCCCACTTCACAGAGACGTTAGGGACCCAGCTCCATGCACCCTATCTTTCTGCCTGTGATATGAATTCCCACAAGGGAGACAGGGTAGAGTGTGAAAGAAGGGCCTGATTGGACATCATCTTCAATCCAGTGTAATAGTTGTCAAACCTTTAAAAACAAGCAGAGGATCATGAGTTTGTACACAAGTGTTATATGCGTCCACCCTCGGTGTGGTGTCCTGAGTGTGGTTAGTCCCCCACCTACCTGCGATCAACTATGTCAGTCGTAACTCCCATTGGTGAGTAGTGGTGGCTGTTATCTGGATACGATTGCATGCTGCTCATTCAGATTCGTCTGTGGATGGGATGCTAACTGCATTTTGCACCCTTTTACATCCGATAAATGAAACAAAACTAGTATGTTTAACACCAAGGGTTATTGCTTACACAACCCCCTTTACATTCAGGTAATAAAGCACTATACAATTCTACTGTTACACATACTGTGTAGATAGTTGCCACACCACATTTGTGGTCTGATACTTCTCAGGATACTCTGGAATCTTTGATGAGTTCACATTGTCTCATATAATCTACTGTTCACACACACAGTACTATGAAATGTCCCAAATCTAAAAACCAAAGTTCACAAGTCACATTATAGGATATTACCATGATGCCCACGATCAGTGTGCCAAGAGAGCTGGGTACGTAATCAGTTTTTGCTCACTAGACCCAGAGCGTGTAATGTACCTTATGCAGTGTTTATATGAAATTGCCTGTGTGGATTTCAAACTCACGGTGTGCACTTGCTTGTGTAGGGTTCCTTGTCTTTGATGAATTCTTTCTTCTTGTTTCTTACAGGTGTGACTTACAGATGATTCAGGGAGGCAGAGTAGCGCAGGATCCAACCTTGACGGATGGCAACGGCCGAGCAGTTATGGAACAGGTGAGTTTAGGTACCCGGTGATCTGTTTTCAGGCCTGCGGTGCTCTCCTGTGGTATGCCGGAAGTTGCCTAAGGAAGATTCTCAAGTCAAATTGATTGCTGAATGGTTGGGTGTGGTTAATATAGGCCAACCTTGCCCAAAATGGACACCAAGAGTTGCCACTGTCCCACAAGATCTTGGCAACTCTCTGTGGCTTTTACTATGGTATACGATGTATCGAGCATACCAATGTGGATACAATCTATGGCAGCCAGTGCCGGGGTCCACAGAATGCAGATGTTAACAAATGCTCAAGTGACCTAAGAATAACAGATATAGTTCCCAGATACGTTTGCACACATCACCAATCACAAGCGAACATATACATTTACAGGTGCTGGTGCACAGGTTGCAGGGTGGGCTTTTTTACAGAATACGAACTGCTAGGAAGCTAGCTGGAAATCAAGACAGGCTAGCTTGGAATTGTAACACCAACAGAGTGAAGACCAACCCCCACCACTCACGCCAAGAATTTCAGAATCATCATTGAAAGCAAACTCAACATGACCGCCCCAGTCAACGCTGTTACTGACTCATGCCTCCATACCATGAAGATGGCAAGGAGTATTTTCAAGTGGCTCCCAATCAGCACCTGAAATAACATCACACACGCCAGTGACACAAGCATGCTGGACTATGGCAACACCCTCTATGCCAAGATCAACAGAAAATTTGCCAGAAAGTTGCAGACCACTCAGAACTCAGAGGCCAGAATCACTTTCAACCTCTCATGCTGCACTCACATCACAGCACATCTGAGGGAGCTCCACTGGCTTCCCATATGAGCACAATTCAAGCTCCTCACCCATCCTTTCAAAGCACTACATAAAACTGACCCAGCATACCTCAACAATAGCATCTGCTTTCACAAACTTTCCTGACACCTCCTCTCTTTCAGACTCCTACTTGAACACATCACATGCATACAGACAAACAGATCCAGCAGTAGAGCCTTTTCCTACATTGCTCCTAAAGCATGGAATGGCTTGCTTCTACACCTAAATGCCTCCTCCTCGCTTCTTGAATTCCACAAGAAACTGCAGACATAGCTTTTTGAGTAGTTCCGCTAGGCCTTAGGTTTGGCTAGACTCTCACCTGCTCAGCGCCAGGATACCCTCCAGAGTGATAGTATGCTCTACATAACATCCATATTGCAATAGGTTCCAGTCAACTTATGAAAGCACCCTTTACCCTACATAAAATCTTCAATTTATTGGACAATTTTTTTAACTTCCCAGACACAAATATTCTTGCCTTTTCCATCATCAGATTGGTTAGAAATTCACTGAATACAGAATGCCCTATTCGTTCAGAATAACAGCATTACAATACCACCAATCCCGTACAAACATGACCCAGAGTATTGGAGCAAAGCACTTGTACCTGTCTTTAATGAGATACATGAAACACA
The DNA here is from genome assembly GCA_963921515.1 of Calotriton arnoldi. Lineage (NCBI taxonomy): Eukaryota > Metazoa > Chordata > Amphibia > Caudata > Salamandridae > Calotriton > Calotriton arnoldi. Next base: position 1,673,630 of record CAWUFW010002568.1, on the reverse strand, counting down.
AACTATCCCGGAATCATGGAAAGGATCCACGATCAGCCCCATCTATAAGCAGGGAGATAAGACCTACACAAACAACTATCGGCTCATCACTTTAATCGACATTGAAGCTAAGTACTATGCAGGAGTGATCCTGGAAGAACTAACAACTTGGGCCTCGTCAAAATCCATCATCCCCATAAACCAGACTGGGTTCTGGAGGCGAATGGGAACCACCACTAACATCGGGGCCCTGGCACTGCTGATCGGCGCAGCTAAAGAGGCAAAGCAACTGCTATACCTATGTTTTATAGATTATAGCGCAGCATTCGATCATGTAGACAGCGCTAAATTATGGCAGAAACTGGAAAAATGGGGGATACCAACGGCCCTCCTAAATCAGCTGATCTTACTACATACGGACACCTGGGTTAAAATCAAGCTGGTACACACCTCTTTCAGTGAATTAACACATCCACAGGGCTAAAACAAGGGTGTGTCTTAGCACCCTTGCTCTTTAATCTCTTCATTGCAGACCTCCCCGGTGAGTTGACAAAAGTATATCACATGCCCGAAACTAGGAAAAATGCCCCTTTCCAACCTTTTACACGTGAATGATCTGGTCTTATTAAGCAGAAGGCCAATTAGTTTGCAGCACCTCCTGGACGCCACTAACAACTTTTCGCAAGTCAACGCATTATGCATTAACCTAAACAAAACAAAAATTATTCCAGGAAGAAAAAGCTGAATTGGTACCTGGGTGGGCATTGCCTAGAACTGGCCACTGGTTATAAATATCTATGAGTCTTACTGGACAGCAGAGGTTTGTACAAACCTCAGTTAGAGGCCCTGAGCCGGAAAGGCACTACAACTTCCTTAGCAATGAGGCCTCCAAAGAAAGTCCTACCAGATTTAACCCTAGACCCTCTACTACAGGTCATCCGGGTGAAGCTACAACCAATGCTAACAAATGGAAGTGAATCAATGCGAGAGAGAGATGCAATCGCCTTGAACAAAATTATCACCAGCGCTTATAGAGCGATCTTTCATCTCCCGACCTATGTGTCTCCTGCCCAAATTCACTTAGAATTTGGTTTACAGAAGCAGTCAGTGGAAAGGATGGGGGCATACATAAAAAGCTGGCATAAGATTAGAGGAGCTGAGCCAGGATCATTAAATTCACATATCTGGACCGAATTGACATGCCATGGAAACTCACTCGCTAGAGAGTACCTCTCAAAACTAGAACTAACTAGCCTGTGGACCACCTCTACATCCCATCAGAGCTTCAAGAAGGATGTAACAAAAACTATATCCATGATCGAAGACAAAGAAATCCTGGCAAAAAGGGCACAATCTGTGCTCAATGACTACAAAGTTCTTAAACCACAAACTTATTTAAGCTCAGGCTTTAAAATGAATACAAAAGAAAAAACTTTAAGACTATGCCTTGGCATCTTACCGATCCTCCCGCACTTACCCCCCTGGAAAATGATATCAGGAGAGCATACCTGTCGCCTCTGTGGAACGGGAAGTGAGGACCTTGTGCATGTTATCTGTATTTGCCCAAGCTTAATGGACATTAGACGCACTCTACTTTGTCCAACTTTTAAACAGAGCGGCATTAGGACCTGCAGGTAGGCAGTGAAGCTGTGCTTCAACTCTACTGCTACCCAACTAAACTGCTGCCTCACAAAGTTCTTTGGTATTGCTGGAAAGAGACTTATTCAAACACTGCCCCATTACGAAGGCACAAGGGCAAATAAACAATCTACTCAGGAGGTTACTGATTGCTAAATAGGAAAAATCTGAATACTACAATAATACATAGTGGATGAACACTTTATCATTTTTAGATAAACGCATTTCGACCCATCATTTAATACCATGGGACCAGGAAAAGCAAAGATCTTATAAGATAAACAAAAAATGGAAAAAATCCAAGCACAAGGAACTTCGAATAGCCCTTCCCTCAAAGAAAAGCATGATGCAGGAGAACTTGTCAGATCATGAACAGGTCTATTGAAATTCCACTTCAGAAAGAAAGAAATTTACATGTGTGGACAGGCCACAATCTGCCTTCAAGGAGAAGACCTCCTATTCAGAGGAAAATTCTTGAAATTCATATCACTGGCATAAAGAAAACTATGCACAAATCTACTGTAACAGGACACAAATTCTACGCACTTTGATCCCCCCTTGAGCATTTTAACTTTTTGTTCTATTTAGCCTATAATTTAATTGGTTATCTAGCACAGCATCTATTTTAACTCCTCAAGCTAGACACTAGTCTCAAGATAACATCATAATAGAATAGCTTGGGGTGGTTCACTGGGAATAGGATTATGGGCACGTTTTATGCCAATTTGCCCTACTCCTTGGTCATAACCGATGAGGGGATACAGTTGTCCAGCACTTTGCAATCTGTTTACGCACTAAGCACTTTAATTTAGCAAGTCTTAAAGTGTGTATTAATTTGGCTAATTTGCACCAGTCATGTTTACGCACCAAGCGATTTAATTGAGCAAGCCTTAAAGTGTATATTAATTTGGATAATTTGTACTGGTCATGTTTACATCTTGACGCACCGGCACTTTAACTTCGCATATTCTTCTGCTTCTTACAATGCCAAGCTAGGATCATGACCCGGGCATGGTCTCCTTCCCACACCGCATTATTAGTGAACTCCCTGTTAAAGAACTGTACATTTTGGTGCATCTGCACATGGTGCAAACTCAAAAAGATGGATGGATTTTATGTGATGTTAATGTAATATTCTTATTTTTAATTGTGATTTTTAATAAACTGAACAATAAACTTACTTTCTTACTTACTTACTTCTATTTTTTCAGGTGTGTTTGGCACTCATGCATAATTTGCAAAAGAATATGCATCAGGGTCCAAAACCTGAGACCGTTACTATTGAATGTCAAGGTGCTACATACCAAGGCTGCAAAGCCTTCAATCCACCACTGAAGGAAGTGACCCGCTTGGGCCACCCGGGTCACTAATGACCACCTCTCAGCCTTCCGTACTAAATGAAGAGTCGGTCAGACAGTGGAGAATATAAACCAATAACTGTTTATTCATTTACCCTCAGAGTGGAGCCCCATCTGTACAGCCTATAAGAGTGCTATAGAGGGAACTAAAGAACAAAGTACATAGAGATACATTATGTACATTTCATAGCTGGGCAAGACAAGCCCACAGTGGAATTTCCCAGGCAGATGCAGCTGGACAGTGAAATACAAAAAAAAGGTTTCGGTTCTCATATCTTACACAACCTAGTACAATCCAAGGTCGTTTCACCCTGGGCCTGCCACCAGACAAGTGGGAGAGGGCCTCTATCTAGTGAGAAAGGTATGCACTAACATGAACAGTGTATTCATTACCTAAACAAAACCTAACATTTTAGAAACGAAACTTAGCAAAGATAATTTTTCAGAAATAGACAAGATTAGTTTCGAACAGCCTAAAATTGCGCCTGCAAAGAAAATGAGGTAGCAAATGCTAACTAAAACATAAAACTGGGCATGAGCATTAACGAACCTAATCTAACAAACCCTCCTTTTAGCGTGAGCTAAAGACATTTTCTAATAAGTGAAAAGAAATGAAAATCATATAAGCAATAGTACTATAGCAATATCAACATGTCAGAAATCAATGAAACATTGAAAGCAAAAATGAAAATTATGAAAAATTAAAAATGGAATTATGGGCATTCCTTACAATAATCTTTAGAAAGGGGCACTGCAAGGAGGGAGGAATCCTCAAATATCCCTTCATCAATGTGCATTAAATCATCAATGTCATTCTGCAACATCATAGCGGCATTTGTAACATGAGCTGATATTTTCTGTTTGGGTGAAAAAATAGAGGCGCAATGGGAACAACAAAAAGGAAGACATTGAATAAGGATGCAGCAAAACACCAACACCACTATGAGATAGATCAATTCCTTAAAAATCCATCCCCAACTACCAAAGAGGGACCAACTCCAATTTCCACTTTCCATGCCCTTGACATTCTCAATGATGTCCATAATGTGTTGTGTTATGTTTTTCTCCAAATGTTCTTTCCCCATAATACACTGATCACCAATTAAAGCACAAGCACCACCAGACTTGGCCAATATAACATCTACTGCATATCTAGTCTGTTCTGAATACACCCGCATACTTTCCAATTGGGTAGTAATATCTCTCAGAGCCGCCACTGTGGTATTGTACAGAATTTACAATTTACATCCAAAGTAGTCTCTGGGTTTTTCTTCCGTGGCCATAGCCGTACCACCCAGGGTAAATACAGAAGACAGGATATACACAAATGTGATACCATTGCTATAACTATTCACTTCTAAATCTGTTACTCCTTCGCAAAACTCTTTAGTTAATGTTCTTTTCACCCACCTCTTTTTCGGTTCGACATTTTTACATGGGGCACCTAAAGGCAACAACATTCCCAGAGCCACATCGTCAGTCCCATATAAACATTGGAATAAGTCCCATTGGACAAAAAATAAAACCAAGGATGTGCTTATATAGGCCCCTCATAATTTACTGCTGAATACCTGGAATTCATTCCAAACGTATTCGGATCTGATTTATGCTCTACGGAAAATGTTTCCTTGTACAATATTGTTCCTGAACAATTTATATACAAAGAAGTTTCCGTAGAATTCACTATGGGGCAACAAGCAGCATAATAACCAGCTTTCTGGGGTACTGTTATCTCTTTATAATGCCAACCCACAAGTGTTATATTCTGTTCTTCCATTTCAAAATTATCACAAAACGTGCTGTTATCACACCCAAGGTAACCCTCACCCTGTGGTTTTCTGTGATATAAACATGGCTCGGGATAACCAATTCCAAACATACCCTTGACTTTGACAAAATCTGGTGGCCGAGTGTACGTGTAATTAACAAGTGGCAAGGGATATGTTGTCCAGAGGCTAGCAACAGAACCAATAGGCGAACAAGCAGTCCCATTCCTGAAAGTTCTCTTATGTGCTGCCACAAACACATTATTCATTGTAGCCCTCTTGTTTCTTCCCAGGGAAATGGGTCCACCCAGGTCAAGTGTGGGTGCATCACATACATTGTCCCAAAACCACAACACCCCCACACTGTTATTACTATAATTACTAGAGCAACAACACATACAATTTTACTTTGAGTGGACCAAAATTACATGACGTTGACTTGGAATGATTGGCTGCTCCTCCTCATCGACTGGTCTACCAAAAGGATGCATAGTGAGATAAAACAAAGAAACACAAAGTAATAAAGAACGTAAATGTTCCCAGTGTCCATCAGAGCTTCACTGGTACAGGCTCCTATCGTCCATCAATCAGTTGGCGCTCTTGAGTTCCAACGGTGGAGCTTGCTCTGTCCTAAGCTCATCCTGCTCTATCCCACGTCGACAGAAACGGTGTACTCTCAAAGTATATCTTCCTCCCTAACTAATGTTCAGACAACAGAAGTGGAGCAAATGCAGACATTCTTGTCAAACCTCTTGTCGGTACTGCTACGCAGTACTAACCTACCTTATTCAGTCCATCCCTAATCTTTTTTTTCTTTCGGCTCGGTGGTCCTCGTCCGAAGGCGTAGATTATACCTGACAGCTCCAGGCACCGTATGATCTGAGAACAGAGGCTTTTGGATAGCTCGTATTTCAGGTGGAACAACCTCGTTCAAAACATCATCATTCTCCTTATCTGTTCTGGTCCATATCAGTTGGGCGTCACTAAAAGGCACAAACATAGGCACTTGCTCACATTCGACATCCCCCACTCCTTCCTTGACCCACTGGTCGTAAGGTAGCAGCAGAGGTACCTTCTTGCAGTGGGTGGCATGCACCCAATTAGTTCGACCTGCAACCTTCACAGCCGTTCGAGTGACCAGTAGAACCTGCTCAGGACCTTTCCATCTCGGTTCCAAACTTTTCTTCCTCTGAAAGTTTTTGATTAACACAAAATCCCCATGCTGTATGTCGTGACCAGGTCCTTCAGGTTTCGGAGGTAGGGAGTCGTGAACCTGTTGGTAAATTGAACGCAGACTTTATGTTAACTGGCCAAGATAATCAAGCAACACAGGATATTCGATTTCTGAAAAACGTTTCGGGTGGGGGACACCCCAAACATTTGCTGGGCGCCCAAAAACCACCTCAAACAAGGACAAACTAGTCCTAGAGTGTGCTGTGGTTCTGGTTGACAAAAGAGCTAATGGAAGAGCATCTGGCCATTGCAACCCTGTTGTCTCTTGAATTTTTGCCAATTGCAATGTGAGCGTACCATTGTACTTCTCAACAAGGCCCGCTGACTGCGGGTGATTGGCAGCATGAAATTTCTGTTTAATGTGCAACCTTCACACATTAATTTAATCACTTTCCCATTAAAATGAGACCCGTTGTCACTCCAGATAATTCGGGGCATTCCGAATCGAGGCAAATACTCTTTAAGGAGTACTTTCGCAGTTGTAAGGGCTGTGTTGTCTTTAGTGGGGCAAGCCTCCACCCATTTACTGAATGTACATATAACCACTAAAACGTACTTGAGATTATTGCATCTCTCCAATTCAATAAAATACATCTGGAGAACCTCAAATGGAAAAATAGGTGGTGCAAAATTACCAGGTAGTGTAGGGGTACCCTTCCCTGGATTATGCTTCATGCAAGTCATGCAATGTTTCACCAAATGTGCAGCTGTTTTAGAAATGTTAACATTGTGCCAAACTGGAGCTAATAATTTACAAATGCCTTTTGCACTAATATGAGCTGGACCATGCGCCATAGTAACCACAGGAAGTACATATGCATCAGGTAAAATCCATTTCTGTTCCCCGGATATATCAATCCAGCATCCTTCCTCATTTAACTGTGATGTACTTTCCTGCCACTTCGCTAATTCCTCTATCGTGTCTTCACTCTGTGTCTCCTTTACACTCTCAACTGTATCCTCAAACATAGCAATCTCGGGAACCCATCTAGCTGGACCTGCAACAAACATTCTTTTCATTTTACTCCGAGCGGTGTCCTTTGCTACCTGATCTGCAAATGCTTTCCCTCTACCCACTTCATCAGTGATCTTTTTGTGGGCACTACACTTGATTATTGCCAACTTAGGAAGCCTTAGTGTGGATAACAGTTGCAATATAAGGTGTGGATGCTGTATTCTGGTGCCATGAGAAGTAAGGAACCCTCTCTCTGCCCACAATCGACCGAAATTATGGGCCACCCCAAATGCATATTGGCTATCTGTATAGACATTGACCACCAACCCTTCACTCAGTTCACAAGCTCGGATAAGGACAACAAGTTCAGCGGCTTGAGCCGACTGATAGGGGACCCGTGATGTCTCTACCACCGTACGCAATGTAGTGATAGAATAAGCTGCAGTGGCGGTGCCATCTGGCAATTTGAAACAAGAGCCATCAACATATAGTTCTCCTTGAGGGTCAGATAAGGGAACATCAGTCAAGTCTACCCGTCCCTTCATCTCTTATTCTGTGCCGAAAATACAGTCATGTTTATCAACTGCATCATCCTCAGAAGGGAGGGGTAGTAACGTGGCTGGGTTCAGAGTAGCACATCTTTTGATCGTGATCTGCTTAGCAAACAATGTCAATTCATAACCAGTAAGACGTGCACTGGGGAGGTGCTGTGTCTTTGTCTTATTCAAAAGTGTATCCACAGCATGGGGTACCATAAGTGTAAGGTCTGTATCAAGTACGAGTTTAGCCGATTGCCTGATTGAAGTGGCCACAGCCGCAAACGCTCGCAGACAACTTGGAAGGGCCCTAGCAACAGGCTCAAGCACAGCAGAAAAATAAGCACAAGGTCTCTGTCTATCCCCAAATTTCTGGGTCAGGACAGAAAGTGCACAGCCAGCCATCTTGTGCACATAAAGAACAAACGGTTTCCTATAGTTAGGTGTGCCAAGCCCTGGAGCCGAGCAAAGCGCAGCTTTTAATTGCTCAAAAGATTGCTGACATTCAGGCGTTCAAGGCAAAGGTTCATGCACTGCTTTCGTCGTTAATACAAGCAAAGGTTTGATTAGTAAGGAGTAGTTTGGAATCCACTGGCGACACTCTGTCCCCCGATAGATTTTGGCACAATATATATATATATTTTTAACTCTTTATTTATCATTTTCTGACATATACACAGACTGAATTTAAGAACTTACTGCAATAACGAATCAATCACTATCAACGTATCTGCATTATGACATTGTGTACGTATACAGTCAAGGGTTGGAAACAGGTAGTTCTAGAATATATACATTTCTAATTGTCTTGTAATTTTCCCCTCTCATCCAGCCATGTCTTATACAACATTTTCTGCCACCACAATGTGTTATCAGGAGCCTATTCAGTGTTCTATTTAGCCCACCACGGTCGAGACTATCCCTGTTGGTTGCTGTGTGGGAGAAGGTGAATCTAAGCTAAGTAGATATTCTTTAAGCGACCCCCAAATGTCTTTTGGCCGGGAGGTAGGAGGCTGCATCGTGGCATTGAGTTCACAATTTATGTTGCAAAAAGTAAGACCAGATAGCCAAGTGTTAATCGTAGGGGGGATTCTGCTGCCCTACTTGAGTGCTATCTCACGTTTAGCCAGTAAGAGCGCCAGAGCGATAAATTTGCGTAGGTTCTTCGACATGTTATATACATAACCAAGCAGGGCGACCTCAGGAGTGGGATCTATCTCCAAGTGTGTCATCTGGGAAATTAGCCTAAATATAGCCCTCCAAAAATCCCCAATCTTAGGACAGTTCCACGTCAGGTGGGCAATGTCGGCCTGAGGACTGCTGCACTTTAGGCAACTGTGAGGGCGACTTGGGTCTATGGCGTGGAGCTTAGCAGGCATCATATAAACCCTCCATAAGTACTTAAAGTGTATCAATTTATGCCTGCTGTTGAGGGATATCTCTCTAGTCTGTGTGCAGCAAAATGCCCACTGGTCATCCAAAACTGGGTGTCCTAGATCACGCTCCCATGCTTCCCGCATCTTGGCGTCGTGGCGTGGGACAAGGGCCACGCTAGCCTTATACAGCTTTGAAATTAATTGGTCCCCGCCTGCGCTGGCAATTAAAAGTGTCAGAGGAGGAAAGGACTCAGGCTCGATTGGGTACTCCGGACTTTGTCGCGGAGCGCACTGCGGACTCTATTAAACATGAATTGATCCATACAAGACGCGCCACTAAACTTCCCCCCCTCAGTCCTGGCGAATACATGTCCGTCCGGGAACAAGTCACCGAACATAGTCATGGAATAGGATGTCAATGTACGCAGGACTAATTTCTCCTCAGTGATGGGGAGCCATGGATTATTCGTGATGGGTATTTCCGAGGAGTAGAGGGCAGTGCCCCCCGGGACCTGCGACAGTTTACGCCAGGCCCAGCTCGTTGTTGACACTGTCTGAATGTCACGGGGGTCCCGTGGGAACCCCTGAGGCAGGAGTGCATGCAGGGGGGTTGGAAGTGCAAGATCAGCTTCTGGTCTACTATAGGGAATACAAGCATCTGGATGATACCAGGAGTGTGCGAAGCTGCATTGTGCAACTAGATAATAAAGCCTAAAATCGGGTGTGCCAAATCCTCCCCTCTCAGAAGGTAAGGTCATGGTTTCCCAGTGGATTCTCTGTCCCTTACCGCCCCATGCCAGCCTGATGAGATGTGTCCTGAGGGTGACAAAGAACCTATTTGGGAGTGGACTGGGGATATTATGAAATAGATACAAGAACTTTGGATGCACTATCATCTTCATTAACGCGATTCTGCCTGCCAGCGATAGCGGGAGTTTCAACCAACGTTAAATCTGCATTTCTAGGTTATGTACAGCAGGCCCGTAATTACGCAGAATAATCTGTTCCGTGTCCCGATGAATCTGGATTCCTAGATACCTGACTGATTCTTCACACCATGCCAGTGGGAGTTCACAATCCCATCTTGCTGTGCCAGTCGTCAGAGGGAGAATCTCGGACTTACTCCAATTTATACCCAGTCCAGAGTAGCTCCCGTACTGGATTATCTCTCTGATGAGTGGTTCCAGGTTCACCCTGGGACAGCGGACATATAATACAATATCATCCGCGTAGAGTGAGACTAGAAGCAGGCCTGTGTTGAACTGGATGCCTCTATGTAGGTGCTTTTCCTGAAAATGCCTAACCAGAGGGTCAAACTCCTCACCCACGCCTACAAATGCCTACACAACACCGGACCCAAATACCTCAACGACAGAATCACCTTCCACGTACCCAAAAGAAACCTCCGATCAGCCAACCTCGCACTAGCCGAAACCCCATGCATCCACAGAGCCAGAACAGGCGGAAGATCCTTCTCTTACATCGCGGCCAAAACCTGGAACGAGCTCCCGGCAGACATCAGGCGCGCCCCCTCCCTTAACACCTTCAGAAAGACTCTCAAGACCTGGCTCTTTGGCTAAGCAGCTCTGCTGCCCCCCTCTCCCCCCAGCACCTTGAGACCCTCACGGGTGAGTAGCGCGCTTACAATTCCCTGATTGATTGATTGAATATGAAGAACAGCGGGGATAGTGGACATCCCTGTCTAGTACCTCGCATGAGAGCGAACGAAGGGGACAATGTGCCATTTAAACGGAGTCTCGCGGAGACAGCGGTGTAAAGTAAAGCGGTAAGGTAGATGAAACCCTTGGGAATACCCAATTTACCCATCACTGCCAATATAAAAGTCCACTCCAAGGAGTGGAAAGCCTTTTCCGTGTCCAACAGGACCGCTGCGGCTGACACTTCCGGTGCAATTCTGTGCAGTACTGCAAACAATGTACGCAGATTCAGCACCGTAGATCTATGGGGAATAAATCCCGACAGGGCCGGGGATATGATACGATCAAGCAGCAATGCCAGTCTAAGCACAATCATTTTGGCAAGAATTTTATAGTCCAAATTTAAGAGCGATAGTGGTCGATAAGAGCCGCAACTCATTGGGTCCTTTCCAAGTTTGGGAAAGGAGGACAATCACCGCTTCGCGTAACGTTGGAGGCAACAGCTTTTTTTCTAGGGCTTCATTGTACACCTCGAGGAGATATGGGGCCAGTATGTCTTTATATGTTTTATAAAATATGTCAGTGAAGCCATCAAGGCCGGGGGCAGTGGAACCATTCAAGGCCTCAATGGCACTAATTATTTCTTCCTTGGAGAAGGGCTCAGCTAAAAATTTCTGCATAAAGTTTTCTAACCATACCATTGCTATCTCGTCAAGGTATGCCCTCCGATCGTCGTCTTTGTGTGTTGTGCGTGTGGAATATAAGTTAGAATAGTACTTTAGGAATTCATCTCTGATCTCGGGGGTGTCGGTATGTATTTGGCCAGTCTCAGAACGGATGGATGTGATGTAGGCTTTCCCTGCGCGAGGCTTCAGAAGTTGTGCTAGCGTGCGCCCCGGTCTGTCGCCCTCGCCATATCGCCTAGCCGTGGCATATTTCCCAAGAAAGTTAGTTTCACTCTCGGCTGCCTCCCTGAACTCAGTCAGTAGCAGCAGTCGGCGGGCAAGTCTGAATGGGTTAGGACTTTCAAGTTGCTCAGCATCAAGGGTTCTCAGCTGTTGCTCTATGAGAGAAATAGTGCCTCTCAAAGCCTTCAATACCCCACAGTGCTTGGAGATACATATCCCTCTTGTGTTGGCCTTAAATGCCTCCCACAAGGTCGCCCATGTACTGACCAAGCCCACATTGAGCTCGAAATATGTCACTATTGCTTCTCGGAGCTCTGCCGAGAACACTGCGTCATTTAGAGCTTATCCCGGAAATCTCCATTGTCGTTCACTACCTTCAGGTCTGGGGTCCCGTATCTGCAAGACAACCAGGGAGTGATCTGAGTACGTTCTAGGCAGATGGAGAGTCGACCTGAACCAGAGTGCCATATTATGGGAGACAAGCCAGAAATCGAGCAGTGTCCAGGTATCATGATGGGCAGAGTAATGCTTGTATGCTAGACCTTCGGGGCTGCGCATGCCCCATATGTCTACCAAGCCCAACGAGTCACAGAGATCCCTCAGTGTGGGGCGTGCCTGGGGTTTAGCATCGGGGGAGTCTGATGTACTCTCCTGTTCCGGCACAAAAAGGAGATTGAAGTCTCCGCCCACGCAAATATAATCCGCACCCAATGGGAGGAGTTGTGCATGTATACAATGGAAGAAATCAGGATCATCAACATTGGGTGCATATATGCACAGTAAAGCAATGCAGTATCCCATTAATCTACCAGTTACTAGGGTATATCGACCCTCTCTATTGCGGTGCACTTTATACAGTTGAAAGGGCAAGCGCTTATGAATCAGTATGGCGGTTCTCCTAGAATATGTACTGTAGTTCGCAAAGTATACACCCCAGCAAGAGGCAAAAGTGGTAGGAGAGGTAGGGGACAAATGTGTTTCTTGCAAAAATACAATGTCAGCTTCATGACGCCGTAAATAATTTAAAACATGCTTTCCCTTTCTGGTATTATTCAAGCCCCTAACATTCCAGGTGACTAAATTAACATCTGAGATAGTAGACAGCCTACCCGTCATCATCCCCTGTGGCATGACATATGGACTGCAAGCATAGAACTATATTAGTACACGATGAGTAGCAGCAACTTAACTGTGTCAGAAACAATCAAAACCAACCCGCAAAAATGGTCCCCTCCCCCCGCCCCCTCCCATCCCTGCGTACCCCTTTGCAGGGAAACACCCTATTGATAACTCTGTGAACTGCATCATGGGAACTACACAATAGGGCAAAAAACCATAAGATAAGATACATCATCATCTCAATAACAACCAAACGTGTTATACACTTGGATTTTGGCACGATCTTTCACAGGAAGCAAGGACAGGATGGAGTCCACCCCAAACCCCAAAGTCATTACACCTCCCGCCGTAGCCACAATGGACCTCCCAACTGCGTTGTTCATGCTGGGGGTCTCCAAGTGGGGTCAGAAGGAAAACGATTCGGATTTGAACAGTGCAAGGGCGGATCTACAAACTAAAACTGAAATATTCACAGCTCTGCATAAAGAATCTCCGGTGACTAATGATTTGAATCAACTAGGGTACTTTGCTGCTGTGATACCTAGCCCTTCCCAAACTTCTTTGATTGAGACAATATTAAATCAGATTTTAAGCCAACTTTGCAAAATTAAGCTTTCACAGAATACACTCATCTCAAAACCAATGAACAGCTCGGACAGATCATTGAAAATATTCAGCAACTCGCCTCCTGCATGACTCAGGTGGAATTGAAAGTATCCACTCTGGAAGATACCTGCAATAAAAAAGAAGGCAGCTTCGTTAAAATTTAAATAGAGCTGGAAAATCTTCAACTAGAGATAGATGATGTTGAAAACCGAGCTCTGCGAACCAATTTAAGATTTGTTGGCATACCTGAGTACCGGGAGTCTGGCCATTCATCCATAAAACTGATATCAGATATGATCCAAAAATATGTGCTTCCAGAAAAAGCAGCTAAAGACGGAGATCTAACCATCGCTCAAGCACATCGGGTTCTGGCAGCTCGACACAAACTCTAAGTACCCTGGAACAATTTTGGTCAACTTTGGGGATGTCTGGATTAAAGAACAGGTCTTGACACAGGCAACTAAAAAGAAGTCCTTCTCCACGTTGGAAAATTTCTCATTTCAAATATATTTGGGTATGTCAATTCTAGCAGCGGAAAACGTCGAGAATTTGTTAGATTGATTGATTAATTCAAACAATATGGTGCCCCAGTTGGCATTGTACAGCAATCCAAACTGAAAGTTCTCTTTAAGGGCCGGTCCCATATATTTTTGTCAATTTACCGGACTAAAGATTTTCTGCTTACAGTCAAGGGGGAAGGGTGGTGAAGAGACAGTAATCCTGTGAGATAAGCCCTTCCGATATATGATGATATTTGTTGTACCTCTTGCATCAAGCAAAACCGATATAATGCAACTCAGTGGATTTCAAAGGGTACAGTCGCGAATATTAGGTTGATCAAGTTTTGGAAGGTTTAAGCCTGTCTTGCTGTACCTCGCAGGAAAAGAGTTCAGAGAGTACCATACCAAGGTACTCACCTAGGAGAAAGGAGGGGTAGCACAGGTGGTGGGATGGGGTATGGGTAGGGTGTGAGCCCGCGATGGGTAGGGCTCCGGATGTGGGGAGGAGAGAGGGTTGGGGGACAAGGGGAGCAGATGGGGCAAAGGGGGAAAAAAATCACAGGTAGAAGGGATGGGAAGATTGACAAACATTTTTAGATACAAATTTGTATATGCTATCAAACATAGCCTGAAATCATGTGCGTTGAGGGGGACTGGCCAGCAAAGCCTGAAAATAGTGCAGCTATGGAGAAGGTGCAATTTGAATTCAAATGTTAGTGTTAGAAATGGGGGTCTCTAGTTGGCAATGGTTTACACCTTTGCCCAACTAGGGACCCTTCTTTCTAGTCAGGATAAGGGGGATACACTACTGAAACAACCCCTGCTCACCATCTTGGTAGCTTGGCACGAGCAATCAGGCTTATCTCAGAGGCAGCGTGTAAAGCATTTGCACATAACCAACAGTAATACAGTGAAAACACTACAAAAGGACCCCACACCACTTTTACAAAAATAACCAATATTTATCTGTGCAAACAAGACCAAAACAATAAAATACCAACATACAGTAATCAGAATTATGCACTTTGGATGAATGACTCAAAAATTCAGTTCCTTGATGTCGGTAGCTCTATCCGGGGCTACTGTGGTTCTGAAAACAACAGAATCCAACAGTTCCAGCCAATCGAGTCAGTGCGTACCGGCGTTAGCGTCAGCAGACTCGTAAACAGTACCTTTGATTCCGGCTGACCACGTCGGTGCGGGCCGGTCATGACAACCACTGAGATTGTGATGTGAAGCATAGCAGTGCGGCCTGCAGTGCCCTCAAGTTGCAGTTCCGGCAACGGCTTGGTGACAGTCGTCCAGTGGTGTTGGTGAGACCAGGGCTGTGGTGCAGAGTGAGGTGGTGCTCGTGACAGTGCTGACGGGTCATGGTGCAAGCAACAGTGCCAGTTGATGGGAGCTGGCATCGGTTGGTCCAGACTGCGGTGTGGGACAGGGCGGTGCGGTCGTGCGACATAAACGAGAAGGGCCCCTAAACCACAGTGCAGTCACGGGTGTCGAGGTCAGCGTGCAGCAACATCGTCAGTGAGACCAGGGTGATGGAGTGAAGTGGGGCGATGCGGAGCTGAGTGTGATGGCCACAGGTAGCGGTGCAAGCAGCAGCTCAGTTGTGGCGGCAGTGAGACCAGGCTTGTAGTGCAAAGTGCAGTGGTGCCTTCTGTGGTGCCCTCAGGACTCGGAGCCAGCAGCGGTGTCGGTGATAGTGTCGGCTGCTTTCCCCCTCTGTGGCAACTGAAACCCACGGTTCCAGAGGCGGTACCCAGAGGTAAGGGAAGTCTTTGCTGCCCCTGAGTCTTCATGCAAGGGCTATTTCAAGCCCTTGGAGATACTCAGTGACAGGTGGAGAAAGTTCAGTCCAATCTTTTCACTGCCCAAGGCAGAATTAGTGACTGCAGGACAATCCAACAAAGCAACAACACAACAAAGGGGCAGTACTCTTCCTGGCAGTCCTTCCAGCTCTTCTTCTCGGCAGGTTCATTGATTCAAGCGAGTTCCAAAGTTCTGGGGTCTGGGCCCCAATATTTATACAAATTTTCTCTTTGTTCTCAGAGAGTGTCTGTGCTTAGTCCAAACCAGTTTGGTCCTCTATGGCCCAGCTTCCCAGCAGGAGGTGGAGACAGCATTGTAGAAGGGAGACCAGGCCCATTCATGTGCAAGGAAATGTCCTCCCTCTACTGTAAATGCAGCCCAGGTCTATTCAGGCCAGCCCTGGCTCATTCAGGAAAGGCAGGGCACACCTCGACCCTCCCAGTGGCTGACTGAAGAGAACGCACATCCCCAGCCCCTGTCACTCCAAAGCCAGACAGTCAATCCACAACCCAGCAGAGGCACACAGGATGGCTAAGCAAGAAAATACCTACTTTCTAAAAGTGGTATTTTCAAACACAGAACATAACAATCATCTTTACTAAAAGATGCATTTCTACTTTCTGAGTTCAGGCTTACTAAACTTCATTCCTCTATCTTGTCCCAATGGGAAGATATGCTAGTAAAATGTTTACAAAGTATTCCCCATTCTATCCTATGGAACAGATAGCCTTTCAACAGTGGAAAACGAAATATACTGTATTTCACTATCAGGACATGTCACACACACCAGTACATGTTCTACCTTTTAAATACGCTGCACCCTGCCCATAGGGGTAGTTTGGGCCTATCTTAGGGGTTGCTCACATGTAAGAAATGGGAAGGCTAGGGTTTGGCAAGTGTTTGCACTCGCCAAGTCGACATGGCAGTAAAAACTGTGCGCAGACACTGCAGTGGCAGGTCTGAGAACTCTTTGAACTGCTGCTTGTGTGGGTGGCACAATCAATGCTGCAGGCCCACTAGCAGCATTTGATTTACATTCCCTGGCACTCTCAGTGCACTTTACTAGGAACTTACCAGTAAATCAAATATGCGAATCATGGAAACAACAATCCATAATCTAATTTACAATAGGAGCACTTGCACTTTAACACTGAACAGCAGTGAGAAAGTGCGCAGAGACACTAAACCAGCAAAACAGAGAAAGGACCAGGAGGTCAGAAAGCAAAAAGACTGGGGAAATATGCCAAAAGATGCCGGGTCTAACACATGTTCCTTCCAGCAAAAAGTAGGGAGAACTACCCAACCTCCTTGGAGTTCTCTTGACTGATGCTGAAGAAATTGTACAGACCATCAGCGTTGGCATGTTCTGTGCCAGGTCGGTGTTCCACCGTAAAGTCCATTCCCTGTAGGGAGATGGACCACCTCAACAGTTTTGGGCTCCCACCCTCATATGCATTTACCATCTGAGGGGCCTGTGGGCTGTCTAAGCTTGAAAGTGAGTCCCAAACAGGTAGTGTCTTAGCTTCTTCAGTGCCAAGGCAACAGCAAAAGCTTCTCGCCCTATGGCACTTCACCTCTGTTCCCTGGGGAGGAGTCTCCTGCTATGAAAGACGACAGGCTTGTCCAGGCCCTCATCATTCAGTTGTGAGAGCACCGCTCCCACACTATGCTCTGAAACGTCAGTCTGCACTACGAATTCCTTGGGGAAGTCGGGTGCCTTGAGCAGGGGCACCATGAATATGGCTGCCTTCAGGGCCTCAAAAGCTTTCTGGCAGGCATCAATCCAGATCACCTTCCCGGGCTGCTTCCTGGAAGGCAGCTCTGTCAATGGGGCAACAATAGCCCTTGACAAACCTCTTATAGTAGCCGGTGAGACATAAAAAAGGCTTCCAAGCAAGAATGGTGTCAATCTTAGGCTGTAGAGGTGCCACCTGGCTGCTTCCTACCTGGTGCCCTAAGTACACCACAGATCCCTGCCCGATCTGGCAATTACTGGCCTTGTCCATGAGGCCTACCCCCTGCAGAGCCTTCAACACTACCCAGAGGTGCTGCAAGAGTTCTTCCCAGCTGGAACTGAACACTGCAGTGTCGTCCAGGTAGGCGGCACTGAAATCCTCCAGCCCAGCCAACACCTGGTTGACCAACCTCTGAAAGGTGGCAGGGGCATTCTTCAACCCAAAGGGCATCACCTGAAACTGGTAGTGCCCCTCTGGGGTTGAAAATGCTGACCTCCCCTTGGCCTCCTCGGTTAAGGCAATCTGCTAGTACCTAGACGTCAGGTCAAATGTGCTGAGGACTTGGCAGCTGCAAACCGATCAATGAGCTTATCAACTCTGGGTTGGGGTGTGCGTCAGTCTTGGTGACGGCACAGAGCCCGCAGTAGTCCACGCAGAACCGCTGTTCACGAGTGGCACCAGGTGCAGCAGCCTTTGGGACCAAGACCTCTGGGCTGGTCCAAGGACTGCTGAAGGGCTCTATCACCCCTAACGTTTACATTTTAAAGAGCTCCTCTTTGATGCTGGCTGTGACCCGGTCAGTCAACCTGTTAATCTTGTGTTTCACAGGAGGGCTGTCACCAGTGTCCACATCATGGGTACACCAGAGAGTAACACCTGGGGTCAGGGAGAACAGCGTGGCGAACTGCCCCAACAATTGGCGACAGTCACTCTGCTGCTCTGGGGTCAGTGTAGGGGAGAGGATCACACCTTCCACTGACCCATCGTGCTCCTTGGTAGAGAGGAGGTCAGGGAGAGGTTCACTCTCCTCTTCCACCCCATTATTTGTCGCCAATAGCATGCTCACTTCGGACCTCTCGAAGTGAGGCTTGAGGCGGTTCACATGGAGGACCCTCAAAGGGTTCCTGGGAGTCTGAAAATTCACCAGGTAGGTGACATTATTTTTGCACTCAACCACCTCAAAAGGCCCAGTCCACTTGTCCTGCAAGGCACAAGGTTCGACTGGGGCCATGACCCACACTTTCTGCCCAGCCTGAAACTCTACCAGAGTGGCATTCTGGTTGTACCAGTGTTTTATCTCCTCCTGGCTTGCTTCCAGGTTCGCCTGAGCAAGTTTCCTGAAGCGTGAAGTTTGGTTCCTGAAGGCCAGCATGTAGCTGAATACATCCTGGGGAGTTTTCCTGGGAGCTGTCTCCCAGCCTTCCTTGACTAAACTGAGAGGTCCTCTCACAGGTTACCCATACAGAAGTACAAAGGGGCTGAACCTTAAGGACTTCTTAAGTACCTCCCTGTATGCAAAGAGAAGGCATGGTAAGAGGACGTCCCACCTACGGCTCATGGATTCTGTGAGACCCTTGATCATGTCCTTGTAGGTTTGGTTTAATCTCTCCATCAAACCATTACCTTGTGGGTGGTAAGGCGTAGTAAACTTGTAGCTCACACTGCACTCCTCCCACAGGAATGTCCTAAACTTTGATATGAAATTGGTCCCACGGTCAGGTACCACCTCTCTGGGGAAGTCCACATGGAGAAAGATCCCCATTAATGCCCGGCCCACCACTGGTGCCGTCCTTGTCCTTAGAGGGATAGCCTCCGGGTACCGGGTGGCATGGTCCACCAAGACCAGGATGTACCTGTTGCCCATGGCTGTCTTGGGATCCAGTGGCCCCACAATGTCCATCCCAACCCTTTCAAAAAGTATTCCTACAACTGGAAAAGGTTGGAGAGGAGCCTTACACTTCCTCCCACTCTTACCACTTGCCTGGCAAGTTTGGCAAGGCCTGCAATGTGCATCTGACTGCCTTCACATTTGGGGCCAAAAGAAGTGGGTGACAATCCTGTCAAAGGTCTTGTCCTGCTCCAAATGTCCTGCCGAAGGCACGTCGTGAGCCAGACTCAGTAGGAAGGTCCTGAAGCGAAGGGGTACTACCAGCGCACGGGCTGACGAAGGTTCAGCTACCTTAGGCTCGCTATATAGGAGACCATTCTCCCAGTAGATCCAGTGTGATCCAGACTGATCACCAGCTGCCTGGTTTGCAGCCTGCTGACACAAACCCTCCAGAGAAAGGCATTCCTTCTGCTCCCTGCAGAATTCTTCCCTGGTGGGACCATCTTCTTGCTGGTTTATACCCAGACTTTTTGCTTTTTGGCCTTTTGTTTCTGACCTGTTTTTGTTGGTTTTATGACTCTGGGCACTTTATCACTGCTGATCAGTGCTAAAGTGAATATGCTCTCCCTGTAAATTGTTATCATGGATTGGTGTTTCCATGATTGAGTATTTGATTTACTACTAAGTCCCTCGTACAGTGCACTGTGTGTGCCCAGGGCCTGTAAATCAAATGTTGCAAGTGGGCCTGCAGCACTGATTGTGCCACCCACACAAGCAGCCTTTCAAAGGTAACTCAGACCTGCCACTGCAGTGTCTGTGTGCAGTCTAGTACTGCCATGTCGATCGGGCAAGTGCACCCACTTGCCAGGGCCTAACCTTCCCTTTTCTTACAAGTGAGTCACCCCTAAGGTAGGCCCAAGGTACCCCTGTGGGCAGGGTGCAATGTATGTGAAAGGTAGGACATGCCCTGATGTGTGTGGCATGTCCTGATAGTGAAATACTGCTAATTTTGTTTTTCACTATTGAAAGGCTATCTGTCCCATACGATAGAATGGGAGTTTATTTATAACATCTTATACATTTAACTTCCCATTGGGACAAGAAAGAAAGATGGAGTTTAGTAAGCCTGAACTCAGAATATAAAAATGCATTTTTTATTAAAGAAGATTTTTATATTGTGTGATTGAAAATACCACTTTTAGAAAGTGGGTATTTTCTTGCTTAGCCATCCAGTGTGCCTCTGCTAGATTTGTGTATTGACTATCTGGCTTTGGAGTGACAGAGGCTGGGGATGTGCATTCTCTCAGACAGTCACTGGGGGGGGTGGCTGATGTGTGTCCTGCCTTTCCAGAATGAGTCAGGGCTGGGCTAAATAGACCTGGGCTTCATTTAGAATAGGGGGAGGAGATTTTTTTCCCAACTGAATGGGCCTGGTCTGCCTGAGACAATGCTGTCTCCACCTCCTGCTGGGCAGCTGCACCAGAGAGGACAGAACTGGTTTTGGCTGGGAAAAGAGCTTCTCTGCTACCAGAGAACAAATAAATTTGTGCTATAAAAAGCAGGGCTCAGACCCCGGAACTTTAGATCACTTTTGGACGTCAAGAGGAACCTCTGCCAAGGAAAAAAGCTGGAAGAAACTGGAGGAGGAGTACTGCCCCTTTGCTGTATGGTGTCTGGGGTTGTCCTGCAGTAGCTGTTTCTGCCAAGGAGACGAAATGTGTGTGTATCCTGCTTGAGAAATTATCTCCAAGGGCTTGGAAGTGAAGCCTGCCCCCTGTTCAAGAGGTCTCAGGAACAGCAAAGACCTCACTATCCTTCTGGGCACCGTCTCTGGAACCGCTGGTTTCAGTCGCCGCAGAAGAAAAGGGCAACCAACTCTGTCACAGAGTCCATCGCAGGTTTCCGTGTCCTGAAGGCCCCGCAGAAGGCACCGCCGCACTTCACACCGTGTCCTTGGTCTCTCCGACGCTGTTTTGACATCCGTTACCGAGCCGTTGCTTGCACCGCTTTCTGTGGGCACCGCATTCTGCACCGCCTTGCTTCAGCCTGCCTGGACATCACCGACACTGTCGCTGCTCGACCGGAATATCGACCGGCTTCGTCGCCTGCACCGCCACCTGCCAGCACCGCATCGAGCTCCGCCTCACCCTGCACCGTAAGCCTTGGCATCACTGACGCCATCTGGACGATCATCACTGAGCCACTGCCTGCACCGCATCGTGAGGGCACCACACCCTTCACCGCTTTCATTTTTGCAATGCAACCGCAACGGTTGCCCCGACCGGCTCGTATCATTGTGTCGGCCGCAACACAAAAGGTACTGTTTTTGAGTCTATCTTTGCTTTAGCTGACCCCACACCGATGCGGTTAGCTGGAATTGTTAGACTCTGTCATTTTCAGCATCGTTGTAGCCCCGGATGGAGCAACTGACTCAGAGGAACTGTGTTCTTCAGCTATTTCTGCAATTTAAGGTTATCTTGCACAGTAACTATTTTTACAATATTGTATATTGGATTCTTTTTGATGTTTTTGGTCTTGTTTGGTTTAGATAAAGATTACTTATTTAGCGAAACTGGGGTGGTGTCCAATTGTAGTGTTTTCACTGTATTACTGTATGTGTGCAGAAATGCTTTACACACTGCCTCTGAGATAAGCCTGTCTGCTCATGCCAAGCTACCAAGGGGGTGAGAAGGGGTTATTTTAGAAGTGTATCCCCCCTTACCCTGACTAGGAAGAAGGGTCCCTACTTGGACAAAGGTGCAAACCATTGCCAACTAGAGACCCCTATTTTTAACACCCCTGCTCACCACCTTGGTAGCTTGGCACGAGCAGTCAGGCTTATCTCAGAGGCAGCATGTAAAGCAGTTGCACATAACCAACAGTAATACAGTGAAAACACTACAAAAGGACACCACACCAGTTTTAGAAAAATAACCAATATTTATCTGTGCAAACAAGACCAAAATGATAAAAGGCCAACATACAGTAATATAAATTATGCACTTTATAAGAATGACTCAAAAATACAGTTCCTTGACATCAGTAGCTCCATCCGGGGCTACCGCGGTGCTGAAAACAACAGAATCCAACAGTTCGAGCCGACCGCGTTGGTGTGAACCAGCGTTAGTGTCAGCAGACTCGTAAATAGTACCTTTAGTTCTGGCCAACCACGTCGGTGCAGGCGTTGCGGTTGCAATGTAAAGCATAGCGGTTCGCTGTGCGGTGTCCTCAAGTCGTGGTTCGGGCAACGGCTCGGTGAGGGTCGTCCAGTGGCGTTGGTGAGACCAGGGCTGCGGTGCAGAGTGAGGTGGTGCTTGTGCGGTGCTAACAAGACACAGTGCAAGTGACAGTGCCGGTTGATGGGAGCTGCCGTCGGTCAGCCCAGACTGTGGTGTGGGATGGGGCAGTGCATCGTGTGACTTACAAGTGGTGCCCCTAAACCACAGTGCAGTCATGGGTGTTGAGGTCAGCATGCAGAGATGTTGTGGGTGAGACCAGGGCGGCAGAGTGAAGCGAGGCGTTGCGGAGTGCAGTACCCACAGGTCACAGTGCAAGCAGCAGCTCGGGTGCGCCGGCGGTCTTCGTCGTCGGTGAGACCAGGGTTGTAGTGCGAAGTGCGGCGGTGCCTTCTGCGGTGCCCTCAGGACACGGAGCCAACATTGGTGTCGGTGATGGTGTCGGCTGCTTTCCCCCTCTGTTGCAACTGATACCCATGGTTCCAGAGGCAGTACCCAGAGGTAAGTGAAGTCTTTGCTGCCCCTGAGACTTTGTGACCAGGAGGCAAGCTCTATTTTAAGCCCTTGGAGATACTCAGAGACAAGTGAAGAAAGTTCAGTCCAGTCCTTTCACTGCCCAAGGCAGAAGTAGCGACTGCAGGCCAACCTAACAATGCAACAACACAGCAAAGGGGCAGTACACCTCCTAGTAGTCCTTCCAGCTCTTCTTCTTGGCAGGTTCCTTGGTTCAAGCAAGTTCTAGAGTTCTGGGTGCTGGCCCCAATATTTTTACTCAGTTTCTCTTTGCTCTCTTGGGCAGAGAGTGTTTGTGCTCAGTCCAAACCAGTTTGGTCCTCTCTGGCCTAGCTTCCTGGCAGGAGGTGGAGACAGCATTGTCCAAGGCAGACCTGGCCCATTAAGGTGCAAGGAAATCTCCTTCCACTACTCTAAATGCAGCCCAGGTCTATTCAGCCCAGCTCCGACTCATCCAGGGAAGGCTGGACACACCTCGACTTACCCAGTGGCTATCTGAAGAGAAAGCATATCCTCAGCCCCTGTCACTCCAAAGCCAGACAGTCAATCCATAACCCAGCAGAGGCACACAGATTGGCTAAGCAAGAACATACCTACTTTCTAAAAGTGGTATTTTCAAACACAGGACATAAAATTCATCTTTACTAAAATATGCATTTCTACAAACTGAGTTCAGGCATACTAAACTCAATTTCTCTATCTTGCCCCAGTAGGAAGTTATACTTGTAAAATGTTTACAAAGTATTCCCCATTCTATCCTATGAGCCAGATAGCCTTTCAACAGTGAAAAATTAAATATACTGTATTTCACTATCAGGACATGTCACATACACCAGTACATGCCCTACCTTTCAAATACACTGCACGCTGCTGATAGGGGTACCTTGGCCTACCATAGTGGTGACTCATATGTAACAAAAGGGAAGGTTAGGGCTTCTCAATTGGATGCACTCATCAAGTCGACATAGCTGTAAAAACTGCGCACAGACACTGAAGTGGCAGGTCTGAGAACCCTTTGTATGGCTGCTGTTGTGGGTGGCACAATCAGTGCTGCAGGCCCACTAGCAGCATTTGATTCACAGGCCCTGGCACTCTCAGTGCACTTTACTAGGGACCTGCTACAGGGCCGGAACACAAAGCAGTCCTGGCAATTTTGGCAGACCAGCCCCTGGGAGGCCACGGGTGCTGCCAATGTGAAGCGCTGCTGCTTTGTTACTGGGGCCAATATTGCAGCACTGCTTCAAAACCAGCCCCCAGTAACAAAACTGGCCACCACCAACTCAAAACTGGCCCCCACCCTTCCAGCCTTTCGAGGAAACTCCTGATGCCCGGTACGCCAGTCCGGCCTTGCTTACCAGTAAATCAAATATGCCAATCATGGAAACACCCATCCATAATTCAATTTACAATTGGAGAACTTGCACTTTAACACTGAACAGCAGTAAAAAAAGGCACAGAGACACTAAACCAGCAAAAACAGAGTCAAAACCAGGAGGTCAGAAAGCAACAAGACAGGGGAAACACACCATAATATGCCAGGTCTAACAGTTAGATAACCAAATAGTTTGGATAGCGTCTTGCAATATCAACTGGCTAAAAACCAAACAAGTTTACATGCACACTTCAGTGGCTCATGTCTGCACAATCACAAATAATCTTGCTTCAGGAAACACACCTTAAAACACATTCAACTCCCCCTAGATTGCCAAATGTTATTTCCTAAGCCTTCTTCGCATCCGTGGGAGCAGCAGTCAGGTGGGTTGCGGTTCTACTTACGTGCCATTGTCAGGGGGCAGTTTTGTAGACCATTGGGGATTCTAGAGCTGATGGATAGTAGTAAGTCTGAAAATTGGTAACCTGATCCTCTAGATAGTTAGCTTCTATGGCCCAATTGAAGATTACATAACTGCCCTAGACAACCATGATAGATTCCTCTCACAAGAATAAAGCTAAAAATAAACCCAAATCATCCAGGCGTTTAGCCAGAATGAGTCGAGACCTGGCCTTAATTGATCGCTGGAAAACTCAACACCCGATATCTCGGAAGTATACATGCTTTTTTAAGAGATTTAATTCAGCCTCAGGGATAGACTTTTTTAATCTCTTGTCAATGGGACAAAGGGAAGTCCTCTATTCTTTCGAATCCATTCTCGGACCATTCGGTCCCAGTGACCTTAATTAGGATTAGGATTAACCCAATTGGTGTGCACTAGACAGGACTCTTCGAACCGAGGATGGATGGGTTAAGGCTATGCAAACTAGTCTCATTAAATTTCTCGTGAGGAATATTAGATCAGCTCCAATTTTTTCTGTTTGGGAATCATGCAAGGCTTTTATCAGAGGAGAGGGAATATCTTGTAAACCAAATTTGCTTAATCTTAGGAATTAGACTACAATGGCACTGCAGCGGGAATTTGAGCAAGCAACCCAGATGCATTTAGCACATTACTCGCAAGCGACCAAATCGTGATTGAGAGAAGCTAGACAGTAGTCAATCAGAATACATGCATCCAACAGCTCTATGAGGAAAGTGAGCATGCTGGGGGATTGTTGACCTAGTCAGAGAAAAAAAGATGCAATATTGCTGCCATTAAGTCTATTTATGATGAGGACAGAGGCCAAACAGTCAATCAAATGATGGATATTGATAGGGTATTCTTTACACATTATAAAAGGGTATAACCATCTCCATCTTCGACCTCTCCAGAAAGTATTAATGACTATCTTAGAACTATGGATTTACCCATACTTAGCAGCGCACAGCAGGCCTAGGTAGTGGCTCCTAATATGATTAGGGAAGTTCAAGAAGCCATCAAAAGCTCCTCTAACGGGAAGGCTTGTGTTTGCGATAGCTTGCCAATAGAGCTGTATAAAACTTTCATGCCTCAACTAGCAAGATTGTTAGTGCTACTGAAAAAGCCTTTGATTTAGTCCAGGGGACATTTTATTAACCACTTTACTAAGGTTCGATTTCCCCCTGAAATGTGTGAATCTCACTGTAGTAGAGCTTAGGGGGATGCATAGGGCTAGGGAGTTACCAGTTTCTACCAATACTAGGAAGTCAGAGCTGATAAAGTCCCATGCAGCCTCAGCAGAGGCTGAGCTAGAAGAAACAGAGGAAGCTTCAGAGATAGAAGGGGTAAGATGACCCCTCCATCCTCCAGGAGGAGGATGGATGTCTGTCCATTACTTCATTATCTAGGACCTGGTCTACAGCTATTGGGAAGGGAGGATCTGTGGAATTCACCAACGAGAATGCAGAACTGTCCCTCAGAGTTAGAGCGCTTGAGGCCCAGGTTGCCTACAGAACTGTGGCTACATAAGTTGACCCTGGCCAAAAAGAGGTGGGCAAGGGAGGTAGAGAGAAGTGATGTGGCAGCAAAGAAGAGTTTGAGATGTCAAGGAATGGTGGGTTAAACCCAAGGCTGCCCAAGGGGATTATCCATAAGTACCTGGAGGGTAACAACAATGATAAGTGGCAAACAGCATTTGAGAGGGCCCTTAGAATGAGGAGGGTTAGCTCTCAATACTGGGGTTCACTCCTGTGGGAGTTGATCCCAGAATCTGGGAGGGATAGGCTCCTGAAGCTAGAGGGGGGAATCAGTATCTTACTCCCACAAGAAAAAGTGTCTGATCATAAAGTTTGGTCTCACCTCAGAGCGGAAAACAGGACAAAGTTCAGGGACACCTAGAAAGACAGCACCCAATATTGAGTGAACTTCCCTGACATTTTAGTAAAGGCACTAGATGGCTGGATACAAGTTAACCCGGTAAGTACCTATGAGGGGCTCTATAATTTGTTCAGGAAGGAGCACATTTTGAATAATTGTCCCTCAGAGAGAGAGGATCTGGTTGACTCAGCATTACAGTCCCAGAGAGCTTGCTCAGAAAGCTGATGGGTGGGAAAGGACAAGAGTACCCAAGAATCCCCAGGGGGCTGGCTCCAGAAAGGGGTGGTTAGTCTCCTCAATACTCCAGAACCGTAAAAACGAGGACCGCAAATCCCACCTCAACTCTGACAAGCAGAGGCAGGGGGATCCAGGGCTTAAAACGTTCTTTGAAAACAGGGTGTGTTGGACTGTCAGCAGCCAGGTCACTACAGAGGTGACCCAGCCTGTTTCAAAAAGGTGGTTAACACTGGGCTGTCTAGTGTAGCCATAGAGGAGGACACCTCAGATGAAGAGGTCCTTTTGCTGGGAGAAAGGTCCCAATGGTAAGCTGGTGATCACTGAAGGTGGAAGAAGGCACCTGCACTCAATTCAGGTGAATGGGATCCCTGCCACTGGCCTGAGAGACCCATGTGCCAGTCCTACCATAGTGGTTGGTAGGTTGGTGATCCCGGATCCCACCTTCCAACACCACTATATATCCTGCGCATGGTAAATGAACAAGAACGAAAAGTTAAATGGTCCATAGTAGAAGCCTTTACAGTTAGGACTTCAGCATCTTTTAATTAGGGAGAAGGAAGGAGAGATATCTTCACACTGTGTTTGACAATGATATTGACATCATCAAGTCTTGCCTAACCAAGCAGTATATAAAATAAATATTATAGCAGGAAGGTACAGCTTCACTGGGAGAATTGTTTGCTCAATCTTTCAGCATGTTTCATTTACAAAAAATTATATAAATTGGTTTGTAGGATTGAGTCATTGGATTGAGTCTAGGATTGCATCATAGGAAAGGAATAGCCAATAATTAAAGCTGCTGTCAAATTATTAATGTCTTGTCTAGTTTGAGAAGTTATAGATTTGTTGGAGATCACCTTCAATGTCGCAGGGAGCATACTAATGAAAATAAGTAGGGAAGGGACGTGTTGTGGGAGCATGAAATGACAATTAAACTCTAGAAATGTTTCTCTGGGATAGCTGAGGCGGTTTGAATGTGCACAGTTTTATTAAGAACTGTTGATGGGGCACGGTTCTGGGACTCTGGGATCAGCTGGTCGAGTATGGATGCATACATGAGTGCTGTGCGGTCCCACACTGGATGCCATTTTACTCGGCTGGAATCCAAAGATGGCCAGCAGTCTATCTTCACTGTGAAATGATCATGCATCACTTGATATTGAAATCTCCTAATGAATCAAAATTGTCAGTGAATAACAACTATGGAGCAGATATATAAAATATATATTGCAATGCAGCAGCCAAAGATATTGTGCTGCGTTGCACAAGGGGGAGAAAGCAGCACCAACACATAGGGCCCGATTCTGATGCGGGTTGGAAAAGCTTCCCGACCGAATCGGTTGGGAAATGGTTTCCGACCCACTCGGATCGGGAAAGTCCAACCGGCAGAGTAGGATGCATCCGGATGTTTCCAGATCCGATTTGGTTGAACTCCCATTGACTTCAATGGGAAAAATTTTTCCTAACCGCATCAGAATTGGGCCCTCGGTCGGGAAGACACGTTCCCGATCCGATTTGGAAGGAGCAAATGCCGTTAGGAGGCCTTCCTAACCGCATCAGAATCAGGCCATCGGTCGGGAAGCTTTTCCAACCCGCATCAGAATTGGGCCCATAGTTATTAAAATTGCCTGCTACTGCTCATCCCCTCTGTGCTGGAAAACAAACAGGATACCTAGCACTACGTACACACAAAGTATACCCTTCCAGTACAAGATCCAATGGCAAGACAATTTTTAACATCAAACAAAAAAAAGTGATGGGAGGAATGCTTGCAACTTGCCACAGTCATATGCAAATCAGCATTGGTCCTGCTCCAGTAGGAACAGTCCAGCATGAACTGCCAAACCAGGTCCTTTTTGTACAGGAACACAATAAACCCAAGACCAGTTTTGACTTAGTTACATGTAAGCCAGGGACCCATGTCAGGGCACACCCATGCCCACATAGCACATTACATCACACAGACAAAAGATAATGAGAGGAATGTTTACAAATAGTGTAGCCACTGGCAATTGCTCAAAGTATCATTCAAACCCATTGTTTTTTTTTGCCCACCATGCCACCTCGGGTTTGACCCAGCTATATGCAAATCAAACTCGGTCCTGCTCCAAAAGGAACAGTCCAGCCTGAACTGCCAAGCCTGTTTTAAACATTTCACACTTTTGATTTCTGCAGTACAGTACATCACATTTGCAATGTTTGAACTGCTTGCAGAAATAAATATATTTCTCACAATTTGCACCTGACTCAAGCAGGTGTTATTTTTTAGGCAAATTTTAGTAGATAGGCCCTTGTGTCAAAAAATGGATGCTTGCACTGGAATGCTCAAATACCATTCTTCTTGAAGCTAAGTGACACAAAGTAGCACAATCCTGATCGACAACCTCGCCACCCTTCTTGAAGCTAAGTGACACAAAGTAGCACAATCCTGATCGACAACCTCGCCACCCTCGGACTCAGACAGCTCGTGACTACACCCACCCACGCCGCCGGCCACACGCTCGACTCCATCTTTTCCGCAAGCCCACACGTCTCCTTCAACCACACCTCCGAACCCCACTGGACTGACCACCACTGCATCCACTTCACCTACAGGAAGCCCACCACGCACCACCGCACCGAACAAATGCCTCGCCGCTGCTGGAGCAGAGTCACGGAAGACCAGCTAACCACAACCCTTGCCCTGAGCCCACCCGCCGAACCCTCCGACCCCGACACCGCCGCCCGCAACCTCAGACAGTGGATCGGCGACTGCGCCAACACCCTCGCCCCGCTCAAGAATCCGCCCAACAGCCACACCAGCAAGAAAGCCACCTGGTTCACCGAAGACCTCCAGGCCTCCAAACAAACATGCCGAAAACTGGAGAAGATCTGGCTCCACGAACGGACAGCGGACAGCTACGCCGCCCACAAGAGCGCCACCCGCAGTCACCATCACCTCATCAGATCCGCCAAAAGGGCTTCACTCAAAGACCGCCTAGACAACAATGCACACAACAGCAAAGAGCTCTTCAACATCGTGAAGGAACTCTCCAACCCCAGCTCCAACACCAACGACATCCAGCCGTCGCGAGACCTGTGCGACTCACTGGCCACCTTCTTCCACTGCAAAATCGCCGGCATCCACGACAGCTTCAACTCCACGACCGCCCCGGCAACCACCGAGACCACTGCCCCCACAACCACCAACCGCCTGCTCTCCTGGACCAACATCAACGACGAGGACACCAGCGAGATCATGAACACCATCCACTCCGGTTCACCGCTAGACCCGTGCCCTCACCACATCTTCAACAAAGCCAGTACAGCCATCGCGCCCCATCTCCGGAAAATAATCAACATCTCCTTCAAGACAGCAACCTTCCCGGAAAGCTGGAAGCACGCCGAGATCACCGCCTTACTCAAGAAACCCAAGGCAGACCCCAAGGACCTCAAGAACTTCCGACCCATCTCTCTGCTCCCGTTCCCCGCGAAGGTCACCGAGAAAATCGTCAACAAACAACTGACCCGCTACCTCGAGGAGAACAACATCCTGGACCCTTCCCAGTCCGGCTTCCGCAGCAACCACAGCACCGAAACCGCCCTCATCGCCGCCATCGATGACATCAAGACCCTGCTAGACAACGGAGAAACAGCAGCCCTCATCCTCCTGGACCTATCAGCCGCCTTCGACACGGTCTGCCACCACACACTACGAACACGCCTTCACGACGCCGGGATCCAAGAGAAGGCCCTGGACTGGACCACATCCTTCCTTTCCGGCAGAACACAAAGCGTCCCCCTCGCCCCTTCCGATCCAAGGCCACCAAGATCATCTGCGGCGTACCCCAAGGCTCCTCCCTCAGCCCAACGCTGTTCAACATCTACATGGCACCCCTCGCCCATGTCGCCCGACAGCACAACCTCAACATCATCTCCTACACCGACGACACCCAGCTGATCCTCTCCCTCACCAAAGACCCTCACACCGCCAAAGCCCACCTCCACGAAGGAATGAAGGCCGTCGCCGAATGGATGAGGACCAGCCGCCTGAAGCTGAACTCGGACAAGACGGAGGTCCTCATCCTTGGTTCCAACCCTTCAGCCTGGGACGACTCCTGGTGGCCAACATCACTGGGAACAGCCCCGCCACCCACCGACCACGTACGCAACCTAGGGGTCATCCTCGACCCCACCCTCTCCATGACTAAGCAGGTCAACGCCGTTTCCTCATCCTGCTTCAACATCCTCCGAATGCTCCGCAGGATCTTCAAGTGGATCCCCACCGAAACAAGAAAAACAGTCACCCAGGCCCTCGTCACCAGCAGGCTGGACTACGGAAACGCCCTCTACGCAGGAACGACGGCTAAGCTCCTGAGACGGCTGCAACGCATCCAGAACGCCTCTGCACGTCTTATCCTCGACATCCCCCGACGCAGCCACATCACACCCCACCTGAGAGACCTGCACTGGCTCCCTGTCAACAAGAGGATAACCTTCAAGCTCCTCACCCACGCACACAAAGCACTCCCCAACTCCGGACCAGCCTACCTCAACAGACGACTCAGCTTCTACACCCCCACCCGCCAGCTCCGCTCGACCAGCCTCGCCCTCGCCACAGTCCCCCGCATCCGGAAAACGACCGCCGGCGGCAGATCCTTCTCCCACCTCACCGCCAAGACCTGGAACACCCTCCCCACCAACCTCCGACAGACCCAAGACCTACTGGCCTTCAGAAGACTCCTCAAGACCTGGCTCTTCGATCAGTAGCAGCACCACCCCCCCTTCCCCCAGCGCCTTGAGACCCTCGCGGGTATGTAGTGCGCTTTATAAGTGACATGATTGATTGATTGAATGCGTTATTTGCACTGAAAAAGGGCACTTTTCCAAGTCAAAAACATTTGGGCTGGAAAAACAATTCTCTTTTAAAACTGTGCACTGCTTATGGTTCAGGGTTGACTTTAAATGAAGGAAAAGCTACCAACCCAAGACATTTCTAGAACCTAGTCACCTCTCAGAGGCCTAGGGGGTGTAGTATCTCTTGGTGCTAACACCTATTCTTACTTAAAATGTCCTGAAAATGTCACACTTTGATGAAAATATCAGAATTTTCTCACATTTATGTGAGAGAGAGAGGTCTAGAATTTTCTGAAACTTTCCTCCTTCCTGTATTTCCCAACTTCTGCTGATAGAATGTGTGGGATGGCCTATCGTAATGCAAGAACCCAGCTAAAACTGTGACTGTGAATTCAGTGTACTGTCAATGTGGTGGAAGGTATTTCATCAGGAGAAAAGTGGGAACATCGAATCGTGTGGCTTTGGCCATTTTCTAGAAGTTCTGAGGTTTTCTGTCACTGAAAAGTTAAGACGTGATTTGATTTTTATATTCATACTTCAAAATCTGTTGAACATTCTAGACAATAAAACATTCTGTGATTCATAGCAATCACAGCATCTTGGATTACTTGATTTCAGCTTTATAGAAATGTTTGGTGTTGGTAGGTTTCCTAGAGTGCCAGCTGACCCCAAGCCGAAATACTGTAGACATTTCAAATGGAATCTCCCCGTTGAAAACATTCCCTGGTGTTTAGTGTGTGTATCCCTGCTCAAAACAATTGAACATCCAAGCATGTCTGGATCCATCACACTCAGGAATGTAGAAGACTCACAGATGTTGAAGTTCCACTCGCCCCAGTAATATTTATAAAGAACCGTGTTTAGCATGCCCCGAGGACTTTCATAGTAGCCATAGATTCTTTTGATCTCAAATTCCAATATTTCAAGTTCGCAGATCAGTGATACCATCAGTAATGTCATCAATTATGCCGCTTGAGATTTCATCTGTGATGTCACCAATGATGTAATTAAATATGCCATGAGTGATGTAATATGTGAGATCATCAGCAGTGAATGATAGGGGTACAAGTTATGATGAGTTTACTAAACCACAATTAGCACATTTGAGTGGTTCATTGCTGCACTTTAACTTTGTTTTTTTAATAGATGTCAGCACTTTTTAAACATAAATTATGGTCCTATTTTTTTCCATGTTCTGCATGGAATTGTTTTTTGGACTTCACCTTCCATTTACAGTTGTCACTGGGCCCAGTCTTTGGCTGTATGCAGTAGGGACAGGCTGCATGCCTTGTGGCCAATCTGCTATGAGCAGCCAACCCCTGCACCACGTGACCATTAGCCTTCTGAGGCAGGATTTGGCTGTAGGCATTCCCTATGGCCGTATCCTGTGTCCAACTCTTTCTCGGCGGCTGTACCCAACTGAGCACAGCCTTTGAATGTGTGCCATGGGTGAGCGGCCAAGTCCTCTTGTGCACGGCTTTCAAACATGTCTAACATGGCTGGGCTACAGAGCTTTGCCTGTAGCCCAGCCAGCTACTTTGTAAGGATTTGTGAACCCTGTTGTAAAGGGTTCATAGAGGAAACTTCAGTACTGTTGATACTAAATGAACAATGCAGATAAATGTTTACTTTTTCAATGGGGGAAGCAAACCTAGGTTCAAGGACTGTCCACCAACTAATGGCCTAGATATCTCTAACTTTTAACCCTTGTAGGCACACTGACACATCATTGTAATGCTAATTTCTTGAAAATTACTAGACGGATGTACACTAAAGAAAGAAACAGCACTTCCCTGATTATAGTTTTAGTTTCATGGTAAATTTGGCAAAATATCATACAGATTCATTATAGAGCACCAACGAAATTAGATGGTATTGAGTAACAAAAATCCTATGGAGGATAAACATTGTTTTCTCTGGCAGTTTATTTTAATCCATTTGTGTTAAAAGCTAATGTATATGTGATATTTGCAAATTATGCAAATTCAGTGGCATTGTATGTGACAAATATAGTAAAATCATCATTATGCAGTGAAACCTGCAGTAGGAGATTCACATAAATCCACTAATAATCACAATTGCCCATTGTTCTCTCAAAAGTTTATTCATGAAAGGTAAACAAAACCTAAATATTCTAATTCCAGTCTGTGCTCATTCTTTACTTCACCTTGAACCAAAAACCATCAAAAATCCATTTTACAGACAGAATGAGTTTTTAACAAGGCAATATATGTTTTTGTCTAAATTCCGATTTCTGAACTAAATAATTACATATAGTTCTCTTTTTAAGAGCACAGAGCCAAATAGTATATAAAAGTTGAATCAAATGTAAGGCTCAGTTATGGAATTTCACATCATAATAGCTAATATGGATCCTTTATTAGAATGTGTCAAGTACATCAATACAGGTTTATCCCACTCGCCCATATGAACATTTATATGCATTGAATTGGGACGCGAATGTCCTCTGTATGGTGCACAGTCATGCCCCCTGCCCTGTGTGCCGGGCATCGAGTTCCTATTATCTCATTATCCCTATTTGTTGGCCCTACCCTTATGCTAATCTAGCATGTGCGTGAAAGCCTAGGCCTTCCCTTTGAAAAAAGTCTTGTCCTGAACCCACCCTGGACCTGGGCTCACCAAGGGCACTCTCCATAGTGGCAGAGGAATACCGCCTCTGTCACAGGTTCATGCATGTAGCGCAGTTGTGGAAGTGTGCTATGTTTTTGGAAACCCTAGTGCGTTCAGACCCTTTACCTGGGTGACAGTAGTGGAGGCCTGCTATCCCAGTCGTATAAAGTTCCACTGCTACAGATGAACTGTATCTTTACTCCTGAGTGTTTGGGTGAATTTATTTTGTGTGTGGTCTGCATGTTAGACACATAAGTGACTTTCTAAATGAACCAGAGTGACACAGGTTGGAAGATTCCATTTTGTATGACTCTGGCCTGTTTGTGGGCATAAGATGCTGGTTAGATTCCTTTCCCAGACTGTGTAAGTGTATGGCTGAATGTTGTGTGAGAGTGCCGGTTAATGCAGAGAAGTTGAAGCTGTTACCTTAGATTCTGGGATGGTATTAAAAAGTGTAGAAGACGCAATATTGAACATTGTCTGCTAAATTTTATGGTGCTTGCTATGAGACATCGCTTATTGCACAACTGAGATAGGGACAGTTATCTTTGTGTGACACTAAGGTGTAGTTGGTATAGTGAATCCTTTGAGCGGGGAGAAGCTACACTACTCCGGGTGATTCCCCTCTGGTTGAGGTTTCACTCAAGTGTGTATCTGAGTAGGTTGGAAAGTGATACTCTGAGCCATTTCTTGTGTGATTGAGTTCTTTCAATTTCCTTAGTGGAGCAGACAAAGTTGTTTGCTGAAGTTCCTTTTGCATTTTGTTTCGCATGCTTGGTGCTGGGAAGAGTGCATTTGTGAAATTGTAAAAGAAGGTGAACTGCTGCGAGGAGTAAGAGTGACATCACAGTGTGTTGTGCCAAAATTGGTCAGTTGGTGTGCAGCTGTGCTGTTATTGGTTGACTACATCATAGGGTGCAGTGCTGGTATTGGTTGTGAATGACAGACAGGAATAGTGAGCAAACAGTTATTTTCTGGTCCCAAACGAGATTCTATCTGTGATTATTAAAATTGTTGCTGATAAATGAAATGTTTTAAAGTCAAACGAGATCTTATCAGGGGAGATGTGACAATACCTGTTAGAGAGGGAGAAGAAGCACCACCCGAAGATACACCAGGTCATTATATGATGATAAATTTAGGGCTTCATACATGTATTTGGCTTAAGCAATGGAACAAGATCATAGAGAAAGAAGGTGCACTGGGATTTACACTCTATGGTACATTTAATTTGAGAATCATTGAAATCTTGAGGAGGATACTATATGAGATGAAAACCACCTCCTAGACCCACACAGTTTGAAGCACTCAATGCTTGGGAGTGTGCAGCTCATGTCAGGGAAAATAAAAAAATCAGGAAAGAGCCCAAAAGGCGGTGTCCACTTACGCTGATGCTAGGTGAGATGCAGAACAAAAGAAATGGAGAACTGCTATGATAGAGGGAATCATACTATAACCTGCATTAAAAAGTGAAGAAATTGAGGAAGGAGAAGAGAAGGAAAGGAAAGGAAAATAGGGAAAGCCAAAGGAGCCAGATGATATGAGTGAGGTCAGTGATAGTGATTCTAGAGATAGTCTCCTGGATGCATTGATGTCAGAACGCCCACCTCTGTATAATGAGAGCCAAGTGGAGGGAGGATGTAGTGTCGGTGTCAGGGGGAACCTTGGAGTGGCCACCACACCAGTAAATTATAGATTCTAACTTGATGGGAATCCTCCCTGTTAGCCCGAACGACAACCCAATGCGAGGGAGTTCAGAGGTTAGAGCCACTGTTACTCCACACCCCTTAATGCCCAGTGTGCTCTTACTTTGTCAGTTACCATTGGTCCTGCCACCTCTATATATAAGCCTGGTTCAACAGGGAATACAATACATAATTTGACCATCCCTCCTGGAGTAAGTGCCCCAGGAAATACTCCTACAAGCCAAAGTATGGGAAGATTTGTTCTTCTGATCCAAACCAAAGCGAGTTCTTCTTGCGCTGCGTGTGCAGATTCAACTATGAATCAGATTGGATTTGGCCCCATAGGGCCATTTCAGAGATCGTTAAATCTTGGTACGCCTGCTTGGGAACCACCTCTAAATGCTAACCGTAACACCCCCAGAGAAGGGGCTGTATCTAAGGCCCCTGTAGTGCAATGTAGACTTACCACTCAGGAATCAGACGAATGGTTGAAGGTTCTCAATGTTCCCCCAAGTGACAGTGAAAGGTCAGAATTGAGTCAAGGAACGATTCAGTCATCAATGAGAGTACATTTGGTGGATGTGGATGTGGCAAAATTAAAGGTATAATGGAATGAAATGATTAGTGGAAATCTTGGGTTGGCTCGATTAGATTCTTACCAAGAAAATTAACTTGCATTTATGTTTAAGGATTTTACCAGACGTGCAGGACAAGTTTGTGATAGACTATCTGAGTTAGCCAGGAAACATGAGATAGATGTGAACAGGACTAAACCTTTACAGAAGAGTTACAGAATATGTTTTAATGAGGAGGACATAACCTGCATGAGAACATCGGGGATGAAAATACAGATTAGAGAATTGATTTGGAACATTCAAAAATGGAGTTAGCTAGATAAATGGGGAACAGTCAGAACTATGCGGTCAGAGCCATGCGTGTTCCGACTACTCAAGCCCTACCACGCTTGCCTTAGCCACGCATATACCTGGTTAAGGAATTGCGTGGTTTAGCTGCTGCCTGCAGGTCGGCGGAAGCAGGAAGATGCCAGGAAGAGAGGACGCAGTGAGATAAGTAGAGCTGGGGCCAGGTTCGGAGGGAGAAGTCTGTATGGTTTGGGGGGGTCGGGGACATTTTCAGGGTGGGTGGGGACGTTTTCAGGGCTGGGGTTTGGGGGTCGTTTTCAGTGCTTGGGGTCGTTTTCAGGGCTGAGGAGGGGTGTTGGGGTAGTTTTCCAGGCGGGGGGTCAGAATAGTTTTCAGGGCTGGAGGGGTCTGGGGTAGTTTTCAGGGCTGGGGGAAGATTGGGTAGTTTCTTTACTTAGGGGTAAGTGTATTAGGCCTAAGGGCAGTGGAAGGGGTTTGGGTAGTTGTAGGAACAGTGCAGAGGATGAGAGGGGGTTGGGGTAGTGTATATTAAGGGGCAGATTTTAGGCCTCAGGTGGAGCGGAATGGGTCATCTGGGTAGTTTTTAGGGATTAGGGGAGGGTGGGGTAGTTTTTAAGGGCTCAAGGTGGTTGGGGTAGTTTTTTAAAATAGGGGTTATGGATTTAGGCCTGAGGACAGTGGAAAGGGGTTGGGGTAGTTTTAGGGACAGCACAGGGGAGGGAGGGGGTTGGGGTATTGTTTATTGAGGGTTAGGTACAGCGTGGGGGTGGGAGGGGGTCGGGTATTTGGACCTCAGGGCAGGGGGGCAGGTAGGGGGTTTGTAGCTTAGGATAGGGGGAGGGGGGACTCAACCTTAGCCATACATACCCTTTATCATTCATGCCCTTACCACGAAATTGCATGGTAAAGGAATGCATGGCATAGGAATGCGTTGTTAAGACTCATTCATGGTTCGGGCTGCATTGTAGAGGCACATGTGGTTTAGACATCCGTGCCTCTATCATACAACCAGATAAATGGGAAGGTAGATGGGCAAAAAAGAATGACCCAAAGAAACCTACGGAAGAACCACCTCCTTCTATAGGAGAGGGAGTGGGTGCCTCAGGTTTTCCCTTGAGGGAAGTGCCCAACAGAGGTTATGTCCACATGCCTTGGAGTAGGAGTGATCATGCGTCATTCACTAATGATTTCTAAAAATTAAGAGAAAAGCCAGTGGAATGGTACAAGTAGGTTGCGCGTTTGTGAAAATCTCAACGGTCTTGTGGGTTGATTTGAATACATTGTTCGATATTGTGGTTTCAAGTGATTTGTGGGCAGAATGTAAAATAGCCACAGATTGCCCAGAGAAGGAGCAGATGAGAAATCATGTGACAAAAGGTTCATCGCCCTTGGTAAGGAAAAAGTATCAACAGGTGATGACATTTCTGAAATTAAAGGTATTGCCCAAAGACATTGATTGTCTCAAGATTGATAAGATGACCAAGAACCCAAAGAGTCGATCCATGCCTATTATTGAGATTGTTGGAGGCGTTTATGCAGTACAGTGGAATGGAGACTACTTACCTCAATATCTTGGTCATTTTGTGTCCAGGTTTGTTTCAGGATTGAGGCCTGGAATTAGCATGATGATTCAGCAGCATTTGATTTGTTGGCAGTATAAGTTGGTTGATGAGATCTTGAGGTATGCAAAGTATTGTAATGATGAAATAAAAAATAAAGCAGAAGAAATTGAAAGAGAAATTGATGGTTGTACAACTGAAAGCCACTCCCAGAGTGCCAGTCCAGTCCATTGTCTGCTTGTTCAGAAAAACTTGGTTTAATCCTAGGTTCAGATGGTTGGCAGAAGCTTTGTTTCACAGATGTGCTGTGTGTCAACAGAATAAAACTGCAGTAACACTGAGCCACATATGAATATCAGGTTGTCCATTCAACAGGATGCATTTGGACTTTATTGAAATACCTTTGTGCAATGGGCTGAGATACGTCCTGGTAATTGTGGGCATGTCCTCACATTGGATTGAGCGTTATCCGACCAAGAGAAATGACAGTCTCACAGTAGCTAAATTATTGTTGAGGAAGATAATGCCTCGTTTTGGATTTCCAACTTCTCTAGAGTCAGACCGAGGGGCACACTTCAAGAATGAGATTCTGAGAATGTTGTGTGCAGCTTTACAAGTGGAACAGAGACTGCATTATAGATACCGACCTGAGGCTACAGGTCTGGTGGAACAAATTAATGGCACACTGATATCCAGATTAGGAAAAGTGTGTGCTTCCACATCTTTGAAGTGGCCTGATTCTTTGTCTCCTCTGTTGATAAGTCTTCACAGCATTCCTGGTGTGAGAACAGGATTGTCCCGTGATGAAATTATCATGGGCAGGGCAATGAGACTTCTAGCTGTACCTGCAGATGTGCTTGTGAACATTACAGATGTCATGATTCCTTATTACTTCAAAGAGCTGGCTGACGAGTTACATTCTGTGTCTCATCTGGTTGAAGCAGCCACAGCCCATCCTCATCAGGAGCAGTGCCATGACCTTAGTCCCAGAGACTGGTTCTTGGTGAAGAAACTTGTGAGGAAGAGTTGTCTGGAGCCCCGCTTGTGTGACGCTTACCAATTGACCCTAGTCACTACAACTGCTCTGAAATGCTGCGGTCATCCCAACTGGGTGCATGCTGCCCACACTTGCCGGGTTCTTTGTCCCCTTGATGATGTAACGGCACCTCTTCCAGAAGTGTTAGTGGTGATGGAGAGACTGCAGGAGCTGTATGGGACCAGCAAGAATCTGAAACAGCATATGTGGGCCTGAGGGGAGTCTTGATAACTCAAAAGTTGGAGCTGAAGCAGGAGAGGCTTGTCCAGGGATGAAAGGCCCAGTGCTGCCGAACCGTGAGTGGCAGCTGGAGAGTGTTGTCTGCGAAGACAAGAAAGAGGGAGGCTGAATCTGTCAGATGAATGTGTACTCCAACCCATTCCAGCGGATACTGAGGATTTTGATTTGAGTGATGAAGAAGGTTAAGGACTTGCACTTAGGAGATCAAAAGAGCTAGAGTGCCCTGTCGGAGGTAGTCATCCCCTGAATGGACACGCTTTGCTGCCAATGACAGAGAGAGAGAGCTCTGGGAAATTTGGGATACCAGTGGAGATTCACCTGAAGCTCCTTGAACTGAACATTCTGTTCGAATTTCATTTTGAATTTGCTTTACCATCAAACAGACTGAGTCATTTAAATCTGGATGTGATTATCAGTGAATTTGAACTGTGCATTTATTAGTGACATTTATACCAGTTTGTAAGAGAAGCAAAAAGAATACCTAGGCCTGACTCTGTTGAAGGAGCATAAGGGTGTCATTTTAGAAGAACAAGGCATACAGCTAAGGATGTTTAATGAAGATTTTGTAAATAA
This sequence comes from Calotriton arnoldi, assembly GCA_963921515.1. Taxonomy (NCBI): domain Eukaryota; kingdom Metazoa; phylum Chordata; class Amphibia; order Caudata; family Salamandridae; genus Calotriton; species Calotriton arnoldi. The sequence continues at coordinate 1,633,521 of CAWUFW010002568.1, read as the reverse complement.
ATCTTGTCACATTCATGTGAACTTTGTTTTTCAAGTTGCACAGGTGGGAACCAACAGAGAAGACTCTGCTGCTAGTATATACCACCTGGTGGTCTGACTTTGGAGAAGTTATACAAACTAACAATTATAGTAGGCGTAGGTACATATTAGCAGGTTTGTTAATAGCTATAGTTACAGTGTTAATTGTTTTGCTTGTGGGACTGTATTTGCCCACACCTTCTACTTTAGTGAAGGTTAAACTAACAAGAATCCCCAAGGTTCCACTTCCTGTTGATGGCACTTTGTATTCGCTTAGTGATAAGGAATTAAATGTAGATGCATCTAGAGTGAGATTTTACTTTGGATGCTTATTTTAAATTGCTTTATGAATATATTGATACTATGGACGTGAGGAATTGCTATGTCTGTATGCAGTTACCTGGATCAGCTGCAGAGGGTATCACGTACCATCATATCCCTTTGACTTATTGTGGTGTTACGTGCAGCCTTTTGCTGAGCCTTTCCTATGGAAAAGGTCATCTTCAGTATTATTTTTCAAATTATGATTTCGTTTTTTCAGAAGTTCCTATACTTGAGCATTATAATCCCCACCCCGGTATTAAGGAGGTAGGGATAAATGAGAGGTTCTTTAAACCCACAATGACATTAGATACTGCCTATGACCATCGAAATAATTTGACTTGCAGTCTGACAGATGTTGAGAAGAAATTTCTAAATTTAGTTGAAGATAGGAGGAGAAATACAGAATTTAAATCAAGAACAGAAAATAATTATAAGGATTAACATAAGTAGACTAGAGAAGAAATTGAGGTATGAAATCAAGCTGCTTTAACTTTAGAGTGGAAATATAAAGGAAAATTGCACATACTTTCGCATAAATCTTTAACTGACACTATATTTATGGGGAAGAGCAAATATCACACACTTGACGTTAGAAGAAATTGGGAATTATTTTTGGCAGGCAAAGATCCTGTTATTACTGGAGTTTACTATATTTGTAGAGAACATGCATAATTTGAGTTGCCCAAATCGTGATATGGTGTATGTTAATAAGGTGTTGTTTTTCCAAAAATATATCATGTGGAAGATTTTGATGATCCTGTGTGGAAGACAAATTGGAGACCTAAACAAGGTGCTAGTGCTGGAGAAGTAGTGGGTCATGTCTTTATTGCAATGATTCCATCTGTAGGTGTGATTTTAAATGACATAAAGATTAGAAAGTTGTCTACCAAGCGGAATAAGCTGTCTATTAGTACAGCAGAAGCATTATTGGTTGTAGATACTGAGATGGTAGCTATGAGATCCATGGCTTTGCACAATAGACTTGCGTTAGACATCCTCCTCGCAAAAGAGGGAGGAGTCTGTAGGATGTTAAAGGTCCAACAATGCTGTACTTTTATCCCTGATAAGGGTAAGGACTTGAAGGCGTATATCAAGAACATTTCTAGTCTGAAGGAAGGTTTGAAGGACTTAGAGGTGACAGGCACTTGGGAAGAATTTGCAAATTGAATTGCTGCTGTAGGCAAGTGGTTTGGATACCTGAGAAGTGGAATATTGGGTTCCATCTTTAAGCCCCTTTTGATAATTGCTCTTTGTGCAATATTTTTGATGGCGATCTTTAAGGGGTATAAGAGTATACAAGCAAGGAAAGAAGTAAAAAGGAAGAGAGCGGATGTAGAGTTAGAGGAGAGTCACAATAAATGCTATGATGACATGAAACATCTGGAGGAGTCTAGACAAAAAAATGAGAAAATTACAAGGTTTTAACGGATGCATCTGATAAGTAATATATATTTTTTGTTTTAAAAGTAGATTTTTATTGTAGGAATAAGATATTACCATAAAACATTCAACACTTCAAGAACATATTATAATAAAGAGTATAAAAATTAGTACAAATGCATATTGAAAAGAGGAGGGAAAGGTAGGAGGGAAAGGAGAAAGTACATGGCTTATATAAATTGTAGTCTGATGAGGACACCTAAAGGATATAATAATGTACACATTGGCAAAATATAATAAATAAAAGAAAAAATAGTGATAGTGATAATCTCAAACAAAGGAAGTCATGGAGGTTGAAAAACTTTCTGTATAGCAGGTGAAGGAGTGAATTAATTAATGAATTAATGAATTAACGAATTGATTTATTGTGTGGTTACCTAACACCATTGCAGTATACAACATTAAAACTTGTAGCAAAAGGAATTTGCAAATCATTATTAAAAATCAGTTTTAAAAAAAGAAACACATAGTATTTTAGACTGGGCCGTCAAAGTGACATGTGAACAGGCGGCATAGTCATAATATTCAAAAAGGAACATCGGGACCGGATTAGAGCTCGAAGGACCCCATGATGAATCAACTGTTCAGGGGTGGACAGACCTCCGGTAGGGTGACCCTGATATTGTGGAGCACCCAGGTTGTTCGTCAGACTCTGCTTGTGCAGACTTGTCCTTCAAAAGTGTGTGAGTGTGGTGTACAAATTTGCCAAAGTTGGCCATGTTCTTTACAATGTCCAAAGTATAGAGCTGACGGACGGCTTCCTTTGCTGTGCAGGTGACCAGTTGAAAAAGAGTAGGTCTGAGGTAAATTCTGCAGGCTTGCCGCAAGGCTGGGCAGCATAATAAGATGTGTGCCAGGGACTCTCTTTTATAATTACAGAGATGACACTCTGTAATGCCCGACCGTGCTTTCCAAGATGGATATAGTTCTTTTAAGGGGAGCGGAAGTAGTCTTGCTGCTAAGATCCGAAGTAATGCTTGTCTCCCCACGGTCTGCGTGAGGTGGGGCTTATGAGTGAGCAAGATTTGTTGGAGACATAGGGTTTCATGAAAGTCTCTGGCGGCCAAGGATTCCATGTCCAAAAGGCGAGAGCGGGAGCGAATTGCCTTTTTTATTGCTGTTCTAATGGTAGAGTAGTTGATTACGTTGGGATCCCAGTTCTTGATTGCTAATTGGAGAAGATCTTTGGCTATGGTAAGGCTGGCAGATCAGGGATTACTCCGTTTTAAAAAGATGGATTTTATGCGGGCCTTCATAGAATTATCAGGCGCCACAGTTGTGAAGTAGAAGTATTTTGTCAAGGCAGCCCGCTCTTCTAATTTTTGTTGGTTAAGATAAAATTCGAGGTGAATCAACCTGTTTCTTGTACAGGCTGGTAAGCGAAATATCTTTTTGTAATCTGTGCAATGTATTTTTTCCAGGTCCTGTGCGAACATTCCCAGAAATGCCTGTTGTGCATAATTGAGTGACGGTAGTAATTTGGCCCTCAGTACCCTTTGAATTGCCATGCTTGTTGGGCTGTCTAAGGTGGCATATAATTTGCAGAGAGCATGTGTGACCATTTTCCCTTTCTGACGCAGTTTTTGTAGGTGAACCCATGGGCAGTGGTCTTACTAAGCCAGGCCAGAGGTAGTTATAACTTTGTACACAGTTCTAAATCAGAGGGCCCAGTCGCCACTTAGCAAGTTTTTTCTTCGGGTGACGACCAAAGATCACTATTTTGGACTTACTTGCCTTAGCTACCAACTCGTTCTTGGCATTATATTCCGACAAGGCGGTAAGAGCTTTTTGCAGGCCTATTTTGGTGTGGTCCAAAAGAATGAGGTCATCGGCGTACTGCATCATATGGATCTTTGTGCTGCCAATCTTAGGAGTAGCTAGAGATGCTCCATGCAGTGCTCGGCCCAGGTTGGCAGTGTACAAATTAAAGAGCATCGGTGCAAGGATGCATCCCTGCTTTAGCCCCCGATCTGTGGCAATTTTCTCCATGGCAGACTCCCTGGAAAGTTTGACCCTTACCCAGGTTCGAGAGTACAGAGTTCTAATAGCTCATAGTAATGATGTACAGATGTTCCACCATGCCAATTTCTGCCAAAGGATGCTGCGGACTACCCCATCGAAGGCTGCAGAGTAGTCGATGAAACAGGCGAAGAGCAGAGGAGAGCGGTGGGCCACCGCTTGTTGTGCTAAGCATGACAGGGCTGTGATGTCATCTACAGTTGAGCCCCCTGGTCTGAACCCCGTCTGGTAAAATGGCAGCAGAGTGTACTCACATATGCCTTACCTTCGCAGTCTAGCAGGGCAATCATCTGATAATTCTTGGGGTCGGTATTTGACCCTTTTTTGAAGATTGGTAGTAACAGTGACCCCCTCCGGGAATATGGGGCATCCTCCAAAAGCCTACATTCTGCATATAGCCATGAAAGGTTAGAGGACCAGAAATCTATGTCCTCCCTGAAAAGGGAGCCGGGCAGCCCATTAGGGTCAGGTGCTCCATTTTGCCGAATCTTTTTTAGGACGGTACAAACTACTGCCTCACCTGGCAGTGTTGAATCCGCCGATGGTCCAAGGGGCTCTGCACTGATGTTATCTGTCCTCCTCTGTAGGGTAGGTCCGTTTAACAACGTGGCTTTCCGGTCGGCGGTGTACAGAAAATTCACGTGAGCTACCCAGGTATCGGCGTCGACCGAGTTCTCTCTACTGGAAGTTCCATGAAGTAAGTTATTTAAATATTGCCAGAATTCTTGGGACTTGCATGGCAGCAGCTCGAAGATCTTTCGCCATTTCGCCTATGTGGCCTATTGTTTTAACTTCCGAACGAGTTGCGTGTGGGTCTTTGCTGCTGATTTCAGCTGCATTTTGCAGCTGGCGTTCACATTGTTTGATACGCCCTTCATTTTATTAATAATTGCTTCGCGCATTGCTTGATCGCTGGAACTTGGTCAAGGGTGTGTGTTGATTTATTTGTTATACTTTGAGTGGTGCTTCCTCGGAGCAGCATGGCCAGTTCGTGTGCAAGTTTTTCCCATTCGCCTATGAGTGCCCGCTTATTTAGCCCAATCTGGCAGCCAGTCTGTGTGGATTTCCATATGTCAAATTTCCTGATGGACATATTCCCCCATTTGATTCTCCTGAGGCGCCTGTGGTGTTCTTCACCCTTAGACTCTTTGATGTGGCAGAGAATATGCCGGAATTCTGCTGTGGTCGTTAAGTGCAGCAGCAAGGCAGCATGATCGCTTTCAATTCGTGGGAGCACTTCGTAACTTAGCATATATTTTCGTAGCCGCTCGCTTAGTCTATAGTTGTCTGATTTTTGTAAGTAGGGGCGTGGATTAATCCTGGCTTGGACACTGTGGATGAGAAGTGAGCTGTTGCCAAGTTGTACGTACGAAGGAGGGCATTGAATCGCTCTGTGCTCCCCGAGGGTTTGACATTGGACGCCTGTTCACCTATATTATGCGTTTTGAAGTCCTCAAGAATGATGGTGTCAATAGATGCAAATTTTGTTAGCAGAGTTTCGATCTGTTTGATCAGCCGAGTGAGCTTATCCTTGGGGCCTTGGCCATGGGGATTATAGTATACATTGACTAGGAGTATAAGTAGTGGACCGTCCGCAGACTTGAGGCCTTTCAAAGTGCCAGCTAGGATCGTGTCAGAGGAGGTCTTTATCTCTGAAAAGCGCAGCTTTAGGGCGTGCTTGAAGTATATGGAGATACCCGCAGAGGGTCTCCCAAATAGATTGAATTTGATTGCTGGTTTAAAAAATTCTGCATGGCCTGTTAAGGGGATGGGTGCGGTTGCCCACGTTTCTTGGACACAAATTAGATATGCCCCTTCAAGGAGTGTAGTCGCCGAGGCGCTTTGCAGAACCTTGTGCATCCCAGCGACGTTCCATGTCATGATGCTTAATGTTTGGGTGCTTCCTACTGTGCTGCTATGGTGGCAAGGCCCCTTGCTAGGTGGGGCCCTGAATTTTATCGGCCAAGTTGGAAGCAACCCAGACCCAATAAGCACAGGAGGGGGTAAAGGTTTTGGCGATGGAAATGACCTGTCTGCCCCGATGCGAGCCGTCGACTCTGCACTGAATATTCATGTTTGCTTGATCAACGGAGCATTCCCCTCGGCTGGTTCCTCTCAGTATGCAAGCCGTGGGTGTGTTCTGTGGGGGTGACTGTAAGATGAATGGGTACTTCTAGTTTTCAAGCATCCGAATGTCAATTCCCCATTCTGCGAATTGTTCTTTTTCGTTGTGTGCACTTACAGCTGTATTCGAGTTGACCCAAGTTACAATAGTTTGTTCCTTCCCCGGTTGCAAAGGTGAAGAGACAAATTGCACCCTGACAATGTCCCTGCTGGTAATATGAGACTGCGACTGGGTATGTTGGAGAAGTTTCAGGATGTTTGATCTATTGAGAGTGTCGATGTTGCCTTTCGAAGTGTAAAGCAGAGTCATGCTCATTTTTGCTAAGCGACCGCCCCCTAGAGCTAGAATATTTTGCCTTAAGCTGGAATCGTCATCGGAGGGCCTTTGTATTGTTTAGGTTTTGTCAACATGTTTCAGCGTGCTCTGTGGAACTTGCAGGTGGCCTGGGAAGCTAGCTTCAGTCCCTTGGGTTGATCTTTTGGGTTCTGTTGTACCGGGGTGGCATTAGCCCAATGAGGCTGTGATGTTGAGCTTCCATTGTTGTTACCCAGGCTTTTTGGTTGGTTTTGTTCTTGCCTGGGGGCACTAAAGACTCTGCTGGAGCTTGGGTCCCAGGTTGTTGCGATATTCCCTATCGAGGGGGCTGCCCCTAAGTCCACGGCCACCACACTGGCTTCCTTAGCTTTGTTTATTGCTAGGCTTGTGGACGTGGCACGACAGAGCTGAGTGAGCATTGGGTCAGAGCCCACGGGATGCTGACTTTTATTGGCTGTCCCTGGATCACTGTACAGCATACACTGTTTGTTATCTTGGGCATTTGTGGCCCATGGTTGGACATTGTGAATGGTGGGTGTCCCAGGCTCTGTGATCTCAGCCTGTGCTGCTATGTCCCCAAGCATGTTGTTCCCCATCTGTGTGGAGAAGGCACCTGTGGTGGCCTGCATGTTTGAGTGCACCATAGTTGTTTGCGTTGCTGGGCGGCCTGATTCTGGTAAGACCTGAGTGTAGGCATTCTTGCAGAATATAGAGAAGATAGGCTGATTGTTTTCTCTTATCAGAAGTCCACATTGGAAGATCTTTTTTGGGTTCCAAGTTGGTTGTATTTCACTGGGGGATTCTCGATAGTAGTCTCTTGAGTGTTTTTGTTGTTTTTTGAGTCATTTTTTTTCTCTCTGCATCCTTGGTGGGGCTGACTGAGGTGCTTCTTGTGAGCATATGGCCCCTAAGTTGTCGGGGGCAAGATCCGCTATATGGTTGCTGCCTCCCATCGTTACCTCTGGGTGTGGATGGGGTGAAGGCCAAATTGCTATACTTGTTGTCGGCTGGTGACAGTGGGTCGATTCAATATCTGCTTCCCTGCTGGCTGCTGTAAGATCCTTTACGCCCTTCACCGGACTCACAGGTTCTAATACTAAGTTTTAGCTCCTCCGCCAGCGAGGAAAGTACCGTTGGGAGGGGTGACAGTTTGTCTACTATCTCTGGGCACCGACATTCAAGAGAAGGAGTTGGAGGAATTGGAGTGCTACTAATTGCCGCCATCCTATCGATTTTCTTGGACATGTCGGCCATTGTTGTTGCCATGACTTGGAGGTTGTCCATTTGTAAATCGAGCTTCTCCGATTGCCATGTTAGAGCATTTATGGCTGTAGAGAGGGAAGTGCTGACTGGCGTTAGGAGGTTATCCTGCACGCATGAAAGTTCAAAACGCAGTAGCGATGGTGATCTGTGAAGGGAATAGCTTAGCTCAGGCTCGGAGGAGGAGTCTATGGTGATACATGATCCTTCCTTGCGCTTATAGATATTTGTGTCCTGTGGCAACGCTGCCTTTGAATCTATATCTATTTTTGGTGTGTGGAAGTTGTCAGTAATAATTTTTGAAATTTTGTGCGGACTGGCGATATCATCTAGTGACTCCCAAACTATAGAAGCAAGGTGGACTTCTTGCAAGTTTGTTGCCTGGCTTAGTGTGCGTTCAATGGTTGGAGCTGAAAAGACTCCTAGGTTGTGGCAAGATTGGGACCTTTTCTTCCTCCTGGCCTGGCTTAAGGCCATGGGACGGCTAGGCAGTATAGTTATGGTGGATCAGTGGGAGGACTCTGCCCCCATAATTAGGGGGACTGGACCTATCTCATCCTCGTTGCCTATCCCAATGGCAGCTCGGCATCCTGGCTTGTGCCTTCAGGGCTGCTCTCTAAGACAGAGGGGTTCTGGGACCGTACCCAACTACGCAGGTCGTATGATTTGCCAACATTTGTATGAATGGATGCTCCCCCAAAGCGTCCCTGCTGAAAGGCGTGTCTCCTGCTGCAGATTTTGATTTCTGCTTTGACTTTAGCAGGCGGGCGCTTTTCTTAGACATTACGGCGAGGGAGGGAGCCCTTTTCCAAGCACCCAAGCACCTACGATTGACCTCAGGAAAGAGGAGAGGTTAGAAAGATACCTGGGTTCCCGAAGGGTAGTCCCGGTAATCCTGAGTAGTGGGTTTGTGCGCTAGAGGCTTGATAGGGCAGGCCAGGGGCAGATAGACAGTTAAAACAGAGGCGGGTCCTCTGACCCACGTTCCGCGGTCCTCACCACTCCTCACCCCGCCCTGCTCCACATCACCGAGCCCCAGTGGGGGAAGAGCTCCAGGATGGGCAGCCAAGATTCGGGTGCCACCGGAACCAGGGGGCATGGAAGACACACCAGCCGGAGTCAGCGGTTCCTATAAGTCCCCAGCCTTTCCTGTCATCTCTGGCTCCTCTCTTGTGCCCTCTCGCCCTCTCTCCAGTGGCCGTTGTCATTTTAGTGATAGATGGTAGATGGAGGTAGAAGGAGGCTGGTAGAGAAAAGTGGAGGCTGGGGGGAGGATCCAGGAGGGGGGCCAGCGGGGCACACAGGGTGTAATTGCAGGCCGCACCCAACCTAGTTGGGCCACCTCCACGATGCCACCGAGGGCTCACTCTTACTGCGGCCGCCCTTAAATGGTGGCTGCGCTTACCACTTGCCACTGGATGTTAGAAGGCGTAAGACCTGCAGGCCGCCCACCGTGAGGCACAGTGAAGCTGCACTCACTGCAGCGAGGAGGGCGCCAGCTCCGGGCCAAAGAGGATTTTTCCAGCGGGCAACCCGCAAGCAGAATGTAAAGAGCAGGAGCGGAGAATGGAGAACGGAGCCTCGCCTCACTTCACCTCGGCATCTTCGCTGATTCCCTGCTTGTGCTGTCTCTGCCTCTCTACACTCCAATGGGAAATCCAGCACCCAGTGTAGAGTCCTGCGGTGGTGTTTAGAGTGGCCAATGATCTAGCAGGCTTGACCAGGAAAGATGGGACTGGACACCATAAGTCTGTTCATTTAAAAACAAGTGATAAAGGATGCATTACTTAAATTAGACCTTATTCCATCACTGCTTACAACCTCAAACATGACGCTTCCATGAGGACCTTACCCACGTCTTGCCAGTATGTCTGGAGTTGGGGACACTGCAGAAACATATGGATATTGTTTGCCTTTTCTTCTCCACATTTGGGACAGCTCTTCACCTCTTGATTACTTATCTTTGTCAGCCTTTTCGGCATCCAATACCCTCTGTGTACTGTGAATAAATGATATTTTTTTGAGAGGTGCTGATTTAATAGTATACCACAAAGTAGACATTAATACTTGCCATAGAACTTGTATATCCAGCATCGGCAGGTCCTTCCCTCAGACCTCTGTAGGCAACGTGAAATCCTCTTCCCCAGCAAGCGTCAACCTCCAATACCACCTTGAAACTTCCTTCTTTTGTACTAGACTTCCTTGCAGTTTTTCCTTAAGCTCGAGGAAGACAGATCTTAGCCCAGCTTGCCAATTGGTAGTATTTAAATTTAGAGAGATTAACATTGGTAATTATTGACAAATGTTCCCAACCTACTAAGGTGTTCTCTATAATAAGCTGACCCCATTTTGTTATGCTCTACTCGATTGAAGGATTTGAGAGGTTGTCTTTCAGGCATTCTAGGGTTCCTGGGGAGGCCCATATTGGGGCATAGTCGCTGTAGTATGGTATTTTATATGAACTTCTGATTTGGTACCAAAAAAATCTGCTATTTGTATTAATACTGCTGGCTAGATGAGAGATCTGCATTAAATGGATAACCCATAGCTCTCCAACTCAATGGGAGTGGCTATCTTCAGTCCAAAAGGTTAATAAACTGGATTCTAGTGGAGTACACAGCAAGAGGTCTGGATTCTGGGATATATGGGAACAGAAATTTAACTCTAGAGTCTAAATGAATATAAGGGTTTATGATGTCGAATGATTATGCATCACAGCAATAACCCATAAGCAAGGAAACAGATCTGGTGGCTCCAGAGGTAGATTCCCCCTTGAACTATTGGGGCAGGAATGGGGGACCCATTGGATTGATGGATCTCCCTTATGCCCCTGGTCATGGAGGAGACCCAAGTCGGTACAGAGAGAATACGGGACCCCTGAAATCTTCTAAGTTGTTTATTGCACAAATGAGGACAAAAAAAAGATAAACTATGCATATAAGCTGTATCTAGTTGGTGATGTTGACAAACTGCATAACACCATGCTTTAAATGATAATTGAGTGACATTTTTCCAGTGTGTTGTGATCTGTTATAAGTCTACAGCTAGTAACAAATCCAATAGCTTAATATTCAATAAAACATCTGTCCAGTCATTCGATATACTCCCCAGAAATATATTAGATATGGAGAAAGATATGTTTGAATCAAAAAAAGAATTAATTTGTTTCCAAACTTGGAACCAAAAAGTAGAACCGGGAGGACATGTGAAAAGTAAGTGTTTTTAGTCAGCTTATTGTGATGAACATGTTCAGAATTATCTGAATTAATTTTGTGTAGGGGTGTTGGAGTGAGAAGAAACTTATTGTAAATGTGAAATAATGTTTGTGTAGTGTTTGCTACTCAAGATGATTTCCATATTTTAATCCAAATCTGTCTCCATATGGGGATGGGCAATGTAATGTCTAAATCATGCTCCCATGATTACTCCGTATTTTTTTTGGCTCTATTTGTAGAGGTATATTGCAAGTATTAGTATAAGGTCGAGGCTTTGGGGTTTGTATGTAGAAGAGAACCAAGAGGATGAATCGGAACCGGTGGATTAATGGGAACTGATTTAAAAGCATTATATGCTTTCCAAACACTATTCCATAAAAGTTGGAATTTATGATGGAATGAGGACGGAAATCCGAAAAGTGTTTGACCTTGTGAAAAAGAAATAAGAGGTTCCTGACAGAATAATTGATTAACCCAAATCAATCCCCATTTCCTCCAGGATATTCAATATATAGGTCCATTGTTTATGTGTATGTATGGATTGTGCCATATGGTTGAATCCAGGATAGTTTAAAGGTCTTCAGGGATAAACAATATGATAGTGTCTAGGAATCTACAAGTGTTTTTAAAAATGGGGATGGATAACCTTTGAGGTTTACATGTAAATGTTAATTACTCTTTAAAAGAAAAAGGTGTTAAAAGGTGCGCTCTAAATCTAACCCATAGTGAACAATATTCTGAGGAAGAAGTGATTCTATGTGTGGATTGCCAAAATAAAAATGATTTATGCTATTTTGAAAAGTCAGGACAATTTACCCCAGCATCTTTCTTGGAACATTTCAACTTTGTTAAAGACATACAAGGAAGATTTTACACCACAGAAAAGAAGAGTGTGGAATATATTTTTGTATAAAACTTAAGAGAAATCTGTAACAGGATATTAGAAATGGTATAAAGAATAATGGGTACCAGCATAATTTTATTGTATCAAGACGACCCCACCACGAGAGATATAAGGGGTGATAATAATTAGTTAGTGAGAATATTTTATTGATACAGTTATCCATATTCAGAGATATGGATATTTTAAGGGATGAGGTGAATTGAAGTCAAAGATATTGAATTTGTTGAGTTTTCCACTCGAGTTGAAATTAGAAGGTAAGGAGTCATGTTCAAAGATGAATTTATTTAGAGGTAACATTTTGCATTTATCATTGTTTAATTTAAGCCAGATTCTAAGGCATAGGAACCAACCTCAGATGAAAAAGCAGGATTGGTGGACTGAGGGGATAACATAAATAATCAAACATCATCAGCATATGCAGCCAATTTAATTTGTTTTGGTGTTATACGAAAAACCATGTAAATTTGAGTTTTGTTTGAGTTAAGTTGAAAATGGTTCTAAGGCGAGATTAAATAAAAAGGGGGAAAGAGGGCATCCCTGATGTAGACCCCTGTTTAAGGTAAGGTTTGGAGAAGTCAGCCCATTTGCATAACAAGCTGCTTGAGGGGAATTATAAAAAATTGTGATAAGGCTAGTTATTTTAGGGCCTAAGCCAAACCAATTAGGGGTATGAAACAAAAATTTCCAATTTACATGATCAAAAGCCTTCTTGACATCTAAGCCAATAGCCGAGCGGGGTTCATTAATAATTGTGGATTATGAGAGAATATCAAAAAGCCATCCAGTGTTGTCAGAGATGTATCTCTCCCTGACAAAACCTGATTGTTCCTTCCCTAAAAGATTAGGAAGGAAAGGTTCTAAACGCAGGACCAATGCTTTAAAAAATATATATAGTCTATATTGACAAGACATGTAGATCTATCATTTTGATATAATTCCTTCCTGTGTTCTAATGCAAATAAGGGCATCTAAAAAGGAACCTGATGATGAAGAAGAAAGAGTAAAGGATTCAATAAGGGTAAGTAGTTTGGGGAGAAGTAATCTGGAAAAGTGTGTATCAAATTCTCCTGTGAAAACATCCTGCCACAGAGCTTTATCCTTAAAGCATAATGAAGCTCTGTTTGCTTGATGACTGATTCTAATGGGGAAAAATCTAATTGTGGAAAAACAGCTTTTTGAATGGACAATAAATAATGTAGAATTTCGTAGTCAGAGGGAACATTTTCTGAAGTATATAATTTTTCAGAAAATTGTTTGGATTGATTTAGGATTTCTAGGTCTTTGTGATATGAAATATTGCATTCATCTGTGATTGATTCAATGTGTAACTTCTATTGTTTGACTTTGAGATTGTTTGCTAATAGCTTCCCTGCTTTATTTTGGACACTGTAAAATTTGGCACAAGATTCAAGAAGATATTATGACGTGGTGTTGGTCGACATTTTATTAAAGTGCAATTTGCCCTTGGTAAGTTGTTGGAAAGATTTTTGTGTTCCTGAGGTGGAATATGTTTATTATAAGTGTTTAATGTCATCTAAAATTGATTCGGATTGATTTTGAAAAAGTTTCCATTTTTTGCATACAAAATTAAGTATAAAATCATGAGTTGAGGCTTTAAATGCATCCCGGATTGTATGAAAGGGTATGAAAGTATGTGTTAATAAACTGAAAATATTAATGAAAGAATAAGTAAAAGAGGAAGTAAATGAGGAATTTAGTAATAATGAGTTATTAAATCTACATTGCGTTGGAGATATGGATTTGGGTAAGATGTCTCATTGCATAGAAATCAGGGCATGATCAGATATCAGGATATCAGATATCAGGATAGAACCTATATCTGCAGAATGTAAGGTCTGTGTCAAATTATGGGAAAGAAAAATGTAGCTGGTCTCTGATTGTGTGTGATGCACTGGAGAAAAATATGAATATTCACGCACAGTGGGGTTACACAATCTCCAGGCATCTGTAAGATTGTGCTGTTTATTAGCATGATTAAAAGCTTTCTGCAGTGTGTTAGGAATATAATGTGACCTAGTGTGTTTATAAAAGGATCAACAAGTTGATTGCAGTTATCTGCAAGTACATTATCATCTTAGTGTTGTATGAGCTTTTGAATAATATTTGTCCACAATTGACAGTCTGGAGGAGTTGGACCATATATATTCATTAATACAATTGGTACTTTGTCAATCAACAGTTTAAGCAATATCCAATGCCTGTCTACATCAATTTCTTGTGATATAATTGGATATGAAGACATTTATACAAAGGATAACAACACCATTTTTTTACCTGTTCCGGGAGATGAGATTCTTGCAAAAAAGCCATATGAGCCCAACCTTTTATAAATGTGTCAATGCTCTCTGTCTCTTAATAGGGGAATTTAAACATCTGACATTCCATAACATAAGCTTTAATGCTATTGGAGAAACATCAAAATAAAAGTAAAATTAGACATAAAAATAGAAGAGAAGATTAATAACCATGTAGGAAGGAAGAAGTAGATCAATGTGAAGAAAAAGCAATGTATTAGTAATTTGGAAATGTTAGACGAGATAAGAAAGGATAAGTGAATTGCAGCGAGAGAAAGGAGAGACAGGAAAAGCACAAGAAGGAAAGGGAAGGAAAAAAGTCAACATGACTAAACCACAAAGAAAAAGGAAGGGGGACATACCTAGGTAATCTGCGATGAGGGTGTGGGGAGACCACATGGATAAGACGGCATGTCCATTCCGCGGGTGTGACAAAGCACACAACAGGTTGAAAGAGATGAATCGGGAGACAAGGACACATGGAAGGACTTTATCTGTTGGAAAAGGACATGAAAATTAGTTAGATCATGAGATGAAATATGCATATACTAACTATATTTACAAACAATAGCTTGGCATTATCTTAACAACAACCAACAAAATTATTAGATCATAGAAACAATCAGCATCATAGAGAATACATGTGAAACGTAAATATGGTGTTCTAATCTTAGTAGAAACAGAGATATCCATATTATCGGGTCAGTACAAATCAAGAAAAACCTACAATCGACTAGGATCTTCATATGGTGATGTTTTATTTTTTAAGTGACTTTGAAAATGCATGGGTGAAAGAGCCCAAAATGGGCACCAATGTTTCGAATTTCTGGACGCACATTTAAGAACTCTTTGTCCCTATCTGCAGTAGTTTTTGTGTAGTCTTGAGTGTGATACAGATCCCTTCCTGACCAGGAAATGCACTTCACTTGTTCAGCCACTGAGATGACCTGTATTAACTAAGTATATTCCAAGAAACAAATAATGACTCCTCTGGGTTTTCCCGAAGTAGATGCTGCAGCAGATGGATGCACCAGCCTATGCGCTCCTTCAATATTGTGTGATGGAACTTTAGTAAATGAAGAAGTTTAAGAGGAAATCTTTTAAAGAATGTGATAGGATTAGTTCCTTCGGTCCCTTCTGGAAGACCATAAATTCACAGATTATTTCTTCTACTTCGATTTGCCAAATCCTCGACATGCTTCTGTAAGGTGAAGACTCGCGGCTGAAGAGAATTCATTATGAGGGAAGACTGGTTATGGGATGTAATTTGGTGTTCCGGTGCAGTCAACCTCTCCTCCATTTGACACCATCTGTCCCCAAGCGATTATAATTTAGCATTTGTATCTTCCGTATGAGGGCGCAAGGCCCTGATCTGTTTCAACAAAAGGTCCATTGAAGCAGTAGGAGATGGTTTTGTAGGGGTTGTCAGCTCTTTTTTAAGTCTTTTAGTTGAAGATTTATTTGAAGCATACTGTGAAGGAACTGAAGTAGATATGGTAGATGATGCAGAGGAGTTACCTCTGTATGAAGAGGTGCAGGATTCCTCCGTTGTAAAATGTAATTGAACCCCAGCGGGATGTTTAAGGTGCTTAACAGACGTATTCTTCGGAGGTAGTTTAAGTCTTGCAAGCTTGCCCATGTACAAAGGCGACCAGTGAAACCATATATAAGAGCAGCAAATTATAAATGATATGTAGGCACCCACCTATAGACTCCACTCAAATTATGAAGTTTACGCTATTAAAATAGGAGGAAATTGAGATATCTGCACATAATAATAGAGATTCACACTCTTTAAAAACAGCAAAGTCAATTCAAAACCACATATCAATGAATAAAAGAAAACCTAACTGGTGTGTGGTAAAAATATAATAAACATCACAACCAAGCGGAGTATTCAAAGAAGTTTTCATATCATTTTCGCCACCAGGAACAGTAATGCAGCTGAATAAAACCAGAGGAGTGGGCATATTTGTGAAGGTAATTATATTTGAGTCACAATCCTCATGAAGCGAAAGATTTCCCACTTGCCTGCTTTAAATGATGATGATGTCACTTTAGAAGGAGGTGTGGGCTCTCTAAAAAGCCTCCTGACATCATTGGAGAAAGTTAGAGGTATGAAGGGGGAGTGTCCGGTAGGAAGCACTGTTTCCTGTCAGGGCCCTCAATCCTCCTCCAATCCTGACAAGATGGCAGGCGCCTCTGATGAGAAAGAGGCACTTTCCCTATATGAGGAATTACATGTCACCTGGGGTGAAAAAAGACTAATGTTGCAGCATCACCTGGCAGCAGCGAGGGGATGCAGAGAATGCAAGCCGCCCCAGGAAACCACTGTATGAAACCTGTTTGTGCGTGCCAGCTGTGGAGCTTCATAAAGATGCCGCCATCTTTCTTGGGCGGTAAGCTACACCCCCATAAGGTCTATATCTTGATCGTGATGGTGAAATATGCCATCAGAGGGGGGACTATACACACAAAATTTAAACTCCACCCCGGTACGTCATTAAGGAGCAATACATACGTGCATTAGAAAAATGTATCTACTGTGTGCCTTAACCTTATTAATGTAGAGTGAACTACTTGACATATACATGGATTGTATTCACTGTAGAAAGTAGTCATTCATAAAGGCATAAAGACATTCATTATAATGTCACAAATTCTAGTTCTTGTTCACATTTACACTTGCACATTCCAAGTTCTACTACTTTTACCGAAACTTAAATTTTATGTTTCATTTACTAATCTTTTGCATGTATTCTGAAATCGTAGGTGCATATACAATCATGTATTTACTGTGTACACTGACTGTTTTATTAAGTTAGCTTAACAAAAGGCCTTAGGCACTTACTCTTCAATGCTTATCCTTCAAAGTGAATGTTTTGCGTGTGCTGCAATGTTCTTTCTTTTGCAGGTGCATTCACATGATTTCATAGCTAGAGAAAGGTATATCGTGTATTAGAGATAGTGAGGCCTGGGAGGAGAACTTTTCGCAAGAATGAGAGGTGTTAACGAATTAAGAGAAGACTCATATTCACGTCATATCAGGAGAAGGTTGTCCTGATATTTAAAATGGAGGCTGGGAAAATCAAGTGAAGATGCCAATTTCTACTGTGAGAAGGTAGAAAACTAATGGAGTCAGTGACGTGGAATTCTCAAATGTTCTGTTGTACTCCTCTTAGGGTGTCCATACATGGGCTTTCCTGTATCATGTCCTTATATAGGCACAATTCGCCCTGCCCTTATATAGGCATAAAATCCCAGTCCTTATTTAGGCATTAAACCGTGCACTCCAAATACAGGCATGGTCTCTGACATCCGTCCACCCTAACGTCACAACGAGTTCTTGAAGAACAGACCCTTAGGCTTCGGGAGTTTCCCTAGCACAGGACTATTGATTTCTTCAAGGACTCATCTATTATGCATGAACCGTTATACCTTAGGGGTTCATTCATGACGTCTTCCGCTGTCCGATTCACGTCAATGCTAAAATTCTGAGGTACCTCTCAGGTATAAATATACCTTCCCTAGCCCTTGTAAATCAGAGGAGACCTCAATTTCAGAGGAGCCCGTTTCCCGGCCTGACACACTGAGAAGACGCTGTCATCCCTGCACGCAGAGAGTCCAGCTTCCAGTGATCTGACTTCCCTCGCGGGGTGTTGGAGTTCGAGTCCGGCAAGAGATTCCCACCTCTCTCATTCTTAAGGTATGGAGCTGACTAGGAACCTAGAGGGACTCTTGGCATACCAGGCATACTAAACTTAACATACTCTTAGTATACCATAGTAAGGAATACTTCACCTACTTCATACCTCTCCCTACACCTAGGACAGGTTAGGTACCTTTTGCATTTTAATAGGGTTTTAAATGCTTTTTAGAAATATTTTTAGCAATATGCGGTACTCCATTTTATGTTTAGCATATTAAATGTTTAGCATTTTATTATTATCGTACACACGAAAGTGGAGTGGGTGTTGTATTCCTCTTAGGGTGTCCGTACATGGGCTTTCCTGTATCATGTCCTTATATAGGCACAATTCGCCCTGCCCTTATATGGGCATAAAATCCCAGTCCTTATTTAGGCATTAAACCATGCACTCCAAATACAGGCATGGTCTCCGACATCCGTCCACCCTAACGTCACACCGAGTTCTTGAAGAACAGACCCTTAGGCTTCGGGAGTTTCCCTAGCACAGGACTATTGATTTCTTCAAGGACTCATCTATTATGCATGAACCGTTATACCTTAGGGGTTCATTCATGACGTCTTCCGCTGTCCGATTCACGTCAATGCTAACATTCTGAGGTACCTCTCAGGTATAAATATACCTTCCCTAGCCCTTGTAAATCAGAGGAGACCTTGACTTCAGAGGAGCCTGTTTCCCGGCCTGACGCACTGAGAAGACGCTGTCATCCCTGCACGCAGAGAGTCCAGATTCCAGTGATCTGACTTCCCTCGTGGGGTGTTGGAGTTCGAGTCTGGCAAGAGATTCCCACCTCTCTCATTCTTAAGGTATGGAGCTGACTAGGAACCTAGAGGGACTCTTGGCATACTAGGCATACTAAACTTAACATACTCTTAGTATACCATAGTAAGGAATACTTCACCTACTTCATACCTCTCCCTACACCTAGGACAGGTTAGGTACATTGGGGTAGAACTAGCTTAGAAACGCATCGTATGAGTACTCGCATTTTTAGTCTATGTTATTTATGTAAATGAATATCTACTAAAGATCATGCTAGCGCAGTATTATTTATTTCTACTGCTTACGCTGTACATTATTTATCTTGCCTACTGTCTTGTGATCGTAACAACACATATTACTTACACGAGAAACAAGACTGTTCAATAAATCTTTTATTGAAACGCCCGTCTATTCTTTCTGTGTAACTTGAGGAAAACTGAGCATGCACGATTGAGCTGAGTGAAATAGTTATCTATTGTTTCCACGACTCTGGGACACGTTCTGATTCTAAAAGGGAAACAAAGTGGTCATGTTTTGCGGCTGCCAGAAACTACTCCCTTCTTGTTAATCAAGGAGTTTCTAGTGGCCTCTGAGCTAGCTGGCACAAGTAATTAAGTTTAATATACTCGATAGGGACATACCGACCTCAGTCCTATGTCAAACCTATAGGGTATATTATTCCAATGCGCAGAGCCTATTAGGGAAATAGGAGCTACACTACATGGCGCCCAACGGTTTGGTAAGGCGGTAATTTAACGTTAGATACTGAGTAACTCAGCCGTGCCTTTTCTTCAGAGACCCCTACCCATATACTCCAAAAGACGTCTGGAGTGGGCAGGGTTAAGTATCCGCCACGGCTACATAGGGAAGCACCCTATATATTAGCTGTTTGGTTTGCTCAACGTTGAAGGATACAGTGTTCCAAAATATTGTGCACCTTATCTTTGTTTCCTTGAAACTTGTTCTACATTTTTCAAAAAACAAAATGCTTGACTCCGACAATGACACCGGAAACGGTGAAGTTGCGGGTCACCCAGCTGTAACAGCTTATAACATCACAGGTTTTATTGAAACCGAGGAGGGTGTTATAGACATCCCTCAAAACTTAAGAAGAGCCATCACTCTAAAACTTATAAAACATGGCCTACCACCAAGAGGCGGTAGAGCAGTTTTCGTGATAGAGGCACACGAATCCTTTCAGACAGAGGTATTCTATTCATGGGTAATATTTCCTGAATCAAATTCAGTTACAAAAGTGTTTCACTTCTACAAAGAAGATGATCCACCAGAGGAATACTGTGAGAAGTTGGCCTGGCATATGCTGTCCACTAATTATAGTGGGCACCTTGCACCAGTCCAAACAACCCCTTATTGGAGATAGGTTAAAGACAACCTTATTGAAAGCTATCCTAGTGGTAGCTATGGAGAGCAGCCTTCAGGCTAAGTCTTGAAGGAATGTAAAGCAGCTTGTTTTACCAGTCTATAATCTCTTGAGTGACCAAATGAAAGAGCACCACACCAGGTATATATTCAAAATATATATATTTATTGCTAAAAACACCCCTCTAGTCTCTTTATGAGGCTAGAGTTCGAAGTACATAAGTTATAAGTTATTTAAACACAGTAATAGCACAAATACACGTTTGGGCCCTAGGGGCGTACCAAACCATATACCAATAAAGTGGTATAAGAACCACGACTGAGCTAGACACTAGGCCTAGAGCCTCTAGAAGTGCTTGGACCACAAGGAACCACCCAAGGTAGTGACACAGGGGACCCACGGGGACGCGTGCAGTGTAAATACACAGCCGCGATACGCCGTTAACTTCTATGGAGAAAGTCGCGATCAGGAAATTAAAGAAAAGGGACACTTAAAGGAGGACTTGGAGCAAACCCTTTGAGAACTAGGTCGTTCTAGAGTCTCTACCCACGGGGGCACCAGAGTACTCGTGTTACCTCACCCAGGGAAGCCGGGTGCATAGGTGCCTTTCGGGGTCGGGTTTCGTCGCCGATTTGAATGGCGATCTGCTGTAAAGTGCTGCTGGCGACCAAGTGGAAAGTGTCCGGGTGGATCCAAGAGTGGATCGGAGATCTGAAGAACCTGAAAGCAGAGGGGACAGAGTCTGGGTCACTAGCCAGTGACCAGGAAGGCGATGAGCGGATGCCCACCGATGTCGAGTGCTTCAGGTAGGTTGACGGTCGTCTTGACTCTTCAGCCACGAGGTCCAGGAGGCGTTGTTGGCAACCAGGAGCAGTATTCGGGCTGGTACACGATGTCTGTCGAGTGCTTAGGTGTCGGCGACCGGATTGGACCCAACAAGCCTTGGCAACAGCAAGTCTTGATGAAATTGAAGAATGACGATGATGCAGACCGGCAAAGTCTGAAGAACTCACCCAGCAAGGGTAAATGAGGGCAAGCCTGGAGCAACCAGGGAGCCCAAGAAGAAAAGGATTGGCCTTCGTGAAGGGCTACTAGCCAACGGGCTAGCAACCGCAAAGGAGCCTCAAGACTGGCTCACAGGACACTCGTGGAGTGGAGGCCAGTGATCTTCGGTGCAGTTGGTACAGGAGGCTAGGGCTACTCGGAGCCCAAAGCACGACTTCGTGGAAGACCCAGAAGAGGATGCAGTAGCAAATGCGTGCAGTGTCCAGGGGTCACGGTTCTACGTTACCCACTACAGCTACGGGCCTCAGCTTTGCTGGGGACTCAGGGCAGCCTCGGGGAAGTCTGGAAATCCACCTCTGGTGATGCAAAGACTTCGGCGTCCGACGGGAGCTTAGGCGATGCAGACCGGACAATTGCTTCTTTGGTGCCTGCCAAGCAGGGGAGTCACTCCTTGACCCCAAGGGAGATTCTTCTGTCCTCTAGTCTTGAGTAGAGCGTCGAAGGTCCAGGATTCAGTGTCAGAGTTTCGTCCAGGGATAATCTAAAGTCCTAAGGACTGGGTTCCTATACTTATACTAAGTTTAGGGGTTGGACTACTCTGTGGCCCCACCTATGGGTGGGTCAGGGCAGAGGGGTGGCTACACCCCTTTCCCTTTGTCCAGTTTGCGCCAAAGCAGGGGCTGCAAGCCCCTGATCCGGATTGAACTGGGGTATGCACAGGGACACCAAGTGTGCCCCCAGTGCAGGACTTCAAAGCACCCGAAAGTGCTCCCGCCCAGCCCAAATACACACTATCCTGTCCGGGGAGGTGGTCACACCTCCCTGGGACAGGAAACCTATTGTCCAGGCGTCCCCTGCCGGAGTTTCGTCCAGCAGCAGGAGGCCAGACTTGTGTCTGTGGCAGCAGCATCCATTTTGTGATGCCAGGGCTTTAGAAAGAAGTTACCGGCCAGGCCAGGGTTAACATGTCTCTCTCTCTAGAAGGGTGGAATGCTACCCCCACTGCCAGAATTGGTGAGGGGGTAGTATTCCAAGATGTTTGACACCAAACACGACATGTTTCGGTGCAGCCATTCCAAAGTTAGCATTTAACGCGAGGTTATAATGCGCTTAAGAGTATATGGTCAGGTTGCACTACAAACAGCATCAGAGAAGGGTCTCCGAACGCTGCAGAGGGGCCCTGCTCATGCAGGGGCACCCTCTCACATAGGAACCACGCACTCTGCCTTCAGGATTGATAAGGCCTGCCATAGGAGTGACTTATAGGTTTATATGTGTGTATGTATATAGTGATATAGGTAACCTATATCACAGTAAGGGGTGCATGCACCACCTTACCCAGGCTGCAGTAACAGACCTGTGGTGTCAGTTTGGATGGCCTTCCAGGGGTGGCACAATACATGCTGCAGCCCCTGGTAGGCCTCTGACGTACCTATGCCCTTGGTACATAGTATACCATATACTAGGGACTTATAAGGGCACTCAGATTCCAATCAGTGATGTGCCTAAGGCACATGGAAACCATTTTAGAGAGGAAGCAGCTAGGCTGGGGTTCTGATTAGCAGGGCCCCAGCCAGACTAAGGTCGAAAAACAGTGAAGCATCAGCAAAAAGTGGGGGTACCCATGTGAAGCAGATCCTACTCTCCTACACAACCCCCCCAAACGTAGGGACATTAAACTAACCTTGCCCAGTTAAGTCTTCATGTTCTAAGTGGAAGTACCTAGAGAGTCCATCTGCATTGGCATGGTTACTCCCAGGTCTATGTTCCACTGTGAAGTCCATCCCCTGTAGGGAAATGGACCACCTAAGCAGTTTGGGGTTTTCACCCTTCATTTGTTTTAGCCATAAGAGGGGCTTATGGTCTGTTTGAACAAGGAAGTCAGTACCAAACAAGTATGGCCTCAACTTCTTCAGAGCCCAGACCACAGCAAAGGCCTCCCTCTCAATGGCTGACCAACGTTTCTCTCTAGGGGTCAGCCTTCTGCTAATGAAAGCTACTTGGCTGATCCTGACCTTCTTCATTCAATTGTGACAGTACAGCCCCTACCCCCAATTCAGATGCATCAGTTTGAACAATGAACTTCTTGGAGTAATCAGGACTCTGTAGAATGGGAGCAGTGCACATGGCCTGCTTCAGGTCATCAAATGCCTTTTGACAGCTAACTGTCCACTGAACCTTTTGGGCATTTTCTTAGAAGTTAAGTTATTCAGGGGTGTCACTATTGATCCATACCCCTTGACAAATCTCCTATAGTACCCAGTCAGGCCTAAGAAGGCTCTCACCTGAGTCTGGGTAGTTGGAGCAGTCCAGTCCATGATGGTCTGGATCTTGCTCTGCAAAGGTTGAACCTGGCCTCCACCCACAAGGTGGCCCAGGTACACAACCTGACTCTGCCCTATCTGGCACTTGGTGGCCTTGATAGTCAGGCCTGCCTTTTGCAGGGCCTGTAAAACATTCCTGAGGTGGACCAGGTGATCCTCCCAGGTGGAGCTAAAGACAGCAATATCATCTAAATATGCTGCACTATAGGCTTCCAGACCTGTGAGAACTGTATTCACCAACCTCTGGAAAGTGGCAGGTGCATTCTTCAGACCAAAGGGCATCACCACAAATTGATAATGCCCACTAGGGGTTGAGAATGCTGTTTTGGGCTTTGCAGTATCAGCTAGTCTGATCTGCCAGTAGCCAGCTGTCAAGTCAAATGTGCTGAGATATTTGGCTGAGGCCAAAGTATCTATTAGCTCATCTGCCCTTGGTATTGGATGGGCATCAGTCCTAGTGACTGCATTGAGACCCCTGTAGTCCACACAAAACCTCATCTCTCTTTTTCCACCACTGGTGTGAAGTTTTGGCACAAGGACCACTGGACTAGCCCAAGGGCTATCTGAGGGTTCAATAACTCCCAACTCCAACATTTTCTGGACTTCAGTCCTGATACAGTCCCTGACATGGTCAGGTTGCCTATAAATCTTATTTTTAATAGGCAGACTGTCCCCTGTGTCCACTTCATGAGTGCACCAGGTGGTCTGACTGGGTGTCAGTGAAAACATGTGTCTAAACTGATTGAGCACCTGTCTACAATCAGTTTGTTGCTGGGTAGTGAGGCTGCCTGCCAAGGCTACACCATCTACTGACCCATCGTCAGGGTTCTGTGAGAGCAGGTCAGGGAGTGGGTCACTCTCTTCCTCCTGCCCTTCATCAGTAGCCATGAGCAAGCCCATGTCTGCCCTGTCCACATATGGTTTTAACCTGTTGACATGGAGAACCCTGTGGGGACTCCTGGGTGTTCCTAGGTCTACTAAGTAGGTAACCTCACCCTTCTGCTCAACAATAGTGTGGGGTCCACTCCATTTGTCTTGGAGAGCTGCTGGGGCCACTGGCTCCAACACCCACACCTTCTGCCTGGCTGGTAAACAGTCAGAACAGAGGTCATGCCAGGCCTTTTGAAGTTCCTGGCTAGCCTCAAGGTTTTTAGTTGCCTTTTTCA
Organism: Calotriton arnoldi; assembly: GCA_963921515.1. NCBI lineage: Eukaryota > Metazoa > Chordata > Amphibia > Caudata > Salamandridae > Calotriton > Calotriton arnoldi. The sequence continues at coordinate 1,609,241 of CAWUFW010002568.1, read as the reverse complement.
TATACTCAGCCATCCGGGACCGGAGACCAAGTACGTAGTCCACTATGTCTTGCTTTGGGGGCTTGAGAGGTAACTCCCATCCTTCCTTCACCAAGCACAGTGGACCCCTGGCAGGGTGGCCAAACATACGTTCAAAAGGGCTGTAACCAACCCCCTTCTGAGGCACCTCCCTATATGCAAATAAAAGGCAGGGCAAGAGTATGTCCCATCTTCGCCTAAGCTTTTCTGGGAGCCCTTTAATCATGCCCTTCAAGGTTTTGTTGAATCTCTCAACTAAACCATTGCATTGTGGGTGATAGGGTGTGGTGAACTTGTAAGTCACTCCACACTCCTTCCACATTGCTTTTAAGTATCCAGACATAAAGTTTGCATCCCTGTCTGATACTACCTCCTTAGGAAAGCCCACTCTTGAGAAAATTCCCAGGAGGGCCCTTGCCACCACAGGTGCTGTAGTGGTCCTAAGGGGAATAGCCTCTGGGTACCTGGTGGCATGATCCACTACCACCAGGATAAACCTGTGCCCAGATGCTGTTTGGGGATCCATGGGACCAACAATGTCAATCCCCACCCTTTCAAAGGGCACCCCCACCACAGGTAGTGGTATCAGGGGGACCTTTGTAGTGCCACCTGCCTTGCCACTGGCCTGGCAGGTTACACAGGAGCGACAAAACTCCTTGGTGTCTTCAGACATGTGGGGCCAGTGAAAGTGAGGGACAATTCTGTCCCAAGTCTTATTCTGGCCCAGGTGACCTGCCAAGGGAATATCATGGGCTAGGGTCAATAGGAAGCCCCTGAACTTCAGAGGTATAACCAACCTCCTGGTAGCACCAGGCTTGGGGTCTCTACACTCTGAGTACAGGAGTCCATCATCCCAATACACTGTATGGGGACCACTAGCTTTCCCAGCAGCCTCAGCAGCAGCTTGCTGTCTGAGGGGTTCAAGAGAGGGGCAGCTCTGCTGCTCCTGGCTCAGATCTGCCCTGGAAGGTCCCCCTGTCCCCAAGAACTCAACCTGGTCAGGTTCAAGCTCCTCTGGGACAGTTCCTTCCTCAGGACTGAGATCATCCCCCTCAAGGGACTGATCTTCCTTCTGAGCCAAGGGGAAGGCACTGCCTTTACCCTACTACTCCTCCTCTTGGAAGGCACTTGGTCCATTATTCCAGAATCCAAGGCCTGTTCAGTGCTAGACATTTTGGCTTGTGACCTGGTCACAGCAAACACATCTGCAGGGATCCCCAGCATTTCTGCATGGGTCCTGAGCTCCACTTCTGCCCAAGCTGAAGTTTCTAAGTCATTGCCAAGCAAGCATTCGACTGGTAGGTTTGCACTCACCACAACCTTCTTAAGGCCAGTTACCCCTCCCCAGGAGAAGTTAACAACTGCCAGAGTATGGTCTGTTCTGACGTTGCTAGCATTGGTCACTTGGTACATCTCAACAAGTATAACTTGCCCAGGATTCACAAGGTCTTGTGTCACCATGGTGACACTTGCCCCTGTGTCCCTAAATGCCAAAGCCTCTCGTCCATTGATTAAAGGCTGTTGTCTGTACTTGCCCAGATTACTGGGACTCACAGAGGAGGTCACATCCATGCCTCCATCACAGACTAACACAGCCTGAGTGAGTTCTCTGACTAGGTCAGAGCCCAACTCAGTACCCAGGGTCAACCCTACTAAACCCTTGGCTGGAGCACTCCCACCAACTGTAACTGTACTAGGGGGAACAGGTGCCTTAGGGGCATTGGTGGGGGCTGGACTTGAGTCTTTGGATTTGGTGCAATCACTGGTCCAGTGGGTCTTTTGCTTACAGACCTTGCACCATGGTTTTCTTTGGCCTTTCCCTTTTGTAGACTGTGAATCCCCACCTGAAGAAGATTTTTGGGGGCCTTGTGAAGACTTTTGATCTTTACTCTTCTCCCCACCCTTTTCAGAGTTCTTAGAATCTTGCTTCTTAGGGTCACCACCTTGGTTCTGTACCTTCTGCCTCACCCTGGTTCTGACCCATTTGTCTGCCTTCTTTCCCAATTCTTGGGAGAGGTCAGATCAGAGTCCACCAGGTACTGATGCAACAGCTGATTTTGACAGTTATTAAGAATCTGCTCCCTCATTATCAGATTGTACAATCCTGTGAAGTCACACACGTAACTGCCCATCAACCAGCCTTCCAGAGCCTTAGCAGAACAATCCACATAGTCTACCCAGTCTTGAGTCTGTGCTTTTTGGGTATCTCTGAACTTCAACCTGTATTGTTCAGTTGTTAGGCCAAACCCATCAATAAGAGCACTCTTCAAGACCTTGTAATTATCAGCATCCTTGTTAGAAATGGGATCTCTAGTTGGCAAGGGCTTGCACCTTTGTCCAAGTAGGGACCATTCTTCCTAGTCAGGGTAAGGGTGTTACACTCGTGAAGTAACCCCTGCTCACCCTCGTGGTAGCTTGGCACGAGCAGTCAGGCTTAATTCAGAGGCAGTGTGTAAAGCATTTGCACATAACCAACAGTAATACCGTGTAAGCACTACAAACGGACACCACACCAGTTTAGAAAAATAACCCATTTTTATATACTCGAGACAAGACCAATTACGACAAAAATCCACAATACTATACTTTAAAAATGAATGCTTGATACGGTAACTTCTTCTTTGCAGGAATAGCACAAAAGCAAAGTTCGTACGAGTCGGTAGCTCCGTCCGAGCCTACCGCGATGCTGAAAACCACAGAGTCTAACAGTTCCAGCCGACCGCGTCGATACGGGCCAGCAGAGTCGTGAACAGACTCGGTTACAGTACCTTTCTCGTTGTGGCTGGTACGGAGTGTACGAGCCGGTCGGCGTTCGTCGCGGTTGCGGTGCAAGACGGAGCGATGCAAGGTGCGGTGTCCCTCGATGCGGTGCAGGCAGCGGCTCGATGAGCGTCATGCAGACGGAGTCGGTGAGTCCAAGGCGTGCAATGCAGGGTGAGACGATGCTCGATGCGGTGCTGACAGGTTGCGATGCAGGCGACCTAGCCGGAATGCGGGAGCTGGCGTCGGACAGCGGTGCGAGTCGGAGTGGTGCGTCGCAGACGTGCGAGCGGTGCCCCAAATGCGGTGCGGTCACGACTCTTGAGTCAGTTGCAGCGACCGCTTCGGTCGGGTCCGGCTGGTTCAGTGAAGCGATGCGATGCGAACTGTGGTGCCCACAGGTCACGGTGCAAGCAGCGGCTCGGTGTTGGCGGTGTCGGACGTCGCCCACGGTGAGACCAGGGTTGCGATGCGAAGCGGGGCGATGCGGTCTGCGGTGCAAACAGGTCACCGGCCAGGGATGGATTCGGTTGACGGAGTCGGTTGCAGTTCCCTTCCTCTGTGGCAACTGAAACAGCGTTCCAGAAGCGGTACCCAGAGGCTTGTGAAGTCTTTGCAGTCCCTGAGACTTCTTAACAGGAGGCCAGCTCGGTTCCAGGCCCTTGGAGATACTCAGCACAAGTTTGTAGAAAGTTCAGTCCAGTCCTTTCACTGCCCAAGGCAGAAGCAGCAGCTGCAGGCCAACCCAACAAAGCAACAACACAGCAAAGGGGCAGTACTCCTCCTGGCAGCTCTTCCAGCTCTTCGTCTTGGCAGGTTCCTTGATTCCAGCGAGATCTAAATTCATGGGGTCAGGGCCCCAATATTTATATCCCAAATTCCTTTGTTCTCTGAAGGCAGAGAGGCCTTTGCCTAGTCCAAACCAGTTCTGGAGCACTTTGTTGACAAGTCTCCGTCCCTTCTTTCAGTGAGTAGGCCAGGGACATCAGACGCACCACAGGAGGTGGAGCCAGCATTGTGGAGGGAAGGCACTGTCCTATTCAGGGCCCAGGTGCGACCCCTCCCACCCATCTACATGTAGATCTTGCTATTCAGCCCTGTGCTGACTCACCCTGTCTCCTGGCATCCCCCAGCCCCTGTCACTCACACTCCAGACAAGGAATACACAACCTCGCAGAGGCAGGCTTGGATGGTTTAGACAAGAAAATACCCACTTTCTAAAAGTGGTATTTTCAAACCCAGAATGTTAAAACCAACTTCACTAAAAGATGCATTTTATCATTCTGAGTCCAGACATACTAAACTCGAATTTCTACCACGTTCCCGGGGTCAGTTAGGATTATAAGCTGTAATAATCAAAACTGCCCGTTCTGGCCTATGGGGAACAGGTAGCCTTGCAATAGTGAAAAACGAACTAGGCTGTAATTCACTATCAGGACATGCCGCACACACCCGGGCATGTCCTACCTTTCGCATACAACGCACCCTGCCCACAGGGGTACCTTGGGCCTACCTTAGGGGTGTCTAACATGTAGCAAAGGGAAGGTTTAGGGACTTGCAAGTGTGTGCACTTGCCAAGTCGACATGGCAGCCCCAAGCTGCGCACAGGCTCTGCGATGGCAGGCCCGAGTTACACTTTACGGGCTGTTTGCGTGGGTGGCACAATCCAGTGCTGCAGCCCACCAACAGCATTTGGTCTATAGGCCCCGGCACTCGCAGTGCACTTTACAAGGCACTGACACATAGACCAAATAGGCCAATCATGGAAACACCAATCCATAACACATTTTATACAGGAGCACTTGCACTTTCCCACTGGACAGCAGTGAGGAAAGTGCGCAGAATCATTACACCAGCAAAAACAGAGTCAAAACCGGGAGGTCAGAAAGCAAAAAGTCAGGGGAAACACGCCAAAAGATGCCAAGTCTAACACATGTCCCCTCCAGCTGAAAGTAGGGAGAACTACTCAACCCCATTGGAGTTCTCTTCACTAAGGCGGAAGAACCTGGACAGACCATCTGCGTTGGCGTGTTCTGTACCAGGACGGTGTTCCACCGTAAAGTTCATTCCCTGTAGGGAGATGGACCACCTCAGCAGTTTTGGATTCTCGCCCCTCATTTGCATCAACCATCTGAGGGGCCTGTGGTCTGTCTGAACCCGGAAGTGAGTCCCAAACAGGTATGGTCTCAACTTCTTCAGCGCCCAGACCACAGCAAAAGCTTCCCTTTCTATGGCACTCCACCTCTGTTCCCTGGGAAGTAGTCTCCTGCTAAGGAAGACTACAGGCTGATCCAGGCCCTCTTCGTTCAGTTGTGAGAGCACCGCTCCCACACCATGCTCTGAAGCGTCCGTCTGCACGACGAATTCCTTGGAGAAGTCAGGTGCCTTGAGCACGGGCGCCGTGCACATGACTGCCTTCAGGGCATCAAAAGCTTTCTGGCAGGACTCAGTCCAGATCACTTTCCTGGGCTGCCTCTTAGAGGTCAGCTCTGTTAAGGGGGCAACGATGGTGCCATAGCCCTTAACAAATCTCCTATAGTAGCCGGTGAGACCTAAGAAGGCTCTCACCTCTGTCTGGGTCTTGGGGGTTCCCAAGCCAGAATGGTGTCAATCTTGGGTTGTAGGGGCGCCACCTGGCCGCTTCCTACCTGGTGTCCCAAGTACACCACCGAACCCTGCCCGATCTGGCACTTACTGGCCTTGATCGTGAGGCCTGCACCTTGCAGAGCCCTCAACACTTTCTCAAGGTGCTGTAAATGTTCTTCCCAGCTGGAACTGAACACAGCAATGTCATCCAGGTAGGCAGCACTGAAATCCTCCAGCCCAGCCAACACCTGATTGACCAACCTCTGAAAGGTGGCAGGGGCATTCTTCAACCCAAAGGGCATCACCCGGAATTGGTAATGACCTTCTGGGGTTGAGAATGCTGATCTCTCCTTGGCCCCATCGGTTAAGGCAATCTGCCAGTACCCAGACGTCAAATCAAACGTGCTGAGGAACCGGGCAGCTCCCAACCGATCAATGAGCTCATCAGCTCTGGGGATGGGGTGCGCGTCAGTGCTGGTGACGGCATTGAGCCCACGGTAGTCCACACAAAACCGGAGTTCTGGAGTGGCACCGGGCGCCGCAGCCTTTGGGACCAAGACCACTGGGCTGGCCCAAGGACTGTGGGAGGGCTCAATCACCCCTAACGCCAACATCTTAGAGACCTCCTCCTTGATGCTGGCTCTGACCCGGTCAGTCAACCTGTAAATCTTGTGCTTCACAGGAGGGCTGTCACCAGTGTCCACGTCATGGGTACACCAGTGAGTAACACCGGGGGTCAGAGAGAACAGTGGGGCGAACTGTCCCAACAACTGGCGACAGTCCCCCTGCTGCTCCTGAGTCAGAGTAGGGGAGAGGATCACACCCTCTACTGACCCATCATGCTCCTTGGTAGACAGGAGGTCAGGGAGAGGCTCACTCTCCTCTTCCACCCCATCATCTGTCGCCAAGAGCATACTCACTTCGGACCTCTCGAAGTGGGGCTTGAGGCGGTTCACGTGAAGGACCCTCAAAGGGTTCCTTGGAGCCTGCAAATCCACCAGGTAGGTGACGTCACTTTTGTGCTCCTTTACCTCATATGGCCCAGTCCACTTGTCCTGCAAGGCACAAGGTGCCACTGGGGCCATGACCCACACTTTTGCCCAGGTTGAAATTCGACCAGAGTGGCATTCTGGTCATACCATCTCTTCATTTCTTCCTGGCTTGCTTCTAGGTTCGCCTGAGCGAGTTTCCTGAAGCGGGCAGTTTGGTTTCTAAAGGCCAGCATGTAGCTAAATACATCCTGGGAGTTTTCCTGGGAGCTGCCTCCCAGCCTTCCTTTACCAAACTCAGAGGTCCTCTGACAGGGTGGCCATACAGGAGCTCAAAGGGGCTGTACCCAAGAGACTTCTGAGGCACCTCCCTGTATGCAAAGAGTAGGCATGGCAAGAGGATGTCCCACTTACGCCTCATGGGTTCTGTTAGACCCTTGATCATGCCTTTCAAGGGCTGGTTGAATCTCTCCACCAGACCGTTTCCTTGTGGGTGGTACGGAGTGGTGAACTTGTAGGTTACACCACACTCCTTCCACAGGGATGTCATATACTTAGATATGAAATTGGTCCCCCTATCAGAAACCACCTCTCTGGGGAATCCCACATGGGAAAAGATCCCCATTAACGCCCGGCCCACCACTGGCGCCGTCGTTGTCCTGAGAGGAATTGCCTCCGGGTACCGGGTGGCATGGTCCACCAAGACCAGGATGTACCTGTTGCCCATGGCTGTCTTGGGATCCAGTGGCCCCACAATATCCATCCCTACCCTTTCAAAGGGTGTCCAACAACAGGAAAAGGTTGGAGAGGAGCTTTGACCTTCCTCCCACTCTTACCACTTGCCTGGCAAGTTTGGCAAGACCTACAGTGTGCATCTGACTGCCTTCGCATTTGGGGCCAAAAGAAGTGGGTGACAAGCCTGTCAAAGGTCTTGTCCTGCCCCAAATGTCATGCCAAAGGCACGTCATGAGCCAGACCCAGTAGGAAGGTCCTGAAGCGCTGGGGTACCACCAGCACACGGGCTGACCCAGGCTCAGCAACCTTAGGCTCACTGTATAGGAGACCACTCTCCCAGTAGATCAGATGTGACCCGGACTGATTACCAGCAGCCTGGTCTGCAGCCTGCCGCCGCAGACCCTCCAGAGTAGGGCACTCGTTCTGCTCCCTGCAGAACTCCTCCCTGGTGGGACCCCCTTCTTGCTGCCAATGGGTCAGCTCAGAGATGTCTCCCAGTTCGGCTACCTGCTCCCCTGTAGGCACCGGGGCGTCCCCTCGAGGTCCGCTCCTCCCGGTCCGTGGGAACTTCGGGGGCCGGTTTCCCGCGCCCCTGCCCTTTCTCTTGGCAGGGACTTGGGCCACTGTTTCAGGCTCCAAGTCCTCTTGATCGCCCTTTCTGGCTGCCATTGACCGAGTAGACACGCATGCCCACTCTGGCAACCCAAGCATCTCCAAGTGAGACCTGAGCTCAACCTCCTTCCATAAGGACTGCTCCAGGTCGTTTCCTAGCAGACAATCTACAGGCATGGTAGGGCTCACAACCACCCTCAAGGGACCTGAGACCCCCCCCCATTCAAAGGGAACCTGCGCCACCATACACTGGCGCTCAGAGTTGTCGACAGCAGCTACTTGGTGGAATGCTCCTGGGACTACTTGCTTCTCAGACACCAGGTGACACCGGACTGAGGTCACACTGGCTCCAGTATCTCTGAGAGCCTCTGCCCTGTTCCCATTAATGGTCACCCAGGTGCTATATTTCTTTGTGTTAGGGGGCACCTGGTTTCCTGGGACCATCTCACTGTCCCCTAGTGAGACAAGGGTCATTTCTGCGGGATCCCCACCCTCCTGTGGGCACCCCTCCTCCCCAAGCGCTACACTAGCCAACACTTTGGACTGTCCACCGGTGGGCGGCGGTGTCCCCTTCGGGCACTTGGGGTCCCCCTTAAAGTGACCTACCTGGTCACATGCATAACACTTGCGGGGGCCGGTCTCAACAGGCTTCCCTGTGGAGACCCCTTTCTTCTTATCACCGGGGGCTGGGAACCTTTACCCTGGGTACTAGTTTGGGGCCCTTTAGAGAACTCCTGTGCTTTACCCTTGTCCCCCACCTTTCTGCTGGGGACCCTGCCCACCTTTGGCTGAGTCTCCCCCAAACACTTTCTTGTGGACCCTGGTACTCACCCAGCGGTCCGCTTCCATGGCAAGCTTCCTGGGGTCAGTTAGCTTACTATCAACTAGGTGCTGGCGCAGATCTGCAAAACATAGACTAGACAAGTGCTCCCATGCAATCAAGTTGTAGAGCCCCTGAAAATCTGTTACACTACTGCCCTTTACCCAGCCATCCAGAGACCTGCAGAACACATCTACACATTCCAACCAAGTGTTGGCGTCAGACTTCTTACTGGACCTGAACTGATCCCTGTACTTTTCAGGAGTAAGGCCATACTTCGTGAGAAGGGCATCCTTCATGTCAGCATAGGTGAGGTGATACCCCTTACCCAAAGCTATCAGAGCATCCCTTGCTTCTTCAGGGAAAAGTGGCCACAATCCTGCTCCCCAATTCTCCTCAGGGACCCCATTCATGTGTATGGCTGCCTCATAACCCTGAAACCACCTTTGTATGTCATCCCCCTTCTTGAACTCCTTACCTACATTCTTGGGAATGTGCACAATCCTGTCTGCTTTTCTGGACGAATTGCTGCCACCATCTGAGCCTGACTTACTCCTAAGTTCTAGCTCCTTCAGTTCTCTCTCATGTTCTAAGAGCATCTTCCTCTCCTCTATGGCCAATCTCTTCTCCTCCCGCTCACTCTCCAGCCTGAGCTTCTGCAGCTCAAACTGCCTTGCCTCCCGCCTGTCCTCCAGCTCCTCTGGGGACAGACTGCTGCTGCCTGACCTGGCGGGTTCCCCTACCCAAAAGCACATCCACCCTGGAAATGGGCTCCTCCACCTCCTCACTGAGATTACCAGGCTGCCCATTGGCATGTCTGGCTGCTACCCAGGCCCTCAGCGCCTTTTGTAGCTCCTCCTTCCTTGTGAGGCCTTTAATTTGGACTTTCAGGTTTTTACAAATCGCTCGTAGCTCCTTTACGGCGTAGGATTCCAACCTATCCTCCTCAAAGATAACTTCCAGAGATGCAACGGATGATGCAATTGATTCAGGCATGACAAAAGTAGTGGGTTGAAAACTGGCAAGATCAAAAATAGGCCAAAAGAAAAAGAACCAGTATGTGGTACGTAATGGTCTGCGATATGGTAGTAGTGCACACCAATCACTGTAAGTCAAGTGCAAACACAAGTCCTATCCTCACCGCTGACAACCAATGTTAGAAATGGGATCTCTAGTTGGCAAGGGCTTGCACCTTTGTCCAAGTAGGGACCCTTCTTCCTAGTCAGGGTAAGGGTGTTACACTCGTGAAGTAACCCCTGCTCACCCTCGTGGTAGCTTGGCACGAGCAGTCAGGCTTAATTCAGAGGCAGTGTGTAAAGCATTTGCACATAACCAACAGTAATACCGTGTAAGCACTACAAACGGACACCACACCAGTTTATAAAAATAACCAATTTTTATATACTCGAGACAAGACCAATTACGACAAAAATCCACAATACTATACTTTAAAAATGAATGCTTGATACGGTAACTTCTTCTTTGCAGGAATAGCACAAAAGCAAAGTTCGTACGAGTCGGTAGCTCCGTCCGAGCCTACCGCGATGCTGAAAACCACAGAGTCTAACAGTTCCAGCCGACCGCGTCGATACGGGCCAGCAGAGTCGTGAACAGACTCGGTTACAGTACCTTTCTCGTTGTGGCTGGTACGGAGTGTACGAGCCGGTCGGCGTTCGTCGCGGTTGCGGTGCAAGACGGAGCGATGCAAGGTGCGGTGTCCCTCGATGCGGTGCAGGCAGCGGCTCGATGAGCATCATGCAGACGGAGTCGGTGAGTCCAAGGCGTGCGATGCGGGGTGAGACGATGCTCGATGCGGTGCTGACAGGTTGCGATGCAGGCGACCTAGCCGGAATGCGGGAGCTGGCGTCGGACAGCGGTGCGAGTCGGAGCGGTGCGTCGCAGACGTGCGAGCGGTGCCCCAAATGCGGTGCGGTCACGACTCTTGAGCCAGTTGCAGCGACCACGTCGGTCGGGTCCGGCTGGTTCAGTGAAGCGATGCGATGCGAACTGCGGTGCCCACAGGTCACGGTGCAAGCAGCGGCTCGGTGTTGGCGGCGCCGGACGTCGCCCACGGTGAGACCAGGGTTGCGATGCGAAGCGGGGCGATGCGGTCTGCGGTGCAAACAGGTCACCGGCCAGGGATGGATTCGGTTGACGGAGTCGGTTGCAGTTCCCTTCCTCTGTGGCAACTGAAACAGCTGTTCCAGAAGCGGTACCCAGAGGCTTGTGAAGTCTTTGCAGTCCCTGAGACTTCTTAACAGGATCCCAGCTCGGTTCCAGGCCCTTGGAGATACTCAGCACAAGTTTGTAGAAAGTTCAGTCCAGTCCTTTCACTGCCCAAGGCAGAAGCAGCAGCTGCAGGCCAACCCAACAAAGCAACAACACAGCAAAGGGGCAGTACTCCTCCTGGCAGCTCTTCCAGCTCTTCGTCTTGGCAGGTTCCTTGATTCCAGCGAGATCTAAATTCATGGGGTCAGGGCCCCAATATTTATATCCCAAATTCCTTTGTTCTCTGAAGACAGAGAGGCCTTTGCCTAGTCCAAACCAGTTCTGGAGCACTTTGTTGACAAGTCTCCGTCCCTTCTTTCAGTGAGTAGGCCAGGGGCATCAGACGCACCACAGGAGGTGGAGCCAGCATTGTGGAGGGAAGGCACTGTCCTATTCAGGGCCCAGGTGCGACCCCTCCCACCCATCTACATGTAGATCTTGCTATTCAGCCCTGTGCTGACTCACCCTGTCTCCTGGCATCCCCCAGCCCCTGTCACTCACACTCCAGACAAGGAATACACAACCTCGCAGAGGCAGGCTTGGATGGTTTAGACAAGAAAATACCCACTTTCTAAAAGTGGTATTTTCAAACCCAGAATGTTAAAACCAACTTCACTAAAAGATGCATTTTATCATTCTGAGTCCAGACATACTAAACTCGAATTTCTACCACGTTCCCGGGGTCAGTTAGGATTATAAGCTGTAATAATCAAAACTGCCCGTTCTGGCCTATGGGGAACAGGTAGCCTTGCAATAGTGAAAAACGAACTAGGCTGTAATTCACTATCAGGACATGCCGCACATACCCGGGCATGTCCTACCTTTCGCATACAACGCACCCTGCCCACAGGGGTACCTTGGGCCTACCTTAGGGGTGACTAACATGTAGCAAAGGGAAGGTTTAGGGACTTGCAAGTGTGTGCACTTGCCAAGTCGACATGGCAGCCCCAGGCTGCGCACAGGCTCTGCGATGGCAGGCCCGAGTTACACTTTACGGGCTGTTTGCGTGGGTGGCACAATCCAGTGCTGCAGCCCACCAACAGCATTTGGTCTATAGGCCCCGGCACTCGCAGTGCACTTTACAAGGCACTGACACATAGACCAAATAGGCCAATCATGGAAACACCAATCCATAACACATTTTATACAGGAGCACTTGCACTTTCCCACTGGACAGCAGTGAGGAAAGTGCGCAGAATCATTACACCAGCAAAAACAGAGTCAAAACCGGGAGGTCAGAAAGCAAAAAGTCAGGGGAAACACGCCAAAAGATGCCAAGTCTAACAATCCTCCTCTCTTACAGTGAGGAGCTTGTCTCTACCTTTGTCTGCAAAGGAGAGCCACAAGATTGCTGCCCACTGCTCCTGAGGGACCTTCTGTACTTTACAGGCCCTCTCTAGAGCAGTTATCCATTTGTGGATGTCATCCCCACTCTGGTAGGGAGGGACAATCTTGCTCAGGTTTCTATGGTCATAAGACCGTTCCCTATCTCTAGGGACATGGCTGCCACCATGGGACTCTAGTCCCAACTTTCTCTCTCTCTGTAGAGATCTAGGGACTCCTGTCTATAGCCAGTTCCTGTTTTCTGAGTTCAAGCTGAGCTTCCTCATATTGAATCAGCCTCTTTCTTCTCTCATGAGAGGATTCCCTCCTATGAGAGGAGACAGAGGTCCCTATTGAGGTGCCAGAGTGGTTAGACTCCTGAGAAGGAGACCTAGACCTTCTGGGCACACTCATAATCCTTCCTGGGGGACAAAGTGGGGATCATTCTGATCTTCCTCCTCATCTTCCACAGGAGGGATTGGGTTATCCAGGTCAGGGTCATTGTCACCCTCCTGGTCAGTTCCAGAGGGGGCTGGGGGTACTGCTACCTCTGGCCCCATCCTCATCTTCTGCCCCACCCTCTGCTCCTACCCCTTCAGTCCCTAAGGGCCTGCTGAGATCATAAGCCTCCAACATCTCTCTAAGATGTTGGGTGGTGGGACTTTGTCCTGTCTTCCAGTTTCCTCAAGTTACATAATGCTCTCAATTCCAAGAATGGGAGGGTATCATACTTGGAGGGAAGAAGCCCAGAGGCTTCTGGCAAGGACTCACTGGGTCCTGGCTTTGAAGACATCACTAGTGAGGTGTGGTGTATGCACTACCTACTCTAGTGTGGCCTACTAAACTCTCTTGAGTTGTAGAAAGGGTGTGCTATCCCTTTACACACAACTCTAAGTTCAGTAGAACTTACTGTATTCTAAGCTTAATTTATATGTACCTTAGGTACCTTTAGTGGTTTTCAGTTGATCAATTCAATTGAGATTATCTGGTAAAACAATAGCAAGCTGGAATCCCACACGCTGCACACCAATGTGAGAAGTTGGCCTGGCATATGCTGTCCACTAATTATAGTGGGCACCTTGCACCAGTCCAAACAACCCCTTATTGGAGATAGGTTAAAGACAACCTTATTGAAAGCTATCCTAGTGGTAGCTATGGAGAGCAGCCTTCAGGCTAAGTCTTGAAGGAATGTAAAGCAGATTGTTTTACCAGTCTATAATCTCTTGAGTGACCAAATGAAAGAGCACCACACCAGGTATATATTCAAAATATATGTATTTATTGCTAAACACACCCCTCTAGTCTCTTTATGAGGCTAGAGTTCAAAGTACATAAGTTATAAGTTATTTAAACACAGTAATAGCACAAATACACGTTTGGGCCCTAGGGGCATACCAAACCATATACCAATAAAGTGGTATAAGAACCACGACTGAGCTAGACACTAGGCCTAGAGCCTCTAGAAGTGCTTGGACCACAAGGAACCACCCAAGGTAGTGACACAGGGGACCCACGGGGGACGCGTGCAGTGTAAATACACAGCCGCGATACGCCGTTAACTTCTATGGAGAAAGTCGCGATCAGGAAAATAAAGAAAAGGGACACTTAAAGGAGGACTTTGAGCAAACCCTTTGAGAACTAGGTCGTTCTAGAGTCTCTACCCACGGGAGCACCGGAGTACTCGTGTTACCTCACCCAGGGAAGCCGGGTGCATAGGTGCCTTTCGGGGTCGGGTTTCGTCGTCGATTTGAATGGCGATCTGCTGAAAAGTGCTGCTGGCGACCAAGTGGAAAGTGTCCGGGTGGATCCAAGAGTGGATCGGAGATCTGAAGAACCTGAAAGCAGAGGGGACAGAGTCTGGGTCACTAGCCAGTGACCAGGAAGGCGATGAGCGGATGCCCACCGATGTTGAGTGCTTCAGGTAGGTTGACGGTCGTCTTGACTCTTCAGCCACGAGGTCCAGGAGGCATTGTCGGCAACCAGGAGCAGGATTCGGTCTGGTACACGATGTTTGTCGAGTGCTGAGGTGTCGGCGACCGAATTGGACCCAACAAGCCTTGGCAACGGCAAGTCTCAATGAAATTGAAGAATGACGATGATGCAGACCAGCAAGGTCTGAGGAACTCACCCAGCAAGGGTAAGTGAGGGCAAGCCGGGAGCAACCAGGGAGCCCAAGAAGAAAAGGATTGGCCTTCGTGAAAGGCTACTAGCCAACGGGCTAGCGACTGCAAAGGAGCCTCGAGACATTGCACGTGGAGCTGGCTCACAGGACACTTGTGGAGTGGAGTCCAGTGATCTTCAGTACAGTTGGTGCGGGAGGCTAGAGCTACTCGGAGCCCAAAGCACGACTTCGTGGGAGACCCAGAAGAGGATGCACTAGCAAATGCGTGCGGTGTCCTGGGGTCACGGTTCCACGTTACCCACTACAGCTACGGGCCTCAGCTTTGCTGGGAACTCAGGGCAGCCTCGGGGAAGTCTGGAAATCTACCTCTGGTGATGCAAAGACTTCGGCGTCCGACGGGAGCTTAGGTGATGCAGACCAGACAATTGCTTCTTTGGTGCCTGCCAAGCAGGGGAGTCACTCCTTGACCCCAAGGGAGATTCTTCTGTCCTCTAGTCTTGAGTAGAGCGTCGAAGGTCCAGGATTCAGTGTCAGAGTTTCGTCCAGGGATAATCTAAAGTCCTAAGGACTGGGTTCCTATACTTATACTAAGTTTAGGGTTGGACTACTCTGTGGCCCCACCTATGGGTGGGTCAGGGCAGAGGGGTGGCTACACCCCTTTCCCTTTGTCCAGTTCACGCCAAAGCAGGGGCTGCAAGCCCCTGATCCGGTTTGAACTGGGGTATGCACAGGGACACAAAGTGTGCCCCCAGTGCAGGACTTCAAAGCACCCGAAAGTGCTCCCGCCCAGCCCCAATACACACTATCCTGTCTGGGGAGGTGGTCACACCTCCCTGGGACAGGAAACCTATTGTCCAGGCCTCCCCTGCCGGAGTTTCGTCCAGCAGCAGGAGGCCAGACTTGTGTCTGTGGCAGCAGCATCCATTTTGTGATGCCAGGGCTTTAGAAAGAAGTTACCGGCCAGGCCAGGGTTAACATGTCTCTCCCTCTAGAAGGGTGGAATGCTACCCCCGCCGCCAGAATTGGCGGGGTTGGTAGTATTCCAAGATGTTTGACACCAAACACGACATGTTTCGGTGCAGCCATTCCAAAGTTAGCATTTAACGCGAGGTTATAATGCGCTTAAGAGTATATGGTCAGGCTGCACTACAAACAGCATCAGAGAAGGGTCTCCGAACGCTGCAGAGGGGCCCTGCTCATGCAGGGGCACCCTCTCACATAGGAACCACGCACTCTGCCTTCAGGATTGATAAGGCCTGCCATAGGAGTGACTTATAGGTTTATATGTGTGTATGTATATAGTGATATAGGTAACCTATATCACAGTAAGGGGTGCATGCACCACCTTACCCAGGCTGCAGTAGCAGACCTGTGGTGTCAGTTTGGATGGCCTTCCAGGGGTGGCACAATATATGCTGCAGCCCCTGGTAGGCCTCTGAGGTACCTATGCCCTTGGTACATAGTATACCATATACTAGGGACTTATAAGGACACTCCAGATTCCAATCAGTGATGTGCCTAAGGCACATGGAAACCATTTTAGAGAGGAAGCAGCTAGGCTGGGGTTCTGATTAGCAGGGCCCCAGCCAGACTAAGGTCGAAAAACAGTGAAGCATCAGCAAAAAGTGGGGGTACCCATGTGAAGCAGATCCTACTCTCCTACAAATACATCCCGTTCGAGGATATAGAAATTCCATTAACATACCAGGAGCCTCAGCTCTGGTTTAAAGGCGCCCTAAAACATCACAGAAATATAACCAGGCTCGGTCCACTAGGTAGACCAGGAGCAACATGGCCGATTCTAGCCAGCTACACACCTCATCCTGAACTGAATATTATGTCGGATGAGGAACTACTTGTTCAACTACAAGAATTAATAAAAATCTACAGACAATTGGTCCAATATGTCATGCGGACTTTCACAGTCCAACCACCATTGACACTTCCAAATCAAACTCCTCAACCGTGGAATACACCAAAAATTACACCACAGACTCTATACGCAGTCATGGGTAAAATGCCCACAAAACGTGAGCAAATTCCATTCTGGATAGCTCAAAAAATTACTCAAATCGAAGCAGTATTTCCAAATACTAGCCCGTATGAGAAACACAGAATCCTAACAATCAGTTTACCAATGGGGATCACACCACAACTGGAAGACTGCACCACTTGGGGCTCAGTCTTTGCTGCCATCTATACTAAAACACATGGCATTCCGTCAATTGCGGTAATACCTGATGTCCTGAAACAAATTCAAAACGAATACGGGGCAGAGCCTGCTCTGAATTTAGGTATGAAATTACTGAAAAATTTCGACCAGGTCTCAACAATAATATTATCTAATATTAAAGGGGAGGCAGCAGCAGTGGCGATCCGCCAAAAATTAAGGGAATTTGATGTTACAGAACATCAAACTGAGCTACCCAGAATTATAGAACAATCTTATGCAGAATTAGGCAGAGATAGTTTGGGTGGGAGACCAGTAAAGCCAAAACTATCTGAAAGTCCTGAGAAGGACTCTACTAAACAAACTCCTACATCTTCTAAAAAGAAGTGGGAAACTACTAAACAAAATTCAAACGAGAAACGTTCTCAATCCCGAGGTAGGTCTCCTCAAAAGGAGCCCTCTGAAAGGAGGTATAACCTCAGGAATTGGGATAATTTGTGAAAGCCTGACAGGTATCAAGATACTGATACACGTTCCTCTCGTACCTTTCAGATCTCATCACAGACTTCGGAAAGAAGAGGACGGTCAGAGCATAGAGAAGAACGCGTGAAATCCAAGGAAGAAAATACGCTCCAAAAAACAAAACAAAACCTCAATTCTCCAAAAAGAAAGTAGCAGGTCTAAAGATCAGACATGCCGAGAATACTGAGAACACAACTCAAGAACGGAGAATGGGCTCAGACAATGCTGGACAGTGCAGCAGAAGTCACAATAGCTCGCCAGAACCTGAAGGAACTTCTGGAGATAGTGGACTTGAATGAGTACATTACAGTAGAGACTGTAGACACCAGGGTTAGTACTCCACAAAAGTTATATGAAATAACACTCCGGATGGAGGGAGACATACCTAGACAGGTGAAAGCACTTTTTTGGGAAAAACTTTCAAGGGGCTATGACATACTTCTAGCAGAAAAAGACTGGCCACCACAATTTGTCAGGGAGTGCCCACACGGCGAGGACATTATTATGCCTGCCTTCTCCAACCATATTCCAATACACCTACAATATACATATGCCAGGAAATGGGCAGTAGCCCAGGCCCCAGCATTATATAAAAATCATGTAGGATGGGATGAGGACTCCCCTCACCATAAAATACATCTGAAACATGAACCAACTGTACAAAGGCAGTACCCAATAAAGCAAGAAGCTAAAAAACAGGTCAGGGAGATCTTAGATCAACTTGAATACCAAGGGGTGATTGAAACATGCACCTCCTCAATGAACAATCCTTTGCTTCCTGTCTCCAAACCAGACATTACATATCGTCTAGTTTTGGATTACAGACACTTAAACACTTGTTCTAAAACATTTGCAGTGCAAAATGCACATAGCACAGCATTAATGAATAACATTGTGCGGAAAAAATATAAAACCACATTAGACATCTCAAATGGTTTCTTTTGTCAAAACATAGCACCTAAAAGCAGGTACTTAACAGCTTTCTCAATAATGGGGACCCAGCGTCAATTTTGTCGACTCCCACAAGGGTTCAAGAACAGCCCAGGTTTATTCGCAGCGAGGGTAACGGAGTTACTACAAATTTATGATAATGAGGCATTGTCCTATGTCGATGACATCTATCTGACTGACGATGACCTGGATAAACACTTGAACAGGGTGAGCACCATTATACTGGGCTTCGCCTCTGAGGGCTACAAATTCAACTTCAAAAAATCCAGAATTGCCCATCTCAATGTCCTATTTCTAGGATATGAGCTTTCAAGTGAAGGCAAGAGCTTGGCAGCTAACTTTCTAGAGAAATGTGCGCTGCTCCAACCTCCAAAAACGCTAAAAAACTTCTGGGTTTCCTAAATTTTGGAAGAACATACATTCTAAATTACGCAGAAAGGGTCAAACCTCTCTACGCATTAATCAAACCTGATTTTTCAATCAAAAATTGGACACAGGAACACACAGAAATCTTGCGTTCACTCCAGGCTAACATGTTAGCAACAAATCACTTACAAACACGCGTAAGTCAACGCAACCTGGTGATCCGAATAATTTCGGGTCAATGCGGATTCACCTACTTAACATTTAACGAGGGTGAAAAAATACAAATTGCATACAAATCTCGTTTGTATACACAAGCAGAAATGCGCTTTACTTCAACTGAAAAAATTCTGACAGCAGTTCAAACCGCTGTAGCAAAAGAAAGAGCCCTAGCCCAAGGGAAACGCATTATTGTCGTAACCCCAGTACCAGCTTTAGAAGCGGTCACAAAAGCAAGCATTCCAAATGCTAAAGCATTACATCCAAGATGGATACAGTGGGTTAATTCTCTTGCTGCAACAGATGTTGAATACGTTTTTGATCCTGATTTAAAAACACAAGCGTTCCTGCAACATGAACAAGAATGTCCTCTGCCCACTGAAATTCTGCCTCTCGATCAGCACGAATTCATAATTTACACTGACGGATCCGCACAGCCCGCAACAGGGAGTAAGCAAGCTTACATTGCAGCGTGTGCAATCGTTAAGGTCGCATGCGAGATGGCATCTTCAGACCTATGGTCACAAAAACTCAGTCTCTAGGAGATTGTACAGCTCAGCGAGCTGAACTACAAGCATTCAAACTGGCACTTGAAAGTACAGATCGAGAATTCCCCACACTAATAGTGTGCGATTCCTTTTACTGTGTTCAGTCGTATAATGAATATATACAAAACTGGCTTGAAAATGGTTTCAAAGATGCGAAAGGTGGCACAATAAAGCACAAAACGCTTTGGGAACAAGTAGTTCAGTTGAAAAACGAACTACCAAAGGCTCACGTGATCCACACACTGAGTCATCAACGTGATGGCGTTCACGTTGCAGGGAATTCATTGGCTGACGAAGCCGCAAAGGGGGCTGTTCAGACGGCTTCTGTAGCTGCGATCACTCGTTCAAAAACAAAAATAGACAGTGGGATAATGTTGGCTGTCAATGCTACAAGCAAAGGCAGTGGTGCAGCGTTACCAAAAAAGTTTCCACTCAAGTACTCTTATGTAATTGATGCGAACAGCGTTCCTTTTGCTCGAATCCCTGGAGTGGGGGATAGGGTAATTCCAAACAAGGAACGTAGATTAGGACTATTCCTAGCAGCACACGAAGGGATAGCTTCTGCCCATGCAGGTGTTTCTGCAACAGTATCTTTACTCAAGCAAAGATATTGGTGGCCTGGCATTCGGAAACAAACAAAGAACTATGTTTTAGAATGTGATATTTGCCAACAGATGAAAGTCTCAACAGTAAAACGTCCTGCGCAGACAGCCCTGTTAATTTCAGACAAACCATTAGCTTGTGTTTACCTGGACCACTGCGGTCCCTTGCAAAGGGACGGTAACTATAAATATATCATGGTTGCAATGGATTCATGCTCTAGGTACCTATGGATATGGCCTCAGCGCTCGGCTGATTCTCGAACTGTTATAAAAGATTTGCGAGTCTTTATCGGCACATACGCAATAGGCACGCTACATTCTGACCAGGGCCCTGCGTTTAGCTCTCAGGCTTACAAAGAAGCCATGGCCAGTCTGGGCGTCGCATTGCGGTACTCCTCTCCATTTCATCCTGAGGGAAATTCGGTTGTGGAAAAGAAAAACCGGGACATAAAGCAGTCTATAAGAGCCAGGGTATTAGGTTCGGGTGATGGGTGGGTCAAACATCTTTATGGGGTCCAACGCTCATATGAGGTCCTATTTGGGACAAGAATGTGGGTACCAGATCTCGGTCACATAGGCACAGTGGTGGAAAATAAACCGTTTGATATCAAAGATCGTTTGGCTGTTTTACAGGAACTCAATGAACTAAGATCGAAACAAAGCAACGTATTCCTGCAGCCAACCACCACTGGGGAAAAACCGGCGGTCCCAGCAAGGCCTCTCTGGATTCCAAATGTTGGGGATCTAGTCAGAGCAAAGATTGCGGACAAGAAGGAATTTGGACCTTCTTACAGACAACCAGTACCTGTCCTAGCAGTTCAAGGAACAAGAACAGTACTTCTGCCGCCCCTTGCTGGAAGAAAGGAGAAAAGATTTGTGTCCATCGACCTCATCAAACCACAGTATGTGGCCAATACTAAGTAGTAGGCCTCGTGGACTCCGACCTAGTAGCAGACGCACTCCTCTCGCTACTATCCAAGAGGTTCAGACTGAAGGACTGATAACAATTGGGAATTCAGTGATAACAGATGAAGGACTAAGCAACAATGCTATGGAACTCATCCCTCTTGAAAATCAAGTAACAGTTCGATCAAATACACCTGTCTACACCAATGTAGCAAGTGATCAACTGGTTCCAGCGATTTCTACAAATCCAGATGCAATACCAACAATTGACAGAACAGCAGGTGGCGATTTCATTAACATTGATTCGTTCTCAGAAGATCCGAGTGAACCTGAAACGACGCCAGCATCATTAACATTCAAGCAGCAAGTACAAGACTTTCTTCACTTTCTGAAAAAGACTTATCTGGTTTCCCCATGGATTGAACTCTGGATTATTTCTGGAATTTTTGTTTTCCTGCTTTGGCTAGCTTTGGTTATAACTGTGAGCGTGCTTATAAATGGCAGATACATCCATGTGAACAATGAAGGAAAAGATGTGAACGTACTTTTGAAACCTCATAAATCTTCCCATCGTGAAGCAAGAGACTTGTCAACAGTGAACATCACAGCCGTTCCTATACAGGATGGTATAGTGTGGGACAAAACAGAATTTGATATCTTTGGCCCGACGGAACAATTGAACATTCCACATTTGTTTAGAATTTCACTAAGTGATCTCATTTCGTCCAGTACCTTTTCTGATGATTGGGACTTTGAGACTGTTAACGACTTAGGGGCCGATTCCGATTCGGGCCGGAAATCTCTCCGACCGAGCCGGACCCGGAGAGATTTCCGACCGAATCGGACCCTAGCAGTCCGACCGAATGAGTACGATGCACACGTATGCTATCGGACTCGATTCGGTCAGACTCCCATTGAAGTCAATGGGAGCCAGTCGTACGACGCGTACACGGGCTCCCATTGACTCAATGGGCACGACGCGAACAAGGGCACCCCCTACAGCGTGTTCGCGTCGATGCGGGTCGCACCGTACATGCACGTGTAGGGGGGACCCATGTGTCCCCCCTGTGTGCAACTCACATGCCTACGCTTCCAGGGGGGTCCGACACAGACCCCCAAAGTGCGGCTCCAACAGCTCCTTGGAGCCGGGCTGCGCGAGTCGGTCGGAGCGGTCGAGGTGCGCATCGTACTTACCCGGCCGGGAAACGTCTCCATTGCGAGGTGCGCGTCGTCCCCGTGCGAGTCGGTCGGAGCGGTCGGGTCCTGCGAACGAGTCGGTCGGAGATTTCGCGAGCACACGCATCGTACTCGCTCACCCGGACACACGTACGACTCGGTCGGGAAATAGGGCTCTGAATCGGATCCGGTTAAGCCGAATCCGATTCAGTGCCCTACCGGCCGAGATCGGAATCGGCCCCATAATGTTTGACCTAGAAAAATCTGCTGCATTTTCTAAAAATGAATATTTAGAGGGTTCACCAGACTATGAACAGCTGTATTGCTATAACCACTTTGGTCATCATTATTTGCATAAATCTGCATACCCTAGAAATGTGTTTATGTTTAACCAATGGGAGCATTGTCCTACACCACCAAAAGGTAGTTCAAAAACATTTGCTAACAAGTTTCCATATTTTTCAGGTTACAATACATCCGATCCAGAAACGTTTTACTATAAAAATGTAAACAAAACAGGACTGAAAATGATGTTAACTAATACAAAACAGATTTACTCTGCAACATTTATTGCCCAACTGTCCAGACAGGGTTTCGACTTATGGAAAGACACAATAGATACAAAAACTGTCTGGGGTACAAAAAATTGGCAAGTGCAGGGGATAGAAGCTTTATTTAGAGCCTGTATCATCCCTGAACAAATAATGTTTTTGAATGAAACTGTCCAACAAACATCTTGTCTTGGACTAGCCAAGATCAAAGAGATGAAAACACCTTATGTACCAACACCTGCAAGTGATAACAATACACAGGCAACGGTTACAGCTGACAAAATACTACAACTCAACAGATCTAATCCTGATTGGAGAAAATGGTTGAACTGGCCCACAGACACGAACAACTGTCAGGAAAGATTCCTGATTCCAAGAAGTCGGCACTCAAAGAACGACTGGACAACAACGCCCACGACAGCAAGGAACTTTTCAGCATCGTCAAAGAGTTCTCCAACCCCAGCGCCGGAAACAACGACATCACCCCCTCGCAAGACCTCTGCAACTCACTCGCCGCGTTCTTCCACCGCAAGATCACCGACATACATAACAGCTTCGACGCACAGACCACGCACCCTACCGCCGAACCAACGCCCGCCACCACCACCCTCTGCAACTGGACCCCGATCAGCACCGAAGACACCACCCGCACGATGAACTCCATCCACTCCGGATCACCAACCGACCCCTGCCCACACCACGTCTTCAACAAAGCCGACGCCACCATCGCACCCCATCTCCGGGACATCATCAACTCCTCCTTCCACACCGCCACCTTCCCGGAGAGCTGGAAGCACGCCGAGCTTACCGCCCTCCTGAAGAAACCAACGGCGGACCCCACCGACCTCAAGAACTACCGTCCCATCTCGCTCCTTCCGTTTCCGGCCAAAGTCATCGAGAAGACCGTCAACAGACAGCTTGCCGCCTTCCTCGAGACGAATGGATCCCTCGACCCCTCGCAGTCCGGGTTTCGGGCCAACCACAGCACCGAGACCGCCCTTATCGCAGCCACCGACGACATCAGAACCCTAACCGACAACGGGGAAACAGCAGCCCTCATCCTCTTGGACCTCCCCGCGGCGTTCGACACCGTCTGCCACCGCACCCTAGTGAAGCGCCTCAGCAACATCGGAATCCGAGAGAAAGCACTGGAATGGATCATCTCGTTCCTCGCCGGAAGAACCCAGAGAGTCCGCCTCCCCCGTTCAGATCCGAGGCCACCGAAGTCATCTGCGGCGTTCCACAAGGATCTTCACTCAGTCCAACCCTCTTCAACGTCTACATGAGCCCCCTCGCAGCCATCGCACGCCAACACAACCTCAACATCATCTCCTACGCCGACGACACCCAGCTGATCCTCTCCCTCACCAACGACCCCACCACCGCCAGAGCCAACCTACACGACGGGATGAGAGACGTTGCCGCCTGGATGAGGAACAGCCGCCTTAAACTGAACTCAGACAAGACGGAAGTCCTCATCCTGGGCTCATCACCCTCCGCCTGGGACGACTCTTGGTGGCCCCCGGCCCTGGGCACTGCGCCCAAGCCAACGGACCACGCACGCAACCTGGGCTTCATCCTGGACTCCTCCCTGTCGATGACCAGACAAGTCAACGCCGTCTCATCTTCGTGCTTCAACACCCTGCGCATGCTCCGCAAGATCTTCAGATGGATCCCCACTGAAACCAGGAAGACCGTCACCCAGGCACTCGTCACCAGCCGACTGGACTATGGGAACACCCTCTACGCCGGAACCACAGCCAAACTTCAAAAAGACTCCAGCGCATCCAGAACGCCTCCGCACGACTCATCCTGGACATCCCCCGGCACAGCCACATCACCGGACACCTGAAAGACCTGCACTGGCTCCCCGACAGCAAGAGAATCACGTTCAGACTCCTCACCCACGCACACAAGGCCCTCCACGACCTGGGCCCCAAGTACCTCAACGACCGCATGACCTTCTACACGCCCACCCGCCAGCTACGATCAACCAGCCACGCCCTCGCCACCGTACCACGCATCCGCAGAGCCACCGCCGGAGGAAGATCCTTCTCCTACCTGGCAGCCAAGACCTGGAACTCCCTCCCCACTCACCTTCGGTGAACCCAGGACCATCTCTCCTTCAGGAAGCAGCTCAAGACCTGGCTGTTCGAGCAGTAACTTACCCCCTCCCCCAGCGCCTTGAGACCCTCCCGGGTGAGTAGCGCGCTCTATAAATGCCGTGATTGATTGATTGATTGACTGAATAAAACTCAGGGATTTACTATTCATAGGCCAGACCCAAGATACGTCCAAAGACAGCATCCGGGGGTAGTAACAACATACAGTGTAGGAAAATTATGCCTTGATTGGCTGCAGAAATCTACACTACAGGATGTGAAACAACACTTATCCTTACTTAAAGAAGACGCAGACCTGAGGGAATTCTTGCTTGGACCAAGAAAACCACGTCAAAAACGTTTCATATATGCCGGCATTTATGCTGCCTATAATGAAGCATGGAAAGTGTCACAGATGGAGGCCGCAGAACGAATACGTGAACTTGATCGTATTAATTTAGAGAAAAAACTCACTGTGGTCGACAATGGGTTAACAACTTTGTCTTCCAGAATATATTCATTGGACAGCGTTGTATCCTCTGCTATCGACATACTAGAACAAGATTTGGCGATGTTACAGCAAGGCCAATCACAATTACGTTCTATTGTGTTATTAAGCTGGACGCTGCAATCTTTGCGTGCGGGCTATGTGCCTTGGCGTTTCATCAACACGTCGGCTCTGTTTGCAGAATACAATCTAACTGATAAACAGATCGAACTGGCACAAAGAGGAGCAAAGTATACAGTGCTGAGCATTGAAAAACTGGAAAAGTTACCATTCACAGTGGCAGAAAAACCAGCTACAGAATGGCTCATTCATGGCAAAATCACACTACCTGTGACTATTTTTCAGTTTCAGTATTGCCTCAGACAAATGCAAGCAGGCAAATATGAAAGGTTGGGTAAGGAATACATTAAGACATCTTGGGATTTACCGTATACATATAGATGTTGGAGTAGGGATCGTGAAGTGTTTTTGAGCGGTACACACTGTAAAAGTGCACTGAGCGGTTCACTTATATGTCAGGACATTTCTTTACACGGGGCTTGCAATGGTTCTGTGGCAAATTTGTCTTGCCATCAGCAGAGTACACCAGCTGCTGTGATTAATCCAATGTTTGGACAACTTTCGAATGGGAGTTACCTCATGTTGAATGATCAGAGTTGCGGCATGTTGCCAGGCATCCCATATCTAGTAACGGTCAACTCCAGGGTCACTTGCTGTATGCAAGTATTGTTTGCCCCAATAGACACAGTCAGGGAGTCGCCTTTGTGGCCTTCGCTGAACTTCTCTTTTATAAGATTTGATACTTTGAGCAGAATGAAAGCCATGCTTTTACAGCAAACAGTGCCTTTGACCTCGGCCAAAGAAACCTATGATCTACAAGTAGCAAGGACTTCGGCTGAGATACAGACTTTAATACGTACAAACTGCCCTATACATTTCGTGGAAATGATAGGACGTATCTTTAACATGTCTGATACAAGCGGAATCGTACATGTATTTAAGAGCATCTGTTCCAGTCTGTTAGCACCTTTCCAGGCAATACTCGGAATCATCCCGAACTTTGCACATTCGGTGTTTGGTGGCATACCATTAATTCTAGCACTTGTTGCCGGAATTCTATTTCTCTTCCTGCTATTACGCTATGGCCAGCCTATTCGCAGACATCACTCCGAGCGAAATGGAGAAAGCTCTCCTTGAACGAAAGTGCCGTGAGCGAATAGTACAGCTTTTGGGCATGAGTCGTCTACGGGACCTTAATACCACGTGGTTCCTGTCATTCAGACCAATCTGGCAAGATTGCATCTTACCTGTTCTACGATGCCTGCTATGCGGTGAGGAATGCGTGTTAGACACCTGTCTAACATTTCCATCAGCAACGCCAACGGATATCGATACTCTGCTGGACCCGATAAATGCCCATGCTCTGTGTTGTCCCCAGAGGCTACCAATCCTGATGACGGCATTCATTGAGATCTCACAGACGGTTTCAGCTGCTGCTGAGGTACGAGATGGATCTACAGGCACCCAGGTAACAACGGACGCGAACATTGCTGCGGCATCCTATGCTGAAAGCGATGCTTCACATCTCTGTGCAATTAATCTACTACACAAGGTGTTCCAACTGACACCAACTTCAGTGGACGATATTTTGTCTACAGAAATAGATGATCTCATGTTTACACCAGACCCGTACACTGACTCTGATTCAGTCCACAGTGTACCAGAGACACAGTAAAATTTGGCCTTCATATTTCAAAAGACTTGGAACTCTTCCCAAATTGAACTTTTTTCAGTTTTTTCAAACTGAATGGCAATTCAATCTGCTTAAAGTAGAACTAGTCTTATAGTACGGACTTCGCGGTACTTCCTCAGACACTTTGTCATCTTATTTGTCTAAAAAGTTAATTAATTTTCATGACATGAAATGTAACCCTGGGCGTAGTTCGCGAAGTAGCGCTACGCGAAGCTACGCGAAGTGCAATTCGCACTACGCGAGCTACGCATAGCACTACGCGAACTGCGTAGTGCGCTGTTCGCGATGATTGCACAGTGCCGGATGCTTGTCCGCACTGTGCAATCATTGAAAACGGCATCTTGCACAGTGCGAGCTGTCTTTTACTGCCGCTCGAGTAGATTTTTACTCGAGCGGCAGCTTTCTCAACGCGGACTGGTAGTTTCTCATCGCGAGCGGTCGTGAGCATACGCGACCACTCGCAATGAGAAACCTGACCTCCCCACGTTGAGAATCTCGCCGGGAGGTTTATTTTCCACGCTCGCGATCGGCAACTTGATGTTGCTGATCGCGAACGAGGAAAAAGTCTCGCCGGGATGTCATTTTGCTTGCTCGCGGTCGCCAACTTGACGTTGAGGACCGCGAGCAAGCAAAAAATGACCGCTGCACTACGCTACGCTGCTCGTGTTTGCACTGTGCTACGTGCAATTCGCGTAGTGCAAAGTAGCGTAAACTTCGCAAACTACGCGAGCGTAGCGTAGTGCTTTGCCCACCCTTAATGAAATGACTTTGATTTTTGAACAACTTATCGATCATTTTCTGTCACATATTACTGCTTATTTCATTCAAACTGCATTTTATTTCCAAATATATGCCTGAACTGAGAAAAGCAATGCTTAAAATGTACAGTACCTTTTGCATTTTAATAGGGTTTTAAATGCTTTTTAGAAATATTTTTAGCAATATGCGGTACTCCATTTTATGTTTAGCATATTAAATGTTTAGCATTTTATTATTATCGTACACATGAAAGTGGAGTGGGTGTTGTATTCCTCTTAGGGTGTCCGTACATGGGCTTTCCTGTATCATGTCCTTATATAGGCACAATTCGCCCTGCCCTTATATGGGCATAAAATCCCAGTCCTTATTTAGGCATTAAACCATGCACTCCAAATACAGGCATGGTCTCCGACATCCGTCCACCCTAACGTCACACCGAGTTCTTGAAGAACAGACCCTTAGGCTTCGGGAGTTTCCCTAGCACAGGACTATTGATTTCTTCAAGGACTCATCTATTATGCATGAACCGTTATACCTTAGGGGTTCATTCATGACGTCTTCCGCTGTCCGATTCACGTCAATGCTAACATTCTGAGGTACCTCTCAGGTATAAATATACCTTCCCTAGCCCTTGTAAATCAGAGGAGACCTTGACTTCAGAGGAGCCTGTTTCCCGGCCTGACGCACTGAGAAGACGCTGTCATCCCTGCACGCAGAGAGTCCAGATTCCAGTGATCTGACTTCCCTCGTGGGGTGTTGGAGTTCGAGTCTGGCAAGAGATTCCCACCTCTCTCATTCTTAAGGTATGGAGCTGACTAGGAACCTAGAGGGACTCTTGGCATACTAGGCATACTAAACTTAACATACTCTTAGTATACCATAGTAAGGAATACTTCACCTACTTCATACCTCTCCCTACACCTAGGACAGGTTAGGTACATTGGGGTAGAACTAGCTTAGAAACGCATCGTATGAGTACTCGCATTTTTAGTCTATGTTATTTATGTAAATGAATATCTACTAAAGATCATGCTAGCGCAGTATTATTTATTTCTACTGCTTACACTGTACATTATTTATCTTGCCTACTATCTTGTGATCGTAACAGCACATATTACTTACACGAGAAACAAGACTGTTCAATAAATCTTTTATTGAAACGCCCGTCTATTCTTTCTGTGTAACTTTGAGGAAAACTAAGCATGCACGATTGAGCTGAGTGAAATAGTTATCTATTGTTTCCACGACTCTGGGACACGTTCTGATTCTAAAAGGGAAACAAAGTGATCATGTTTTGCGGCTGCCAGAAACTACTCCCTTCTTGTTAATCAATGAGTTTCTAGTGGCCTCTGAGCTAGCTGGCACAAGTAATTAAGTTTAATATACTCGATAGGGACATACCGACCTCAGTCCTATGTCAAACCTATAGTGTATATTATTCCAATGCGCAGAGCCTATTAGGGAAATAGGAGCTACACTACAGTTCTATGGGTTCAATTGGTGTTAAAACTTTAGTCTTTAGAGCAGATAGCCTTTGAACTCAGAGAGGTTTAGATCTCCCTGCTCATAGTTTTATTGAGAGGCTTTATGCTATACTTTGCATCGATTTGGAGAACTTCTACTGAAGTCTCCAATATGCTGACACCTGCCTGCTTTCCCTGATGAAACTATGTTTCCCTGAATTTTCATCTTTAGTTTAGGACTACTTTAGGTGACTTTAGATTTATTCATGCACAGACCGGAGGATCGGAACCTGTCTCATCATCAAATCCTATTTCTCATCTACTGTATTGCCACAGCTTTATTCCTGGTATGCTTTATTATACTAAGGCTTAACTCCATTCGATGCTTTGGCATACCTGTGGTGATCTTGTGTCATTACAATATGTTTTTGAGATTTATATATGTTAGTTTGGCCATTAATTTGTAATAAGACTCAATTAACTTTACTTATCAATTCCTGGTCCTTAATGTGTGGCCAAATGGGTTACCCTATTAATTGAATTGTTTGATTGATGTCAACTTCGCTTTACCTCTCAGGCAACTGTAAGATATTCATTGCAGGAGATGTAAGGCAAGCCCAGTGCTCCATCACAGATATCGCAGATGCAGACTGAATGCCTGAGTAATCCGCCCCACTAAAGAAGAACTATGTGAAGTTGTGCCTTTTGCTCCAAGTTTGCCCAAATAGACTGTTATTGTGCCAAGCCCCAGCACTTCCCAATCATGTTCTGTGCAGACTATGCCACTGGAGGAAAACCTGCTACTTTGAGGCAACTGTCAACATTTGCAGAGCATCTGAGGGACTGCCTCTGGTACTATCTGCACCTGACCGGACACAGCCGCCACTGACACTTATCGCCTCAAAGCAACCTGGCCCCTGACCATAACATTCTTCTGAGTAAGTACTGCATCAGCGCCTCGATCTAGGGAAGCTTTAGCAGCTGAACCAAGGACTCACCAAGGTCAGAAGCGATGCTGACACAAGACCTACCACAGAACAAAAGCTGAAGGTGAGAGACACAGGGGCCGATTCCGATTCGGGCAGGAAATCTCTCCGACCGAGCCAGACCCGGAAAGATTTCCGACCGAATCGGACCCTAGCAGTCCGACCGAACGAGTACGATGCGTTCGCATGCTATCGGACTCGATTCGGTCGGACTCCCATTGAAGTCAATGGGAGCCGGTCGTACAACGCGTACGCGGGCTCCCATTGACTCAATGGGTGCGAGGCGAACAAGGGCGCCCCCTATAGCGGGTACACGTCGAAGCGGGTCGCGCCATACACGCACAGGTAGGGGGGACCCATGGGTCCCCCCTGTGTGCGACTCGTGCGGCTAGGCGTACAGGGGGTCCAACACGGACCCCCAAAGTGCGGCTCCGACTGCACTTTCGAGCCGGACGGCGCGAGTCGGTCAGACTGCTCGCGGCGCGCATCGTACTCACCCGGCCGGGGAACGTCTCCATTGCGCGGTGCGAGTCGTGTCCGTGTGAGTCAGTCGGAGCGGTTGGGTCCCGCGAACCAGTCGGTCGGCGATTTCGCGTACGTTCGCATCGTACTCGCTCGCCCGGATGCACGTCCGACTCGGTCGGAAACAGGGCGTCCGAATCGGATCCGGTAAAGCCGAATCCGATTCGGAGCCCTACCGGCCAAGATCGGAATCGACCCCTAAGTCTTGTTGTTATTCCTTAAGAATATTAACCCATATGGGAGGTGCTCTACCTGCACTGGATCCATAAAGAGACATTAGAGAAAGGGAGGTGAAAGGGGGCTGAGAGGCTGGCATCTTCATCTAAAAGTAAGAGCATGACATGTGTACCTTGTGCATCCCATACTTTTTGTGATAGTGGGTAATATTGAGTTCTATTGTGTAATAAAGTATTTCGCTGCGACTGAGACTCAAGTGCTAAAGGGGTTCACTTGCCCTACTTGGCCTAGTTTGTAGTACTAAAATAGGATGGACCCTGTGACATCACAGGCAAACAAACCAAGGGGAGGGAATGTGGCCTAATGGCTAGGGTGGTCGACCTCGGAGCTGGGGAACCGGGTTTGAGTCTCGGCAGGGACGCTCAACATTCTGTGATTCTGGGCAAATCACTTAATCTCCCCGTGCCTAACAAAAAAATGAATGTGTCCATCTGTAACATAACTGGTGCTCATGTAAAGCACTCTCATGCCTCCAGGTCTAATTCGCACTATATAAAACTCACAACAAAAAAAATACCCAACCCCAATGTCTGTGGCCCAGTAGCCCCTGCAACCTTTGTTGCCCCCCAAACAGGGTCTGACATATTGTATTTGAGTGTAAGACACCAAAGTTAATATTGTAACCATATACATTTAAAACTCTAGTCGTCTCATAAATCACTTGTGTTGCAGAACCCAGTCTTTTAGATCAATGTTAAATAAATGTATGGAACCTCAAATTTCTTGGCATAACTTTCATGTAGAGATTCAGCATGTTTTGCCCTGTTTAAGGGACCAGGGCCTTTTCAAGGTGGTTTGAAAATTAAGTTATGTCATGGTCGTCTTCCAAAGAAGAAAAACAAAAGAAGTTGATCCAGAATTTTGTAGTTTACAAATCGCAAATGCATTCTGTTTCTTTGGGCACAATGTGTTCTGTATTCGATCGAGACATCTAATGAGCTGTAATGCCAAAATCCCAGCTATTGTGCAAGCTTAGGTTGGAATACACAACACTCCTGCACCATGCATATGGTCCAACCCCTTAGTTATTAATGATATTGTGATTGCAATTTCGTCAAAAACGCATATTTTGTACAAAGAAATTACGTCATTGAAAGTGGCTATCTCGTTCTCATCTTTTTTTTAATCTATATATATGTTCACTAACATCTCTGCTTAAGTCTGCAACCTAGGTGTAATGTTCGATAGTGAACTGTATTTCACCTGCAGGTATTTTTTATTCAGAAGTCACTTCATACAATTTACGTCTGCTAAGAGGTGTCCTTGTCACATCTGGCCCTAAATCACACAATGGAAAATATCACTAATTGCTCATAAAATGAAAATGCATCCTCCACATACCTACCCAGTCAATAATTGATATTCATTTTCTTCCTCATAAGTGATGTTGGGGACTGGGAATAGAAGTTTTACCTCAACCATAGCTTTCACTCCCACCATCCTTAGCCAAGAGTTGCTCTAGTGACTGAAAACAACCCTGGCAGCGCTCAAGAGACCTATATAATGAGGTTTATTCCACTGCATGAAAGTATCCCCTGGTGTACTGGTTTTGGGTGAATACCTTTTTATAACTACTACACATGAAGGGACTAGCATGGCATAAACCTTATACTGAGTTCAGCAGTGAGTGTTCAGCAATATAGAAGGCCTGCCGTTAAGTACATGATGGATGGTCAAAAGGAAAACTACTTTCATGGCTATATATGTATCCAATTTAATTGAAGAAAATGCCAATTTCACACCAGTAAAATACGTTTCAGGAGGACAGACCTAATTGGGATGTGGATCTGCAAATCCATCATGAGTTTCGTCAGATACCTTCTCATATATGCACTTTGCTTGTCCACACAAAGGATACAGGAAACTATAGTGGTTTTCGCATCTCTATCCTGCAGATTAATTTGCAAAATGTGTCACTTTTTAACACGGCACTTGCTTATCTCTCCATTTTGAGCTTGAAAGGAA
The DNA here is from genome assembly GCA_963921515.1 of Calotriton arnoldi. Lineage (NCBI taxonomy): Eukaryota > Metazoa > Chordata > Amphibia > Caudata > Salamandridae > Calotriton > Calotriton arnoldi. The sequence goes on along the minus strand of CAWUFW010002568.1, from coordinate 1,576,705 downwards.
ATGGTTTTCATATCAGCTGCAAAGGACATTTAAATTTGTCTGCATAGCTTTGTATTTTTGAGAAATAGACGTTTAGCAATCACAAAATGCTGTGCTTAGAAACAGAACCAGTACTGCATGAATTGCTACATAGAATTATTTTGCGGATTTATAATCTCAGAGAAGTGATGATATACCTAAAAGACAGAGCAGGCTGGAAATCGTCTTGACGCTTACACTTACCGTGCTTAGCAAAAACAGGAAGCATCTCTAGGGAAATTTAAAGGCACTCTATTGGCAGATTCATGCTGTAAACTCATCCATAATCGCCCAGGGATTTGCAAGCGTTAGAGACTCATTTGCACATGTTTATAAAGAGAAATAAAGATCCCGCCACTTCCGAATTCAATAAAAATACAAATATATGAAGTTCACATGCAGCTGCTTCATTAAGGAAAATCAAGACTCGTTGACACAGCTACAGTATGTCAAAAGTGCCATGTCATAAATCCATAGATGCCGAACTTCTGGAGCATTGCCAAACTACTACCACTCCCCTTCCCAGTTAAATCACACTTTGTAGCATTTAAACATACATATTTGCTTCAGATTTGTTTGCATAACGGGGCTCTCTTTTATACATAAACAAGCATCTGTTTGACAGAGTAAAAAGAAAAAAGCACAAAGAAACTATATTTTCTGTGGAAATATTTGAATAAAATGAGCTCAGAATTAATTTTCACTATTGTGGTATGCAAATTGAAATCAAGATGATGGTACTCAAACATTTAAAATGGCGTTTAATATAGCTGATAGGACGCAGCTGGATCTAGAATGAATGTCTTAAATGTCAAATTTAAAATGCTAGTTGTGGCAGTCGGGTAGCGGAGGAACTGATGCAAGCAACTGATGGAATACGTTTGTCCTTCTCCATTGACAATGCAGCAGTAAGTGCCGAAATATTTGTTGTGATTACACATGACAAGAACTTCAAAAATCTCCTGCAATACATGTGTTGACCTGTGGAGCCCAGAGTTGTATTTTTGATCTGCTGGACCCAAAAAGAATGCAGGATATTTTAGGAAATCATTTAGAGTTGTGTAGTAATGTAAAACCCTTTGGTAACTGTAAGAAAGACTAAGGGGTCGATTCCGATTCGGGCCGGAAATTACTCCGACCGAGCCGGACCCGGAGAGATTTCCGACCGAATCGGACCCGTGCAGTCCGACCGAACGAGTCCGATGCGTCCGTATGTTATCGGATACGAGTCGGTCGGACTCCCATTGAACTCAATGGGAGCCGGTCGTACAACGCGTACGCGGGCTCCCATTGCCTCAATGGGTGCGAGGCGGACAAGGGCGCCCCTACAGCGAGTACGCCGCGAAGCGCCCGCGGCGTACACGCACAGGTAGGGGGACCCATGGGTCCCCCTGTGTGCGCCTCGCACGGGTACGCGTACAGGGGTCCGACACGGACCCCCAAAGTACGGCTCCGAGAGCGAGTTCGAGTCGGACGGCGCGAGTCGGTCGGAGCGGTCGAGGTGCGCATCGTACTTACCCGGCCGGAAAACGTCTCCATTGCGCGGTGCGAATCGGGTCCGACCGAGTCGGTCGGAGCGGTACGATCCAGGTGCGAGTCGGTCGGAGCGGTCGGGTCGCCCGGACGAGTCGGTCGGCGAGTCGCATCGTACTCGCTCGGCCGGACTCGCGTACGGTTCGGTCGGGAAACAGGCTTTCGCATGGCTTTTTCCCGACCGAATGGTATTGGGTGCGCCTCCGACCGAGATCGGAATCGGCCCCTAAGATGCTGATTTATAGTATGGCGGAGAGGGTAGTTCTAGTTAGCAAGGTTAAAGTGCACAGAGTTCTAATGCCAGCAAAAATATATGGTCCAGCAAAAGTAAAAAAATACGGAGTGACCACTTGAAAAGGCAAATGTCCCACAGTCCTGCTATCACGTAAACAAGATTTTGTAGTGTGCCCAACTTAAGCATCCTAAGCCTTAGAAGTCAGAGTGCAGAATTAAAAGCTTTGCTAAAACCAGGAAAAGCACACTGAAGATTAGGGGTGGGTGACAAATTCCGCTCCGCTGGCAGAGTTTGTGGAGTTTTGCCCACTCCGGGTTCTGTTTGGAACACAGAGGTCCAGCAAAACTCCGCCAACCACCGCATGGCAGATGTTAGAACTCCTCCTGGCGAGATTTCTCAATGTGGGGTGTCGCCGCAGGTTGCGACTGTTTGTGATGAGACAGCTGCCGCTCGAGTAGAAAATCTACTCAAGTGGCAGAAAGAAGCAGCGCCCTCTGCCGTGCCATGTGGTGCCGGTCGTGCTAATTTTCCAGTGCAGATCAAGCTCCAGGCGCTAAAAATCATTGTGAGCAGCACAACGTGCCAAAATTCCGTCCGCTGGCATAACTTCATGGAATCTCGCTGGATTATTATGTAATTCTGCAGAATTCTGTGAAGTAAAGTTCTAGCATTTAACCCACCGCTACCGAAGACGCGTCTTTACAACATTCATGCTCAGTAAGGCTAGCACAATTGCATTATTAAGTATGGACTGACCATTTTTTAAAATTTTGTTTTGGAAGGCTGAACTACATTCTTACTTTTAACCCAGGCAGCTCGATCTTTTAAAAGAGTAAACATTTCCTCAGCAGCTTATAATAAAGAAACCATAAGCTACTTTCCAGTAGCCCTCTCCTGGTCAAAATGATTAAAGTTCTAATGATAGTGGAACTTCACTTTTGCATCAAGTATGCAGTGTCTGTGGGGGACCCTCACCTGCTTTTCCAGCTAGACTTACATGTTAAATCTGTAATTATGCATTTCAAAGAGCACATACAACACTTCACAGTTTTGTTCTAGCCAATGCTTAATTAGTGAGTGAAAGGATGGCGGTGCCTGAGGCTCTGCTCAGAAGCCCACAGCTGGTGAAATTAAACGTGACACCGAATGTAGGGCTGCATAGTCTTGAATTAACCTCAGGCACCATTAATCCACTACCAGACACTGCTGCCCCATTATCTAGCTCTTAACGATCCCTGCTTTCTCCATTTTTGCCAATTTTTCACCTTTGTTGTCCCCCTTCTTTCCTGTTTGTGTTTTTTTTCCCTAGCTTACTTGCAGCTAATTTCTGATGGGGAAAAATCAGTGCCAGTACCCAAACTAAGCACTGGGTCTATCATTCATCTTTAGTACTGTTTCAATTCTTAGTCATTTTCAGCATTTATGTCAAGTAATCCTTTTTGAAAGATGTAATTTTGAATGTAGTGCAAATCATGGGTCCATTTCAATCATTTCATCATGATCACATTCAATATAATTTATTTGGCTAAAAGCCATAAAAGTGTATATCAATAAAAACAAATCATGTTATATGCCCATAAAAGGAAAACATAAAAGCAATAAAATCACAGCAAGATAGTTCTCATCCCTAGCCACAGAATAAATATATAAAATTCAAATCACAGAAAAGGTTAAAAAGATCCTTAGAAAAACCCATATATTTTCCTAACCATGAATGCACAGCATTTATAATTAACTACTGCAACGCAAATAGACTGCTCAACTGTTGCAAGAAAACTAAAGCTTCCTCATGTTGACAAAGTCCAGTAGCACACAGCATTGGTGTCAGAAAATGTTTCTGTGCACAAGAATATAGCTTGCAAAAAAGCATAAAGTGCATTGTGCATTGTGATGAGGTATTATCACGGACAGTTTGGGAGTGGCGAATTTCAATAGATCTTCTGCGGGAAGTGCCACTAAAAATGTATGGGGCATATTATCAAGAACGGCGTTAAAAATTATCGCCGGTTTAGCGGCAGAAAACTGCCGCTAAAGCGGCGATAATGGGCTTGATAATATGCCCTTGAGAATTCCACTAGAAGGCCATGTTCTGGTGTGAACATGGGCTTCTATTGGAATTCTCCAGGGCATATTATCAAGCCCATTATCGCCGCTTTAGCGGCAGTTTTCTGCCGCTAAACCGGCGATAATTTTAACGCCGTTCTTGATATTATGCCCCGTATGATATTAAAGACGAAATCTGGTTAAATAAAACCAGGTTTCTGAGTATTAGAAATCACACCAGATAAAACTCACATCCCTGAGACTGTTTAATTAAACTAGAGTTAATACCTGAGTTTAACTTTTTGAAGTCCCCCTGACAGAGCCTGGCTCGCTTCTGCAAGTATAGATCTCTCACCTGCAACTTTGACTGTGCCTCTATATTCTTTGGGTTATAAAAAGCACCAGCAATCTTAGGTCTACAAAACTGTTTTTAACGTGGCTAATCCAGGGGATTCGCATGGAATTATCTAAAGAAAGGCAATCTGACAGTAATTCTCTCATATAAGCTGCATTTGGGTTCCTCCAGATCTTTAATCAAAGGAGAAAAGGGCCTAGTTTAATCTTGTCTTCCATGGGATCCAACACCACCTCAGAGTAACACATAAAAGAGGATGAGGATTGAGGGGCAGCCAATAGCCTTTGCAGAAATCTATTTTCAACTTGCACTAGTTGGTTAGCACCTATGAATCCGCAAACCCCAGCACCGTAAGCCACTAGGGAGACACACTTACTTATATATATACTCACTAATTCTTTCACAGGGTTGTGGCCCAGTCTGCATGCAAACTTAAAAGCTGAATCCCTAGCTCTCTGAAGCTGAATGGCCCTGGAGTTAAGTAAAAAATTCCTATGTAGGTTTGAGTCAAAGGGAAATCCCAGATACAAGAAGGTTATCACTTTTGAAATCACTACCCCTCCCAATTGGAACTTCCTGCTATTTGTATTTTTTGGGCCCAGTCTCATTACAAGATTTACTAAGATTAGTTTTAAGGCCCAACTTACCCATAAAAGTATAGAAAGCATCAAGAAGAAATTGTAAACCATTTACTGTTGTGGAGATTAAAGCTGCATCTTCTATGTGAAGTAAAACTGGTATTGCACATGAGCAAATTTGCAGCAAGTCTTTCACTGCCTGACTTAGATATTTTTTAAGCCATTTATATAGATGAGAAATATTGCCTAAAAATATTAATAAGAACAACATGAATCATAATAATAATAATAATAATAATAATAATAATAATATTACATATTTTTATAATAATATTAATAATATTAAAATTATTAAATAATACTTTTATTGCATGTATGTGATAGTTCGACCGGTCTAGAAGGACTCGAAAGATGATGTTAGTTGCCTTACTACAGCAGGCAGTAACAACCAGCGGACGACCGACTGAGGGGTTCCAACCACTGGTTTTGTCTATTTACCTTTTGCTTCATGATATTGGTTATCGACACAAATAGTAACCATCACAAGCTCCGTAAGATGGCCGCCACACCTCCTATGAGGGTATTAGGCTCAAACATGTTGACCTATGATCACCTATGCACTCCTTGACAGATCTAATTCCACTCTGTCTCTGTTAGTTTTAATCCTGGTCGGAGGGTCCCCGAATAAAAGTAATGCACATACCTCTGAGCTAGTTTTATCTCACATCCCCTTTCTTTTCTTCTCACCACACCAGTTTCGCATAGGGTATTTAGTATACCTCTTCTAAAAAAATCAAAACATACCTGAGCTCCTCCCTCTCAGTGAGGGGGTTGTAGCCTGCACTGTGACTAGTGCCCGCACTGTGACTAGGTCACAGTGCGAGGAGGTTGCCCTATGATGAAACATGCCACCCTTGGGTGGGTGAGGGAGACCGTCCTATAAAAGGGACACCCCTTTAGCATAAGCTTTCTCTCCCGTTCTTTCCTGTCCTACAGACCCAGGTTTTCTATTGTGTTTTGAATGTATGTGATAGCACCAAATTTTCCTCATACCCTTTGTCTTAAGGTAAGTGTACATCTAATGTGACAACGAGTTGGCTATGATTTCTCATACAAGAGACTTCAACATTATAATCCCTCAGCAAGGCAGTTAAATCCAAGGACAGCATTACAAAATCTATTTTACCTCCATTTCCAATTCCTTTATAAGTTGTTGAGAGAGGTGTTTCTTTTGTCCTACACTCTTTAACAAAGGCCAGTTTTTAAAAACAATCAAATTCAGTTCAAAGCCCCCATACGGGACATGCTGGGAATGTATCATGTACATTCCTTCCGATGTCTACATGCCACATAACAACATGTTACTAATGTTATATAATCGTAAATTAAAATCTCTCAAATCTCTCTCACAAATTAGTAAGAACTCTTTTGTGTGACTGTCTTGTAGTTTTCACTAATCAATAGGAACTGCGTGTTTGTGGATGACATAAACCTAGGATGGTGCCACACTGATACCATGCACCACCCGAGCAGGATATGTTGTCCCTTAGACCAGCTAGCTCAGAGTCCCACCATAATCCCTCCTAACCTAGACAGGGAGCAAACAGTTGTGGCAACTACTGAACATGACATCCCTGTTCCCTCAGGAACCATGGGCACAGACCTAGAACCTTTCGCTCAGACACTCATGCTCTTTTTTGCTAAGAGAAATATATAAGGAATACGCGAAGGGACGTTTTCAATATTTTTTGAACCAAAGTGATTTTTGTATAGAAAATATGTGCTGCAATGATCAACAAACAGAAACAGACGAAAATTATATTTAAGTGTCAGGACAGTGAGCAGGATGAAGAGTTCCACCATCATGCTGAAACAATGTATATATTCAAGCATATGTAACAGTATAACAATCTAGAGTACCACTGCTATGCAAACCATAACCTACGTGTCTAGGGTGTATTTGTATGTTCTGTAAAAAAAAAAACAACTGGATGATTCGACCCGTTACCTGGTGGGTAAGAATGTAGGAACTCATTTTGGTCATGAACTGGACACCCCTCACAGAGATGTCAGTCAGCTGCTATTTGAAAGCTTCAGCATGACGGGACTCCTTGAAGTCAGCCAAAGTGTTCTCTGATTATACTTGGCAACAAAAGATTATACATAGAAAACGGCTTCCGTGCCTTGGGCTGAGATTGTGATCAGGCTGCCATTGTTTGTATTCCACAGATAGCTGTGTCGCCATATGGACATAAATGACAAAGACATTTGCACAACGCATGTGAGGGCCTTGTACACAGTGGCAAGGCAATGTGATAGTTTTCTCACAAAGTTTATTCGGGTTAGCAAGGTCAGTGTTCCCAAGAAACGAACGTAAGTGTGACGAATGCAAAAGTGTGTCAAAAGTCGATGTGGCAAAGCAAAGGCAACTTTAGGAAAAAGCAGTGTACATGTAAAATGGCAAGGGGTCCTACTATGCCTAACTGGGACACAATTTTGAACTTGCTGTAGTTGGTTAGCACATTTATATCCCCAAACCCCAGCTCCATAAACCACTAGGGAGACACACTTAGTTTTATATATACTCAATAACCCTTTCACAGGTTTGTGGCCCAGGCGACATGCAAAATGTAAAGCTGACTCTATAGCTCTCTGACACTGAATGGCCCTGGAGTTAAGTAAAAAATTCCATTTAGGTTTGAGTCAAAGGAAAATTATAGATAGGTGATGGTTGTCACTTTTGAAATCACTACCCCTCCCAATTGGAGCTTCCTGCTTTTTGTATTTTTTGGACCCAGTCTCATAACATAAGATTTACTAAGATTAGTTTTAAGGTCCAACTCACCCATAAAAGTATAGAAAGCATCAAGAAGAAATTGTAAACCATTTGCTGTTGTGGAGATTAAAACTGCATTGTCTACGTAAAGTAAAACAGGTATTGCACATGAGCTCATTTGCAGCAAGTCTTTCGCTGCCTGACTTAGATAATTTTTAAGCCATTTATATAGATGAGAAAAAGCAATGGGGCCATCACACGCCCCTGGTGGATAGCTGAAGAAGGTTTAATCATAGGCGAGAGTTTGCTCCAACCCCATATCTAATCCTAGCTACTATATCCCAGTGCATCCATATGAGTAAATCAATAATAGCCTGATCTATCCCCATCCTCTCCATAATGGCCCACAATTCTGCTCTGTTGACCATGACAAACACACAGGAGAGGTCCTTCAATATTAAGTGGATCATTATATATAGCAAAACAAAGGGCATTGAAGGCCTCTAGAATGTTCTCTGTGGTTTTATCAATGGAGTTTAGTATTGTAAGTGCATAGGTATTGTCCCCAAAAATCCTATGTAAACATTCATCTTTATCTACTCTTTCCCATTTAATTCTGATATCTTTATTGCATGTATGTGATAGCACCCAATTTCCCACATACCATTTGTCGTAATGTAATTGGAAATGTAAAGTGACAACATGTGGACTATGATTACTCTGGCAGGAGACTTTAACATTATAATCCCTCAGTAAGACAGTTAAATCCAAGTACAGCATTACGAAATCTATTTCACTGCCACTCCCAGTTCCTTTATAAGTTGGAGGGAGAGGTGTTTCTTTTGACCTGTAGTCTTTAACAAATGCCAGATTTTTTGACAATATAATCCTGTTCATAGCCCCTCTAAATGAGACATGCTGGGAATGTATTATGTCCATCCCTTCTGGTGATTACATGCTACATAACAACATCTTACTAATGGTGCATAATCGTAAATTGAAATCTCACACCCACATTAATAGGGCCTCTTTTATGTGACCATCTTGAAATGTTGTCAAATTAACTTCTAGGTCATCAATTACAGTAGTAAACATACATCAAATATATTGCTATAAAAATTAATCAATATGACATCAAAGGAGTTAGGAATCTCCAAACACACTAATTGATAATAGGGAGAAGAATCAATTACTTTTGCCTGGAGTTTGGTTAATCTGACTGAGATCAAGATATCCAAGCTACCCTGGGCTCTGCCTACCCAATATGGGATCGCTGGACTGTACATTCAATAATAACTATTTAACCAAAAGTCTTCAGCAGTCCAAGTTTCTTGCAAGCAAATTATATCAACATCTTTAATGACAGATAACCAGTCCAGATTCGTCAACTTTGAGTGAATTCCCACAATATTCAGTTAGAGGAGCTTTTCAGTAGGGAGCCCCATGGATGTATCCATAGTACCTCCCAGCCTCAATGCAGGATTAGCCTTCGGGGCAGCTTCATCAACTGGGTGCATTAACTCCTTCTTTAGAAGTTCTGTACTTTTCTTACACTTGAGTCCCTTTTGTTGAAGTAGGCACCAATAAAAAGAATGCATTTGTTATCTCATTTATTGATTTCATGAAAGCTGGTCTTCCCTTCTCAGAAATTAGCCAATCTTTGTTGTAGACTGAATATGTACATGTAGGTGACTGACAGTAGGGAGTTGATGGTACACATGGCTGGAGGCAGTCTGGCAATATTGGTCCAATATGTCAATTAATTAAGGTATGATTATCAAAAATTCAAGTATGAGTAAAATTAATAACTTTGTTCTAAATGGTTTTAAAATTGACAATATGATTGAAAACACATAGCGGCTAATTCAGGCGAAAACTATACCAGTATGGTTGGTGAGTTACATCTTCAGCTGAACTCACTTTTACATTTTTTATTTCAATTAAAAAATCCAAAAGTTCACCTGGAAAATTGGGCCTGACTCAGGTTTCCAAGTGTGTTTCTGGTAAGGTCATGTGACACCTTCCAGGGGCTTATATTACCACTAGAATTACAAGCAGGAAGAATAAGTCTGCTGTGCAAATGCACACATTTGTCCTCCAATGGGGAACACAAAACACTTTCACTACACTCCCACAAATCTAGGGAGGATCATTTCCACCTCCCATCCTCAAAGGAGATGTTCTCCATACCTTGGCTGGAGTAACTTTACAGGCAATTTCCTGGTTGGAAAGGAGTTTCTGAATACTTACAAACATGCCTACATGTGGGTGTTCACAAACTTACAAGGGAGAACATGCATTCTAACTTCACTTCCAATGCTTTACGTAGAATTTACTACAGCAGATTTTTCTACATTAATGGGGAGGGTTGTATGACATTACCACGCACTACTTTACCACGCACGTTTTTACAACGCAGATTTTCAAACGCGTACCACTACCATGCATTTAAATTCACTGACATCTGACATACCTTTACCACGCAATCCACTACCACGCACATTTTTACCACGCTTACAGTTACATAAAAATCCAGTCATAGTCTAACACTGCCACCTACTGTTAAAAAATTATACAATAATCTTAAAACAATATTGTAAACAAAATTATATATTTTAAAAAAAAAGACATTTATGTCGATTACAGGTTTACTTTTTGGGGAGACCCCCAACCCGCCCCTTTTTTCTTTACCCTTAAAATATATATAAACTAAATTCCGCATAGTCACCAATTCAAACATATATGCGGTGTAAAGACTTGCTTGGTAAAGACAAGCATGGTAAAAGTAATTCCGATGGAAAAAATGCGTTGTACTTGCATTTCGTGGTAAAAACTTTGTGGTAAAGGCTGTTCCCCGTGGGGGGGAAACTTGCAGTAGTAAATAGATTCACACCAGCCAGGAAATCATTTGTGAATTCTAGGCATGTGTAAATTGAGTATTTCTGTGCAGCTGGCACAATTCCTTCTTTAAATGGTGCACCTGAATCTTTCTGCATTATGTAGCTGGACTATCTGGGAAGATCAATATTTTATCCCCATTTAGTGCTTCGGGCCTCTTCTTTTGAGCTTCAGGACCAGCTCTCCCTCTACTGGGCTGCTCAGCTCACAGTCATGGAGCCCCTAATCTCTACATTCCTCTTCAACCTTCTGGCGGGGAACTTATAGCCTTTACGAACCATCACAGCTGAGGGTAATGTACTCATCATCATTTCCTTTTCTGGAAACAATCTGCATTGAAACCCAAAGTGGCCTCTCCTGCTTAAAACTGCCAGACACTCTCAGAAGTTGAGTATTTGACCATTATGGTATCATGATAACTTTCAAAAACTTCAACTGAATCTGTTTTCGATTGATGCCAATACTGTTTCTATCAAGGTCACTTTATGGTTTATGTTCTTAATCACAATCTGTAGGCTGTAAAGTAGCTCCAGGAGAATATGCCTACTCTGGAGCCCGCAAACCTCATGCCATATGTTATTTTTTGAATCCTGTTTTATGCATGCATGCACTGAATGTTATTTTGAGTCAAGACCAGGTATTTCTTAGATCACATGATCATGATGTACCGGATCCTGCCTAAAAATATTTTCAGAACAGATATAAAGAACATGGAATACCCATATATACGCAATGGAATAGAAGAACTGTATTCATGTTACTCACTAGTCAAAACACCAGCTGTAATGGTGCAAGGGCAAATTTAAGAGTTAACACAGTATTTGCAACGTATACAGCAGTAGGATTTAACAAATCATTACTGAATACCTCTTTAGGAAAGAATTCACTTTTTAAATGTTGTGGCTCAGTCTTCACACCTACTCTATGTCACATAGTTTGGACTCGAACTGCTGATAGTATCCGCAAGGTGAAGGGAGCTGTAAATAAACATGGACTGCACAATGTCTGCAATTAAAATATTTTGAATGAAATATGTCCTGCACTAAGAAAATCATAGAGGTTTTATGTCAGCAAATTATGAGAATTCATCCAAAAATAAGGGACTATTACATGGGGAGCATCCCATGGGGCTTGAGCAAATAGATCTGAAATCTTAAATTGACTATGGCACGACCATGTTAAATGATAAGGTTAATACATCGTCCAGAAGCTTCTAATAGAATATTCAGCGTGTGGTTTGGGGATATAAAGCTTCAAGAATGTAAAAAATGAGATTGAAATAAGGATTTAGATGATGATGATAAAGTAAAACCCCTATTAGAAGAATTAAATTAGGATATGAGATAGGTAACAGAGTGAGCTGAAAGGGTTTTAACAGTCTAAAATTAGAGGAGATGTGCAGGACATATTAGCGTTATGCTTTTATATTGAACTTGATAAAAATCGACCCGGTTATAGTGTGAGTTACAATAAAAATGGACTCTTATAATGCAGATATTTGGTCTATAATATAATCTTAACCTGATAAGATAGGAAAAGTTGAGAATAGCTTATTTAATTGACACATATGTATTAGAAATCTAAAGACTGCATTCTCAATATTGAGTTATTTGGAGGGGTAATACTGCACCTAGTAAATACAGGTACCTCTGAATGTAGCATATACTGGAAATGTTATTACCACATCATTCTGAGTTGTACTGCTCTGACTGAGGAACGATCTGTAGCATTGGATCATCACCAACAATATATATAATATAGCTGAGCTTTAGTCTGACTTCGAACAAAGGCAAATAGCTGCATAGTTAGGCTAGTGGAATAGGTTACAGTCTTGATGTGAGCTGTGGCTGAGTCCCCACAAACCCCACACTATATCACTACCATTAGGTAAACCTGTTTCTGTCAGGAATAGCTGGTCTACGCTTTGAAGAAGGCTCAAGCAGCTGGACTTTCCTAACAGAAACACATGTGATACACATAAAATAAAACAATTTAGAGTTATGAAAATAAAGAAAATATATTTACAAGATCAAGAAGGTTAACTTGAATTTAATAAGCAAACTGCCAAAAATGAGGAGTAGGAAAATAGGGAAATATTGTGATTAAAATATCCTGTTTCTGTGTTTTGAAGATTATGCTACAGAATATGAAGCATAGAAATATCGTGTTATCAGAATATCACAGACAGAAAATCGAGGGACAAAGTATCAAAAGGTAAGTACCTATAGAGGAAGGATAGATTTACCATTCTTCACTCCACATCTATGCACCTCGAAGATATCAATATCGTCAAGGTACATACATGTGGAGTTGGGTGTAGAACATGTCTACTTACTTAACTTTCTATATTTTGGCCTCAGTATTCTGGTCATGATATTTCATGGCATTGAGATCCTCAGCTCGATATCCCAGGAGCACACCTATCTTAGAAGGTTGCCCAGTATGAAATTTCAGAGGCACTTAGCAGAATATATAAAAAGAAAAGAGAAAGCTTGCTTCTACCAGAAATAAGACACACATCTTTGAGGAACATTCCCTGTAAGATTTATAATGCACTAAAATATTAGATCAATGGAAGTAAAGAGCATTTATAAAGCTGATTAGGGCATACTTAAATGTGACAAAACAAATCTAGCAATTGTCAAAGGAACTACAATGAGATCACTTTAAGAAGATGACCTAACAATAAAGGTATACGTTGGCTCAGTTCAAGTGTTTTGAAGGCTAATGTAAATATTTTTAACTGGTGGGTATATTCAATATTTCAATGACCTGAACAATCTGGTGTAAGTCATACTTAAAAAAGAATTGTTCAAAGAATGATTCTGGATGTTTCACATGTTTGTGGGGATGTCATCTGACATATGTATTTGTTTGTGTTGTAGATGCAAAATCTTTGGCTCTGGGGGATAAATATATACAATTCAGACTGAGTATATGAATGTATGGTAATGTAGACCTTGAAGAGAAAAACTGGTGCTAGAAGGATGATGAGTGTGGGGTTTCCTGTTGGACCACTGGCTATGGCTTTAAGAGATATGAACCAAACTTAGCATGGCTCCACGGTGATGAGTCATTAAATTTGATCAGCTTGATTTAATAAACTATATCATTATATTATAGAGATCTGACATGCCTTTGTGACCTGCATTTTATGAACTTTGTTAGTACATAGGTATATTTATTCTGAAAATGTTTAAATGTAAAAAAGTATCTATGAAAAAAAGGTTTCTTAAATGGTACCTGTGTTTTTCTCACACTCTCAATCGGATTATTAGCTGGACGTTGGTAACAATGCAGTGGGAAAGAACATTTTAAGGACTCTTTATAGTAAGCTAATTAGACCATGCGATTGCTGGTTATTTTATGTAATCCCTGTTGGTCTCTAGTATTCATTGAAAACCCAACTGTATAAAAGGTATGTTACAACATTACAAATGTTGGTGATAAATAGCCCAATCTGTCCTAGTTATTCTAAGTTGTTTGGTAACTTGATTTCAGGGATAAGAAAATCTTCAAATAAAATGCTCTTAAGCGATGTGCGTAAAATCAATAAATAAAACAACAGAGGAAGATAACAGAGGAGCTAGATAAACATACTAAGAAAAACAAAACAAAAAAGAAGAAAAATGAATATACAGAGCAAATGTTACAGACAAATGAATTCCAAGAGCTTGAAAACCAGCTTGCGTTAGGGTGAAAAATCCGTAAGAGGATAATAGCTGCCCCTGGAATTATGGGACACTCTCCAAGCCACAGTTTCCAAAAGCAAAGTGGTGGCAAGAAGTTCATGACTGTGCCCCATGTCCATAAAGATGGAGTTCATGGCACAATCTGACTACAGTCTTGAAAAAGGTATTTCTTAGCAGGACATTACAAGTGAGCAGGTTTTCGTAGCTCGCCATTCATTATGTCACTAATTGCATCAGTAATTTCTTCAGCTAAGCCTCCTATAATTGAAAATAGGAAAGCAAGATTCAACTTTGATTTCATGTAAAACTAAACATAACTTCTAAAATTGGACCATTCACTAACACTGCATTGAGAAAATAAATAATAGAAATTTTGCAGAATGGTAACCTAAAAAGGGTCTGTCCGATCTGTCTTTCTAAGCCACAGCAGCACTATAGAGCTATGGATGTAAAATGCATTCAACTTCACAATACATTATGTGAGAAACAATACATACGATATAAAAATATCCAGAATAAAAAATACAAAAGGAAGCCATCCAGCATCCAACCATACTTCAATAAGAAAAACCCCAAGGTCCGAAAAGGTGCAAATGCGCAATTGAGACAGTCAAGCATTATAATGCAATACTAAGCAATACAGGAAACTATACATTCTTAGTACAGTACAACAGATAAATAATGCCAAATGGCAAGAGAAAACTTAAACACAGGAAAAGGAAAATTCATTCAGGTTTACAAAGCGGAACTAACACAATACTTAAATTATGCAATACAAAGTGGCCTATTACGATGTCGGTCGGAGTTTCCTCTGACCGACACCGTGGCGGAAACAGGACCGGCCGACCTCTGGTCGGTGGTCTCGACTGCCTACTTATGTTGCGTCTGCACATGATGCAGTCGCATTCTTCCATTTCTATATGGGATCTTGTGTTACATCCATAAACCGGCCGTAACACAAGCTCCCATGGAGAAATGGGAAAGTGTGTTAATCCCTGCACTCCATGGCAGGCACCTCAAGGTGCCTGCCACAAGGTGCAGGGATTAACAGGGGGGCACCATAGGTGCCCCCTTGGCCCCCAACCGGAGGCCGCAAGGGAAAAGGGCCCTGCTAGGGGCCCCTAAACACGCTTTCCGACAGGGTTTCCATGTCGGAAAGGCTGGCACTGAAACCCTGCCAGAAACTGTGCATTGTAATCTGGACGGCACAAACCGCCATCCATATGGATTACGGGCCGTTTCCGACTGTCCCACGTGCTCCTTGAGCCCATCAGAAGCCAGCCGGAATGACTGGCTGGCTTCAATTCCGACCGGCTGTATTGTAATCAGCCGGTCGGAAGTGAAACCGACGATGTCGGTCATAAAGCCTCTGACCTAAGGTCAGAGGTTTTTTGACCAACATCGTAATCAGCCCTATAATCTTTAAGGGACCAATAATGCCCTATTCCACAAGTGTTAAAGCTGAATACTGATAATATACAATTACACTATTTAAACTTGTTTAAAAAATGTAAAAATGTTTGTGCAGTCTATTAGTGATTGTGGGGAAAAGAGAAATTGCTAAGCCTCCGCTGCCTAAATTATGTTGTACTTTATGAACAATGATCTTAACAATTGACGTCGCAGTGGCTGTAGGACAGGACAAACAAATATCACATGGTCTAAATCTTGAACATAGTTCCCGCAAAGATCACAGAGCCTCTCATCCCTGGGTATTGCTTTCCCATAAACCAGTGACAATTTGTATTGGAAATAAGTTCAACCTTAGTAATAAGATAGTTCGACGCACACCATGGGGAGGTTCCATAGAACATACAGTTGAGGTTTTTTACATATGCTGCTCCAAGCTACAATTTCATTCGAAGGATACTGAGCACAAAGTACTATGTCCCTTTTCTGGCTAACTACATAAGCAGATTTTTTTATCGGATTTTTTAAAATAAGCCAGGGAAGGGGAGCCACTTCCTTCTGCCCAATTTCAAACATACCCAAAGCTTTCATATAGTTTGAAAAGAGGGCACTTCTTCCCTTCAAGCTATAAAATATCTCATATTTCAATGCAGCACTTATACAGCCCGAGTCACTATTCAATATGTTGTTACCCCACATTAAAACAGCTGCCTTAGCAAACACATTCATGGAAAGAAGTCCAAATTCAAGCCAGAGAGCAGAAGGATCAGCTGAAAAATTCAAATTACAGATTTAATGTCAAATACTTCCTTCAACCTTTTAGAAAAGGACCAATACCGCTCCTCCATTAGGTCACAGGCATAACTCAGCGAAGGCGGGATTTTAATCCTATAGACGGCCAAAAACATGAGCAAAATGCCTTTGACCACAACACTTATATAGTCTATGAATGGCTGAGGCATGAGATAATACGTTACTTCTAAGCTGACTGATATGATCCTTATTTAAATAGTTACTGGAAAACATTCTGCCAGGATAAAGATACATCTTCTCCAATTCCAACCTATCGTTCCTCAAGACCCAGTATACATTTTTCTTAACTCTACACCATCGAAACCTAAAAGCCATAACTTTGCTCTTAGATCTGTTTATTTTTAGAAAGTGTTCATTAGTATAGTTTCCCAGCTCAGAGAGACACCACTGTAGTCCTATTGAGGTTAAATCCAATAGAACAACACCGTCAGCATAGAGTAAACAACCAACATTCATTGATTCTAGTTTAGGTGGGTCCCCTTTAGTTTGCCCAACTCTGCATGGTAAGCCATGGGTGTAAAGAGAGAAAAAAAGGGGCGCTAGAGGCACCTCTGCTTCAGGCCATTATATGTCTCTACTTTGCTGGACAAACCCTGATTCCCTCCCATCAAGACCTGAGTCCAAGAGTGCAGGGCAATGATCAACCTAGGCAAATGAGCAGGAACCCCAGTGCGGACAGTTTCCTTCACAGCGTCCCAAGGTCAACCCTGTTGAACGCTGTGGAGAAATCAATAAAGGCATAGTATAAAATCATGCCCTTACCCACAGGATACTTTTCCATCTGTGTTTCAAGGGCTGTGATATTATCTAAGATTCCACAGTTTTTGCGAAATCCAGCCTCCTCAACAGGAGCAATGTTATTACCAAATGCCGAATCCTGAAGGTGAAGCAAAATACTCTTGGCAAACAATTTCCCAATCGCATCCAATAATGCAATCTGCTTAAAACTAGCGGGAGAGGTTTTAGGACCCTTTTTATATAATGGTACAACAACACTTCCTTTCCAAAATGGTGGAATAACCCCATGCTGGTAACAATATTGAAACACAGGACACAAAAAAACGGGCACATGCAGAAACTGCTTGTTTAATTTGAAATATCGGATGTTCATCCGGGCCCAACGCCCCGGAAGTCCTTGCACCCTTAAGAAAGCCCTCAATCTCCTCATGAGAAAGTGGGTTCTATACATATATTCAAGAAGGCAGGCTCATTAATCAACTCCAATGGGATCCTACAGCTAGAATTAGAGGCATATAACTGCGGAATATATTGGGCCCACTCTTCATCGGATATAGGAATGGCTCAGCCTTAATTCTAGAATCACGGTATTTGGCTATTTAAGACCAATATTTACGTGAATCACCAGAGAAAGCAGCTTCTCTCAACTTAATCCATTTCTGCTCCTCCTCCTTCCTTTGTTCAGACACCCTCCATCTAATTCTGACACGCTTCGACCAATAACTTTCCCTTTGCCCCAATAGGGACCAGCTTAAATTGTTCCCTTACAAAGGAATTTGTGTGCTGGGTTACCTTTTCTACCGCCCAGGGGATAATCACAGAGGGCTTAGCACTAGTAATTCTATTTTTGTTCCCACCTGAACGAAACAAGGACAACTAGTTCTCAAACCCACAGATAGGATTATCTGGTGAAGTGGCTGAAGGGCCTAAACTTGCTCTTTTAATATGAGGCCAAATTCAACATATTCTTGTTTGACCAAAAAGTGCATCAATTTTTTTGTTATAAGCAACAGTGTCATTTCTAGAATTCCAGGACTTAAACTCTAAATCAATAGCCACCGAAAGAATGCTGTGGCTACTTAAGTCCATCCTCATGACAACAA
Source organism: Calotriton arnoldi (assembly GCA_963921515.1). NCBI lineage: Eukaryota > Metazoa > Chordata > Amphibia > Caudata > Salamandridae > Calotriton > Calotriton arnoldi. Next base: position 1,558,513 of record CAWUFW010002568.1, on the reverse strand, counting down.
ATTGAGTACAAACACCAAATATCTGGTAAGATACCACCATTTAATTGATTGCCCTCGAGAAGAGTAAACAGCAAAAGATTCTGGGGAATCCTCTGGGAACCTGCCATTTAAGTAACACTGGGCGGAGTTCGCGGAGTTGTGCTACGTGAAACTCTGCGAAGTGGAAAAAAAACTCTGCCGCGCTACGCGGAGCTCCGCAAGCGGTGGAGTGCAATAGAAAAATGCCGTTCACGGTGATTTTCAGTGCCGGATGCTTGTCTGCACTTTGCAATCATCGCGAACGGCACCATGCCTTGCGCAAACGGGCGCTGCTTTCCTTTCTGCTGCTTGAGTAGATTTCTACTCGAGCTGCAGCTTTCTCAACGCGAACGGGCAGTTTCTCAACGCGAACGGTCGCGAGCATACGCGACCACTCGCAATGAGAAACCTGACTCCCCCGTGTTGAGAAATCTCACCGGGAGGTTTATTTCCCACGCTCGCGCTCGCCAACTTGACGTTGACGAAAGCGAGCAATGACAAAAACACCGCTCCTCATAGCGTAGCGGAGTTTTTCGGAACTCCGCAAGCTCCGCGTGACGCGGAGTGCGGAAAACTCTGCAAACTCCGCGAGCGGAGCGGAGTTCACCGCCCAGGCTTACATTTAAGACGATGAGGTCATTGGACCTCATGTATTCCAGGAGACATAAGCTCCGCCTATCTGATCTAACATTTCCAGGTATATTGGCCTCTAGAATACTCCATATCTCATCCAACTCAGAATTTGCAAAGGTCAACTGTATGTTGGAAATTTTGGAATTAACATCTCCCACAACAGTAATCAACGGCCATTCTTCCGAAACGCTAATATTGTGTACAAAAGAAAGTATATAATCAACTAAATAACTAAAAGACCTCCAAGGAGGGATATAGACATTTACCAAGGGGAAGTTTGAATACAGTCCTCCTGACACATTGCACAAAGCTAACTTTAAACAGAGACAACGTTTTGAAGGATGAACAAACGCCTTAGGATTCCAGTTTATGCTAAGTGAAGTAAAATTGCTATACCTCCACTGGTCTGCCCATTTTTGTGCTCATATTTAAAATCTGAACATATCCAGGTTTCCTGGTAGCAAATTATCAATGGACACAATTTAATTTGGAATTAGCCTGATCCAAGTCGGACATATTCCAAGAAAGAATTTTACCCAAAGGGCTACCTCTGCAACATTGAAAGTTTTAAATTCTCTTTTGAAGCATTCAATGTACCTGCTACCCAACTCCATGGAGCTAACTCTTCTCCCTTTCCAGATTCCTTAGCCCACTGTCACTCATATCCCACAATGTTTATCACTCGCTTCCCTGTATCTTTGCCAATAGAGATTGAGATATCCTTCAAATTATCAGCTCCCATTCTACTATATGAAACCTGAATGGACTCCTAAGTGCCCAATTTTAGGCTATCAGACTTGGAATCTGTGGTCACTTCGAACAGAAAAACATCAATGCCATTTTTACGGAAGTGATCCACATTTCCCAGGATCAACATTTTAACAATCCTAGAGATGAATGTGACCCTGGAAATCGAAAGTGGGCAAGAGGATCCAAATACACCTGATCAATATCTCTACTTGGCACCAAACGTACGGCCTCAATTTCCAATAGGAGCTGTGAAATGAAGCTTCTATTCAGTGGACCCAGCTCACTATCAAACAAGAAAACACAATTCAAGGTATTAGAGAGATTACCAAAGACAATGCCATCAACTGAATTATTGATAAGTTTTGGCCCTGTCATTGTATTAAATGTCTGTGCTAATGGAAGAAAGGAGAGTTTCCCCATTAAGAGTCCTAACCAACTTAGGAACAATGCATTGAGAAGATTCCCCATGTAGGGAAACTGATAAAGCTCCTTTGGGGACCCTCTCTGCCTCTTGGGGGACCACGCGACCATCTTCTTCCATGCTCGTCAATACAACCTCCTCGTACCCTACATCAGCCTTCCCTGCCTGTACCCACAATCATGCCACCCCAATTTTTTGGGATGGTTATCCCCAACTCTAGAGACTCCTTCTCCTGCTGATAGCAGTTTAAAATTGGTACCTCCGATGTTTTAGAAAAAGAGGGCGTACTAATTGTTTCTGGTGGATCAAACTTGTGACTTAGATGTAAGGGAGCCTTCTTTTTAGACTTACATTTCATAATGCCCGGGTTCTTTTATTTTTCCCTTCTGGTGTTTTACCCTAGTACAGCCTGAGGGGACCCCTTCACAGAAAAAACACCATTTTGGTGAGCCCTTGCTGAATTAGCAATAGCATCATCATTTTGGGGAATTACAACATCAGAGGTAGAGGGAGCCCTTTTTTACATATCGGGAAATAGGAAAGGGATTCTTAATTGCAGTTACAGTTGCACTTTGGGCCTCATTACATCGCTATTCAGATAAATAGTTAAATGAGGAAGAACAGCCTTTGTAGCTGGGCTATACCTTCAACATACCAAAGGCAAGCGGGGAGTCGCAGCAGATCATGTGAACACTTTACTCTCCCTGAATGATTATCACAGCTGCAATCCTTCTCCATTAGCCAAGGGGGACTGGGGAATCTTTAAGCTGCCATCACTCAGAGGCACTGTAGGCAATCCACCTCACAACAGTGAAGGATATCACCCCCATCCTTCATTATTCATAGGTCTGGATGTTTTGCTAGTATATGATATGCTGCCGGGGATAGCCTCAGCGCAATGAGTTTACTATTCTCAAGGGTCATCCACCCTACATTTTGCTCTTTTGTGAGTAAAAGTTTACACTATCCTGCATTGTCTCTGCTTCATGAAAAATAGACATATATAGTCAGCAGTCATTCACATTTTATACCTGTTGATTAAAGGAGGAATCTGCTAATACAAATGTAAAGACTTGTGTCACAGACATTCCTGCCCTTTCCAAGTGGTGCAGTTCAGCGCAGCAAGGTGACTTGCTGCACTGCACCACTATTTTATAAATATGCCCCTGGGTGTTTAGTAAAAAGTGGAAGTGGAAATCCCTGCTCTCTGTGAAATGATATACCTCCATATCTGTGATTCAAAGGATTTCTTAATATTCATAAATTCCCTGAAAACCTACCTCTCCACCCAGTCTTATGGTTGATCTCATCTTTTTATAATGTAGCAGTTGGATTAACTTTGATAATACTTGCTGGTTTTCAACAGTCAGATGTCTAAACCTGGAGAACTCAAAGAAAAAAGAAGGGGGGGTTGGAGCCAAAAAAGATCCAGTACCTAGGCTCCAAAAGCAGTAATCGGGTCAACTGGGAAGGTACTGTTCCTATCAAAAGAAACTGTGGACGAACCTGGGAGGATGAATTATACAGATTATTTCTTGTCCTCACACATCCCTAGGGATGTCATGCTTCATCATTGGGCATTGCTCCTCATGGGGCCGGTGCTGAAATGCTCTACGGGCCCCGGGAAGGCTCGCTTTAGCGGAGATCTTTTGTTGTTTATGCCTTTTTATGAAGGGTGTAACTATGCAACATTCTGGTAGTACCTCCGGTGACAGTGTTCCTAATGACATACCATACCAGATATGCTGGATTGGTGCTCATTTGTTTACTTCTACGATTTCAAATTTCTTTCTTTTTCAGGTTGTAGGATCATTCTTATCCTTTTACCAGGTATTTTTCCTATAAGGAATACCTACACTACACATCATGGTACAGGTGTGGGATAGGTTCACCACCTCCCTTATTTTGTCCTGAAGAAGCTCAGTGGATCCCCTCTGGACCGCTGGGCATGAAACATGTTGACCTGACTAGACTACACCTACAGATTTGAAGCTATTTGGGCACATTATGCCCCCACAGAAGCCCCAACCATTCCTTGGTTTTCTAATCCTGCCAGGAGAACCATCACATTAAAAAACATTTCTGGTATCTCCTAGACAGTTTTATTTTTCCTCACTTCCATATACACTATCACCTCACACTTTTAAGACACCCTCATAGTTACACTCTTCATCATACAGCATAAACAACATAAGCTCTTTGGTAAAGCTATCCTTCGTGGGGCCCAAAGGGCATTGCAGCACCAGCCCTATGAGGACCAATGCCCAATGATGAAGCATGATATCCCTAGCATGATATCCCAAGGGATATGTGAGGGCAACAAGAAATAGTCCCTAGGATTCCCCCTCCCAGGTTCGTCCACCATTTTGTTTTCCTTTCTTTTGATAGGAACAGTTCCTACCCAGTTTTCCTAAACCTGGAGAACACCATGCAAGTCAATGTGAGGCAGAGTACATTGCAGCCATCCCCTGGCGAAGACTTCCAAGGGAGCACTCTGACATAATGCCTCTGTTGAGATGGGAATGTCTCCTACACTGTAAATGGTCATGAAATCATGCCCTGAGTGACCCAACAGCATGTGAAACTGGTATCTTTAGTTTTTACTGGCCTAGCTGAGAAACATGCTAATCTAGCGTGTGCACTGAGGCCTAGGCCTGCCCATGGCAATGCCAAGGCCCATATCTGATTCTGTGATCTGGAGGGGACGTTGACGTGGGCCTGCTGTCCAAGTCTTGTGTTCCAGGCTTGACATGCTGGTGGAAGAGTACTGATTTCTGTTAATTAGTACCCCCAAACATACTTTTTCTGTGTCAGACAGGAGAGTGGCATACCAGCCCTACTTGGGTAAAAATTATGCTTCATTGTGGGACTCAGACCCTTGCTCTGACATTCAGTGCATCTGTTTGTTGAGTATATGCATTGTCAAGGACGGTCCTTTATGTGATAGTAAGAATGTGTGCAATATGAGTATGTGTGTTGTAACCAGTGGGATCCATGATGGATGGCCCCTGCTTTTGCATGGCACAAGATTGAGGAAGACTACAGCTTCTACAGACAGAGGAAGTGCATTCTGTGGCTGGAGGTGGAGACCAAAACATTGAAGTGAGGGAAGATGGAGACAGCCATGCCCTAAGAAATTTTATGAGGACCTTTTAGTAAATAATTGCTTAATAAATGTCCATAAACACTGACACTTGGTGGATAATAGGAGAGAGAATTGCGTCAGAAGATTCTGTTGTAAAAGGCCGGGGAAATTTCCAGGCAGGGCCCACCCTTTTGCCTGTCCTGCTTTCTACTCTAGGAAGGCTGATGACAGACAGGTGCACAATCTTCAGACTCGATTGTGCCCATGTTTTGGTCACTACTTCCTGGAGCCTCTAATAACTTTAACTTTCTGGAATATCTGACAACCGCAAAAGGAGATGAATACATGTCCTTGTGGTAGCTTAGGTTATGAGCACTCTCTATTTAGATGTAACACTTTCTTTACAAAAAAGACCTGGGATGCCGATTTGCAGTGCTTAATTGATTGTGTCCATTCCTGTCTGATACTATGATTCGACTTTATGTTATTTACTGTTCACAATTACAAACCCTAGGATAGAACATGAACCTGGCATAATTCATACATAAGGCAACACAGTGGTTTCTGTATGGCCAACAGACATAGGATGTATCTATATAAAAAAAAATAGAAAATAAATTATAAGTAATTAGCTTGGCCTCATTGAGTCAGAAGGAACACAATATGATGGGCTCTAAATAAAAAAAGATCGTTTTAAACATTTTTGACAACATCTTTTTTAAAAGGGAAAGTGCAACAGCCTCATAGCAGTGTGCTTCTTTTCTGTTGGCACGGCTCCCTTACATTTTTGGAATTGGCAACTGAATTATCTCGATTGGGCCTCACATATTTTTGATTTATTTTCATTTATTGTTAACATACATATATATATGCAAGCACGCACACACACATACACACTCACTCTCGCTGCTGTCCTAAAATATCTTGGCTAAAATTTGCCTGACTAAACTTTGCTTCATGTATGGGTCTATTTACTTTAGATTTTACTTATTAACTTCATCAATTGATCAACAGCAAACCTACAGAATGGAAATAAAAGAAACAAATTCTTAGTTTCAGCATGATAATTGCGGGGGAGTCTTAACCATTCAGAAGTATTTGCTGTACTTTGAAAGAAAAATAGCTCTCACACTTTCACAGATTTATTTCGCATGAAGTGAGTTTTCAATTGATGTTATGACTATGACGGTGATTGGTAACATTAACACTCTTCTCTCAGGGAATGTCACTTGCTAAACATGCTGGTGGGATGTTTTCTCATTACTCGATAGTAGTTATTTGCTTTTAGATTGTTTATCTCTGCTTTGACTTGAGTAGTGCAGTTACAATTACAGCTATGTGTCATTTGTATTTTTGTTAAGATTTTGATTTCCTAAAAACACCTTGAAAATGATAATTAAACAGATGGGTTGCCAGGGGAATGCTGAGTGGTCTGATGTATGGACACACGAACAAAATATCATGTTCAATGCAGATCACTTGGTTGCCTGTTAACTAGATTCAGCACATTGCTTCTCCCAATGATAGGTCGAATATTTTCATTTTCCACTAATTAAACTATTATCTAGAATGAGTTTCATGGTGTGGAATTTCAATTCCATCTTAAACAAATAGGCAACAAGTAACTGCAGAGAATTTGTCTTTGAATTATGGCAAGGCTCAAAAAGATCCAACAAACCATTTTCTGGCCAATAATGCAATTATAAGGTTTTTGTTCATATTCATTTATGTACTTCAGTCTTAAAGAAACTTACAATTGGATATATTTTCAATTGAAGAGAGATGCTGAAATATTCCATGTCGGTTTGGGCATTCTTTTATGAAACCTCACATTGTTGTCATTTTACAACTCTATGTTACTGCATTAGAAACTCAAATAACTCCTCTTCAATCTAAAAAATACAATTCTTTCCAAAATTTCTAATTTAAAGTCTACAATGAAGGGATTCAAATCAGAAAAAGCACTTTAAATAATACATTGTATTATAAAAAAACTGTACATTGACTGCCATCCCAGATGACATCATACATGACATTATTAACAACACAAATGAAGTGTCAATATCATCATCAATGTCATCCACTCCTCTATTCGCAAGGGCCTTTTGTGACATCCCAGCCTATCAGGTTTCCCTTTTCATAAAGATAATATAGCCACAGATTCAGAGATGTGATACCACGCCGTGTGAGAGCGCCCCTATTCATTAAACATATCTATGCGTCCTGTTTTGTTATTGAACATCTAACAGAATTACGATTGGCGAGTGCACTGTCTCCATCACTCTTGCATTTCAATGCTATGTTGCTTTCCAGACAGATTGAGAAAAAAGCGCTTTTATGAAGGGGATATGTAGGAAGGTGGGGCAATGCAAGAGTGGCACTTTAGTCAAAGAAGTGGTGATGAAAAAACTGGGGCCCTCATTTACGGGGATTTGGTGTAGGGCAGCGCAGCAAGTCACCTTTCTAGGCTGCCCTACACCAAAGTGAATGGGCAGGAATGCATCGTATTTATGCAGTATGGTGCATTCCTGTTCTTTAACCTGACGCTGGTGCCATTTTGGCAGCCTAGTGCCAATGCAGGCATACTTGCACCATGGTGTAAGGGTGCTTGGGTTGTTGTCCAGGGCACCTTCCTGCACAAAAACAATCCGAAGAGGCGTTTTACGTAGAAGAAAGAAAAGAAGAGGAGAAATAAACATATTTCCCCTCGTTACGCCTGCACTCGGGAGTCGTAAGGATTTGGCGATTCCCCCGTTTACATGATCTTGTAAATCTGGGGCAGCATAAAAATCCATGGATGTTGTGAGGGAAAACTTACCTCAATGCCCATGGACTGCCTCCCAAGAGCAGAGTAAGGCAACAGAGCGATTTGCACTTCCTTGCCTTACTCTGTATCTATGAGACCATCCAAAGTCACGCAAAGTGGCTTTGCATGGCCTCATAGATATGAATTTGTAATTTGCACTGCCGGAGCATCACAAAAAGTGATGCTCAGGTGACGCAAGGGGATTGCAATAAGCCCCTTCCATCATAGGATGTCTTAGGTGTGTGTTAACTATAAATAAAATTATGTGGGTAATAAGTTTGACAGACAGAACGAGCTTGGCAAGAGTTTTACGTGGAGGGGCATTTGCTGTTGTAGAGGGTGCAGATCTGCAGAATTGGTGATTTGCGAAATTCACCCATTTTTGCCCTCACTTAAATATGCAAAATTTTGAGAACAATGCTTGAAATTACACATACATACGCAAAAAATCTAATTCATATTTTTTTGCTATATTTTATCATGAAAGGAGTTGTTGCTTCAATTTTTGACACGAGGACACATTTCACTTAAAAATATTAGCACAGAAAATTAAATTACTGTGCAGCAGCAGCTTTCGTTCTGGTTGTTCACGTAGTTCCAGCACTACCACACAGCAGTAGCGGTCGGTGGTAGGAGTGCCGGCCGGGCGGTGACGTGGGGTGGGGGAGGGGCAGGGCGGGTAGTAAACCACGGATTACGGCGGAATACAGGTAAGTAAACATTTAAATAAATAAAACGAATTTCGTTGTGAGCGCTGCATCGCCAAATGCGATGCAGTGCGCGCAACGAAATTCGTTTTATTTATTTAAATGTTTACTTACCTGTATTCCGCCGTAATCCGTGGTTTACTACCCCCCACCCTGCCCCTCCCCCACCCCACATCACCGCCCGGCCGGCACTCCTACCACCGACCGCGACTGCCACACAGTAGTTTTTTCAGGATTAGCACTTTGGTTATGTGACATGGTTTAACGGCGTCATTCCGGAATTTTGCATAACAACCACAACACAGAATTCTCGAATTGCGCAAATTAATGCAGCATTTTTTAAATTTTACCCGGGCGGCCCGGGCCTAGTAGAATCCACATTGATGCAAGACTGTATATGGAAAACATAGCGGCTTATTTTGTCCTAGGAGAAAGTGGAAACAAAGCGCTGCTGTTGCTTGCAAGGTGGATATGAACGTGTGGCATGGGTACAGAAGTATGCGTTGAAGGGAAGAGAGCATTGAGGGTGTTTGTGGTATATGTGTTGTAACAAGGAGTGCTGATTGTTTACAGTATCTGGGAAGCGGTGTCTTGAATAAAACCGCTTAATTTTAATTCTTCTAATTGTCGTAAAATATGCATGATACTTTCAATATTGGAAAATTAGCAATTTTCTTATAATCCAGCATTTTAGAAAAACATCAACAATATTTTATTGTATAGATTACAGGTAGTAAAAAGTTAACGCAAAGCTAAAACCGTGATTCTAAAAAAATATTATGGGTGCTGTGACCAAAAAGCAAGCTATTGTAACAAAATGATGGTTGAACACATCTGCTGACCCTTTATAGAAAAGTTCTTCCACGCATTAAATATGTGAAGTATTTCCCACCTGAAAAAAATGGGCCTATTTTTTTTATCGGCAGAAATCAATTACTGGTTTGCTATATTTGCAGTTCTTCCTGAAAACAGTCTTGTCAATAATGCTGTGCTAAATACATTTTCGAAACACTTTATTACATATCTTTACGCCATGTCGTCCATGCCAAAAGCTACAGGCTGCACCGTGTAGGGCAGGAAGTCTGGTTTCAGTTAGGGATTCTGCTTTTACTCAAACGGTGAGGCACAGCCACTTTGGGGTTAATCCCACATTTTGATAGATTCTTTGGGGGATATTCACGAGGAGATGGCGGAGAGAGGCGTTAGCCTTCTTGGCTTAACACCTCTCTCCGCCACTTCGGAAACGCAGTGCTGCACCATATTCACAAGGATATGGTGCAGCCTTGCATTTCCCCCTGCAATGGCGCTAAGTTTCACAACTTAGCACCAACGCAGGCACCCTTGCACCAGAGTGCAAGGGTGTCTGCAATCATGGAGGTTTGTTTATGTACAGGAAGGTGTCCCTTCCTGCACATAAACAAACCGAAAATGCCAGTTTGTATCTTACTTGTGTGCTGCTTCGTGCAGCACACATGCAAGTTACAAAACGGCATTTTTTTAAAAGGTTTGTTTATGTACAGGAAGGGACACCTTCCTGTACATAAACAAACCAAGGCATTTTGCTTTTGCACAAGGCAGCACACATGGAAAAAGCAAAAACGAGGAGAAAAAAATTATTTCTCCTCGTTTCGCCAACTTAAGGCAAGGGTTTTCCTGGTTTTAATTTTGGCGCTACCTCCTATTTACGCTGCCCTTGTGAATAGGAGGCAGCGTCAAAATCAATGGGTGTTGGGGTGGAACGCCCACCACAACACCCACTGCTCGCCCCTTTCACGCTAAGCACATCGTGAAAGGGGGCCTTATTCACAAGGCAGTGTTAAGCGACGTTAAGTGGCTTAACGCTGCCTTGTGATTAAGGCGAGGCCCCTATCGCCACCACAACGTCACTGAAAGTGACGTTGTGGTGGCGATAGGGGCTTGTGAATATGCCCCTTTGTCTCTTTGCCACAAATTTGATTTGCCCCTTAACTTGCAGGAATGAGAGATAGCGTATAAAGGCCAAAATGAAAGAAAATCTTTCGAAATGATTACTTAATTTTATTTATTGAAACTTTTCCTCCTGCATGAGGAAGTTTCATTTGATATATTATATTAGCAGAACATAATATAAATTGCAACCATTTGTAAAACAGTAAAAAAAAATAGCTATTAAAAGCTTTGAGGTGGTTCGTGTTTGAAAAAAATCGTGGAACAACTGGAATAAATGTTGAGTGTGATCAGACTCTAACTACCCCCCATTAAAATCAGTGATTAAGCAGTGATATTAATGTATTTCATATAGCTTGAATGTTGCTGATTTTATGATTTTTATGAATTAAACAATATTATGCTTACTTAAATAAAAAGATCATAGGTTATAGTACAGCTGGTCAAGCCTTTGATAACTGAATGTGAAGTGGAATGAGTTGAGAATAACGAGCATATCTCCCTGGGAAAGGCAGGAATATAAGAGGGGTAGCTGATCAAGTTAGTCACATGGTTTCAGCGTGAATTGCAGGTTGTGCATTTAAACTGCACACCCATTCCTTTTTTCCCATGCGCACTCCAGCTGTGAAGAACAGATAAAAATGGCTGAAAAACATGGCGGAAACGGGTGCTCAAACAGTGTTGGCTCTTGGTATTCCCCATTCTCAGGGCAAACAATTTTAATCCCTCAGGAATTTTACCACGGGAAGTACCAATCCCAGCACACCTGGTATTTCCCTAGGGGAAAAAACACAGCAGTTTTCTAGGCAAACTCATAATGAGAACTTGACAGTTTAAGATACCTTTTAGTATTGCAGTCTTAGATCTTGAAAGATGTGCTAAATGCTAGCATATTATAGCCTTATAGCCCGCCGTAGCGGGCTATACCGGCTATTAAAGGCCCGCTCCATTCGGCTCTGGACTTTAATAGCCGGTATAGCCCAGCTACGAAGGGCTATAAGACTATTAGAACATTCTGCCACTAGAGGGCAGAATGTTCAAACAAATAAAACAAAGGCTTCAGGGAGCGCAAGGGATTGAAATCCACTCAGGCTCCCTGAAGCCTTTGTTCACAGCCACAGCTGTGAACAAAGAAACATTGGAATGTTGGAGCTCCGGGCTTATACCAGCCATTATAAGCCCGGAGCTACTCCATTGTTTTCAATGGAGCTCCCAACATTCCAATGTTCTAATATAGCCTTATAGCCCGCCGTAGCGGGCTATTCCGGCTATTAAAGGCCCGCTCCCGCGTTAAAGGCCCGAGCCGAAGGCGAGAGCCTTTAACAAGTGAGCGGGACTTTAATAGCCGGTATAGCCCTGCTACGAAGGGCTATAAGGCTATTAGAACATTCTGCCACTAGAGGGCAGAATGTTCTAACAAATAAAACAAAGGCTTCTCGAAGCTCGAGGGGATTTAAATCCCCTCGAGCTCCGAGAGGCCTTTGTAAAACATTGGAATGTTGCTCTGCAGGCCTTTACCGGCCCGTAGAAGCATGGAGCACGCCATTGTCTTCAATGGAGCACCCAATAGTCCAATGTTGTAATATTGGCTAGTTTATAGTACTAATGGCAAACCAGAGTAGTTTCATATCTCTTCAGTCATTTTTTATTAGTCAGGGTTTGAGAGTAGTCTTTTTTTTTTAATTTGAAGTTTGAATTGCAGCCCGTGAAGCACAACACAGTTCAGCAGATATTAGCGGCATCAGTGAGTGGGTGGCACAGATTGTTTATGATTTCTTCTATTTATTTTCATAGTGGCATATTTATCAAGTAGTTGCATCGCACTTGCACCATGCACTGGGGCACACGGGCAATGCAACTACTAAGTAAGATTTATCAAGCCACGCAAGGCCACCTTGTGTGGCCCTGCGTAGTTTGATAAATCTAGAGTAGCGCAATGAAGTGCTAACTGCTGCATTGAGTTAGTCTGCCCCAGTGAGGCGTACCATGGGTGGAGCATGGGTGTTCCCACGCATCCACCCATGGATTTTGATACATTCCCATATTTACTATTACTGGTAGACCTAGGAAAGTGTCAAAATGCTATGCCTCCCCAGGTGAGGCATAGCGAGGAAAAATATCTTTATTTCTACTCGTTCCCCCCCCTTTTTATGTTTGCTGCAGTGCACATCGATAGAGGAAAATGCATCCCAGCATTGCTTTTGTACAGGAAGGTGCCTCTTCCTGCACAAAAACAATCCTGCTTATAGCGCAGGCACTCTTCCACCATGGTGCAAGGATGCCTGCGTTGGTGCCAGGCAGTACATTGTGACCCATTGCATGGAAAAGACAGGAATGCACATTATAATGTAAAAAATGCCAACTTTTTTGCCATTTTCCTACTATGCAGCACAGCAAAGTGGGTTGCTGCGCTGCACAATTTTTGGAGAAATGTGTCCCATAGTCTTTTAAATCTCTTCAATATATAGATAACAGTGCACAACAGCAACAATTTACAAAGTGTACTTCTTATACAGAACACCATATGGGCTTGAACGCCTTTGGGTATTCAAACATTTGTGACTTCGAAATGACTGTGCTGATGTCTGTCCAATGTTCAAGTCAGAAAAGTGAATCCAGGAAAAACTGACTTACCATTGGCACTTCCGTGGTGAGAACATTGAATGGATGTGTTAGTAGTAGCCCTTGATAGCTACAGCGCTATGAAGTTTCAAAACTGTAGTGAACCAGGGCAATATTCTAAATAGCTTATATGATGTTGGTCAATTGTTGCTTCATTTGCTTTTTCTGCATGAACTTAAATTCTACATTTGATGCAAACCCGGCGGTGGGAGTTGGATTGCTTGCACTGCCCATAAGGCTTTGAGGGGTAGATTTCTAAAAATCTCATGCAACTCAGCACAGCAGGCATAAATGCTGCACTGCTTTGCGTGAGAAGAGAGCAGGAGAGCGCCATATTTACAGAAATATGGCACTCTCCTCCCCTCTCCCTAGCGCCAGCGCTGTAATTAGCTGCTGTGCACGCACACACCTTTGCACCGCAGTGCAAGGGTGTCTGTGTGAGTCTAGCAAAGGTTTTGTACTGTAAGGAAAGCCTTCCAGTACAAAATACTACACTCATGATAACTTTAACCATTTTCCCACTTTGTATATGTTCTGTACAATGCAGCACACATACAGTCAGAAAAAGTAGGAGAAATGAAAGCATTTCTCCTTCATAGCGCCTGTTTGGAATGGGCGCTATTTTCTCATGCTAAACCCTGTCTACTTTTTTTAAGTGAATAGGATTTAGCATCAGAAACCTTGGGTGGTTGCACGGGAATGCCTATGCACCACCCATGGTACGCCCTCTTGGCGCTAAGTATTGCAAAGCAGTGCTATGAGCTGCTCTGTGCTACTTTCGAGTGTTTTCTAGCACTAAACAAGTTTAGCACTGGAAAGTAAATTAGTGAAAAAATAATTTGCATCATTTTGAGTCACCTTTGTGATGCCAACACTGCATTAAATCTTAGTAAATAGATCCCTGAGTTCCCATAAAAAGGTCTTTAAAAGCAAGCTTCAGCCACCACAGCTGGTAAGACTCTGGATCTGTTTTCGAAAGTGAAGAGTGAGTGCAGAACTTGTGCCCAGGGGCATAACACAGGCCCCCACAGCCCCCACAGTGCGAGGGGGCCCCGGCTGCAGGGGGCCACCTCAGCACAGTACTCTGGCCTGAGAGCTCCAGATTAAATCCGGAGCAGGGGCCCCTCCATTTACCTTGCAGGAGGGTCCCCTCAAGTTTCGTTACGCACGTGCTTGTGCGGGTAGGCAAAGCTTCCAACCATATACTTTAAACAAAAGAAAATGCTGATACTGCAGCAGAACTCTTCAGAAAGTCAAAGCAAAATGTTGAGATGAGACCAAACAGACCAGAACGTTGGAGGCCAGAGTGGCGATAACGACCAGCGGTTAACTGTAGAAGATCAGGAGAAAGAGCTTCTCATTAAATTAAAAAAGGAATTATCTTGCAATGTTAATGAAGGGAGTGGAGATGACTCAACAAATGGGCTAGTCATGCAAGTGAAAAACACACTCATAAACATTGATTTGCAAAGTTGGCAGCAGCAGAATCTTAATTGAGACAGTGTTAGTACAGAATGAAAAAACCACTATATTCTTGAAGAAAATAAATGCAACCATGGTGGAACATATTTTAAAATGAATCCCAAACAAACCTTAGCTGAACCTTTAGGGGTAGATTTATTTTTTGTTTCAGCAACGCAGTACACCAGGAGAAGAAAGCAGCGCAGAGCCATATTTATTAAAAAAAACATTGGCAAAAACAATAGGTTTTGCCTTTGCAAAATGTATTGGTTTTGTCAATGTATTTTTAGACGTGTTGCACAGCAGCATGAGCTGCTGTGCAACATATCTTTAAAAAAAATGGTATGACGTGGTCAATGCTGTCCACGTCATAGCGCTTTTCTTTTTCACTTTAAGCCATGTTGCATTGCACCTCATGCTGCTGTGCAACATATCTAAAAATACATTGTCAAAACCAATACATTTCACAGAGGTAAAACCTATTGGCTTTGCCAGTGCCTGTTTTCTGTACAAGAAATTTTGCAAGCACAGTGCAGGTGCTGTAAAGGCGAAACTTAATTCAATAGCGAAGGAATGCATCACACACATACACACAGGCCATCTACAGCTGAGAGAGCACACTGCCATTACACTCGGTCAGAGCCACGTCAACACAATCATTGGCAAACTGCTGCCTGTGGAACAGGCGTCTGTTCAACATCCTGTGATTCTCGGCAAATCACTTAATCTACCCATGCCCAACAAAAAAAAACGAACATGTCCTTGTGTAATGTAACAGGTGCTCATGTAAATCATTTGGTTGCATTGCGCTATATAAACCTTGGGAAAAAATGCAACAAGAGGGAAGAGGTTGGGAACCAAAGGCATCGGGGAAGAGGATTAAAAGCAATGCTGGAGGGCATGGGGCTAGATTAAAATTAATGGAAGGCGAGCGGGGGGGATTTAAAGTTAACAGAGATCAGGGAAAGGGTAGGATTGGTTTTAAAAACAACTGAGAGCGCTTTTAGAAAACCACAGGAAGTGGGAGGAGGGTGGGGGTGAAGGAGTTTGCCTGAAAAGTAAAAAAAAGTATTACATGCAGAAGCCTTCAGTGGAAGGACACTGGTCACAGGAAACCGCACTTGGTCCAGTCTCCACGGCAGGGCAAAGACTCGAAGCACAGGAGGGAGATGGAGGTGAGGAGGTGCTGACCAATAGGAAGCAAGAAAATAAGAGTGATGTGGGAACCAGCTTATGGTAAGTTAAGGTAAGTAATGGGTGGTGCTAAGGCTCTTTAAAGATTTTTTTAAAAATGCAAGAGGTTTTGCAAGCACAGCACAAGCACTGTCCAGGTGAAAGCTAAAAATGGCCTCCTGGTGCTGTCATCCCCTGTGCTGATGCACAAAAAGGCTACCTAGTAATACACACAACCTCTGCACCACAGTGCAAAGGTGAGAGGGTGATGTCTAGCATAGGGGTTGTACTGGAAACCTAGCACTCCAGTACCAAATCCTAAGCCTAGACAAAATGTAAAACAATCCACACATCGGATGTGTGCTGTACAGTGCTGCACAAATGCAATGTGTGGAATGTTTCAAGAAATAAAAGCATTTTTCCAAGTTAGTGCCTGCTTCAAAGAGGTCTTTTTTAGTACAAACCAGGTGTGGCTGTCTTAGTAGTTTGGGCTTTGTACCAAAAATCTATGGGTACTCGCTCTGCAATGACCAAGATCCACTGAAGTAATGCCCCATTGATGTAAACTGGTGCAAGCGATGCTAAGCAGCACAAAGCCCTGAAAAATGGGCACCTCTGCAAAGCAAACATATTTTGCACTGTAAAGGGTATACCTTAGAAGTGTTTGTATCTCGTTGCATCATTTTGAATAAGTTGATGGTGTTTCAAACCTTTAATATATCTGCCCCTGAGAGTTTATTTTGCCTTTGATAAGTGTCTTGCATTACACCCAGACTCATCTCATACCCTACCTTGAGTTAAGCCTTTGCTTGCTGACATCTACCCAGAGACCTGAGGTCTATTAGGCTGCCTCCACTTTCTTTTGTGGAACTAGTGCCTTGAGTAATGATTTCAAGAGGTTCTAATGTCCTCCTCATTTATAAAGTCAACCATGTTATTACCCACCCAGATATCCTGAACTGACAAAACATTAACCATTGTGATTATTGAACTTAACCTGCTAATATATAACCTGCAAATGTAATGGCATGGCTCTAATGCATAATGCAACAACAGGTGTTATTAGTACTCCACAGCTCTGGCATGGGATGCATGATCATAAACAGCACATTGACCACACCACCATCAGTCAACTCAGGAAACAAGGGTGTAGGGGAGGAAACAAGGCATTTATTGTGGACCATAAGAAAAAGTTGTCACTTAGAGGAGAATCATGCTTTGAAAGAATGCATAAGCCTAGATCATATGAGAAGGAATTTTCCTAGATTCTTAAGGTGGGTTCTTGACAAAGATGATGGTGTTGAATTTTCATTCATAATTGGTTCACCCCGACATATACTGATAACCTAAAACTGGCACAAACAGTTTACACTGCTCATTAGAAATTTGGATTCTTTGTGCATGTGGTACACATTACGGGCCCGATTCACAAAAGTAATCTGAGACAAAATCCTAACTTTACGACTTTCGGTATTCACAAAAGGCATTTAGGAGTAGTAAAGTTAGGATTTTGTCTTAAGTTTGTCCTAAGTTTTGGTCTTAAGACAAAATCCTAACTTAAGTTAAAGTCTCCAACGCACCGGCGGGCTCAAGGAGCCTGTTGGATGCATGTCGGTCGGACTTTCTGACCCCCAAGTATCCGCCCGCCATGATAATATGGCGAACAAAGCGATACCAAAGGGGATGAGTGTTTGATTTGCTCTAACGCTCCGTCCATCATCCCCTTTGGTATCGCTTTGTTCGCCCTAAGTTGGCAGGGTATGCCCAGACGTGGGTCCCTTGCTCACTTTGCCACTGGATTCAAGATAGCCTGGCTGATGAGGGTTTTGAACCCGAAACCGATCCCAGGATGCTTGTTTCCAGTCCAAGGAAGACATGGCTTGGCAGTTCGGGCTGGACTGTTCCCATGAGGCACAGGGTCAGACTGATTTGCATATGGCCATGTCTGAACTGGCGTGGTGGAGTGAGCTAAAGAATGATGATGGATTAAACCCAGATCAGTTGACTGGGAGTGAGTGTTTTTTATTTGCTCTAACGCTCCGTCCATCATCCCCTTTGGTATCGGTATGATAATATGGCGGGCAGAAAACATGGTCCAGATGGCGGTCCCACCATCATCATAATCGGCCCCCTATTCTCTGTAAGCTTCTATGAAAATTTTACTGAGTCTTGACCACCAGCTCGCACCTTTTAAAATAATGTCTGCCACTGCACATCTGGGTTAAAAGGCTCTCTACGGTTACATGTAAACACATATGTACACACACATGCACACATTTGTGCAGGCTGAGCGAAGAAGACTATTGTCTGACTCAAACTCAATAAATTAGTTATAGCCTGTGTAGACCATATAAATTCATTGGGAATCTAAAAAATAATGCCCCCTTTCTTTTGACTGATGCTTATGGCTATAGTGCCTAACTGTAACTACACTTTGGGTAAAACATTATTAAAATATAACTTTGGATTGGATTATTGTAGGAATACAATGGATATGTTTTTTACATCTTCCTACTTGTTGAGTACATTTTGGACATATATGCACCCATTTATGGAGTCTGACGTTTGTAATATTTCCCTGAGGTTGACCTCATACAATTCATATATTAAACTACCCTTCTGGGTCAAGGTAATTACTCTGCTGGCCAGCAGACACGCCAAAGCCTCTGTCAGAAAAATTGGCTTGTTTGGAAAGATTAACCTTCCCTTGGAATTGGAAGGGGACAGGAGATGAAATCTGCATTAGGTGATGACCTACCCCTCTCTGACAAACCTGGGCATGATCTTCTAACAAAGACAAATGGAGAGAAAGCAGAACTCTGGAGACAGTGGAACACGGGGTTCCCTTTGAAGTCTTAGAGGCAAAAAAACATTACTGGGTGGGCAGTGCGAGACTCAGGGAAGAAGTCTTCTGGACCCTTTAATTCATTCTGCAACTTTGAAAATACCATAATGCTTTGGGGGGTGTGGGGGGATGTTTTATGGAGTTGGTTAACCTGAGGGCTGCTCCCAGCAAATTCTAGTTACTGACATAATGGTGATGCCGCATCTCTTGGTTTAGTAAAGATGCCCACAACCTAGAACTTTCCACCTCCACTTTCAAACCAAGGTGCAGAGACTTGGAGAAGAGTGGAACCACTGAAGAGGGAAGATGGATCAGCTTGCTAATTAACCCCTATTTGGTGTTGTAAGACTGGGGGCGGATTTGCACTTCTTGATGCTTTGTTGAACTAAAACTTAGAGTCAGTGGTACTGGCTTTCACACACACTCTGGGGATTGAAAAGGATGGACTTGCTGGTGACTCTTAGGGACTCCTTTTAGACTAGTAGTAACTATAGGTGCGTTAGAAGGGGTTCCACAGGTACCTGCCTGGCATACAGGTACCCTGCAAGTGGCAAAACCAGTGAATGCTTAGAGAGTGCATGCAGTGTGAGACGTAAGTCTTGAGGAATATGGAGTGCTGGTCCAAGAAGACCACAACACCAGCAAATTTCCAAAGGTCTGGACAGTAGGGCATGTCCAAAGACTGACAGCCCCTGCTGCCATTAGACTAAAGAAGCAATGACCAAGGGCTGGAAATAATGCCTTCGAAATCACCAGGAAAAATTACCAAAACTTCAAATCCAATAAGAATGAGATTGTTAATGTTGAAAGTCATATAACATGCAAATGTTGGTTCCATCTTAAGAAGGATTCCTATTGATGAAATGTTTTATTATTAAAGGGCTTATATTCTACTATTTATTTGTATAATGGCATACTTGACAAAACCATCAGGCCTGACTTTGGATTACTGTAAGTACAATGTGGGCTTTAGACACAGGCTGGTATGTTGTGTTTTTAGGGGCTACGGACTGCTGGCACGCAAACCATTAAAGGTGCTTCTGGCATAGGTCTCAGTACCTCATAGAATACGCTTTTGACTCCTCTTCCTCAGTACCCTAAAACCCAAGTGCTACAAGGGATATGTGATTTTTGGGTGTACAGTACACAGTCCTATTAACAGAACTGAAAGGCCCCTGTTGTTATAGTTTAAGACCATTAACAACTAATTGACCCAAGACTCTCTCATTTAAAATTCACACAAAAAAAGCTTCATAGAATTAAAATACATAAACATTTAGTTCAATTGTCGCTGTATCTGGGCTTCACAAAACAATGCCTTTAATGGTTTTCGATGTGCTCAGAGAGACATCTGTGCACATTATTCCACTTGCCAAAGCCTAAAGGCACACAGAACAGGCTAATAATTACATATGCATTACCTCACACTGTGCTACACTCAGCTCCCTCAAACATCATCATTTGCTAGGGTGTTGGCCATAGTGCCTGGCCCTAGTGACCCCATCATCCAGGGCCTTTTATTTTATTAAAAGGGGAGCAGGACCGTGCCCCCCCCCTCCCTGAGCCTTGTTAGGCCCTGGGGACGCCAAACCCAAGGGCAGTTTCTAAAATTAAAGAGGGAGGCTTGTAGATCCCCTCCCTGAGCTGTTATTGTCCCTGGGGACCCCATCCCTGGGGCCAATTATTTAAATGAAGGGGAGGGGGCCATGTGGCCTCCCACCTTGAGCCTTGCTAGGCACTGGAGACCCCATCTCCTGGGCCATTTCTAAAATTAATGGGAGGGGGACGATCGGACCCCCTCCACATTTTGTAAAATATGTAAAAGTTGGTGCCCTGATGCCCAACCAGGGTATCCACCATACTCTTGTTGGGGGCCTCGGGGGAGCCGCAAGGGCCCTGCAGCCCCAGCCGGCTCCCAGGCATTTAGTTAATGATGCTCCACACTGGCTACTAATGCTGCTCCATTTTGGCAGGAGCATTATTTTAATCTGATTCACTGCCCGCTTCAGTGTGGGCAGGGAAACAGATCAAAAGTCTGCTCCTAGGGGGCAGGAGCATTTTCAAAGCTCCTGCTAGCAATAGGGAGTGAACTTGTTGTTCGCTCCTGCCTGACAGGAAATTAAAAAATGCTCTGCCAAGAGAGAGCAATCACAATTTTCCAAACCTGTGCTACTGCGGCCCGGGAACCTGCTATGTCCTGGGTGTGGGCTCCCCCAGACATAGCTACTGAGCCGCCCGAGAGGATGGAATCCCCAGGGCCATTAATGTCTCAGGGAGAGGGGCCGCATGGCCTCATCCCCATTTTGTAAATTTCAAGGCCCGGGGTGGACTCCATGGGCCTTTGGAGGCTCAGGGAGATGGGGCCGTGTGGCCCCCTATGTGAGCCTCATTAGGCCATAGGGACTACATCCCAGGGTTGTACATATATGTTAAAGGAGGAGGGGGACCCCACCCCAGGGCCATTTCTAAAATAAGTGGCCCTGGAAACCACATCCGTCAGGGCAATTTCTAAAAATAAAAGGGAGGGAACCTTGCTGCACCCCTCCCCATGCCATTGTTGGCCCTAGAGACCCCATCCCCCAGGGCCACTTATTTGAATAAAGCGGAAGTGGCTGCATACCCCCATGACTATTTAGGCCCTGGTGACCCCATTCCCCAAGGATGTGCATTTTTGTAAGGGAGGTGGGCCGTTTTGCCCCATTCCCTTAGTTATCTGTCCAAGGGACCCCTTCCTCAGGTAAGCAAAATAACGATGGATTAAACCCAGATCTGTGACTGGGGGTGAATGTTTGCCAATGTGCAGCATTCCGTCCATCATCTTGTGTGTTTTGCATTTCGCCCTAAGTGGGAAGGGTATGCCCAGACGTGGGTCCCGTGCTCACTACGCCACTGGAGTCAAGCTATCCTGGCTGATGAAGGCTGATAGCCTGAAACCGGTCCTAGGATGCTTGATTCCGGTCCAGGGAAGACATGGCTTGGCAGTTCGGTCTGGACTGTTCCCATGAGGCACAGGGTCAAGACTGATTTGCATATGGCTATGTCTGAACTGGGGTGGCATGGTGAAGCAAAATAACGATGGATTAAACCCAGATCTGTGACTGGGGGAATGTTTGCCAATGTGCAGCATTCCGTCCATCATCTTGTGTGTTTTGCATTTCGCCTAAGTGGGAAGGGTATGCCCAGACGTGGGTCCCGTGCTCACTACGCCACTGGAGTCAAGCTATCCTGGCTGATGAAGGCTGATAGCCTGAAACCGGTCCTAGGATGCTTGATTCCGGTCCAGGGAAGACATGGCTTGGCAGTTCGGTCTGGACTGTTCCCATGAGGCACAGGGTCAAGACTGATTTGCATATGGCTATGTCTGAACTGGGGTGGCGTGGTGAAGCAAAATAACGATGGATTAAACCCAGATGTGTGACTGGGGGAATGTTTGCCAATGTGCAGCATTCCGTCCATCATCTTGTGTGTTTTGCATTTCGCCCTAAGTGGGAAGGGTATGCCCAGACGTGGGTCCCGTGCTCACTACGCCACTGGAGTCAAGCTATCCTGGCTGATGAAGGCTGATAGCCTGAAACCGGTCCTAGGATGCTTGATTCCGGTCCAGGGAAGACATGGCTTGGCAGTTCGGTCTGGACTGTTCCCATGAGGCACAGGGTCAAGACTGATTTGCATATGGCTATGTCTGAACTGGGGTGGCGTGGTGAAGCAAAATAACGATGGACTAAACCCAGATCTGTGACTGGGGGTGAATGTTTGCCAATGTGCAGCATTCCGTCCATCATCTTGTGTGTTTTGCATTTCGTCCTAAGTGGGAAGGGTATGCCCAGACGTGGGTCCCGTGCTCACTACGCCACTGGAGTCAAGCTATCCTGGCTGATGAAGGCTGATAGCCTGAAACCAGTCCTAGGATGCTTGATTCCGGTCCAGGGAAGACATGGCTTGGCAGTTCGGTCTGGACTGTTCCCATGAGAGACAGGGTCAAGACTGATTTGCATATGGCTATGTCTGAACTGGGGTGCCGTGGTGAAGCAAAATAACGATGGATTAAACCCAGATCTGTGACTGGGGGTGAATGTTTGCCAATGTGCAGCATTCCGTCCATCATCTTGTGTGTTTTGCATTTCGCCCTAAGTGGGAAGGGTATGCCCAGACGTGGGTCCCGTGCTCACTACGCCACTGGAGTCAAGCTATCCTGGCTGATGAAGGCTGATAGCCTGAAACCGGTCCTAGGATGCTTGATTCCGGTCCAGGGAAGACATGGCTTGGCAGTTCGGTCTGGACTGTTCCCATGAGGCACAGGGTCAAGACTGATTTGCATATGGCTATGTCTGAAATGGGGTGGCGTGGTGAAGCAAAATAACGATGGATTAAACCCAGATCTGTAACTGGGGGTGAATGTTTGCCAATGTGCAGCATTCCGTCCATCATCTTGTGTGTTTTGCATTTCGCCCTAAGTGGGAAGGGTATGCCCAGACGTAGGTCCCGTGCTCACTACGCCACTGGAGTCAAGCTATCCTGGCTGATGAAGGCTGATAGCCTGAAACCGGTCCTAGGATGCTTGATTCCGGTCCAGGGAAGACATGGCTTGGCAGTTCGGTCTGGACTGTTCCCATGAGGCACAGGGTCAAGACTGATTTGCATATGGCTATGTCTGAACTGGGGTGGCGTGGTGAAGCAAAATAACGATGGACTAAACCCAGATCTGTGACTGGGGGTGAATGTTTGCCAATGTGCAGCATTCCGTCCATCATCTTGTGTGTTTTGCATTTCGTCCTAAGTGGGAAGGGTATGCCCAGACGTGGGTCCCGTGCTCACTACGCCACTGGAGTCAAGCTATCCTGGCTGATGAAGGCTGATAGCCTGAAACCAGTCCTAGGATGCTTGATTCCGGTCCAGGGAAGACATGGCTTGGCAGTTCGGTCTGGACTGTTCCCATGAGAGACAGGGTCAAGACTGATTTGCATATGGCTATGTCTGAACTGGGGTGCCGTGGTGAAGCAAAATAACGATGGATTAAACCCAGATCTGTGACTGGGGGTGAATGTTTGCCAATGTGCAGCATTCCGTCCATCATCTTGTGTGTTTTGCATTTCGCCCTAAGTGGGAAGGGTATGCCCAGACGTGGGTCCCGTGCTCACTACGCCACTGGAGTCAAGCTATCCTGGCTGATGAAGGCTGATAGCCTGAAACCGGTCCTAGGATGCTTGATTCCGGTCCAGGAAGACATGGCTTGGCAGTTCGGTCTGGACTGTTCCCATGAGGCACAGGGTCAAGACTGATTTGCATATGGCTATGTCTGAAATGGGGTGGCGTGGTGAAGCAAAATAACGATGGATTAAACCCAGATCTGTAACTGGGGGTGAATGTTTGCCAATGTGCAGCATTCCGTCCATCATCTTGTGTGTTTTGCATTTCGCCCTAAGTGGGAAGGGTATGCCCAGACGTAGGTCCCGTGCTCACTACGCCACTGGAGTCAAGCTATCCTGGCTGATGAAGGCTGATAGCCTGAAACCGGTCCTAGGATACTTGATTCCGGTCCAGGAAGACATGGCTTGGCAGTTCGGTCTGGACTGTTCCCATGAGGCACAGGGTCAAGACTGATTTGCATATGGCTATGTCTGAACTGGGGTGGCGTGGTGAAGCAAAATAACGATGGATTAAACCCAGATCTGTGACTGGGGGTGAATGTTTGCCAATGTGCAGCATTCCGTCCATCATCTTGTGTGTTTTGCATTTCGCCCTAAGTGGGAAGGGTATGCCCAGACGTGGGTCCCGTGCTCACTACGCCACTGGAGTCAAGCTATCCTGGCTGATGAAGGCTGATAGCCTGAAACCGGTCCTAGGATGCTTGATTCCGGTCCAGGGAAGACATGGCTTAGCAGTTCGGTCTGGACTGTTCCCATGAGGCACAGGGTCAAGACTGATTTGCATATGGCTATGTCTGAACTGGGGTGGCGTGGTGAAGCAAAATAACGATGGATTAAACCCAGATCTGTGACTGGGGGTGAATGTTTGCCAATGTGCAGCATTTCGTCCATCATCTTGTGTGTTTTGCATTTCGCCCTAAGTGGGAAGGGTATGCCCAGACGTGGGTCCCGTGCTCACTACGCCACTGGAGTCAAGCTATCCTGGCTGATGAAGGCTGATAGCCTGAAACCGGTCCTAGGATGCTTGATTCCGGTCCAGGGAAGACATGGCTTGGCAGTTCGGTCTGGACTGTTCCCATGAGGCACAGGGTCAAGACTGATTTGCATATGGCTATGTCTGAACTGGGGTGGCGTGGTGAAGCAAAATAACGATGGATTAAACCCAGATCTGTGACTGGGGGAATGTTTGCCAATGTGCAGCATTCCATCCATCATCTTGTGTGTTTTGCATTTCGCCCTAAGTGGGAAGGGTATGCCCAGACGTGGGTCCCGTGCTCACTACGCCACTGGAGTCAAACTATCCTGGCTGATGAAGGCTGATAGCCTGAAACCGGTCCTAGGATGCTTGATTTCGGTCCAGGGAAGACATGGCTTGGCAGTTTGGTCTGGACTGTTCCCATGAGGCACAGGGTCAAGACTGATTTGCATATGGCTATGTCTGAACTGGGGTGGCGTGGCGAAGCAAAATAACGATGGACTAAACCCAGATCTGTGACTGGGGGTGAATGTTTGCCAATGTGCAGCATTCCGTCCATCATCTTGTGTGTTTTGCATTTCGTCCTAAGTGGGAAGGGTATGCCCAGACGTGGGTCCCGTGCTCACTACGCCACTGGAGTCAAGCTATCCTGGCTGATGAAGGCTGATAGCCTGAAACCGGTCCTAGGATGCTTGATTCCGGTCCAGGGAAGACATGGCTTGGCAGTTCGGTCTGGACTGTTCCCATGAGGCACAGGGTCAAGACTGATTTGCATATGGCTATGTCTGAACTGGGGTGCCGTGGTGAAGCAAAATAACGATGGATTAAACCCAGATCTGTGACTGGGGGTGAATGTTTGCCAATGTGCAGCATTCCGTCCATCATCTTGTGTGTTTTGCATTTCGCCCTAAGTGGGAAGGGTATGCCCAGACGTGGGTCCCGTGCTCACTACGCCACTGGAGTCAAGCTATCCTGGCTGATGAAGGCTGATAGCCTGAAACCGGTCCAAGGATGCTTGATTCCGGTCCAGGGAAGACATGGCTTGGCAGTTCGGTCTGGACTGTTCCCATGAGGCACAGGGTCAAGACTGATTTGCATATGGCTATGTCTGAAATGGGGTGGCGTGGTGAAGCAAAATAACGATGGATTAAACCCAGATCTGTAACTGGGGGATGAATGTTTGCCAATGTGCAGCATTCCGTCCATCATCTTGTGTGTTTTGCATTTCTCCCTAAGTGGGAAGGGTATGCCCAGACGTAGGTCCCGTGCTCACTACGCCACTGGAGTCAAGCTATCCTGGCTGATGAAGGCTGATAGCCTGAAACCGGTCCTAGGATACTTGATTCCGGTCCAGGGAAGACATGGCTTGGCAGTTCGGTCTGGACTGTTCCCATGAGGCACAGGGTCAAGACTGATTTGCATATGGCTATGTCTGAACTGGGGTGGCGTGGTGAAGCAAAATAACGATGGATTAAACCCAGATCTGTGACTGGGGGTGAATGTTTGCCAATGTGCAGCATTCCGTCCATCATCTTGTGTGTTTTGCATTTCGCCCCTAAGTGGGAAGGGTATGCCCAGACGTGGGTCCCGTGCTCACTACGCCACTGGAGTCAAGCTATCCTGGCTGATGAAGGCTGATAGCCTGAAACCGGTCCTAGGATGCTTGATTCCGGTCCAGGGAAGACATGGCTTAGCAGTTCGGTCTGGACTGTTCCCATGAGGCACAGGGTCAAGACTGATTTGCATATGGCTATGTCTGAACTGGGGTGGCGTGGTGAAGCAAAATAACGATGGATTAAACCCAGATCTGTGACTGGGGGTGAATGTTTGCCAATGTGCAGCATTCCGTCCATCATCTTGTGTGTTTTGCATTTCGCCCTAAGTGGGAAGGGTATGCCCAGACGTGGGTCCCGTGCTCACTACGCCACTGGAGTCAAGCTATCCTGGCTGATGAAGGCTGATAGCCTGAAACCGGTCCTAGGATGCTTGATTCCGGTCCAGGGAAGACATGGCTTGGCAGTTCGGTCTGGACTGTTCCCATGAGGCACAGGGTCAAGACTGATTTGCATATGGCTATGTCTGAACTGGGGTGGCGTGGTGAAGCAAAATAACGATGGATTAAACCCAGATCTGTGACTGGGGGTGAATGTTTGCCAATGTGCAGCATTCCGTCCATCATCTTGTGTGTTTTGCATTTCGCCCTAAGTGGGAAGGGTATGCCCAGACGTGGGTCCCGTGCTCACTACGCCACTGGAGTCAAGCTATCCTGGCTGATGAAGGCTGATAGCCTGAAACCGGTCCTAGGATGCTTGATTCCGGTCCAGGGAAGACATGGCTTGGCAGTTCGGTCTGGACTGTTCCCATGAGGCACAGGGTCAAGACTGATTTGCATATGGCTATGTCTGAACTGGGGTGGCGTGGTGAAGCAAAATAACGATGGATTAAACCCAGATCTGTGACTGGGGGTGAATGTTTGCCAATGTGCAGCATTCCGTCCATCATCTTGTGTGTTTTGCATTTCGCCCTAAGTGGGAAGGGTATGCCCAGACGTGGGTCCCGTGCTCACTACGCCACTGGAGTCAAGCTATCCTGGCTGATGAAGGCTGATAGCCTGAAACCGGTCCTAGGATGCTTGATTCCGGTCCAGGGAAGACATGGCTTGGCAGTTCGGTCTGGACTGTTCCCATGAGGCACAGGGTCAAGACTGATTTGCATATGGCTATGTCTGAACTCGGGTGGCGTGGTGAAGCAAAATAACGATGGATTAAACCCAGATCTGTGACTGGGGGTGAATGTTTGCCAATGTGCAGCATTCCGCCCATCATCTTGTGTGTTTTGCATTTCGCCCTAAGTGGGAAGGGTATGCCCAGAAGTGGGTCCCGTGCTCACTACGCCACGGGAGTCAAGCTATCCTGGCTGATGAAGGCTGATAGCCTGAAACCGGTCCTAGGATGCTTGATTCCGGTCCAGGGACGACATGGCTTGGCAGTTCGGTCTGGACTGTTCCCATGAGGCACAGGGTCAAGACTGATTTGCATATGGCTATGTCTGAACTGGGGTGGCGTGGTGAAGCAAAATAACGATGGATTAAACCCAGATCTGTGACTGGGGGTGAATGTTTGCCAATGTGCAGCATTCCGTCCATCATCTTGTGTGTTTTGTATTTCGCCCTAAGTGGGAAGGGTATGCCCAGACGTGGGTCCCGTGCTCACTACGCCACTGGAGTCAAGCTATCCTGGCTGATGAAGGCTGATAGCCTGAAACCGGTCCTAGGATGCTTGATTCCGGTCCAGGGAAGACATGGCTTGGCAGTTCGGTCTGGACTGTTCCCATGAGGCACAGGGTCAAGACTGATTTGCATATGGCTATGTCTGAACTGGGGTGGCGTGGTGAAGCAAAATAACGATGGATTAAACCCAGATCTGTGACTGGGGGTGAATGTTTGCCAATGTGCAGCATTCCGTCCAACATCTTGTGTGTTTTGCATTTCGCCCTAAGTGGGAAGGGTATGCCCAGACGTGGGTCCCGTGCTCACTACGCCACTGGAGTCAAGCTATCCTGGCTGATGAAGGCTGATAGCCTGAAACCGGTCCTAGGATGCTTGATTCCGGTCCAGGGAAGACATGGCTTGGCAGTTCGGTCTGGACTGTTCCCATGAGGCACAGGGTCAAGACTGATTTGCATATGGCTATGTCTGAAATGGGGTGGCGTGGTGAAGCAAAATAACGATGGATTAAACCCAGATCTGTAACTGGGGGTGAATGTTTGCCAATGTGCAGCATTCCGTCCATCATCTTGTGTGTTTTGCATTTCGCCCTAAGTGGGAAGGGTATGCCCAGACGTAGGTCCCGTGCTCACTACACCACTGGAGTCAAGCTATCCTGGCTGATGAAGGCTGATAGCCTGAAACCGGTCCTAGGATACTTGATTCCGGTCCAGGGAAGACATGGCTTGGCAGTTCGGTCTGGACTGTTCCCATGAGGCACAGGGTCAAGACTGATTTGCATATGGCTATGTCTGAACTGGGGTGGCGTGGTGAAGCAAAATAACGAAGGATTAAACCCAGATCTGTGACTGGGGGTGAATGTTTGCCAATGTGCAGCATTCCATCCATCATCTTGTGTGTTTTGCATTTCGCCCTAAGTGGGAAGGGTATGCCCAGACGTGGGTCCCGTGCTCACTACGCCACTGGAGTCAAGCTATCCTGGCTGATGAAGGCTGATAGCCTGAAACCGGTCCTAGGATGCTTGATTCCGGTCCAGGGAAGACATGGCTTAGCACTAGCAGTTCGGTCTGGACTGTTCCCATGAGGCACAGGGTCAAGACTGATTTGCATATGTCTATGTCTGAACTGGGGTGGCGTGGTGAAGCAAAATAACGATGGATTAAACCCAGATCTGTGACTGGGGGTGAATGTTTGCCAATGTGCAGCATTCCGTCCATCATCTTGTGTGTTTTGCATTTCGCCCTAAGTGGGAAGGGTATGCCCAGACGTGGGTCCCGTGCTCACTACGCCACTGGAGTCAAGCTATCCTGGCTGATGAAGGCTGATAGCCTGAAACCGGTCCTAGGATGCTTGATTCCGGTCCAGGGAAGACATGGCTTGGCAGTTCGGTCTGGACTGTTCCCATGAGGCACAGGGTCAAGACTGATTTGCATATGGCTATGTCTGAACTGGGGTGGCGTGGTGAAGCAAAATAACGATGGATTAAACCCAGATCTGTGACTGGGGGAATGTTTGCCAATGTGCAGCATTCCGTCCATCATCTTGTGTGTTTTGCATTTCGCCCTAAGTGGGAAGGGTATGCCCAGACGTGGGTCCCGTGCTCACTACGCCACTGGAGTCAAGCTATCCTGGCTGATGAAGGCTGATAGCCTGAAACCGGTCCTAGGATGCTTGATTCCGGTCCAGGGAAGACATGGCTTGGCAGTTCGGTCTGGACTGTTCCCATGAGGCACAGGGTCAAGACTGATTTGCATATGGCTATGTCTGAACTGGGGTGGCGTGGTGAAGCAAAATAACGATGGACTAAACCCAGATCTGTGACTGGGGGTGAATGTTTGCCAATGTGCAGCATTCCGTCCATCATCTTGTGTGTTTTGCATTTCGTCCTAAGTGGGAAGGGTATGCCCAGACGTGGGTCCCGTGCTCACTACGCCACTGGAGTCAAGCTATCCTGGCTGATGAAGGCTGATAGCCTGAAACCGGTCCTAGGATGCTTGATTCCGGTCCAGGGAAGACATGGCTTGGCAGTTCGGTCTGGACTGTTCCCATGAGGCACAGGGTCAAGACTGATTTGCATATGGCTATGTCTGAACTGGGGTGCCGTGGTGAAGCAAAATAACGATGGATTAAACCCAGATCTGTGACTGGGGGTGAATGTTTGCCAATGTGCAGCATTCCGTCCATCATCTTGTGTGTTTTGCATTTCGCCCTAAGTGGGAAGGGTATGCCCAGACGTGGGTCCCGTGCTCACTACGCCACTGGAGTCAAGCTATCCTGGCTGATGAAGGCTGATAGCCTGAAACCGGTCCTAGGATGCTTGATTCCGGTCCAGGGAAGACATGGCTTGGCAGTTCGGTCTGGACTGTTCCCATGAGGCACAGGGTCAAGACTGATTTGCATATGGCTATGTCTGAAATGGGGTGGCGTGGTGAAGCAAAATAACGATGGATTAATCCCAGATCTGTAACTGGGGGATGAATGTTTGCCAATGTGCAGCATTCCGTCCATCATCTTGTGTGTTTTGCATTTCTCCCTAAGTGGGAAGGGTATGCCCAGACGTAGGTCCCGTGCTCACTACGCCACTGGAGTCAAGCTATCCTGGCTGATGAAGGCTGATAGCCTGAAACCGGTCCTAGGATACTTGATTCCGGTCCAGGGAAGACATGGCTTGGCAGTTCGGTCTGGACTGTTCCCATGAGGCACAGGGTCAAGACTGATTTGCATATGGCTATGTCTGAACTGGGGTGGCGTGGTGAAGCAAAATAACGATGGATTAAACCCAGATCTGTGACTGGGGGTGAATGTTTGCCAATGTGCAGCATTCCGTCCATCATCTTGTGTGTTTTGCATTTCGCCCTAAGTGGGAAGGGTATGCCCAGACGTGGGTCCCGTGCTCACTATGCCACTGGAGTCAAGCTATCCTGGCTGATGAAGGCTGATAGCCTGAAACCGGTCCTAGGATGCTTGATTCCGGTCCAGGGAAGACATGGCTTAGCAGTTCGGTCTGGACTGTTCCCATGAGGCACAGGGTCAAGACTGATTTGCATATGGCTATGTCTGAACTGGGGTGGCGTGGTGAAGCAAAATAACGATGGATTAAACCCAGATCTGTGACTGGGGGTGAATGTTTGCCAATGTGCAGCATTCCGTCCATCATCTTGTGTGTTTTGCATTTCGCCTCTAAGTGGGAAGGGTATGCCCAGACGTGGGTCCCGTGCTCACTACGCCACTGGAGTCAAGCTATCCTGGCTGATGAAGGCTGATAGCCTGAAACCGGTCCTAGGATGCTTGATTCCGGTCCAGGGAAGACATGGCTTGGCAGTTCGGTCTGGACTGTTCCCATGAGGCACAGGGTCAAGACTGATTTGCATATGGCTATGTCTGAACTGGGGTGGCGTGGTGAAGCAAAATAACGATGGATTAAACCCAGATCTGTGACTGGGGGTGAATGTTTGCCAATGTGCAGCATTCCGTCCATCATCTTGTGTGTTTTGCATTTCGCCCTAAGTGGGAAGGGTATGCCCAGACGTGGGTCCCGTGCTCACTACGCCACTGGAGTCAAGCTATCCTGGCTGATGAAGGCTGATAGCCTGAAACCGGTCCTAGGATGCTTGATTCCGGTCCAGGGAAGACATGGCTTGGCAGTTCGGTCTGGACTGTTCCCATGAGGCACAGGGTCAAGACTGATTTGCATATGCCTATGTCTGAACTGGGGTGGCGTGGTGAAGCAAA
This sequence comes from Calotriton arnoldi, assembly GCA_963921515.1. Classification (NCBI taxonomy): domain Eukaryota; kingdom Metazoa; phylum Chordata; class Amphibia; order Caudata; family Salamandridae; genus Calotriton; species Calotriton arnoldi. The sequence continues at coordinate 1,526,985 of CAWUFW010002568.1, read as the reverse complement.
ATAACGATGGATTAAACCCAGATCTGTGACTGGGGGTGAATGTTTGCCAATGTGCAGCATTCCGTCCATCATCTTGTGTGTTTTGCATTTCGCCCTAAGTGGGAAGGGTATGCCCAGACGTGGGTCCCGTGCTCACTACGCCACTGGAGTCAAGCTATCCTGGCTGATGAAGGCTGATAGCCTGAAACCGGTCCTAGGATGCTTGATTCCGGTCCAGGGAAGACATGGCTTGGCAGTTCGGTCTGGACTGTTCCCATGAGGCACAGGGTCAAGACTGATTTGCATATGGCTATGTCTGAACTGGGGTGGCGTGGTGAAGCAAAATAACGATGGATTAAACCCAGATCTGTGACTGGGGGTGAATGTTTGCCAATGTGCAGCATTCCGTCCATCATCTTGTGTGTTTTGCATTTCGCCCTAAGTGGGAAGGGTATGCCCAGACGTGGGTCCCGTGCTCACTACGCCACTGGAGTCAAGCTATCCTGGCTGATGAAGGCTGATAGCCTGAAACCGGTCCTAGGATGCTTGATTCCGGTCCAGGGAAGACATGGCTTGGCAGTTCGGTCTGGACTGTTCCCATGAGGCACAGGGTCAAGACTGATTTGCATATGGCTATGTCTGAACTGGGGTGGCGTGGTGAAGCAAAATAACGATGGATTAAACCCAGATCTGTGACTGGGGGTGAATGTTTGCCAATGTGCAGCATTCCGTCCATCATCTTGTGTGTTTTGCATTTCGCCCTAAGTGGGAAGGGTATGCCCAGACGTGGGTCCCGTGCTCACTACGCCACTGGAGTCAAGCTATCCTGGCTGATGAAGGCTGATAGCCTGAAACCGGTCCTAGGATGCTTGATTCCGGTCCAGGGACGACATGGCTTGGCAGTTCGGTCTGGACTGTTCCCATGAGGCACAGGGTCAAGACTGATTTGCATATGGCTATGTCTGAACTGGGGTGGCGTGGTGAAGCAAAAATAACGATGGATTAAACCCAGATCTGTGACTGGGGGTGAATGTTTGCCAATGTGCAGCATTCCGTCCATCATCTTGTGTGTTTTGTATTTCGCCCTAAGTGGGAAGGGTATGCCCAGACGTGGGTCCCGTGCTCACTACGCCACTGGAGTCAAGCTATCCTGGCTGATGAAGGCTGATAGCCTGAAACCGGTCCTAGGATGCTTGATTCCGGTCCAGGGAAGACATGGCTTGGCAGTTCGGTCTGGACTGTTCCCATGAGGCACAGGGTCAAGACTGATTTGCATATGGCTATGTCTGAACTGGGGTGGCGTGGTGAAGCAAAATAACGATGGATTAAACCCAGATCTGTGACTGGGGGTGAATGTTTGCCAATGTGCAGCATTCCGTCCATCATCTTGTGTGTTTTGCATTTCGCCCTAAGTGGGAAGGGTATGCCCAGACGTGGGTCCCGTGCTCACTACGCCACTGGAGTCAAGCTATCCTGGCTGATGAAGGCTGATAGCCTGAAACTGGTCCTAGGATGCTTGATTCCGGTCCAGGGAAGACATGGCTTGGCAGTTCGGTCTGGACTGTTCCCATGAGGCACAGGGTCAAGACTGATTTGCATATGGCTATGTCTGAACTGGGGTGGCGTGGTGAAGCAAAATAACGATGGATTAAACCCAGATCTGTGACTGGGGGTGAATGTTTGCCAATGTGCAGCATTCCGTCCATCATCTTGTGTATTTTGCATTTCGCCCTAAGTGGGAAGGGTATGCCCAGACGTGGGTCCCGTGCTCACTACGCCACTGGAGTCAAGCTATCCTGGCTGATGAAGGCTGATAGCCTGAAACCGGTCCTAGGATGCTTGATTCCGGTCCAGGGAAGACATGGCTTGGCAGTTCGGTCTGGACTGTTCCCATGAGGCACAGGGTCAAGACTGATTTGCATATGGCTATGTCTGAACTGGGGTGGCGTGGCGTGGTGAAGCAAAATAACGATGGATTAAACCCAGATCTATGACTGGGGGTGAATGTTTGCCAATGTGCAGCATTCCGTCCATCATCTTGTGTGTTTTGCATTTCGCCTAAGTGGGAAGGGTATGCCCAGACGTGGGTCCCGTGCTCACTACGCCACTGGAGTCAAGCTATCCTGGCTGATAGCCTGAAACCGGTCCTAGGATGCTTGATTCCGGTCCAGGGAAGACATGGCTTGGCAGTTCGGTCTGGACTGTTCCCATGAGGCACAGGGTCAAGACTGATTTGCATATGGCTATGTCTGAACTGGGGTGGCGTGGTGAAGCAAAATAACGATGGATTAAACCCAGATCTGTGACTGGGGGTGAATGTTTGCCAATGTGCAGCATTCCGTCCATCATCTTGTGTGTTTTGCATTTCGCCCTAAGTGGGAAGGGTATGCCCAGACGTGGGTCCCGTGCTCACTACGCCACTGGAGTCAAGCTATCCTGGCTGATGAAGGCTGATAGCCTGAAACCGGTCCTAGGATGCTTGATTCCGGTCCAGGGAAGACATGGCTTGGCAGTTCGGTCTGGACTGTTCCCATGAGGCACAGGGTCAAGACTGATTTGCATATGGCTATGTCTGAACTGGGGTGGCGTGGTGAAGCAAAATAACGATGGATTAAACCCAGATCTGTGACTGGGGGTGAATGTTTGCCAATGTGCAGCATTCCGTCCATCATCTTGTGTGTTTTGCATTTCGCCCTAAGTGGGAAGGGTATGCCCAGACGTGGGTCCCGTGCTCACTACGCCACTGGAGTCAAGCTATCCTGGCTGATGAAGGCTGATAGCCTGAAACCGGTCCTAGGATGCTTGATTCCGGTCCAGGGAAGACATGGCTTGGCAGTTCGGTCTGGACTGTTCCCATGAGGCACAGGGTCAAGACTGATTTGCATATGGCTATGTCTGAACTGGGGTGGCGTGGTGAAGCAAAATAACGATGGATTAAACCCAGATCTGTGACTGGGGGTGAATGTTTGCCAATGTGCAGCATTCCGTCCATCATCTTGTGTGTTTTGCATTTCGCCCTAAGTGGGAAGGGTATGCCCAGACGTGGGTCCCGTGCTCACTACGCCACTGGAGTCAAGCTATCCTGGCTGATGAAGGCTGATAGCGTGAAACCGGTCCTAGGATGCTTGATTCCGGTCCAGGGAAGACATGGCTTGGCAGTTCGGTCTGGACTGTTCCCATGAGGCACAGGGTCAAGACTGATTTGCATATGGCTATGTCTGAACTGGGGTGGCGTGGTGAAGCAAAATAACGATGGATTAAACCCAGATCTGTGACTGGGGGTGAATGTTTGCCAATGTGCAGCATTCCATCCATCATCTTGTGTGTTTTGCATTTCCCCCTTCCACAAAAATCAATTTTTTTCTCCCTACAGGAATTTACATAACTTTACTTGCCTTTTTCACTAAATTCCTTTTGCTCTTTCTAAACCTGTCATAGGAAGGCACAAGCAATGAGTGGCTTATAAAAAAATCCTCATTATCTCATTCCTTTGTCTATTATTATAATATAGGGTTTCTACAGGCCCCTCCACCCAGACAGACCATGAGGCACACTTTTGCCAAAAAATAAGTATGTTTCAAAAATAAATTGATTTTATGTTACATGTTGTGTGTGTCCTGTTTTTTGTCCTTGACTACAAGTGTTTTTAAATTATGTCTTTTCAACCTTGCCTGCTCATAATTAAGGTATCATGTGTAGTATTACCCACACAAGATCTGGAGCACTAACTAAGTTTGCTTTCAAGGGCACTTACACCATAGTATGAAGTACCTTCTTTTACGCGCAGCGTAACGTCTTTACCTGCCCACAAGAACGGTGGGCAGGCAGTATGTATTAATTTGCATTTTGCTTTTTCTTCCCAACGACAGTTACTACGTGTTCAGAAGCAACCGTATGTATATATTTTTCCCAATGCTCACACAATAGGTGTGCATTAATAATTTTCACTTCACTTTATTATAGGTCCGCACGGAGTGGTACACAAAGGGCTGGTCCCTTTGTTGTCCTGAAGAAAAGGTTTAGGGGATACCTTGAAACATGTTGACATAATACAAGGGATTATAAATACATAACAGTTACATTTCCCTTTATTAACCCCCTTTTTATCCCTACCAACTAGGAGCAGGAATAAAACAATAGCTCACTAGTTAGGTAATTTTTTTTTTTTTAAACATCACTTACACCACTCCCCCCTACACTGCACGACACATAGCCTCACAAGGTAAGTGCTCCTACGTAAATCCGCAAGTCGCAGCACGCCCCAATCAGTAGATGTTTGGGATGGCCCCAATGATGAAGCATGTCACCTAGGGGCAACCCTGGGTGAGTGAGGGGACACAAGAAAAGAAAATTTTTCTTTTCTACCAGTAGAGGTGGCCTTCACCCCATTTGGTGAACCCGCCCTTGTTTCTTGACTAGGTTCTTTTGATCCGTCACCTACGGATTCTTTTTGATGTATTCTGATCACACAGGAGGGTGAACCTAGCCCAATCCTCCTCCTCACCCTTTTTCTGATTGGTGGAAAAGCTGCCAAGTGAGAGCTAACACAGATTACCCAGCCCGTGCTGCTGTGGGTAGGGAAACCGCTGTGCCCCAGGATTGGGCTTCTCAGGACATAGCTACTGATCCGGACTCGGAGGATGGGTACCCCAGGGCCATTAATGTCTCAGGGATGGGGGATGCGAGGCCCACCTCTCCCTTTTGTCAAATGTCTGCCCCGGGGTGGGCTTCCTGGGGGCTTTGTAGGCTCATTGAGGGGGGCGCATGATCCCTCCCTATATAAACAAATATTGGCCCCAGTGGTGGGCTATCTGGGGCCTCGAGAGACTTGGAGAGAGGGCCGCGTGACACACCTCCCCAAGAATATTTAGTCCCTGGAAACCACATCCCCCAGGGCCATACATATATGTTAAAAGGGGAGGGGGCCTTGTAAGGTCCTAGAGAACCCACCACATGGCCATTTCTAAAAAGAAAGTGAGACTTGTCAGGCCCTGGGGATCCCATCTACCAGGGCCACTTATTTGAATAAAATGGAATTGGCCACTCGGCTCCCTCCCCAAGCCTCATTAGGCCCTGGAGACCCTATTCCTCATGCTTGTGCATCTTTTTAGAGAGGGGGGCCGCATGACCCCCCTTCCTGAGTTGTTATCGGTCTCAGGGACCCCTCCCCCAGATCCCGCAGCTGTAAAAGGTGGAAACTCTGGTGCCCACCCAGGGCGCCTACAATACTCTCGCTAGGGGCCAAGGGGGAGCCCAAAGGCCCCTGTGGCCCCAACTGGCTCCCCACATGAAGGAAGCCAACATTGCTCCCACCCACAGGGAGCAGCTATGAATGCTGCTCCCTGTGGGCAAGAGCAATATTTTGATCTGTTTCTATGCCCGCTTTAGTGCGGGCAAGGAAACAGATAAAAAATCCACTCCCAGTGAGCGGGGGAATTTTCAAAACTCCCGCCAGCTGGGAGCAGACTTTGGGGCCGATTCTGATGCGGGTTGGAAAAGCTTCCCGACCGAATCGGTTGGGAAATGGTGTCCGACCCACTCGGATCGGGAAAGTCCGACCGGCGGAGTAGGATGCATCCGGATGCTTCCAGATACGATTTGGTTGAACTCCCATTGACTTCAATGGGAACATTTGTTCCTAACCGCATCAGAATTAGGCCCTCGGTCGGGAAGCTTTTCCAACCCGCATCAGAATCGGGCCCTAAGTGTTTGCTCCAGCTGGGTGGGAAATTAAAAAATACTCCTGCCAAGCTAGACCAAACACAGATTTCCCTGCCTGTGCTTGCTGTGGGCAGGGAAACTGGTATATCCTATTTGTGAGCTCCCCAGGACATAGCTACTGAGCCGGACCTGTATGATGGGGCTCCTTTCCCCATTTTGCCACATTTCTGTCCCAGGGTGGGCTTCCCAGGGGCTTTGGAAGCTCAGGGAGTGGGGCTGCATGACCCCTCCCTATATAAACAAATATTGGCCTCAGGTGGGATCTCTGGAGGCTCATGAAGGGGGGTCATGTGGCCCCCTTCTCCTTTATGAATGCAGCCCTGGAGCTGGGCGCCCCGGGTCATAAGCTTTATAAATGTGGCCTAGCCGCCATTTTCTTTCTTTGATTCCTACACTGCCTCCGTATATTATTATTTTTTTAACTTCAGTCCCCGAGTCCTGTAATGCCTGCCAGCAACATTTTTCTCATGTTGCTTGGCAGCCAATCAGTGTGCTCGGTCCCTTGGGAGTCTGACTCTCATGTAGCAAGATGGCCCAAGGGGAATAAAGCTCCATGGGTCAATCAGAGTGCTCTATTTTTAAATTGGCACTCCCACAAGAGTCTCTAGATACTCTTACAGACCAAACCGTCCGGATATACAATTATTTTTGTCTCTTAATTTCTTAAAAACTACTGAACGGATTTATACCAAATCACAAAGCGCAGTCCGTGGACCAAGATCTAGCATTGTGCTGAATTTGGTGAGATTCCGTTCAGCAGTTTTTGCTGTAGCCTTGCCTAAAGAAGTCTATGGAAAATGAATGGGGACTTTGTGCTTTGGGCCCCCCCTTTTTTCTTCATCCCTGCTTGATAGATCATCCAGAAAATTTCCACAAAGGAACTGAGATGGATGAACTTTGCTATTGCAAAGTTTTGTTAAGATTTGTCAAACGTGGCCAACGTTATTAGCAAACTCGGTAATATATATAAATGCTTTATGAAGCGCAGGACAAGCTCCACTACAGCTCTGCCCAGGGACCATTAGCACCGTAGAGGAGCTCTCACCCTACTCCTGCACTGTCAACCACCACAATCTGACCTACAGAAAGTCTACCAGTGGGTCTTATTCCCCCCACCTACGGAGACACGTCACTCAGCAGCCCTACCATGTCTGTGTCCCCCCAGGCTGACACCTCCCCTGCTGACTGCAGAGTGATCCTAAAGGCACAATGAGTACTGCTTTTCAGGTGGATGGGGAAACACTGCAGCCACCACATTCACTCGTGAATGCCCAGTGAATCATGCTAGCACACGAGTGCTCGGCCTCCTCCAAAGACACTACAATGGGTCTCTACGCTGCCCCCTGTCCACACTTTAGGCATACAGATTGGCCCCTGGTGCCGCTACCCCCTGCAGTAAGCACCCGCACCGACTGGTGGGTGTTGGAGACATTGGTCCAGCTGCGCAATTGACAGCCACCTAACATGGTGAATTAGCACTGGCAATCCTTACACACCTCCTTTAACCTCTTCATAGCATAATCAAAAGGCAAACTAGATCAATCTGTCCACGGCATGCTTACCTGCTCCACCCCAACTGCCTCTAAGGATCCCACAGCCAGATCGCAGCATCTGACTCCAATGGGCTCCGGTGAAGAGCTGGCTCAGGGTCAGGTACCAGTGACCCGGGCCTTTCTAGCCTCCCTGTTTGACTTCCTCAAGGCTGACATACAAAACCTCAAAAATGACCTCTCCCAGGAGCGATGAGAAGTAAAGCAAGACCTGAGCTCTATGGGAGAGAGTATTCTCTCTGGAAGATAATTAAATGACCAGAGGCGAGGAGTTCAAGATGCTGAGGCAAGAGGCCCTTCGCCTACATGAATGGCAAGCAGCACTTCAGGACTATGCGGACGATCTGGAGAACAGGTCCCACCGAAACAATGTTCAGCTGCGGGGGCCCCAAAAGGTGCTGAAGGCTCTGACATTTGGAGCTATGTACAAGCACTATTCTGCTATATCCTGGGCTGAGATGAGGATACTACAGTGCAGCTTGACAGGGTCCACTGAGTTGGTCATCCAGGAGGTTTCAATGCAAAACTGTTGGATATCCTGGCAGGTGTCCAAGACTTCCAGACCAAAGAGAACATCCTTAAGAAAGTCAGAGACTTACACCCCCTACACTTTCAAGGTCACCAACTGGCACTTTTTCAGGACATCTCCGTGCTAACCCTCCAGAGCTGCAGAGTCTTCAAACTGATCACCAAAGTTCTACGTTCCAGGCAGGTGTGTTAAGGATGGGCTCATCCCTTCAGATTGGTCACTGGGAAGGCAAATTGTTTCAACCGAGGACGCTGGAGGAAGCAGGCTGCATGTTGGGGCCTTCCGGTTGACTCCCCTGACTGTTCTGAGCCCAGGTCCCCTCGGGGTTCCCACCCCTGCATGCCATGTTCTGGGAAAAGGCAGGTAAATTCAAGAAACTTCCCCATCTCGGTGTGAAAGAAAGTGCTAAGGAACGCCAAGTGGTATTGGACAAAGTGTCATTACATACTGGCACCGGATCCACCTGACCTTTGACAACTCGGTCGCCTGATAGCATCGATATACATAACTGCCCTGGATCTTCCTATTGTTGTTCTGGTCTGAGTTGGTAGAGGTGCAACTCTACGCCTGTGCTTATTGAAGAATGCATTTCATCTATCCGACTGGACCATGCCCTCCTTGCAGTTCTCAACTGTTAATGGACTTCTTTACAATTTGTTTTTGTTTCTAGTTCTCTTTGGGGTTCCTTACTCTCCACTCCTTCACACTATTTTGACCGACCTCAACTACATACACAGCAGGGTCCCAGGTGCTTAGGTGTTAGATTGCAGGGTGGTGACACCGCGTCTATGATGCCCCTGGCCCCCTGGAGATTGTTGAGGCCTCAATGTTAGAGGCCTCATCAACCTGACTAAATGGGCAGCAGTCCTATCCCTCTTAGAGAGATCTGACAGTGACATTTGCCAACTTCAGGAGACCCAACTTCTCACCAAGGATGAACATAGGATGAAGTCCTGCTGGTTCCCTGTCAGTTCTAGTTCTCGGGACCAGAAAAGAAGGGTGGGGTGGGGATATTACTTTCCAAAACCTTCCGGGGAGAAGTGGTAGGTGAAGTGGCAGAGAGTAGGGGCCAGATGCTTGCATATCAGATACAAGTAGGCAATCTATATGTTACCCTTATATCCCTATATGCGCCCAATGACCAACAGGAAAAGATTATTATGGAAGCCTTGGCTCCTATTCTGCACTCGCGCCCATTTAAGTGGGGGGCAACCTGAACTTCATCATGATCACAGACTTGGATAAATCTGGCCAGAGGGTTGGCCTGACTGGGGCCTTTTCTCCCCAAGTTTTGCACTCGTTGACTGGATATGGCCTGGGAGATGTATGGGAGATGTATGGAGTCTATCACACCCTCATACACGTGACTATACATTCTGCTTGTGACAAAATATTGAGTACAAAATATCTACTTACTAAAATATCGAGTAAAAAAATTAATTTAAAAATATTGACTCCCTATACCTATAATTATAATGACAAAAATATCGAAAAAATATAGTTTTCACTGTTATAGTTGTCTAAAATATCGATTTTTAAATATATATATGATTTAAAAAATAAACATTCACTAAATTAAATATTAATACTAATATAATCAAAATAAAATATATTTAATATTTATTAAAAAAATATAAGTTATTAGTTACAAAATTAAAACTAACATGTCTATTAATATATATATTTTTTATTTACATATATCTAATTTAAAAATATTATTACATTAATATTTTTAATTTATATTATTTCTAAAACTTTTAAAAATGTATTAATATAAAAATAAATATATATACATATATCCAATAACACACAATATTTAAAAAACATTCATAATTATGCATATTATAATTTTAATGTGGTGCCCCCTAAACATCCCTGCATCATGTGGCAGGCACCACATGGTGCCTGACACAGGGTGCAGAGGTGTTCACAAACATGTCTTTTGGCATTGGGGCTTGTGCTGCGGCCCTTTTAAAGGCCGCAGCACAAGCCTCAGTGCAAAGAGGCATGTTTCTAATTTGGCAGGCGGACCCCCGAATGCCTGTCAGCCGGTCCTGTTCCCACAACGATGGCGGTCGAACGCTCGTTCGACCACCAGCGTAATCAGCCCCAAAGTGTCGAAGTCAGGAGGTGTAAAATGTACAATTCCCACTACAGTCAATACAACAGTAGGTAAAGTGTTGGATTGTGGAGAGTAAATTTACTATTCTCACTGCAATCAATGAAACAGTAGGGAAAGTGTTGGATTAAGAGGGGTAACATTTACTATTCACACTCCATTCAATATAACAGTAGGGAAAGTGTTGGATGTTGGAGAGGTAAAATGTACTATTCCCACTCCAGTCAGTTCAACAGTAGGGAAAGTGTTGGATTGCTGATGGGTAAAATATACTATTCCCACTCCAATGAGTGCAACAGTAGGGAAAGTGTTGGATTGCGAGGGGGTAAAACTTACTATTCCCACTCCAGTCAGTGTAACAGTAGGGAAAGTGTTGGATGATGGAGGGGTAAAATTCAGTATTCCCACTCCAGCCGGTGCAACAGTAGGGAAAATGTTGGATTGCGGATGGGTAAAATTCACTACTGCCACTATGCTCTATGCTGGCATTAGAAACAGACTATTCCACTTCAAGTTAAATAGATAATTTCAAAACTATAGTAAATAACAAAAAATAAAAATACTCCAATATAAAAAAATCTATAGTTTTTTAAATTAACAAATTACATATTTTTCACAATGTTTAATACATATTATAAATGAATACAAATATTTTTATCAAAATACCAAAATCTATTGTCAAAATAAAAACAATAAATACAATATTATTTCCAATTAAAAAGCATAACACAACACATTTACAATTTAAAAAACAAATGTTACTCTTTTTAATGTTATTTTTACTTACATATCTTTCTATTCTATACCTCTACAAGCCACACACCATACATATAAAATTTATATTTAAATCTATATATACACAATTTACATAATTAAATATCTATTACAATGTGAATACTAATTAACAACTAACAAAACAATTGCATTAAATTAGCTTTCCACCCTTTATACATACAAAAATAACAATTTACACCTCATATATCAATTAAAAAAATTAGTTAAAGAATTGACATAATTAAGAATTAGGGCTCCCGGTTTTATGGTAATTCTTTTTTTAACATCTCTGTCTGTATTTATCCATATTTATTTTTTGACCATCTTGTCAGTATTTATCCATATTTATTTTGCGTTCTCTAAATAGATGAAGTTGTAATATGGTTCATTTCCACATTTATTTAACTAATAAATATGTGCTCATACTTTGATGCCTGTCATGTTTTAGCAAATTAAGCAGCCAAATATAACATAACAATACACTCACAGGTAAATATTGGCGTTATACTGCAAATGGATGTTGGCATATGTCATTAATTAATGAAAGCTCATCCTGTTTTTTAACTTCCCATGCCATCTATCTGCTCAGCTGTTGGCCTAGAATTAATGAAAAACAGTATGGAAAGGCAGTCAAAAGAAGCTCAATTTTCAGTATTTTTCATTTTTAAAAGTAAATACAAACAGGAAGCACATTATTTTCTGTCTATTTATCCTGTAAAAATCTGTAAAAACGGAAAACCGTGAGCCCTATTAATAATCAATTAAACAATTAGTTTTACTAATTAATTAAGAATAAATTAATTATATTTAATTAACTTCCCACCCTTTACCCCTACAAATACAACTCACGCATATCACCTAAACAATATTTTAACTATCATGTAAACAAGTATTTAAAATTAACAATAATGATTAATTATTATAATTTCCTACACATCCTTTTCCCATACAAAAACCAGAAACCCCCAAAAATATATATATATATTACACAATTTACATAATTAATTATAAGTTAAATAATTATTTATAGTAAATAATTTTTAAATAATTAATTTACTTCCCATCCTATACCCATACAAAACCTGCACGCTAAATTTAACTTAAAAAATATACATTTATACCCACCCTTTACCCCTACAAATACAACTCACATATATAACCTAAACAATATTTATCTACACATTTACATAATTGATTATCATTTAAACAATTATTTAAAATGAACAATAATGAGTAATTATTATAATTTCCTACACATCTTTTTCCCATACAAAAACCACAAACACTCCCCCACAAAATATATATTACACAATTTACATAATTAATTATCAATTAAATAATTATTTATAAGAAATAATTTTTAAATAATAATAATTAATTTAGTTCTCACCCTATACCCATACAAAACCCACAGCCTGCATGTTAAATTTAACTTAAAAAAATATATTTATAAAAAATAACATAAATAATTATCAATTAAATAATTACATGCAATTAGTATTAATTATTAATAAATTATAAATAATTCACCCCCCACCCTATACCCCTAGAAAACACAGAACCCACACCTCAAACTTTATTTAGACTATTTACATAAATAGTTATCATCTGAATAATTAATAATAATTTAAAATTAGTTATACATTAATTATAATTGATTCAATTCCCCCTATACCCCTACAAAAACTAAAACCTGCACCTAAAACTCAAAAACTAAAAATATTAATTATACAAATAACAAAAAGGATTATCAATCAAATAATTAATATTAATGTAAAAATTGAATTAATTATTTTTGATTCATTTACTTCCCACCCTACTCCCCTATAAACCCTACAACCCGCAGTTGTACTAAAAATAACAAAAACTATTGCATTAAATTTAAAAACTACTATTAATTTACAAGCCATGTTAAAAAACTAACAATATTTAAACAAACATTTAAAAACCTACAATTAACATATATATTAAAATAATCAAAAATTGATATTATTAATAACAATATTTTGAACATCAATATTACTTACTTTTAAATCGATATTCTTGTCCAGGATATGCTTGCTCATGATATTTATGTGTCACGATATTTCCAACTCGATATGTGTGTCAGTCGATATTAAAGACTCGTTATTTTGTCTGAACACCCCCATATGGATCAGTATCTGCACCCCCGTGATACAATCTTTTATCAAAGTTTGCATTGTCCCTAGATCACAATCTGACCATGCCCCCTCACAATGGTTATCCAGGTGGACCGGGGAGACAGTGGGCCCTCTCATTGGAGGCTTTGGAATAGGCTTCTCCAGAACGAGGACAATGTAACTGCGGTGTGTGAGGTGATCTCAGACTACCTGCGGAATAATGGTACTGGTGAGATGCCTTTGGTCTCTCTACAGGAGGTGCTTAATCTGGTTGTTAGAGGGGAGCAAATAACTATATCAGAGTCTGACAACCACCAATAGAGAGTGAAATGATAATGTCTGGAACAAAAGGTCCTTGAATTAGAAACCATACAAAAATGCACTGGGGCCCCCAGAATGTTGTGGGATTTTGAAAAGGCATGACTGCACCTAAAGAGCCTGGACCTCGAAAGATGAGGGTATGCAATGTCCCATTTTACACATAAATTCTTTATAGGGAGTAATCACTGTGACCAGATGTTGGCACATCGCCTTCGGGCGACAACACAGAGAGATACTGGCAAAATAATACATGACAACGAGGGTACAGAGATTTGAGGAGGCATGCAAATAACAGGAGTTTTTAATAAATACCACAGGACTTTGTACACTGCCCAGGACTGCCCCTCAGATAGAATAACACCTTAACTGGAGGCCTTCTGGGTTAACCCCGCACCTCAACACAGGCTGACATTAGTCCCATTAAGATCGAGGAGGTGATCACGGCCATCGCCAAATGATTGAAACCACTCAAAGCCCCAGGGCCTGATGGCTACGTTACCAAGTATTACAAAATATTTCACCATGCCCTGGCTGCACTCCTCACCTGGCTTTTCATTTAATTTATGAACACCGGGACAGTCACCGACACTATGCTCATGGTCTCTATCTCTGTCATCCCCAAACCTGGCAGGGACAATACCCAATGCAGCACTTATAGGCCCATCTCCCTTCTTAATATCAATGCCAAGCTATTTACTAGCATGCTCACTTCTCACCTTAACCTTCTGAAGCCTGGCCTGATCAATCCCTTTCAAGCCGGATTTACCCCCAATCGTCAGTGCTGGGATAATACTAAGCACATCTTACATCTACTTGATAAGATCCATCAGTCCCGGAAGGAACCTCTACTTCTTTCAGTTGATGTTGAAAAGGCATTTGACGACGTACATTGGCCCTACTTATTTGTGACTTTGAAACATTTTGGTTTTGGGGATAAGTTTTGAAGATGGGCCCAGAGCAACTATAGTTCCCCTCAGGTGGCAGTGAGCGTTAATGTGGTGTCATCTCAGCCCTTTCCTATCTAGAGGAGTACGCAGTAGGAGTGTCTGCTCTCTCCTCTGCTCTTTGCCACATATCTGGAGCACCTAGCTCAACGAGTGAGGGTGGTCCATGCCATAGTTGGCGTGCCCTTGGGAACCAGCCAGCATATCATTAGCCTCTATACTGATTACGCGATTATCGCCCTCACTGACCCGCTATCATCTCTACCTGTCCTGATATCTGAACTTCACTCCTTTGGAGAAGTTCCCGGGTTCAAGGTAAACCTTAAAAAATCCCAGGTATGGAACCTTTCTCTCTCTCCTCAGCATGAAGCCTACCTCCGCTCTGTGTTCCGCATCACTTGGGTGGAAGAATCAATGCCATACATAGCTATTCAAGTGTCTTGCACAGTAACTAAGATAGCAATACTCAACTATAAAGCTCACACCTTTCGTGTCCAGACTGACTTAGCTAACTGCTGTGGTGCTTCGAGCTGGACTGATCTCCTTCCCTTCTCTCATGACTTCCATATTAGCCTATTCCGACTTTTTGCCTGGCTTGCAAGAAGAAGGATTTCGACAATAGCAGAAATCGGGCTGTAAAGACATAGGATGCATGGTTGACAAATATGGGATAATCCCATTTGACCACATGAAGACAGATTATGGATTAGAGGAAACAGATCACATCCAAAACTTACAAAAACGGCACTGAATGATGCACCCGTCTGTTAAACCACACACAGAGCACTCCCTTACACCCTTTGAGAAATGGATTTTCCTCAAAAGAGATGACAGGAATCTTATTAAGGAGATTTACTCACTCCTAGGCCAAACTCCACTACTAGAAAAAACAGCGGCACAGAAAAGATGGGAGGGGGAACTCAGTAGAGCCCTCACCTCCAAAGAATGGCAAGATATCTATTACTGAGCCAGACACACTGCACACAACATGGCTAGCACAGAAATGGGTGCACCTCATTTCACCTATTGTATTGCCCAAATCTGTTCCGTTTCTGGGAGAGATACTTGATGACATAGATAGAGAATTTAACATTACACTCCCTAAATTCCCTGCATACACTGTACGTGGTCTTTCCAGCCTGTAATATTTACGCTGCGTTCGCTGAGGGGAAGACAGATTGCGTTGGGGTTAAGGGCAACCCATCAGGTCATACTTTCCTCTTGGGTCTCTGATAGAACCCCCGACTGCACAGCTTGATTGCATAAATTATGGTACATCTATTGATGGAAAAGCTGTCCTTAGCAGTAAAACCTAAATAGAACACATACCCTGAGCTTTGGGCTCCCTTCATTTCCATTCTATCTACCGTATTCAATGAGTTTACCTACCCGACTTACCTTAAGTTGTTGTGCCTGCTCCCACCAGCAAAGACAACTGCTGAGACATTCTCAGCTCTAAATTAGATACCCAACCTTGTGGACTCTGGTTCGGAACATAGACCAACACTTGAGCGATTTAAGGTCACTTCTGTTATCCAGCATTGAAGGAGTGGTAGGGAGGAGTTTGTGGTATACTTTCTGTATTACATTTTTGATTCTGTTCCAAGGCCTGCTGTCCCTCTGGTTGTAGGTGGATAGCTGTGTATGTACATGGAATTACTTCTGCTTTTTAAAATTTATAGAATTGATCCATAAATTTCAATTGAAACAAAATCAGCCATCTAATTTTTAACCGCTAGCAGCACATTTACTTTCTCACAACATGCCATTCACTTGTGCAAATCCTTGTCTTTCAGTAACATCTCTTATAATCATTAATCTAGGCAAATAAGATATTTTAACTCGTTTAGTTCTTAAGGCAGATTACCTACTCACAAATTGGTACAAGGAGGCTTATAAGGAGCTTTTGTGGAGGCAGAAAGATTTTGTGGGCCCCACTCTGGCTTTCACCTCATAAATATATAACAAATGTTCTCTGGGATCTCTAGATCCCCTCCCCTTGTGACAGATGGATTTACATGAAAATGAAGCTGCTCAAAGGATAACAAAACACTAACACAAGATAATTAGCGATGGATGATTAATAGTGAGAAATGAAAGACAAAGTCACTTTGTTTTGTATACCATGTAATGCAGTTTGAATACAAAAGAGAGTTATTCTCAAAGTCAGACTTATAAAATAGGTAGCTAAAGCAACCAAATATAAATGTCTTATTAAAAAAAAAAAAAAAGATTGTAGATGATATATGCTTTTAGCCATCAGTGCTGGATTAGCACTCAATGTTACAAAGTGGTGACATGGTCCCATGCTAAAACATGAAAGTTACTATGCCATAGCATAAAGTGACAGAATTGCTTCAAATTATTTTGTTTGGACGTTGAATATTAAACTCATTCATATGAATAGAAAGCCATACACATGTTGATGATGAGCTTAAAATATAATTATACTTGGGAAATTATACACTTTAATGAATGGTATGACATAGAATAAAAAAACACAGTGCATGAGGGGGTTTGGCTATGCAGCCCAACAGAGTGTTGGTGTGGCTGTTCAATCTTAGGGCTCCACCGATCATTGGAATCTCATCCCTGAAGCAGCACAAGATCCTATAACCAGAGATAAGAGCTGCTGATCATTTCACAATTCCCCATGTGCATCAGAGCCTCCACAGCAGAGCCTCCACAGCTTCTGAGGAGGTGCCTTCCAAAGAGCTGCCTCCTTTGGATGGTATGCAAAAGAAACAATTGATAGACGGAATGCTGGACAATGCCAACATTCACCCCCAGTCACAAGGATCTGGGTTTAATCCATCATTCTTTTTCTCACCACACCACCCCAGTTTGGACCCAGCCATATGCAAATCAGTCTTGACCCTGTTCCTTGTGGGAACAGTCCAGCCCGAACTACCAAGCCAGGTCCTCCCTGGACCAGAAACAAGCATCCTTGGACCGGTTTCAGGGCATCCTTTGGATGGTGGCTTTTTTGGGGAAGAAAAGCATCCAGGCCTGAGACTTCATGATTTTAAAGGGCAAGGAGGAAGGTTCACTACATGCGTTGCAGAGAGAAACAAACTATGCACAACTTCAGGATGTCATTGCTGGGATAAACATGTATGCTAAATGTGTGGGACGGTTGGGCATATCTTGTGCTAGAGACAAACAATGCATCAGCTATAAGAAGTGCCATGCCAGAAACTGTTATTCTCCCTGCTGGACTCCTTTTGCATACTGCAGACACTATACCCATGGGCCCACAACACCTTGTAGGAATAGTGTAGAAAAAAGCCCTCCCCCTCCTTTCCAGGTTGGGAGAAACCTGTGGAGCTCGTGAAGGGAAACTATTCAAAGACTTGGAGGTGAACTAGACAACTCTCTGTGAAAATATGGGTGCAAAAAATGTGCTGAAAAACTTTGATTGGGGGCCACGCCTCCTATTCTTCAGGATAACTGACACTGTGGGGTCGATTCCGATTCGGGCCGGAAAACGTACCGACCGACTCGGTACTGGAATTTAGTCCGACCGACACGTACCGGCGCCGTCCGACCCGGGTAGTACGATGAAATGCATGGGAATCACGACCGACTCGTACGGAACACAAGGCGAACGACCGACCCGGACGGAAACAAGCTATCCGGCCGGGAAACCACGCGAATCGAGCCGACCGACACGCATCAGGAAATAACCCGAACGAAACGTACCCGCGAACTCCGACACGCGCAGTAAGATGCAATGGGTGCAAATTCAGACCGATTCGTACGGAGCCCAAGCCGTACGACTGACACGCATACAAAACCCAGCCGAACAAACACAATACTCCGCGACCGACGCGTATGCCGCATATGAAACTGAGCTGAAACACAGCGGGAACGACTCGGAGAGGTGCGCACGAGACAACTGCAACGTCCTACTCGGTCAGAAGAACGACTCCGACATGCACAATAATCACAAATGAAAAAATACAAAAAAAAAGGGCCAAACAAGCAATGACAAAGCCAATAAATACAGGGGGTGACAAAAATGGAACAAGGACACCCCCCCAACTCCACCTACATAAAGCCCACAAATCCCTACCATGATCCTTTGCAAATTCCACTGACCTGCCAGCACAGAACACCATCACACAGCAAACACAGACACACACACAGCTCATCCAACACAAAAGCCACACACCATTAGCACCTCAACAAATAGCACCCTCACACACACACACAGCAAAACCTACACACACACACCCTCACTTGCACACACACACACATCAATCACCACCACCACCACCCATCACCATGCCCCTAAAGAAGAATCCAAAGTTCCTAGATAGTGAATTGGAAGTCATGGTAGACGAGATCCTGAGGGTAGAGCCACAGTTGTTTGGCACATTGGTCCAACAGACCCCCATGTCGCAGAAAACCAAGATGTGGGCGAGGATCGTCGACAGGGTGAACGCACAATCACCATGTTTGCGCACAAAGGAAGACATCCAGAACAGGTGGTATGATGTGCGCAGGAGGGTCAGAGACCTACTCAAGAAGGATTACCTCCTGAGCCAGCACACCGGCAGTGGCCCTCCTGCAAAACCAGTATACCTCAGGCCCTGGGAGGAGAAGGTGCGGGCCATCCTACCACCAGTGAGCGTATATGGACTAACAGACATCCCAGAGCCTGGTGAGTACACAACTAATATACACAATATTGTGTGCCAATACACACACATCACTGTCAAGGGGACAGTCAAACCATCCACCCCTAGCAAATCAACAGCAACCAAAAGATAATCATCCCAAGATTAACCCTGGGCAAAGCACTACGCTACGCTCGCGTAGTTTGCGAAGTTTGCGCTACTTCGCACAACGCGAATTGCACGTAGCACAGTACAAACACGCGTAGCGTAGTGCAGCGGTCATTTTTGCTTGCTCGCGGTCCTCAACGTCAGGTTGGCGACCGCGAGCAAGCAAAATGACATCCTGGCGAGACTTTTTCTCGCTCGCGATCAGCAACATCAAGTTGCCGATCACGAGAGCGTGGAAAATAAACCTCCCGGCGAGATTCTCAACGCGGGGAGGTCAGGTTTCCCACTGACGAGTGGTCGCGTATGCTCGCGACCGCTCGCGATGAGAAACTACCAGTCCGCGTTGAGAAGCTGCCGCTCGAGTAAAAATCTACTCGAGCGGCAGTGAAAGACAGCTCGCACTGTGCAAGATGCCGTTCAATGATTGCACAGTGCGGACAAGCATCCGGCACTGTGCAATCATTGCGAACAGTGCACTACGCAGTTCGCGTAGTGCTACGCGTAGCTCGCGTAGTGCGAACTGCACTTTGCGTAGCTTCGCGTAGCGCTACTTTGCGAACTACGCCCAGGCTTACCCAAGATGTGTATGTCAGTTAGATAAACACAATACATGCCATCTCATAGTGATATGTAACTGTGTCATGACAAGTACAAACCTAACAACAAATAGAGCAAGGTAGTGGCACAAATATAACCAACAAACACCGACTGACATTTTGCCACCACTAGATCACCACCTCACAGGGAAGCTCACTTAAAGGAAGGAATTCTGTGTATGCTGGTGAAGTCAGTGTAGCCAATAGCATGATGGGAGTTGTAGTCACAGATACTGCTCACCTTCACAATTGGCCCATCAACACCACTCTGAACCATGCTCACATCACAGGAAGTGGATAAGGACTGACAAGATGGCTGACACTGGCTACTGCTGTGTGGAGCACAAGGCCCTGCTGGGAACTGTGCACCAACAAACAGCACAACACCACTGCCTGACATCCTGAAAGCCAACTTGCACTCCCTGCAATGCAAGCATGTTGCATGGTGGGATATCTGGCTGGGTGGGAAGGAGGACTCACAGCACTGTCCATAGTTACAAGCATCTCACCTCACACACCCCCTCAACACAAACTCCACATAACCCACCTGGGAGAATGCAATGCCTCACATACCAAATGAAGATCCCACAAAGAACCACCACCCTGGGTAATGCTGTGTGAAGCACAGGGACACACCTGGGACTTGTAGCCAAACAAACGCAAGGACAACACTGTCAGCCTTCCTGTCAGCACAGGCACACTACCCCACAGGGAAGCAGAGTCAAAAGGAAGGAAGTACGGGCATGCTGGGAAGGGGGGTGTAGGCAATAGCATGATGGGAGTTGGAGTCACAGATACTGCTCACCCTCACAATTGGCCCATCAACACCACTCTGAACCATGCTCACATCACAGGAAGTGGATAAGGACTGACAAGATGGCTGACACTGGCTACTGCTGTGGGGAGCACAAGGCCCTGCTGGGAACTGTGCACCAACAAACAGCACAACACCACTGAATGACATCCTGAGAGTCAACCTGAACCCACTGCAAGGGTGGCATGCTTCATGGTGGGATAACTGGGCTAGGTGGAGAAGGATGGCCGGATGTCCACCAAATACAAACAATGCTGGCCATGCACACACCTCAACATTCATATTGAAATGCTCCAGGTATGCATGACAATGTGCTACACCAATATCAACCTCTTACTGTGACAACTTAGGACAATGCAATGTACATGCCCGCATCCAGAGGTACAGTCACAACTGTCAGGTGTGTGAACCATTGATGCCTGTAGAAACATAACATACAATGTGTGTCTCTTCCAAATACAGGTGATGATGATGGGGACACAGCAGCAGGCGAGGAGGAGTCCCTGTCCCAGGCTCCGGGGGACACAGAGCTCACTGGTGTGGAACAGCCCCTGCCCTCCTCGGATGGCGAAGACCTACCTGGCACCTCCGGTGTGAGTCATCATGCAGAACCAGCAGGACCAACATCTGCACCCCCTGCACCCACCCCTCCAACAACTGCCAACATACAGACCACCCCCGCCGACACGGACAGACCAAGGACCACCGCTGACAACAGCACAGGGCCCCAGGCCCACCGTGGAGCAACGGATGACAACACCACTAACAACCCCCAAGTGGGCCTCGGGTCACCTGTGCGTGCCACCGCAGGTCCTGCACGTGTCGCCAGGGGTGGTGGGAGGGGTGGTAGACATAGGTCGCTGCTTGCAGAGGGGTCTGGACTGCATGATGACCCACAACTGGCACGCATCGCTGATGCGTACCAGGATAGCACCGGAGAGGTCAGACAGGTAGTGGGGATCCTCAAGGATATACAACAGCAGCAGGCTGCCCATCATGCCCGCTTGGACTCCCACATGTCCCGTGTGGAGACACACATGTCTCGCATGGAGTCCAAGTGGGACACATTGCAAGAACTCACAGCGGTGCATAGGGACATATTGACATGCCTCCGCCAGATTAGCACCAACATGGCCACACCTCCCTGTGTGCCCACAACATCTGGTGCTGCAACAACTGACACCGCCACAGGGAGGGAGGAAGACTCTGGCGGAGACTCCCCTGCACCGCAGCAGCCTGCACGTGAGGGTCCCCCCCAAAGAAGAGGGGTCGTCCGAGGAAGGAAAACTGAGAGGTTGATGGCCACGTACATCCCCCAGGAAGCCAACACCTGTTCCGGAAATTATCCTTTGTGTGCAAACGTTTCACCCTGTCGAATGCAACAGTACTTTCCCACATGACATGGGGAGTTCAAGTTGGACTAATGTATCATATGACTGTGGACTTCACTCAGGACATTTCTGCTACCAAGACTTCCAACTCATCTGTCAACTTTGGATCCCAATCCCAATGTACAGCACCCACCATCCTGTGCACTATACACACACACATTTCTGGAAATAAAATCACTAGTACACCATACTTGCCACTGTTGTTATTCAAATGTGGATACTGTTATGGTGATGATGTTCTGCCAAATTACACTGTGTATGCTAACTGCTACAGCAAGTACAACACCGTCGTGTGAGTCATGGTGACGTGACACATATGAGGGAGACACACCACTAGGGCTACACAACACAGACACCAGGGCCATCGGACTCATCGCCCACAGTGATGTTGCCAGGAAATACAGTGGAATGCACAGACACCACACCTATTCAGAGTCTGTGTCAACTAGCCCACAGGTGCAGTAAGCAAATGTCAGTCAGATGTGTGACCACAGACAACGCACATCCCAAAGTGAAGCACAGGTTTATTACACATTTGCAGCATGTTGTTTCCACTACAAATGCAAGGTTGACCCACGTGGCAGTGGCCACACAGTCAACAAGTGCAGAAGATATGAAGTCCAGGGGTGTGTGGCACATCACTTGTAGGGAAACTACTGCTGCCACCCTGAAAGCTGAATCATGGTGTCGGGGGATCCAAGTTGACCAAAGTACTCAGTAAGCACCCTGTGAAGGACAGACATGACACACAGTTAAAATCAATGTAGAACAGGACAGTCCTGCAATACTCATGCCCAATACATGTCACAAGACAACTACACAAAACCAAGTTAGCATGTCAGAACTGTTGGGGAGTTCAGACTACCTGGAAGGACACATTGCTGCACGCATCCAGTCAAGTAGCACATGGCCACACTCAAACAGCACCAGAGCACCACCCACACATTTCATGCAAACTCACGTCATTCACATTACATCTCCCTGGATACTCACATTCAGCTGAAGAAGTTGGTGATGAGCTGTGTGCAGACATCACCATCATCATCATCATCATCACTGGCATCGTGGTCCAGGCCAGGATCCTCCACAGGTGGCGGACGTTGGTCATCGTCATCCAGGATGAGAGGCAACTCCTTCCGCACTGCCAGGTTGTGTAGCATGCAGCAGACGATAACAATCTTGCACACCTTTGCTGGGGCATATGGGAGGGCCCCTCCTGTCTTGTCCAGGCAGCGGAAGCGGCTCTTCAGGAGACCAAAGGTCCGCTCTATCACTCTCCTGGTCCGACCATGTGCCTCATTGTAGCGCATCTGGGCTGGTGTCACAGGGTTCCTGAGGGGTGTCAGCAACCACGGCATGTTGGGGTATCCGGAGTCATCTACGGACAGACAAGTGCACATTAGCTGATTTGGAAAAGTGGGTGGAATACTACAGATCAGAACACACACAATGGTACAAAGTCAGTACACACCGACAAGCCAGGCACGAAGGTTCTGCATCTGTGCCATCATCCTCGGGATGCGACTACTCCTCATCACGTAGGCATCGTGTGCTGAACCAGGGAAATGGGCACACACATGTGTGATGCTCATATCTGCCAAACATACCACCAGAGCATTGATTGAATGGTAATGTTTACGGTTCCGGTATGCCTGCTCATGTGCCTGTGGTGGTATCAAAGCCACATGTGTCCCATCAATGGAGCCAATGACATGTGGCATCCTCCCCAGGGCATAGAAGTCACTCTTGACGTCAGTGAGTTGTTGACGTGTAGGGAAATAGATGTACTGGTTCAGGCATCTCAACATTGCCTCCAAAACATCGCGTAGCACACGGCTGAACATAGACTGTGACATCCCACCGGCAGTCGCAACAGTGTGTTGAAAGGTACCGGTGGCAAAGAAGTGTAGGGCTGCCATTACCTTCACCTTGGGGGTCAGCGCCGTAGGGTACGTCCGGCCAGGTTGCAAATGTGGTGCCAAGCGCACTGCCAAATCCTCAATCAGCTGCCTGGTGAAGCGGTACCGTCGGATGCTGTCACGTTCCACCATCGTTGCCAGGTCAGGGAATGGTCTATGGACAGCTGGAGCCCTGCAGTGCATAGGTTGAAGGAAGAAAGATTGTCAGTCACCCCACATATGTGCCATTCACCATACACAATTTCACATGATGCATCATTACGTGACACAAGTACTTGATGTGTGTGCCGTTCTGTCGGACATAACTCGCACCTACATGGCCATCATCTAACTTCTCAGTACAACATGTGTGCACAACAGGTACCAGGTTGTGCTATGGGAAACCATTAGGCTGTGTCACAGTACCCATTTACTGCTGTCACGTTCCACACACACACCACAGTGACATGTCTGGACAGATGCGCCACAGGCATCACAGCTCATTGACAGGTAGATTCCCAGTGACCCTGCACACACACCACAGCGACATTTCTGGACAGATGCGCCACAGGCATCACAGCTCATTGACAGGTAGATTCCCAGTGACCCTGTCTTGCCACATGGACACTGGCATGACATGGCGTATCATGTACACGTCAGAAAAACAAACATGACTCCCACAGGTAGTGGCCCCTGTCGCATCCGCAGGACAGACATGGACGCCAGTGACGCACAACATCAAAGTCCATGCACAAACAATGTTGATGTGGAGACTATCTCCCATCGTGCACATGGAATAAGAGACATCGGAAACACAACATGCACACAGACTGTGGAGGGACATCACTATTGTGGCAATGGGTCATCCTGTGACATACATGCCTTCCCACATGGGACTCTGGGGGTATGTGACATGTCATACACATACACAACCTGGAAATGTGACCATGCCACATGCTCCAAAATGAACTGTTGCACATCACAGTGGTCATGTGCACAACACACAAAGGACCCTGTCCCCATGAACACATGGACAGCCTGGGTGTGGCTGCCCACAAGTGCCACCACAGAAACCACATGTTAACCCCCATACACAGAGAAGGAAATTTAGCCTTACATGCCTTAGGAAACAGTGTGGACTGGGTGTGGTGTTGTAGGTGTGCCCCTGGGTCTCTGGCAGGTATATGTGGCTGGCATACGTTCACCAGTGACAAGCATGGTGACATATGCGACTGACCTGTACAGGGACGCGTTGTACAGCAATGGACCGATCGGTGTGCCCGGCCGGCCCATTGCATGTGTTGGGAGCGGGTACTCGTTGTACAGCAATGGACCGATCGGTGTGCCCGGCCGGCCCATTGCATGTGTTGGGAGCGGGTACGCGTTGTATCCCGAAATACGCGTTGTACAGCAATGGACCGATCGGTGTGCCCGGCCGGCCCATTGCATGTGTTGGGAGCGGGTACGCGTTGTATCCCGAAATACGCGTTGTACAGCAATGGACCGATCGGTGTGCCCGGCCGGCCCATTGCATGTGTTGGGAGCGGATACGCGTTGTACAGCAATGGACCGATCGGTGTGCCCGGCTGGCCCATTGCATCTGTTGGGAGCGGGTACGCGTTGTACAGCAATGGACCGATCGGTGTGCCCGGCCGGCCCATTGCATCTGTTGGGAGCGGGTACGCGTTGTACAGCAATGGACCGATCGGTGTGCCCGGCCGGCCCATTGCATCTGTTGGGAGCGGGTACGCGTTGTATCCCGAAATACGCGTTGTACAGCAATGGACCGATCGGTGTGCCCGGCCGGCCCATTGCATCTGTTGGGAGCGGGTACGCGTTGTATCCCGAAGTATGCGTTGTACAGCAATGGACCGATCGGTGTGCCCGGCCGGCCCATTGCAAGCGTTGGGAGCGGGTACGCGTTGTATCCCGAAATACGCATTGTACAGCAATGGACCGATCGGTGTGCACGCATTGGCTGGGGCCTGGCATGGCAACGGACGCGTTTTCGAAGCTCCAACGTGTCTGATGCAGTGAATTCAGTTGGCCAGCCACAACAATGTTGCAAAATCATGGGTGTCATGAAGTTGAAGATTTGAAGGATGCTGTGGGCATGTATTAGTGCTGCTATTCCATGGATTGGTCAGATTCAGAAGATGCAAACGACTTGGACCTATCACTTTGGACACATGGGACAGTATCTGCCTCTGCAGCACACATAAATGCTGGCTGTTCCCCTGAGAGCTCACTTGCCTGCACTACATGCTCCAGGACGACATCTGCCACCAACACTGCTGCTGTTTCTGCATCCTCTGGCTACTGCAATGACACATACTGTGGAGAGAGCCCCAGCCTTCAGCCTTGAGGAGAACCAGGCCCTGCTGGACAGCCTCCTTCCACAGTACAGCAAGCTGTATGGGAAACCAGGGGAGCAGGTGAGTGTGCTGTCCACTGCCTTACTAATTGTGCATGTTGTCTGACTAGCAGGACTTACAGTGTGCACACCACTGGCTAGCATGCTCACTGAGTAGTTGTCACACCCCAAAGTGTGTAGTTACATGCACTGAACTGGTACAGTGCAGTAACAGTGCATTCCAACTAGGTTTACTTCCCATGCAATGATACCACGTAGTGACTGCTGGCAAACTGTTCATAGCCATTGTTGCACTGCCTGTGTACATCATATGCCCCTGTGATTGAGACATGTATATCCAACTGTGTGATGCGCGTATATGTTGCATGTGTAGTAATGGCCTTTTCACTTTGTCATCCTCACAGGTTGATGCCCACCAGAAGCAGGAAATCTGGCTGACCATCGCCCGGGAAGTAAGATCCGTGGGGGTCTACAGGCGCAGGATCCGCAACTGCCAGAAGAAGTGGCAGGACCTTCGGGGCTGGACCCGGAGGATCGCAAGGGTCCAGCTGAAGCTGTCGCCTCCTCGCAGGAGGGGCAGACACCGGACCCTGACCCCCCACATGCTCCGGATCCTGGCGGTGGTCTTCCCTGACCTGGATGGGCAGCTGAAGGGCAGACAGCAGCAAGGAGGGGGTGAGTCCATGACTGCACTGTGCACTTTGACATGCTATGTGCCCTCCTCTTGCCTGATTAAACTTCCACAGTACATCAGTCATGTGGTCCAGGACCCATGTTCCTCATTTGTGACATGCCCACTTCTCCTCTGATACGCATATGTGTGGCCCTTATAGTCAGGAAATTGTGTCATTTGGGGACTGTGTCATTGCATTTAGCTTTGCTCAAGGTGGGGGACAGCATTTGTTCCCGTGACTATGTTGTGCGACTCATGGGTGGGTCAATTGCTTACACAATGTCTAAGTTCTGACATGTAATCTGGGTGTAACTTTGATATGTGGTCCACTTGATGATCTGAATCACCACATGTCCCTGGGGAATTTGGCACACACCCATGCTGCTGGTGGGAACAATGTTTGGGCCTCAGGAGTATGTGTATCAAGTGTGTCACACATGCTTAGCCACCTGCCTACTGTCCAGGACTCATCCCTCTTACAGGTGGAACTGGACAGTCATGCCTACTCCAGGGCATACAATACACTCTGTACTCCCACTCCCGTGTATCATCTGGCATGTTGTGATCAGTGAAATGTACCCTCAGGTGTCTGCCTCTGTCTCATTGTGCTGTGTCTTCGTTGTCAGGACTACTGGTATGTTTATCGGTCAGGGCTCAGCATGCCATCGGAGATGTGACCATGATAGACGATACTTCTGTGACTTATAGGTGTCAGATCACTTGACTGTGCACACAAGTGTTTGCGACTGTGACTTTCAGGCAGCTGTTTTTCATTCACAGCACACTGTGAGGTGCTCATGTTCAGAGAGTTGTGTTTCATGTCCCCCATATGTCCAGTTGGTATGACGTGGACAAATAGTAGTACAGATGATGTGGTTTTTGGGGGATGGACATGTGCACTTGTCAGTCACATAACTTGCATTCTCCATGCCCTCGGATTGTGACACAGTGCAGACTGTTGTTGGCTGGCTGCCATGGCCATGTGACTGGAGACAGTAATGTATGACTTTGCACACATTCCTGTGTCATGGCATTAAACTTCCTGAGACTGATCCTGCAGGGGAGTGACATGTGCAACATGCACCCCATTGTGGCATTGACTATCCGGACATGGGTGCATCATGGTGTCTGGTGCTGGTATGCATCAAATGCATTTCTATTTAGACTCTGGCCATCCCTTTATCCGGACACCTGCACTGACTCAGTGGCAAGAGATGTGATGTGTGCATGTTCACATACTTCACCGTGTTCCCTGCAATGTCCAACAACTGTGTAGGTGGTGCATGTGTCCACACTGGGGTCTTACCATCAGACAGGCACCATACAGATGGGTGCAAGGGCAGGAGGGGTGTGAGTCCCATGGTTGACCATCAGACTGACAATTGGCTTCCCCTAATCTGTGTGAGGACTTTAGGCAATATTCAACTAAGGATGCCAGGGCTTGCTCTGTGATGTGCTGTACTTACTGTGGTGTGTGCGGTCAGTGCAGGTGACTGATGTTTGTCTGTTTCCCTAATTGTTTGCAGATACATCCACGGCCACAGGAGGGGACAGCTCCACGGACCAGGAGGAGCAGCGGAGCCAGACTGGGTCAGCATCCGACGAGTGGTCAGAGGGACCCAGTGGCACGGAGGGCGAGGGGAGCCACACCGAGGAGTCCTCAGCACCATCCACCTCAGCTGAGGACCACAGCAGCTCGGAGGATGACTCCCTTGTGGAGGCGGGTCTCAGCAGCCACCAAAGGCCAGCTAGTCTGTCTGGCCCCGCCACCACCACCACCACCACCACCGCCCTCCCATTGGCTCCCATTCCTGAGGTCCGTGGAGGCTCCCGTGCTCGGGAGCGTGTCTCCTTCGTGCCAGGCACCGCACCCCCTGCCCCTGTGTCCCCTGCTGCCCTGAGTGAGGAGTCTGTGTACCTCCTTCGGCAGCTCCATGTAGGGCAGACAGCAATGCTGAGTGTCCTCCATGCACACACCACTCTGTTGACACAGCTGGTGTCGTTCATGGAGGGCATCTCGACGGGTATGTCTGCCCTACAGAGGAGCAATAAGTCCATGGACTCCTCCCTGACGGCAGCAGTGTCCCTCCTCCAACAGTCCCTCACCCCTCCCACCTCTGCCCCATCCACACTTCCTGCCACCCTACCTGTCCAAAGCACATGCACACCTGCACAATCACCCAAGCACACAGACACGAGCAGCACAGACACACCCAAGAGAAAAGCAAGACGTGCACACAAGCATCCTCAGGGGACTGATACCACACACACAGGGGATGGGGAACAGACACACACACAGGCATCCACAGTCACTCTGCAGTCCTCCAAATCCTCTCCCTCCAAGACCCCTTCCCTAGCCTCACCTGCTACCCCACCTACACAGCAGATCTTCCTGTGTGACCTCGGCCTCTTCCCCTCCAATCCTGCTGATCCAGCATACCGGGGGAAGAAGAAGTCCACCCACACAGAGGGGAGTGCCCCTCGCCCCCGGACACCCTCCCCCAGGTGCAGGCAGACACAGGAACCCATTCAGAAGTCCCCCCGGACCAGGAAGAGCAAGACCCCACCACCACCACCACGCAGCTCCACCACCCAGTCTCTCTCCTCCATCCCCCAGGCCACCACTCCACAGGTTCCCCCGCCACACCCTGCCCCAGGTTCCCCCACACACCGATACCACATCCCCAGACTGCTTAGGCCCTCCCCCCCTGCCACTTGCTCTTCCACCCCCAACCCAGATGCTCTGCCTGTTAGTGCCACTGTTGTGGAGACCGGGTCCCCCCTCTGTCCTGCCCACCTCATCTGCCCCCCCTTCCACTCCCTTGGAGTCATGCACTGCAGTGGAGTCCACAACCACCCCATCTGACTCGGGCACTGCAGTGGGTACCCAGTCCACTACATCAGTCCAGCCCACTGCAGTGGTTGCAGCACCCACACCAACTGACTTGTGTACCACAGTGGTGCCGGCCCCCCCTGAGTCAGACACCTCCACTGCAGTTGCCGGTGACACTCCTGCACCCACCACCCCTTCACTGCCTCCTTCTGCCATCCCCTGATCCTGTCCCTGTGGTGCCTGGCCTGCCCCTTGTATGCCCCTCCAAGGGGGATGTCCCCTGTCCGTACAAGTGCAGGCCAGCAATGGGTGACCAGTTGTCACTTATCACCCTGTTGGGACTGTGATTTTGGACTGGCCATTGGCCTTGGTTTCTTTGGGACTTCAGAGTTTTCCTTGCCATTTGTTGAATAAAGCCTCTTTTTGTTTAATTGTGGCTTTTCTTTTGATGTACATGATGTGGATGAGTAGCATCCTGCATTTGCAGTTGTAATAGTGTTCATATCAGGAAAATTAAGTGTTGCTGTGATGGACTCCATGTGGTCCATGGGATATGTGTCCTGTTGTAGTCTGGATCTATGGCATCCTTTGCTGCAGTCTGAGGGTGTAATGTTCAGCATTTGACACAGGGATGTACATTTTGCATTTGTAAATGAACATCTTTGTCTTACACTGATGCACATCTGGTGGGCTTACCACTGTTCAATGTTCCGATTTACCTGACTGTGTGCCCAGCTCCACTGGACATGCAGTTTTGCACATCAATGTCGAAGGACTCATCTGTGTATACAGTGCAGCTTGCTTGACACGTGTTTTGTGTGTATGCAGATGACTGACGTGACACTCCCGTACCCAGGCTGATGTGAGCAGAGCCTTCTGTGTGTTGTGATTGTTGACTCACTGACGGAGTGTTCTGCTGACATGTTTGGGTCGTGCACAGACAAGGTTTGGCACAGCGGACCTTCCACAGGAGTAGAGTGCCCTCATGGCAGTGTGTAATCCGGTGACATTGCGTGGGCCTGTGTTGTGTGTTGTGTAAGCATGTCTGTGCGTGTTCCCTTCCCTTTTCCTACACAGGCTGTGTCCCTAGGGATGTTCCTGTTTGTGATGCTTGCTGAGTTGTTCTGTGTTCATCCAGCATCTTGGACCTGGTTTCTCCGTGATGTGGGTGCATGGCAAACTAATGTTCATGAGGTTGTCATACCAGGTTGTCTTTGTTGTCAGGGCTGGGGATGTGGGCAAACGCAGATGGGACACATTCAGGATTCCCCTTGGCACTTGTTGTTTACACAAGTCATGTGATTTACAGTTTGTGGTAGCTTTCAGTGATTGTGACACGTTGTGTGTGTGACTGCTGCCACTCCTCAGGGTCAGAGCTGCAATGTTGGAAGTTGTGTACGTGTGTTCTTCGTGTGTCACCTTGGCTTCTTCGTTGGTGTGTGACTATGGCCAGGATCCCATTGATTGTGGTGGATTTCACATCATGCCCATGTACGGCATACTGTGCTGTGTGTCAGACATTCACGAGTCTTGTTGACTGGCCATGTGTGATGGGTTTCTGCACCTTAGTTCCCACCACCACCCCTGGTATTGTCATGGGTGCATGTCCAATGTCACCAGTCCATGTGAGCTTCACTGCTGCACATTGGTGGAGATCAGGGTGTGTGGTGTTGAGTGTGTGCAAAAGTGAGTTGTTGCATGGCTAGACCCCTACCTCCATATTGGCCTTGGCTGGCAGGCCGTGCTGATTGATTGGAGCTTGTGTAGGTGTGATGGTAGTTTGTTGCTCAGGACACATGGCTTTGGTTCACAGTGTGAACGACATCTACCTTTGTCATCACAGTGGGATTATCATGCAGGCTAGTGTCAGCACAATGTGGGGTCCCTGGGGGTAGTGCTGTGGTGGGTCTGTCTCTTGCTGTGTTAGTTGCTGTTCCTACAAGCTTGTGTGACGTGTAATTTGGGCTCCCTCTCATCTAACAATGCCTGATTGCCCACATAGGGGTATCCGATCCATGAGGAACTTTTGTATGGCACTGTATACACATCTGTGTGGTTGGAATTCAGGCCTCCTCATGTGTTGTGTGGTTGCCTGGGGACACTGGCACACCCCCCCATCACCTGTTGTGTTTGATATGCAGTGTGAGTCTGCCTGTTTGTGCCTTTGCACCACTGCATTGGCAATTTGGCATATCTTGAGTGTGCCATTGGCTGTATGTTGTTTGGTGGTTTTCCCCTGCTGTCCCTGGGACTCCTAGGTCATCAGTCAGCACAATAATCATGGTTTGTATGTCCCATTGATGCCATGGTATGGTATTTGTTCACCTGACATCTATGGGACACAAGCACTACTATGCCACTGATGTGTTTGTTGTTGTGTGACCAGGATTCATCCATGCAGTTTGGCTTTGGCAGCTTTTACCATGACTACACTTCCCTTTTGGTCACTGTGGTGATGGGGCTTTAGGCCCCATTGCCACACTGTTCAAATTGTGCATCAGCTATGGACACCACACTTCCCTTTTGGTCACTGTGGTGATGGGGCTTTAGGCCCCATTGCCACACTGTTCAAAATGTGCTTCAACTATGGATACCACACTTACCTTTTGGTCACTGTGGTGATGGGGCTTTAGGCCCCATTGCCACACTGTTCAAAATGTGCATCAGCTATGGACACCACACTTCCCTTTTGGTCACTGTGGTGATGGGGCTTTAGGCCCCATTGCCACACTGTTCAAAATGTGCATCAGCTATGGACACCACACTTCCCTTTTGGTCACTGTGGTGATGGGGCTTTAGGCCATATTGCCACACTGTTCAAAATGTGCATCAACTATGGATACCACACTTACCTTTTGGTCACTGTGGTGATGGGGCTTTAGGCCCCATTGCCACACTGTTCAAAATGTGCATCAGCTATGGACACCACACTTACCTTTTGGTCACTGTGGTGATGGGGCTTTAGGCCACATTGCCACACTGTTCAAAATGTGCATCAGCTATGGACACCACACTTCCCTTTGGTCACTGTGGTGATGGGGCTTTAGGCCACATTGCCACACTGTTCAAAATGTGCATCAGCTATGGACACCACACTTCCCTTTTGGTCACTGTGGTGATGGGGCTTTAGGCCACATTGCCACACTGTTCAAAATGTGCATCAGCTATGGATACCACACTTCCCTTTTGGTCACTGTGGTGATGGGGCTTTAGGCCCCATTGCCACACTGTTCAAAATGTGCATCAGCTATGGATAGCACACTTACCTTTTGGTCACTGTGGTGATGGGGTGTTCGAGCCCATTGCCACAGTGGCCATGGTCGGCTTGCATTGTGGAGGCCACACACATTTATGTGTGGCACATGTGCTAGGGGGTCACATTGTATGTTCAATGTCATGTTCAGTGTTGTAGGCATTTGACACAGACTACACACACTTGTCATGGTGTTGGGGGGGATGTAATTTTCTGTCATTCCTTATGTGGGAGTATGCTAGTTGTGTCATGCATTACCCATCCTATGAGTAGGGGTGGTGTTAGTGGTAGGCATCCATCCCCCGATGAGTGGGGATGGTAGTTGTGACAGGCATCCAGCCCCCCCTGAGTAGGGGTGGTGGTGGTGGAAGGCATCTAGCCCCCCTGAGTGGGGATGGTAGTAGTGACAGGCATCCAGCCGCCCCTGAGTAGGGGTGGTGGCAGGCATCTAGCCCCCCCTGAGTGGGGGTGGTGGTAGTGGTAGGCATCCATCCCCCATTGAGTGGGGATGGTAGTAGTGACAGGCATCCAGCCCCCCCTGAGTAGGGGTGGTGGTGGTGGCAGGCATCTAGCCCCCCCTGAGTGGGGATGGTAGTAGTGACAGGCATCCAGCCCCCCCTGAGTAGGGGTGGTGGTGGTGGCAGGCATCTAGCCCCCCCTGAGTGGGGGTGGTGGTAGTGGTAGGCATCCATCCCCCCATGAGTGGGGATGGTAGTAGTGACAGGCATCCAGCCCCCCCTGAGTAGGGGTGGTGGTGGTGGCAGACATCTAGCCCCCCCTGAGTGGGGATGGTAGTAGTGACAGGCATCCAGCCACCCCTGAGTAGGGGTGGTGGTGGTGGCAGGCATCTAGCCCCCCCTGAGTGGGGGTGCTGGTAGTGGTAGGCATCCATACCCCTAAGGGTGGGGATGGTAGTGGTGGCAGGCATCCAGGCACCCATGAGTAGGGGTGGTGGTAGTGGTAGGCACCAGCCCCCCCTGAGTAGTGGTGGTGGTAGTGGTAGGCATCCATCCCCCCATTAGTGGGGATGGTAGTAGTGACAGGCATCCAGGCACCCATGAGTAGTGGTGGTGGTAGTGGTAGGCATCCATCCCCCCATGAGTGGGGATGGTAGTAGTGACAGGCATCCAGCCACCCCTGAGTAGGGGTGGTGGGGGTGGCAGGCATCTAGCCCACCCTGAGTGGGGGGGGTGGTAGTGGTAGGCATCCATCCCCCCATGAGTGGGGATGGTAGTAGTGACAGGCATCCAGGCACCCATGAGTAATGGTGGTGGTAGTGGTAGGCAGCCATCCCCCCATGAGTGGGGGGATGGCTGTGACAGGCATCCAGGCACCCATGAGTAGTGGTGGTGGTAGTGGTAGGCATCCATCCCCCCATGAGTGGGGATGGTAGTAGTGACAGGCATCCAGCCCCCCCTGAGTAGGGCTGGTGGTGGTGGCAGGCATCTAGCCCCCCCTGAGTGGGGGTGGTGGTAGTGGTAGGCATCCATCCCCCCATGAGTGGGGATGGTAGTAGTGACAGGCATCCAGGCACCCATGAGTAGTGGTGGTGGTAGTGGTAGGCAGCCATCCCCCCATGAGTGGGGATGGTAGTAGTGACAGGCATCCAGGCACCCATGAGTAGTGGTGGTGGTAGTGCTAGGCATCCATCCCCCCATGAGTGGGGATGGTAGTAGTGACAGGCATCCAGCCACCCCTGAGTAGGGGTGGTGGGGGTGGCAGGCATCTAGCCCACCCTGAGTGGGGGGGTGGTAGTGGTAGGCATCCATCCCCCCATGAGTGGGGATGGAAGTAGTAGTGACAGGCATCCAGGCACCCATGAGTAATAGTGGTGGTAGTGGTAGGCAGCCATCCCCCCATGAGTGGGGATGGTAGTAGTGACAGGCATCCAGGCACCCATGAGTTGTGGTGGTGGTAGTGGCAGGCATCCATCCCCCTAAGGGTGGGGATGGTAGTAGTGACAGGCATCCAGCCACCCCGGAGTTGGGGTGGTGGTGGTGGCAGGCATCTAGCCCCCCCTGAGTGGGGGTGGAGGTAGTGGTAGGCATCCATACCCCTAAGGGTGGTGATGGTAGTGGTGGCAGGCATCCAGGCACCCATGAGTAGTGGTGGTGGTAGTGGTAGGCAGCCATCCCCCCATGAGTGGGGATGGTAGTAGTGACAGGCATCCAGGCACCCATGAGTAGTGGTGGTGGTAGTGGTAGGCATCCATCCCCCCATGAGTGGGGATGGTAGTAGTGACAGGCATCCAGCCCCCCCTGAGTAGGGGTGGTGGTGGTGGCAGGCATCTAGCCCCCCCTGAGTGGGGGTGGTGGTAGTGGTAGGCATCCATCCCCCATGAGTGGGGATGGTAGTAGTGACAGGCATCCAGGCACCCATGAGTAGTGGTGGTGGTAGTGGTAGGCATCCATCCCTCCATGAGTGGGGATGGTAGTAGTGACAGGCATCCAGGCCCCCCTGAGTAGGGGTGGTGGTAGTGGTAGGCATCCAGCCCCCCCTGAGTAGTGATGGTGGTAGTGGTAGGCATCCATCCCCCCATGAGTGGGGATGGTAGTAGTGACAGGCATCCAGGCACCCATTAGTAGTGGTGGTGGTAGTGGTAGGCATCCATCACCCCATGAGTGGGGATGGTAGTAGTGACAGGCATCCAGCCCCCTAAGGGTGGGGATGGTAGTAGTGACAGGCATCCAGCCCCCCCCTGAGTAGGGGTGGTGGTGGTGGCAGGCATCTAGCCCCCCATGAGTAGGGGTGGTGGTAGGGTGGTGTTGGTGGTAGGCATCCATCCCCTATGGGTGTGTATGGCATTGGTGTTGGCCATCCCACCCCGATGGTTCTGCTGTTGCTAGTGTACGTTATTTGTGCATCCCTATGTGTGTGTGACCTATTTCGGGTACGTGTAGTTTGTTTGTATTGTTGGTGTTTGACTTACCGTCTGCGCCGTACGCGTCCGTGCCGGTCCCGGTAATAGATGTAGAGTATAGGTAGGACCTGCGCAATGGGATTCATGCTTGGATCGTCTCGTTCGGGTTTCTCGTGTCTTCGACTCGTACTCGTCGCTGGCTTGTTCGTCTCGTAGCCGTGGATCGTCTTGTGGCTCGAAACGGAGCTTATGTACGGCTCGCCCAGATGCTCAAACGTGCCGGACGTAGCTGTCGGGTTCGGCGCGTACGGATTGCGCATCGTACTAGTCCGGCCGGAAGGTGCTGTGTATTTGCTTCCGTGCGGCTTGATTCGGCGTTCACGGATCCGGCTCGGGCGGGGAACAGGAGCTGGATTGGGTGAGTACGGCTCGCTCGGAAACTGGGTTGTTATATGCATCATACTTGTTCGTCCGGACGAGTGTACGAATCGGTCGGGAAACACGCATTTGGCTTGTATTTTTTCCGGACGAATACTGTTAGGTGCCCTACCGGCCGAGATCGGAATCGGCCCCTGTGTGTCTACAGAAGAGCATGCTGATTTCACTGGCTTTTCTGTACTATAAGACTCACCTAAGACTGAAAATAGAGATCCTGATTCACAAAGGGTAATCTTAATGTGGCATTCACCACACGTGTAAATTTCAACATATGCCTAGGTGAATACCTTTATCAAATGGTAATCACTAATTCTCAGTGGAAATCTTAACCTAGTTGTAAAGTTTTGAGTCTCTACCACTTCACATGACAGAGTGGAGCCTCCTAAAACCAAAACTATGACTGTAAAGATCCTAATAGTAACTTGACAGCCACATTTTATCCATAAAACTGGTGAGAGGGTTCTCTGTTCCAGCAGCGGAGATTCTTAGACATCAGATTGAAGAACAATAGCACCAGAGTGGACAACACTGCATGGAAGAGAATAGGAGTCTCCATACATATAACCCAAGTCTCACATACCTGACAGACATTACAATCACTTAAAGCACATACCCTAGGTTCTACCCTCTCTTACCTAACTAACGGGATGCCACAAATATTAACTTCTGACTCCAGCCCTACGTGAGAGAAAGAGGAACTTCAGTGAGGAGACAAACCTTGTAGTTACCTTTGTAATTGATCACTGCAAGGAACTATATGGTCTGCCTTCACACAGCCTTATTGGAGGAAGGAATTGGCAGTGCATTGGGGGATGAGGAATGTACCCTCAGGAACCTCAAAATAAAGTGGCAAGATGAGAGGCAGCAGGTGAAGTTGAGGTTCACTAGGATACATGCCCACTATACAAACATAGGACTTGCTCTATAATAGCATATTAAGCGTGTATGATGAGAGGATATATAATGAGCTGTTGCATGAAGTAAGGCTCTGGCTTTTCTTATACATGGTTTGCTTTCACACACACGGATGTCTGGACTTTATTCAGTGCACCAACCTAAAATGTGAAAGAACAGGTTATTGTAGTCCCACACAACCCAACTCAATACATATTTGATATGGTGTCTGTGTGTTTTGGGTTACAAACTGTCTCTTACCAAAGGGTCAGTGATGCAGTGGTAATTCAAACCTAATTTCATTCTTTATAATGTCACACACAAGCACTCCACTAAGAGAAAGACACTTTATGCTTAAAAGTATTTTATTTCAACAGCCTCATCCTGTTGCTTAGCACATGTAAAATAACCGCACCGAATTTTAATAAAACAGCACTAACGTGTGTTGCTGTTGCTAACAATGAAAATATTATGAGCATTTCTACAGGTGATGCGTTGATTCCTTACTGCTCTGCAGGGGAGGTGATAAGTTAGTTCTTTATTGTCAAGGGAGTTGATGTGTTGGTTCCTTACTGGAAGGGAAGGTGATGCGTTGGTCTCCAGACATTCAGCCTTGGTTACTTACTGCTGGGCAACATCGATGAAGAGGTCGGCTCCCAGGGACAATTAGTCAAAAATCCAGATGCGCTGCATCGCTTCTACAGCGATAAAGCAGTCGCTGCTTCGAAGTTGGAGCAGTATGTCATGGACTTCACTGATACAGTGCTCGACACTCATGCTGTGGTGGTTCTTCTGATGCACTGCACAGGAAAGCTGGAACCTGCGGTGAAAGCTGAGGTCGATGCGCCAATTAGGAACCATACTTCGGTGCTGGCAGTGGCGATGTGTCAATGTTTGTAGCAATGCATCAATAAAAACAGCTACTGGGAGTTGATATATGGATTTTCTCCTTCAGTTAACCAGATTCCACTTCCAGGGGCCCAGGGACTGGATTTAGAACCACTTGGCAAATCAGCACTCTCAGCAGAAGAGCCCAGGCACTGATATGTGAAGTCTTTGATGGTCCTCAGACTTCTTAACAGGAGGCAAGCACACACAAGCCATTGGAGAACATTGGAAGCAGGATACATAAAGCAATGTCCAGTCCATTCACTCCCAGGACAGAAGCAGCAAGCAGCAGGCCAGCACAACAAAGCAACAGGCAGAGTGTCAGTCCCTCCAACAGCATCCAGTTCTTCTTCCTGGCAGAATGTCCTTTAGTCCAAAAGTGTTCTGATTTGAGAGTGTTGAAGGTCCAATACTTATACCCCTTTCTGCCTTTGAAGGAGGTAAACTTCAAAGGAAAGTCTTTGTAGGGCACAAGACCCTGCCTTTCCCAGACCTGGCTCCAGACAAACTACAGGGAGGTGGAGACAGCGTTGAGTGAGGACAGGCACAGCCCTGTTCAGGTGTCATTGACAACTCCTCCCACTCCAGCTCAGGAAGGACATCAGCCTGGTGATGGCGCATCAGGATATGCAAGGCACACCTCAGCTCCCTTTGTGTGACTGTCTAGAGTGTATGCACAAGAGCCCAACTGTCATCCTAACCCAGACGTGGATTCTACAGACAGGCAAGCACAGAATGGTTAAGCAAGAAAATGCCCACGTTCTAAGTGGCATTTTCAAACACGCAAATTAAAAACCAACTAGAGGTATTTTTAAATTGGTAGTTCAGAGACCCCAAACTCCAAATCTCTTTCAGCTCCCAATAGGAAACTGCACTTAAAAGATGTTTCAAGGCAATCCTAATGTCACCCTATGGGAGAGATAGTCCTCAAAATAGTGAAAAAAGAAATTAGCCGTATTTCACTATTAGGACATGTTAAACACACCAGTACATATTCTACCTTTTAAATACACTGCACCCTGCCCATGGGGATACCTTGGGCCTACCTTAGGGATGCCTTACATGTAATAAAAGAGCAGGTTTTGGCCTGGCAAGAGGGTGCATGTTATGATGTTACTTACCTTGTTTCTCCTCGTGCATCCTACATCACATGGAGTTTTCCCTTGCTCTGTATTCCTTTAGAATGTGAGGCTGACGGCACTCCACGATTGCCAGTTGCAGCTGGGTCATTGAGGTGGTCGGATGCCAGGTTGTGCTTTGAAGTAAATATCTTCTCTACACGTCTTGTCTCCTGGTCTTCATTGGGACGATCCTTCTCAACATTCTTGGCGACGATTTTTCTTCAGTTCCTGTCCCAAGCACAACCTGGCCAACGTTTGGCAGCTTTGGTGCATTTCTTCGGTTTCATTGTTTCCTGCTGTTCCTGGAGGTGGTCCGCTGTTGTATCCAGTCGCTTTGTCTTCTTGCCTGACTTTTCCTCAAGTTTGGAGGTATTTGGGCTGTTTATTAGGCCTGGGCGGAAAACTACGCTACGCTCGCGTAGTTTGCGAAGTTTGCGCTACTTCGCACAACGCGAATTGCACGTAGCACAGTGCAAACACGCGTAGCGTAGCGTAGTGCAGCGGTCATTTTTGCTTGCTCGCGGTCCTCAACGTCAAGTTGGCGACCGCGAGCAAGCAAAATGACATCCCGGCGATACTTTTCTCGTTTCGCGATCAGCAACACAAGTTGCCGATCGCGAGCGTGGAAAATAAACCTCCCGGCGAGATTCTCAACGCGGGAGGTCAGGTTTCTCATTGCGAGTGGTCGCGTATGCTCGCGACCACTCGCGATGAGAAACTACCAGTCCGCGTTGAGAAAGCTGCCGCTCGAGTAAAAATCTACTCGAGCGGCAGTAAAAGACAGCTCGCACTGTGCAAGATGCCATTTTCACGATTGCACAGTGCGGACAAGCATCCGGCACTGTGTAATCATTGCGAACACGCACTACGCAGTTCGCGTAGTGCTACGCGAAGCTCGCGTAGTGCGAACTTCACTTTGCGTAGCTTCGCGAAGCGCTACTCGCGAACTACGCCCAGGGTTACTGTTTATCTGCTTTTGGGCTTGCGCTGCCGTTAGGTGCACACGCTGCCCCCACGAGCTGTTGTGACGTCACCGGATCACTACTCCTCTTCCTGCATCACTGAAATGCACTGAAACGCACGGAGCACGCTTGACGTTCTCTGCGTGCCGTGCGCAACGCCCCTAACGAAGCGTAACATGCCGCCATTTTGAGTGTTTATTTTCTGCTGTGACACTCTCCGGGCGTGATCTCCGCTTTTTTATTTCTCCCCGTATGCACTGTACTGTTTATTCTCCATTTTCGTCTGGATTGTGCAGTTATTGTTATTGCTTCCGACTTCACTGGAACTTCTCAACTCCCACCAAGTGTCTCTCCTTACTGTTCACTTCACACGCCTGCTTTCTTTACCAGTCGGTGCACACCTTTCATTATCTGCTTGTGTATTACGCAAACTTTTGCCTGTTCGCTTCAGTAACCAGTAATTTTTCCTTTACAGGTTGTTATTCTCATTTGTTGCACCTCACATTTGCAACCATGTCCTCCAATGCATCTAATGTTATTCTGCCACCAATGTTTTTGTTGCAACCAGGTCCTCCGCCAATTATTTGGGAAGATTGGGTTGAAATGCTTGATAATTATATCACTGCTTTAGATGGTAACAATTTTTCTCCTGCCAGGAAAAAGGCAATTTTGCTTAGCGCTCTGGGTAGTGAGGGACAACGTGTCTATAAATATTTGCCTGTGGCCATGGGACCCAATGGCCAACCCATGGACGATGTGTATAAGGAAGCTATTAAGAGGCTGACTTTGTTTTGGCCAGATATAAATTTTATACCCAACCCCAGTCTGAAGGAGAATCTATTGATGATTTTGTTTCCAGATTGCGTGAACTGTCTGTTAAGTGCCGTTTTGGGATGTTGAACGAAGAACTAATTCGAGATCAGCTTATTGTACAGTGTCGGGACAGGAAAATTCAAGAGAGACTATGGGCTGCCAAAGACCCCTCTTTGAAAGATGCCATAGACTTGGCCAAAGTAATTGAAGAGTCCCAGAAATGTATCAAAGAGTTGAGTAAGAAAGATAAAACTTATCCAGAAGTGAGTGAGGTGGAAAATAGAGATGATGATACTGTTGTTAATTCTATTGCTAAGAAACCTGTCAGAACTAGTAATGCCTATAATACTTTGTCTAAGTATAAAAATAGAGAATGCTTACGTTGTGGTAGCCAATATAATTTGGCTGACTCAAAGAGATGTTTTGCTATTGATCAGGTATGTCGACGTTGTGGTCGTAAGGGCCATTATGCACGCATGTGCAAACAATCTGATGTCTCTGAGAAGTTTAAATCCAAGGTCAATGTGGTTCAACACTTCACGCAGTCCAGACAAGATGCTGATAATTTGCTGGTTGTGGATGAAGTGTGCAGTGGTGCAATCGCCGGTTTTCCTCAAGATTCCCCCATATTGGGCAGACCCACTGCCATCTTCAATGTGTGTGGTAAAGAAATTACCTTGGTGGTGGATTCTGGATCCATGTTTACAATCATTCCAGAATCTCTTTTTCTCAACATGTGGGGTGTGGGTGTCCCTTTATTAGATAAAGACATTAATCCAGTTGGGTATCAAGGCCAGTCCATTGATATTTTAGGTTACATGTTTGGCCCCATTACTTTCGGCACTAGGAGCACTAATGGTAAAGTTTATGTCGCCAGAGATGGCCCCCCAATTCTCGGATGGATGCATCAGTACGATCTCCACATTGTTAATAATCCGAGGTCCCCCAACCAGATTATGGTGGTTGAAGACAATATTCAGATTCAGCATATACTTCAGGATGCTCATAGGGTGTTTGAGGATAGACTTGGATGTGTCAAAGGCTATCAGCATAAAATTGTCTTGAAACCTGACGCATGTCCCATTCAACACAAACTCAGGAAGGTCCCCATGTCTGTGAGGCAAGGTCTCAAGGACATTTTGCATGACCTTTTAAGAACAGGTGTCATCGAACCGGTGGAAGCTTCATCTTGGATTTCTCCAGTAGTTCTTACACTTAAAGCTGATGGTCGTCTCCGTTCCTGTATTGAACTCAGGTCATTGAATTGTGACATTGTCACAGACACGTTCCGGCTACCAAACATAAATGAACTGCTGCAGTCTGTGGGAGGTGGTAAGTACTTCTCTAAAATTGACTTGAGGAGTGCTTACCACCAGGTCAGGTTGCACCCTGAATCTAAGCCACTCACAGCTTTTATAACCACTGAAGGCACTTTTCAGTTCACTCGCATGCCGTTTGGCCTAGCCTCGGCAGCGAGTGTCTTTCAAAGGATGATGACAAATATGTTTGGGGATTTAAGCGGTGTGCTGTACTTCCAAGATGATATACTAGTGTCTGGGAGGACGATTGAGCAACACAATGCTTCTCTCAGACAAGTTTTGTGGAAGCTTGAGCAGGTTGGGCTTACTGTCAACAAAGAAAAATGCCAATTTTTGACAGATCAGGTTGACTATCTAGGGTACTCTATTTCCAATGGGGGGATTGCTCCTAAGAAAAATCTTTTGCAGGCTATTGAAAATGCTCCTCCCCCTAAAGACAAGGATCAGCTCAGGTCCTTTCTTGGGCTGGTCGAGTATTATTCTAAATTTTTGCGTAGTTTTGCGGACATGTCAGAGCCTCTGAGAACACTACTCCATAAAGGGTGTAAGTTTGAGTGGAGAAAGGAACAACAAGATGCCTTTTCTAGCATAAAATTTCAAATTTGCAATGCTGGCATTCTTTCTCCTTTCAGCCCAACGTGTAAATCATACCTCACTGTCGATGCCAGTCTCACTGGTATTGGCGTAGTACTGTCGCAGAACCAGCGAGGTACTGAAAGAACCATCGCCTTTGCCTCCAGAACTCTCACCCAGGCTGAAAGAAACTATTCAGTTACAGAGCGTGAAGCTTTGGCTGCAGCCTGGGGGGTGGAGTATTTTAGAGTGTATTTGTGGGAGTCCAGGTTCGTTCTAAGGACTTACCATAAACCTTTAATGAAGATTTTGTTTGCTGGTGGTGCTGGGAAAGGATCAGCACGTCTTGCCCGGTTTGCTGCCAGGCTCCAGGAGTATTTATATGACATTGAATTTATTCACGGGTGGAAGAATTCACAAGCTGAT
Source organism: Calotriton arnoldi (assembly GCA_963921515.1). Taxonomy (NCBI): domain Eukaryota; kingdom Metazoa; phylum Chordata; class Amphibia; order Caudata; family Salamandridae; genus Calotriton; species Calotriton arnoldi. Next base: position 1,483,991 of record CAWUFW010002568.1, on the reverse strand, counting down.
TGTTTATCTCGGATGTCACTTGACTGGAAAATTGTTGACAAGGATGTGGTCAACAAGCTTGAGAAGGAGGAAGCTGTTGCATGGGTGCATGATGTCTGTGAGTGTAGTTTGGGTGCTTTCTCCAAAGCACAGTGGATGGAAGCTATGCAACAAGATCCCATTTTAAAGAGGTTGTTGTCTTGATGAAGAAGGGAGCCCCACGTGAGAGTCTGGTGTCTGCAGCTGTTAGACCTTTTTGGAAATTGCTTAATGAGTTGTCTCTTAATGGTGATGATGTTATCATGAGGGGAGAGCGGTTTGTGCCTCCTTCTGGACTCAGGTCACACATTTTTAGTCTAGCTCATGAAGGCCACTTGGGACAAGGTATGACTATTAGAAGAATCAAACAGGAATTTTGGTGGCCCGCTATGGATGATGAAATTAGAAAGTGATTTATCAACTGCAACTTATGCAAAGAGAGCGAAAGGAGACTTAAGGTTGGCTCTCAGAAAGTCTTGGGTCAGATCACTGACCCCGTCAAACACTGGCACACTATTTGACTTGATTTTATTGGTCCTCTTTCGGAGCTTCCTTTGGACATGCGCTTTGCAGCTGCTGTGGTTGATGTTCATTCAAGGTGGCTTCATTTGGAATTTTTGAAGGATGTCACCACTAGCTCCACTGTGGCTATGTTGGAAACTTTATTTTTGCGCGAGGGAGTTCCTCATGTCTTACTCACCGATAATGGCATCCAGCTCACCTCAGGGGAGATGCACTGTTTTCTTGAGAAGTGTGGTGTGAGACATTCATGCATCTCTCTCTATAATCCTATGGGCAATGGTATAGTTGAGAGAGCCAATAGGTTAATCAAAGGTACCATCCAACTTGCCTTAGCCAATGGTCTTGCCCCCAGGCGCCTCACTCAGGACATGCTTTGGGCTTATTGTACCTCTGTGCACAGTGTCACTTTGAAGTCTCCGTTTTTAGTCATGAGAGGCCGCCTTCCAGGTTCCCGCCTTGTTCTGCGTGGTTAAAAGACTGGGTGTCGTCTGGGGGTGAGACTGACCAGGTTGTCACTTCTTCCAAAATTACTGTTGGAGATTGGGTTAAACTGAAGTCAGGCAGGATAAGCAGGGGTCTCAGCAAATTTAAGGGCCCGTGCCGTGTCATTGGCGTGGGTAAATACTTTGTTGATGTTGAAGGTGGTGAGCGTTGGAATCTGCATAGAGTCGCTTTGTACCAGAAAGGGGGAAATAATACGAGGCACTCTGTTGATGAAGGAGGCTGCTCTGGTGCCATGTTCATACCTGATAAGTCTGCTGCATACGATCCTTGCAATTCTAGTGCTCGTCCCCTAGGAGGGGGTGAGGGTCTGGCTGGGTTTTCGGTCTCTCCTGATCTTCAGGAGCCTCAACCATCAGCCAGAGTTCGTAGGCCACCTGTGTATCTGCAAGATTACGTCAGAGTTTGAATTTCTTTCTGTCTTCCTCTTTCTGTTTTGCACTTTCACTCCTTACCCAGTTTCTCCTTCTGTCTTTCTTTTCTTTCCTAAAGGGGAGGATGTGTTATGATGTTACTTACCTTGTTTCTCCTCGTGCATCCTACCTCACATGGAGTTTTCCCTTGCTCTGTATTCCTTTAGAATGTGAGGCTGACGGCACTCCACGATTGCCAGTTGCAGCTGGGTCGTTGAGGTGGTCGGATGCCAGGTTGTGCTTTGAAGTAAATATCTTCTCTACACGTCTTGTCTCCTGGTCTTCATTGGGACGTTCCTTCTCAACAGTGCACTTGTCAGGTCGACATGGCAGTTTGAAACAATACACATACATACTGCAGTGACAGGTCTGAGACAGGTTTGCAGGGCTACTTATCAGTGCTTTAGGTCCAATAGTAGAATTTGATTTACAGGCCCTGGGCATACCTGGTGCACTTTACTATGGACTTATTAGTAAATCAAATATGCCAATCATGGATAAACCAATCAGCAATCCAATTTACACAGAGAACATATGCACTTTAGCACTGGTTAGCGGTGGTAAAGTGTCCAGAGTCTTAAAGACAACAAAAACAGGTAAAAAAAATAGGAGGAAGAAAACAAAAGTTGGGGATATCCCTGCAGAATGGGGCCAGGTCCAACATTGATGATTGCAAATATTTGTCTCTTTTACAGAGAAGCCACATTAAAGAAGCATTATACGGAGCACTTAAGACTCAGGGACAGATTTACTCACATATGGTGCAACGCCACGAAGCAAGACAACTTGCTGCACTGTGCTGCGTCAAATGGAGAAGGCAGGAATGTGCCATATTTACCTACGTATGGCGCATTCCTGCTCTCTCTCTGCGCTGGTGCACTTGTGGCTGTCAAGCACCAATACAGGCACCCTTGCGTTATGGTGCAAGGGTGCCTGCGTTACAGGCAAGATTGTTTTTGTGCAGGATGTCACCCTACTGCACAAAAACAATACTCTGAGGCATCTGCAGCACATGTAGGAAGAGGAAATATTTGGAAAATAAACATATTTCTCCTCGCTATGCCTCACCTGGGAAGTCGTAGTATTTTGAAGCATTCCCAAGTTTACTAGCGTTAGTAAATCTGGGAATGTGCAACAAAACACCCATGCTCCACCCATGGAACCCCTTCCAAGTGGAGAGTAACTCATCTTGCATTAATCCTGATCTACTATGCCACACAGAGTCACAAAAGATGGCTCTGCGTGACATAGTAAATCTGACTTAAGAGCTTGCATTGCCTTGAGTCGTCTAGCATGATGCAACAGTAATGCAATCCCTTAGTAAATCTGGGCCTGAGTATCTCCCTGCTAGGACCTCTCCTACGGGCTTACTAGTTACAACTGAACTCTGCATTTTCCTAGACTACATCAAAATTAAAAACAACTGGTCATAAATAGCATTGAAATGTAGAAGGGTTTGGTTAGTCCTTATTATTAATCGTAGTGAAATGTATACAGATTTTGGGTGAGTGTGTGGCTGTTTGAGTAACTGTATGGGTGAGTGACTGGTTGTATGATCAGGCTCTATGACTGGGTGAGTGTGTGTGTAGCTCCATAGATAAGTGAGTGGTTGTATAAGTACTTGTATGGGTCTGTGAATGGGTATGTGAGTGGTTGTGAGGGTGTGTCAGTGGGCGTATGAGATGTTGTATGGGGGTTGAGTGGGTTAGTGAGAGGTTCTCTGGATGATGTCATGAGTGATGTCATTTGCGATGTCATGACTGATGTAATATGTGATGTGTAATCAGCAGTGCATTGCAGGGGCGCGAGTTATAGTTAGCTCAGCTAGCTATAACTGCTGAATTTCTCTGGTTTTGAATGAGGGAAATGTCAGTCTTACTATAACGTCCCTGTAACTTTTGTTTTTTTAATGTGAATTTGTAAGGTTTTTTCAATTCTATTTCCTAACTATAACGTCCCTGTAACCTTTGTTTTTTCCAGTGAATTTCTAAGGTTTTTTTTATTTTATTTCTTAATTGTAACATCTATTTTTTGTAAGCTTCTAAGATTTTCATATTTTCTTTCTATAATTAGATTTTGCACATTATATATATGTATATATCATATTCCACTAATTTTTTATTTGGTATGAGTTTATCAGAAAGTACATTAATAAATGTTTTTATTTTTAATAATTGTTTGTGTCGGCACAACATTGTCGCATTTACTGTGGATCAGCAAATGTACTGAGAAATACAATTAACCCTTTAAGTGCGCCCGTCGGCCAACGGCCGTCGCGAGCACTAACTCGGTAGTGCTGCGCAAGTCCGGTGGCCAACACGGCCCCGCCCACATAATGGAACGCCCCGCACTGCAGCGAAATTCTCGCCACGGTAAACGGGTTAAAGAGATTTTTTTTAATTATGTTTGTCTAGATATTTAGTAAGATATTGTTTAAAATTTTCTTTTTGTGATCAATTTTGGAGAAAACCACCTTTACAAATTTTTTTTATAATCGTGATTACCGACGTCATCGCGATGACCTTGGTAATCGCGAAGAGCGCGTGTTTTGTACAAAGCGTTAAACAAATATACTGACACATTCTACAGTATGTTTAACAGTAAAGCTTTATTAGTGTACTGTTTAAACTCATATTTTTGTAGTGAGTTTCCAGAAAAATCATCTTCTAAGCCTATTTTCCGTTTTCACTGTGTCGCCTGGCATCGCGATGACATCGGTAGTCGCAAAGAGCGCGTGTTTTGTACAAACTTTAAAACATATACACATTTACACATGTTTTAATTGATAATTCAAACTAGTTGTTTACTGAACTCCAGTTTAAACTTGTCTGTCTTTAATTTTTTTTTAAGAAAATCACTTTTACTTAGTGTGTTCCGTTTTTGCGGCGACACCAAGGATCACGGTGACTTCGCTAGTCACGGATATCGCCTGTTTTTCAGAAACTCCTAAACACATACATACAGATATTTTAATTGATTTTTGACACTAGTTGTTTTCTGATCTCCTGTTGAAAGTTGTCTGTCTATAATAATTTTGCAACAAAACCACTTTTACTTAGCATTACCCGTCTTCGCGGCGACAGCAGATGTCGCGATGACGTCGCTTATCGTGGATTCTGTGTATTTTTCTACAACTCTGAAACATTTAGAGATATTGTGAACAAGTTTTAGTATACCTGTTCACTATTGTAGTATTTAAAGTTCTGCTTTTGTTTTCAATTTTAAAGAAAACTACTTGAAACTTGTATTTTGAATTTTTGCTACTGCACGGTAACTGCAAATATGTTCGTCACTGCGAACATCAAATGACCGGGAAAGTAAGGAATATCATGGGATAATATTTTTTTCAGTAAAATGAATAGAAAATATACAGCCACTCCTTCATCTTGAATCTTCTTTTCCAGAACTTAGGGGCTGATTACGATGGCGGATGGACTTCAGTCCGTCCCCCATCGTCTCGGGGAGTGGGACCACCCGCCTACAAGGCGGCGGTCCCGCAGGGGGAATTATGATGCAACAGCCACCACGGCGGTCGCACGTGCCATAGTTAACATTGCGGCGGGTGCTGCTGGCTACAGCACCCGCCGCAATGTTAAAAAGGCACTTATTACATTTCCCTGCACTACGTGGCAGGCACCATTTGGTGCCTGCCACATGGTGCAGGAAAACTCCCATCCCCCAAAAGTAAGGGCCCTGGATAAAGGGGGTCCCACTAAGGGCCCCTAATGTCCATCCCCGCCAGCCTTTCCATGGCGGGTGAACCGCCATGGAAAGTCTGGCCGGGATGGTCCATCATAATCCCAACTGCGGTGCCTGGAGGAGGTCGACATAGAAGATTTTGAAGATGAGGAGCCTCCCAAGAAGAGGGCAAGTGTGGCTTGGGATTTTTCTTAAATCCCTTCTGAGGAATCAAAAACTGTCGCAAATCTAGTCCAGTGCACAATCTGTGACAAGGCACTCTCTAGAGGGACAAACAAAAAAATTCATGTGGGACAACGTCCATGTTATATCATCTTGAAACCTACCATAGAAGATGACAGCAACTGGCAATCAAGCAGAGAGAAGCTGGAGGACCGTCTAGATCAGTGGCAGCAGCAACAATTTCCACTCAGAAAGTCCCTTCAGAGGTCCGGACTAGTACTACAGATATGGCTCCAGAGTTTTCAGGAACAGCCATATATTGCATGGACTATAGTGTAGTTATAACTGCTGGTGAGCTGTGTGTTACAGTTATTCGTAATGCTGCAAAAAGTCATACATGCTATATTTTCCCTTTTTATAGTTTTCACACATTTCTCAGTGCACATTTTTCGAATTTCTCCTGTCCCAGTTGCCATTTTTGTTAGCATAAATAAGAACAAAAACGTTTTCACAACTTTAAAAACCACAAATGAAAAAAATGTCAAAAACAAAAAAAAGGTTCCTGTTGGAACCACTTTTTATAGTTAAAAAAGATAAAGTATGCATGCATGTTGAAATGAGTGTATGACTGGTGTATGGATGATTGTATGAATGCATGACTGGTGCACGGATGTTAGAATGAGTGCAGGACTGGTGCCAGGGTGATTCTATGAGTGCATGGTTAGTGCCTGTGTAATTGTATGACTGCATGGATTGTACCTGAATGATTGGATCAGTTTATAGGAACTGCCTAGGTAATTAGATAAGTGCCTGTGTAGTGCCTGAGTGATTGAATGAGTGTATAGGTAGTGCCAGGTGATTTAATTACTGCATGGGTAGTGCCTGAGTAACTGTATGACTGCATGGGTTGTACCTGGGTGATTGGATGAGTGCATAGGTAGTGCGTGGTTGATTGCATGAGTGCATGGGTAGTGCCTGGGTGATTCCATGAGTGCATGGTTAGTGCCTGGATGATTGTATGAGGTCATGGGTAGTACCTGGGTGATTAGATGAATGTATGGGTAGTGCCTGGGTGATTGCATGAGTGAATGGGTAGTGGCTAGGTGAGTGAATGAGTAGTGTCAGGGTGATTTGATTACTGCATGGGTAGTTCCTGGGTGATTTGATGAGTGCAAACATTGTGCCTGGGTGATTGGATGTGTGTAGGCAGTGCCTGGTTGATTGCATGAGTGCATGGGTAGTGCCTGGGTGATTTCATGAGTGCATGGGTAGTGATTGGGTGATTGGATGAGTGCATGGGTAATGCCTGGGTGATTGTATGAATGTATGGGTAGTGCCTGGGTGATTGCATGAGTGCATGGGTAGTGGATGGGTGATTGATGAGTGCATGGGTAGTGCCTGGATGATTGTAAGAGTGCAAGGGCAGTGCCTGGATGATTGGATGAGTGCAATTTTAGTGCCTGGTTAAGTGAATGGATGAGTCCAACTGCAGTGCCTGGATGATTCTATGCCTGCATGGGTCATGCCTGAATGAGTGCAATTGCAGTGCCTGCCTGGATTATTGGATGAATGCAAGGGCAGTTTCTGGGTGAATGGATAAGTGCAAGTGTAGTCCCTGAATCAATGGATGAGTGCCTGGGTGATTGAATGTGTGCAAGTGCAATGCCAGGGCGAATGAATGATTTTGAGTGCAGTGCCTTGATGATTACATGACAGTATGGTTAGTGTTTGAGAGAATGGATGAGTGCATGGGTAGTGACTGGGTGATAGTGTGAGTGCAACTGCAATGCCTGGATAATTGAATGAGTGCAAGTGCAGTGCTTGAGTGAGTGGATAAGTGAAAGTGTAGTTCCTGGGTGAATGGATGAGTGCAAGTGCAACATCTGGGTGATTGCATGACTGCATGGGTAGTGTCTGACTGAATGAATGAGTGCATAGGTAGTGCCTGTGTGATTGTATGAGTGCAAGTGAGGTGCCTAGATGATTGGATGGGTGCATGAGTAGTGCATGCATGGTTGGATGAGTGCATGTGTAGTGCCTGGATGATTGAATGAGTGTACGGGTAGTACCTGGGTGATTGTATGATGGCATGGTACTGGCTGGCTGATTGGATGAGTGCATGAGTGGTGCCTAGGTGACTGGATGTATGTATAGGTAGCGGCTGATTTGGAAAAGTGCATGGGTAGTGCCTGGTGATTGTATGACTGCATTGGTAATGCCTGAGTGATTGTATGAGTGCAAATGCAGCGTACGGATGATTGCATGAGTTCAAGTGCAGTGCCTAGATCATTGTATGAGTGCAAGTGCAGTGCCTGGGTGAATGGCTAAGTGCAAGTATAGTGCCTGGTAGAATGGATGAGTGCAAGTGCAATGCCTGGGTGAATGAATGAGTGTCAGTGAAGTGCCTGGGTGATTGCATCGGTAGTGGCTGAGTGAATGAATGAGTACATGGGAAGTGCCAGGGCAAATGTAGGAGTATAATTGCAGTGCTTGGATGATTGGATGAGTACAAGTGCAGTGCTTGAGTAAATTGATGAATGCAAATGTAGCTCCTGGGTGAATGAATGAGTGTGAGTGTAGTGTCTGGGTGATTAGATGAGTGCAAGTGCAATGCCTGGGTGAAATAAATGAGTGTGAATGCAGTGTCTAGGTGATAGCATGACTGTATGGGTAGTGTCTAAGTGAATGGATGAGTGCATGGGTAATGCCTGGTTGAATGTATGAGTGGAAGTGCAGTGCCTGGATGATTGGATGAGTGCAACTTCAATGCCTGGATGATTGAATGTGTGCAACTGCAGTGCCTGGGTGAATGGATAAGTGCAAGTGTAGTGCCTGAGTGAATAAATGGGTACAAGTGCACTGCCTAGGTGATTGCATAACTGCATGGGTAGTGCCTGAGTGAATTGATGAGTGCATGCATAGCCCCTAGGTGTTTGTATGACTGCAACTGCAGTGCTTTGATGATTGGATGAGTGCAAGTGCAGTGACTGGGTGAGTTGATAATTGCAAAACTAGTGCCTGGATCATTGGATGAGTGCAAATTCAGTAACTGAGTGAATAAATAGGTGCACATGTAGTGCCTGTGTGAATGGATAAGTGTGATGCCTGGGTGAATACATAAGTGCACGTGCACTGCCTGGGTGCTTGCATGCCTGTATTGCCAATGCCTGACTGATTGTATGAGTGCAGGTACACTCCTTGTAGGATTGCTTGAGTGCAGTGCCTGGATGATTGGATGAGTCCAAGTTCAGTGCCTGACTGAATGGATAAGTACAAGTGCAGTCCCTTGGTGAATGGATGAGTGCTATGCAGTGCCTGGGTGAATGGATCAGTACAAGTGCAGTGCCTAGATCATTGGATGAGTGCAAAAGCAGTGCCCGAGTGAATAAATAAGTTTACATGTAGTGCCTGGGTAAATGGATGAATGCAAGTGTAGTGCCTGGATGAATGGATGAGGGCAAGTGAAGTGCCTTAGTGATTGCATTACTGCATTTGTAGTGCCTGAATAAATGGATAAGTGCATGGGTAGTGCCTGGGTAATTGTATGAGTCCAAGTGCAGTGCCTGGATGGTTGGATGAGTGCAAATTAAATGCCTGGGTGAATGTGCAATGATTGGATGATTGCATGACTGCCTGAGCGATTGTATGAGTGCAAGTACAGTGCCTAGATAATTGCATTAGTACAAGTGCACTGCCTGGATGATTTCATGAGTGCAAATGCAGTGCCTGGGTGAATGGATAAGTGCAAGTGTAGTACTTAGGTGAATGGATAAGTGCAAGTGTGATGCCTGGATCTTTAGATGAGTGCAAATGCAGTGCCTGAGTGAATATATCAGTGCACGCGTAGTGCCATGGGTGAATGGATGAGGGCAAGTGCAGTGCCTGAGTGATTGCATGACTGCATTGGTAGTGTCTGACTGATTGTATGAGTGCAAGTGCACTGCCTGGGTGAATGGATAAGTGCAAGTGCACTGCCTGGGTGATTGCATGACTGCATGGGCAATGCCTGACTGATTGTATGAGTGCGAGCGCAGTGTCTGGATGACTGGATGAGTCCAAGTGCAGTGACTGAATAAATGGAGAAGTACAAGTGCAATGCATGGGTGAATGTATGAGTGCAAGTGTAGTGCCTGGGTGAATGGATGAGTGCAATTGCAGTGCCTGGATCATTGGATGAGTGCAAATACAGTGTCTGAGTTAATGGATGAGTGCAAGTGTAGTGTCTGGGTGATTGTATGAGTGCAGGTGCAGTTGCTGGGTGATTGCATAGCTGCATGGGTAATGCCTGACTGATTTTATGAGTGCCAGTGCAGTGCCTGGATGATTGCATGGGTAGAAGATTCACTGCCTGGATGATTGGATGAGTGCAAGTACAGTGCCTGGGTTAATGGATATGTGCAAGTGTAGGGCCTGAGCGAATGGATGAGTGCAAGTGTAGTGTCTGGGTGATTGGATGAGTGCAAGTGCAATGCCTGGGTGAATGGATGAATTCAAGTGCAGTGCCTGGGTGATTGCATGACTGCCTGGGTAATGCCTGACTGGTTGTATGAGTGCAACTGCAGTGCTTGGATTAGTGTATTAGTACAAGGGTACTGTCTGGATGATTGTATGAGCGCAAGTGCAGTGCCTGGGTGAATGGATAAGTGTAAGTGTAGTGCTTGGGTGAATGGATGAGTGCAAGTGTGATGCCTGAGTGAATGGATGTGCAGTGTCTGAGTGATTGCATGACTTCAAGGGTAGTACCTAACTGAATGGTTCACTCCATGGGTACTACCTTCGTGATTGGATGACTGCAAGTGTAGTGCTTGAGTGAATGGATGAGCGCAAGTACAGTGCCTGGATGAATGAAAGAGTGCAAGTGTAGTGCCTAGGTGATTTCATAACTGCATCGGTAGTGTCTGAGTGAAGCCATAACTCCATGTGTGCCAAATGGGTGATTGAACGAGTGCCTGAGTAGTTGCTGGGATATTGGATGAATGCAAGTGCAGTACCTAAGTGATTGGGTGACGGCCTCGGTAGTGCCTGGATAATTGAATGAGTGGAAGTGCAGTGCCTGGGAGATGGGATGAGTATACGAGTTGTGACTCAATGAATACATCACTAGATTAGTGATTTGACACAAGTAATTTATCCTGAACTGCATCCACTGTGAAAAATATAAACAGACAAAAAATGTATTAGGATTTTATTTTGAACATTAGGCAACCAAAACAAGATACAATATTTTTTCCCCAAAACATTAATACAACATAATAAAATATTGTACTGTTTTTTACTGTTTTCACCTTTCATACTTCTTCACTTTCAACAGTGCTCTGTATGAAGCATTATCATCAAACAGTGAGGAAAAAACAATCAATGGATTGTAAAAAATGTGCACAGTACATCATTACAAATATGTCATACTGTGCATTCCACTCACTACAAGTTTGTTAATATTGGCTTGCTGATAGGTTACTACCTTAATGAAAGCAACTATATGTTAAAACTATTTCTAATATTTTTATATTCGGTACAAAATGTCCAACAATTATGAAACAGATTTCATTTTTGGATATCCTTTTGTAAACATCATCCCTGTTAGGCCAAATGATGCCTACAATGTTCTTGATCCATGAACAAAAAACATAGCACATAGTACTACGTAGAAGTTGCTGTAGCAGAAACAAAAGGGGTAATTTTTTAGTGGTGAAGAGACTTCTTAGATGTAACTTAAAGCTGCTGGTATTATAGTATCTCCATTTAGTTTTTATCTGTAGTAACAGATGTGGTCCTGTAATGTTTTATAAATTCCTTTCCCGCAGTTAAAAAGCGATTTCATTTCTAACAGCTTGCTGTAGGCAATACCCCTAATAGCTTGAATAATGTTTCAGAAACACATAATCCATATGCATGTCAACACAATACCACATTTTGTTATCCTAAATTGTCCCTAGAACTTTGGTTCTAGAAATAGCAGATATGAGTTTGGTAACTTTTTAGGTAGTCTTGATTTGAATTTCATTTGTAGGTCATTGCACTCTGTCCATCCTGTTTGACATCTTAAATATAATGTGTAGGGTCCAGAGGTTATATCAACTCCTCATGAAATATGATTGCTAAAGTTGTTAAAGTTATTTTTGAATTGGAACTAAGTTTGTAATTTCAGTTTCTAAATTAGTACAATCCACTGTAGCATAAGTATGACATATTTTCCATACCTTTGTAGTAACAACGTAGACCTAAGTTCTGATCTGCAGTTTGAACAGGTTAAATCTTGATGGGCGTTTTTAGTTAAATTTTCAAAGGGCACAGCTTTACACAGCTTTACAATCTGGTAATGTCAAGTAGAGGAATTGTTCCGATTTGAATCGGTGCTAGAATTGAAAATCTCAATCTTCACAGAAATGGTTATATTTATAAGTTCAATCAAATAATTCATTGATATTCGCATCTTCTTCTTCTAATAGTCCTAGCACTACCATTAAAAATTCTTGAGCACCCTGCTGAAGATTTTGAGAAAACACTACTTATCCAGCACAGCCATCTGTAAGTTTTCTTATTCTACTAGCAGAATTTATAATACTTCTGTTACTTCTTAATTCTTCAAGTAAACTACACAGTTGTGAAGACATTCTTTTATCTACTTTTTCTTTATTAGAATTTGTAAAATGAGGCAAATGGTACAGTCCATTTAACACTACATTTGCATAATAGTTCACTTCAGATTTGTTATCAAAGTGATAGCCTTCCATTTCCTCATTGTGCTGTAGTTTTCTTTTCTTAGGTCCTTGTCGTTTTTCTTTTTGTTCATCTTTCTGTTCAGCTCTGATAGACTGCTTTGATATTTTCTGCTTTGGAAACATTATCAGTTTTTCAAACAGAGGTTACTGGCCTAAATGAGGAGCATATTGACCTCTTAACCGATTATACTCCCTTACACAGTTCACATAAACACTTACTTTCTTCTCATCAAAGTCAATCAGAAATAAACCAGACAATGTTCTAATTCACGATAAAGCTACATATGACATTCCTTCTTTGAATACACTACTTCCAATATTAACGAGAGCTGTATCTACACTTAAATCTTGCGATTTGTGGATAGTTACTCCATACGCTAAAGACACTGGGAACTGCTTTCGCTGGACATACAAGTCTTTCATGAGTAGGAAATGTACAATGCATCTACCAATCTGCCTAACTTCCCAAACATCATCAAATTTTATATCTAAGTATTCCACGTCATTTCTGTTTGGATAATTAATGCATTTTATAACTTTACCCATTGCGCCATTTACTAGCCCTTCTTCAACATTTAAATTACAACGTAAGATTACATGACAATTTTTAGGGATATGTAACTGTTTTTCTAATCCTGCAGTTTTCGACACATACTTTTCTAAACTGTCCAATTTTGATTGCAGTTTTTCTGTTGATAGCACTGTAACTCCTTGATGTTCCATTTATCATTAGCTCTAATTTCGATTATCTCTTCTTTTTCCAGTTGCAATAATTGTTCATTGAATATCCTACACTCATCAAGAGTTGGCAGCAAACAAACAATAGACTTCTCTTCCTTAACAAAATTATACATTACTTCTGCAGATGAAACGTTACTTGGAAACAGATTTTTGATGAGACAAGATTCTAATACTCTCTTTCCTTCTTTTGTGAGGACTCCCACTCTCATGTCCTTCAGTATATCTCCATATTGCATATTTGATGCTTGGTGCATATTTTTTATTAACTATTTGTATTGAAAGTTTTCCCAAATGTTTACATTTTCAATACTTCCTAGTGAATTCCTTGTTTCATTATGTAGTAGTTTCTTGGATACAGGTTGTCCTTTTACTGGAGTTAGTTGTAGCAGGTCTTCAAAGACTATTAAGGGCCTCATTACGATGTCGGTCGGAAAGCATTTCGACTGACTCCTTGTCGGAATCGTTTCTGCGGTGAGGATGGGTCGGCGTCAGCAATTTTTGTTTAATGATCTCCTCCGACCCCATGAATATGTCCATCATTAAAAACTTTAATTAGGTGCTACGTGTAAACACGGACTTTGAGGCTACTTCTCTGTGATGGTGCTTTGTTGCGAGACTCTGGTTGCTTTTCGTTTCATTACACTGACATTACTGGCCCCGGCATTATGGAGTGTGCATGCGGACTGTTTTTAAAGATCGATGCCTAAAACTATGTGACTTTCGCTAAGAACGCTTTGAAGCATTATGGGAGTGGAAGTCCTCCGTGTGATGTGAGTGCTCACCGGGAGGCGGACATTTGGTTGAATCATTACACACTATGGGCCTGATTCTGATTCTGATGCGGTTAGGAAAGAATTCCCACCTAGGGCCTGATTCTGATGCGGTTAGGAAGGCCTCCTAATGGCATTTGCTCCTTCCAAATCGGATCGGGAACGTGTCTTCCCGACCCAGGGCCCAATTATGATGCGGTTAGGAACATATGCTCCCATTGAAGTCAATGGGAGTCCAACCAAATCGTATCTGGAAGCATCCGTATGCATCGTACTCCGTCGGTCGGACTCCCCCGATCCGAGTGGGTCGGAAACCATTTCCAAACCGATTCGGTCGGGAAGCTTTCCAACCCGCATCAGAATCAGGCCCTATGTGTTTCTTTCAAACTCTGCGGTGTAACTATTAACATCATTACGGCTCCCTGTCCCTTGTGCTTAAGCAAGATATTTTGAAGCATTTCAAGTTGGGTGCACAATAACGTCAATTTCTGCATCTCTCATATTACAATGCTGTTGGCCTTGTGTTTAGCGATAGCAGCGTGACGGGCTCAATGATGCCTTTACTTTAATGTGTTTGAAACAATTGTCGCACGATTTTATGTATTCACATATGACGTGTCTTTTTAAATTAAGGGCTTTGTTCATTAGAACAGTTGGCACCACTGTCTGAATATAACAATACAGATTTTTTTCCCCCGACAGGCTATTGATGATATTATCATGGATGACATGATTATACACGCATTATGTATGTGTAAGTGCAACCAAGTCTGGTGATTTATCAGGATGCATCGTGTTTACTAACCGAACAGCACTATGCGTTATATAAATATTCAGTTGTTTGGTAATTTTACCAGCCGCATTCTTTGACATGATGTTAGGAATATGTTTTTACATTTGTAAAAATGCATTGCATTTATCCATGTTTAAACCGCAATAGTATTTTTTTGATGTTTACTAAGGGCCTCCAAGGGGGGAAGGGCTATAAATATTCACTGGTGCAGGGCGCCAATTAGATTGATAAAGGCTTCTGCGAAGCCATGGGGTCGTGTGAGACCTGATTTAATAAAGAAAGCCATACCTGACATCTTCGAGTACGTGCCTTCTTCTTTGCCGGAGTGGGATGGAGCATTCATATATATATATATATATATAATACCTACTGGCGGTCGCCAGTAGGTAGTTATAGTTAGAACCAATTTCTATAGGAAAAGCATTTTTTGATTTGCTAATAACTTTGGCGTCGTTTGCCGAATCTTCGCGAAATTCTCCCAAAAAAAAGTCTAACCATGTCAGCTCCTATCCTGAAAGTTTGGGGGTGATTCCTGAAGTGGGGGCTGAGAAAAAAGGGGGGTCCCAAAACACGTTTTCCCCATGTTAATTTTCGTAGGAAATTTTGAGACAGGCTACAGCCCGAACTGCTGAACGGAATTACCCGCAAATTTGGCAAAAAGGTAGTGCTTGGATCAGAAAGTGACCTTTTTTTAAAATGGTGTAAATCCGTTCAGTAGTTGCTGAGAAATTCAAAAAATAAGAGTCAAAAAATCAATTTCCCATAGGAAACTTTAGGCAAGGCTATAGCCGAAACTGCTGAATGGAATTACCCCAAATTTGGCAAAAAGGTAGTGCTTGGTTCAGAAAGCGACCTTTTTTTTAAATGGTGTGAATCCGGTCAGTAGTTGCTGAGAAATTCAAAAATAAAAGTTTCGATATCTATGGCCGCGGAGGAGTCACGACCCCTCCCGACCACGAGCTTTATTCTAATTGGCTGTCAACACTCCAAACCAGGAAGTGTTGGCAGCCATCTTGTGACTGAACCGAGTCACAAGAAAAGAGAGAATTAAGCATGAAATATAAGAAAAGGGGGCAGGGTAAAAACACCCTGACCCCGTAGGCCTGCTCAGGGGGTCCTACAAGGACCCCCAGGCCAAAAAAAAGCATTTAACCTCCCCGGCCACCTCCCCGGGGCTCTAATTTAAAAAAATAAATAACCTGTGTTGGGGTGCTCGAGCCCCCCTACACGCCCCGGGGACCACCACTTCCCCGGGGCACTAACTATGTAAATGTGGGGATCTGTTACGGACCCCCTAGCCCCGGGGACCACCACCTCCCCGGGGCTTTGCAATGGTTGGGAGGGGCCCCCCTCCTGGAGCCCTTGATGGCCCTGGGGACCGCCACCCCCCAGGGCCGGCTCCTGCAGTGTCCCGGGGTGCCCACCCCCGGGACACTGCTGTTTGCTATGGCAGGGTGGGAGCTGTGCGGCTCCCGCCCTGTCATAGCAAACTTGCTTTGGATTTTGTAAGCGAGAGCAGGAAACCTGCTCTCTCTTTCAAAATGCAAAGCAGATTGCTTTTCCACACGGGGAGCTGCATGTCAGCAACTCCCCATGTGGAAAAGCAATGCCGGCTCCCGCAGGAGGTGGGGAGCTGGCAGGGACCGTGGGGGCATTATGGCTCCCCTCATGGTCCCCAACGAAGAGGCCAGGCCCCGGGGGATGGGGTCCCTGGGCCAGATGTGGCCTGGGAGGGGAGCCACGCGGCCCTCCTCTCGTTTGTTGTTTTTTAAAAAAAGAAATGTACATGTGGGCATGCCTCGGGGGATGAGGTCCCCGAGGCGAATGTAAATTAGTGAAAGTGGATGTTTTAAAAAACAACAAAAAATGGAGTCGCGACCCTAGCGCGGCTCTCAGCGCGGCCCTCTGTGTGAACTCGATGGGTGTGCGGCTTTCAGCACGGCCCCCCGTGTGAACGCGATGGGTGCGCGGCTATAAGTCGCGCTGGGTGCGCGACTCCAAGCAAGAAAAAAATATATATCTTTTCAAGAACTAAATTATATGTTGGGTTATTAGGTGGCTCTAAAAAGAGCCCTTGTTTTTATTGGGAGATTTTTGTAGCTACATGTAAGTGCCGATGCAGAGCCTTAGGTTGTTGAGAAGGACTCTGTTTCCCTTATCTATGAAATGTACACCATCACTCCTGTAGATGCCATCCATATCGAAACGCAGATTGTTGTTGTATATGGAGCCCATACTATGACCTCTGAGATAAGCAGAAACATTTGGGCATGCCCAGGGGGGTGGGGTTCCCGGGGCAAAAATGCCCCGGGAGGGGGGCCACACGTTCCCCCTCTCTTTTATAAAAAATAAAAAAAGATTTGGGGTCCCCGGGGCGAATATAAAATAATGGCAGTGGATGTTTTTTTTTCGCCAAAGTTTGGAGTCGAGACCCTAGAGCGGCGCACAGTGTGGCCCTAGTGTGAACGCGATGAGTGCGTGGCTCTCAGCATGGCCCCTTAGTGTAAACGCGATGGGTGCGCGGTTTTTAAAGTCGGAATGGGTGCGTGACTTCAAGCAAAAATAATTAAGATTTCATTTTTTCTAAAGCTTGGTTATATGTTGGGTTATTGGGTGGCTCTAAAAAGAGCCCTTGTTTTGATTGGGAGATTGTTGTAGCTACATGTAAGTGCGGATGCATAGCTTTAGGTTGTTGAGAAAGACTCTGTTTCCGTCATCTGTAAAGTGCCATCCATATGGAAACGTAGATTGTTGTTATATATGGAGCCCATTCTATGGTCTCTAAGATAAGCAGAAACAGCTTTATTGACATTTTTTCTAGCTTTCTCAATCTGTGGACAGAATTGATTTGACCTCTTCCATTTTTGTCTTTGGCATATGTTAGAGTATACAAAGACAGTTTGAGGCAAGAGCAACATCAATTGTGCAAAGGTGTCCTTCATCAGCATTTCCAGACCTACCCCAGTCAATGTACCTAGGTCATTGCCACGACAGTGCACAATCATGCGGTCAGGGGGTTGGATATGTAAAAAGGTTTTAACCAAAGGCATCAATTGGTGCCACTTTAATCCTCTTTGTCCAATCCATTTAATGTCCACATTTTGCAAAGCTAGGCCTTTGTCAATAACTCTGTGTTCAGCATACCTTTTGCACCAGAAAACATAGCTGTGTCCCACAATCCTCACTCTAAGCATCTTGAAGGGAAGTCTGGATGCACTGAAAAGATGTGTGTAGTTGAAGTAGACAGTTGGTAGAATGAGAGGTATCTAAAATGGTGGACAAGATGCAGTTTTTAAAAAAGAAGAGAAATGATTGGCTGTTTAAGAACATTATATAGTCAAAAATAGGGTGCATGTTTTTGTCTTTAAAAAGCATGTTTCTTATTGGTTAGTAAGAAAAGTTTGAAAGGTACATTAGATAGGATAAGGTCATATTTTGGAAAGTCAAGCACTTGCTGTTTGTATTTGCAACATTGTGTGCTGAACTTGTGACCTGTGAGTTCAGTTGAGTGTTCCATGAACTGTTGTTATGGAAACAGGCATTAAGGAGAATGGGGGTAGGTTTGAAAGTTAGCTGTGGCATTAAAATGTGAATTTGTTATACATATTAAAGTAATGTGTTATTACAGTGAGATTTTCCAAGTCCGTGCTATCTTTAAAAGTAGTGCATTATTTTAAAAAAGTGGTAACATTATTTGTAATATATTTTTGAACTCCTGTATGGATTCGCGGTGCCATCACTTACGGTGCACGGTGCAGGCGCAACTCCTGAAAATTCCAGAAGCATTTTTGGTTCAGTTAGAAGTCAGTTGGCAAGGGTTGATATGTGTAACCAATAGAAATGTGTTTTAGAATTTGAAATAATCTGGGAAGCAATGTGATTTGTTATTTACATCTATATGTGTAGAGAAAGAGAGGGAAAGTTTGCCATTACTGGTTTTGCTAAGAGCAGTGCATTATATTGATTGTGTGCATAAGAAAATATGGTGTGAGATTCTGATACTTCATAATCTACAAATCAATTTGAAAGGTGAGTTATCAATTTGTGAGGTGTACTATGTGGTGCCTTTGTTTTTAAAGATAAAATATAAATTATGAAATTTGAAGTTTGAGATATATTTTGAAATGAAGAAATGTTTATTGCAGTTTTTTGTAATGTATTTAAATGTTGTTTAGTATAAATTCTGTATAGTATTATGTGTGTTTTGGAATAGGGATTGGTGATTATGGTAGTTTGTTTCAGTGTGTGGATATGTACATTAGTAGTATACTGCATAATTTTAGGTGTTGATTTCAAATTGGAAGTGCACATGAGTTAAGGTATTAGTGATGAGACTAGTTTTTATAAGTCTCTTGAGAGGTACAGTTGAAATATGCCACATAATTGTTGGTGTTTGGTTTAAAATTGAAGTTTGTTCTGTGAATTTATGAGGTGTAGATAGTGTTGTGGTAGAGAGATATCCATTTATGTTTTTCAGTAATGTGGTGAGACGTATAGCAGAGAAATGTGAATGGTTCTTGCTTTGTATTTGGCTAGGTGTAACATTAAAAGTAGTTGTAAAATGGTAAAGTAGCAGCACAGATTCATGCACTACTTCAATCCCATAAGCACTGTCCTTGCAGAGCAGCCATTGCCCTGTCAGTACTCATACACTCCTTCAATCACCCATCCAGCACTATACACTTATCCAATCAGTGTGCTAATACTCAAGCACATAAATTCACCATCCAGTCTCTTTGCAGCACTGTAAAAAATAAGTCACTACATTCGTACTCATGCAATGGTACAGGCACTAAGATATGCATGCATACAAATCCTCTGTACAGTATCCATGCAGATCTCTAACCACCTACATACTACTGATTAACTTGTCCAATTACCCAGGTAGTACCTATGCAGTCTAGTAATCTCCCTATCACTGCCCATGCACTTTTACAATGAGCCATCCAACACTATGTACTTATGTAATCACTCTGCCAATACACAAGCAGTTATAAATGTACCATGCACTCTCTTTGCACTCCTTTAATCATGCAGTCAGTATCCACATACTCATGCAATGACCCAGGTACTAACTCATGCAGTGTTAAAATCTCCTGAGGACCACCATTGCAGTGCAGCCATCATCCTGTCAGTACCCATACACTCCTCCAATCACGCAGCCAGTTCCATGTTCTTATCTAATCACTGTGCCAAAACAGAAGCACTTATAAATTCACCATGTACTCTCCTAGCAGTACTCTAATCATCCAGTCAGTATGTGTGTACTCATAAAATGACCCAGGCAGTAAACATACATTTCAAAATAAAAGTGCAGTCTGTCAAGTTTTAAAATGTGCATGGACATGTGTGTGAAGTATGTCTGTACTTGCATATGTTGAGTTAAGGTATTTCTGATGAGACTAGTTTTTATAAGTGTCTAGAGAGGTACAGTTGAAATATGTCACATAATTGTTGGTGTTTGGTTTAACATTGCTGTCCCCTAACCACCTTCACAGTACTGATTCACTCCTCCAATTACCCAGGTAGTACCTATGCAGTCTAGGAATCCCTCTGTCAGTCCCCAAGCACTTCTCCAATCACCCAGCCAGGACCATGTACTTATCCAATTAGTCTGCCAAAACAGAAGCACTTATAAATTCACCATGTACTCTCCTAGCACTACTCTAATCATCCAATCAGTATGTGTGTACTCAGTCTAGGAATCCCCCTGTCAGTCCGCAAGCACTTCTCCAATCAGCCATCCAGCGCTATCTACTTATGCAATCACTCCGCCAATACCTAAGCAGTTATAAATTCACCATGCACTCTTTTTGCAGCACTGTAATCCTTTCAGTTACTAGTCATGTACTTATGGAATGGCCTTAGTACTAGCACAACCATAGGTACAATACTCTGTGCACTATCCATGCAGACCTCTAACCAGCTACATACTACTGATTCACTCCTGTAATTACCCATGTACTACCCATGCAGTCTAGGAATCCCCCTGTCAGTCCCATGCACTTCTCCAATCACCCATCCAGCACTATCTACTAATGCAATCACTCCGCCAATACCTAAGCACTTATAAATTCACTATGCAATTTTTTTTGCAGCACTGTAATCATTCCAGTTACTAGTCATGTACTTATGGAATGGCCTTGGTACTAACACAACCATAGCTACAATACTCTGTGCACTATCCATGAAGAGCTCTAACCAGCTACATACTACTGATTCACTCCTGAAATTACCCATGTACTACCCATGCAGTCTAGGAATCCCCCTGTCAGTCCCATGTACTTCTCCAATCACTCATCCAGCACTATCTACTTATGCAATCAGTCCACCAATACCTAAGCACTTATAAATTGACTATGTACTCTCTTTGCAGCACTGTAATCTTCCAGTTACTAGTCACGTACTCATGCAGTGGCCCAGACACTAACACAAACACTGCTACAATACTCTGTGCACTATCTATGCAGACCTCTAACCAGCTACATACTATGGATTCACTGCTCTAATTACCGAGGTTGTACTCATGCAGTCTAGGAATCCTCCTGTCAGTCCCATGCACTTCTCCAATTACCCATCCAGCACTATCTACTTATCCTATCACTCCGCCAATACCTAAGCGCTTATAAATTCACCATGCACTCTGTTTGCAGGACTGTAATCATTCCAGTTACTAGTCACGTACTTATGCAATGGCCTAAGTACTAACACAAGCACAGCTACAATACTCTGTGCACTATCCATGCAGACCTCTAACCATCTACATACTACTGATTCACTTCTCTAATTACTTAGGTACTACCCATGCAGTCTAGGAATCCTCCTGTCAGTCCCATGCACTTTTCCAATCACCCATCCAGCACAATCTACTTATGCAATCACTCCGCCAATACCTAACCACTTATAAATTCACCATGCACTCTTTTTTCAGCACTGTAATCATTCCAGTTAGTAGTCATGTGCTTATGGAATGGCCTTGGTACTAACACAACCATAGCTACAATACTCTGTGCACTATCCATGCAGACCTCTAACCAGCTACATACTACTGATTCACTCCTCTAATTACCCAGGTAGTACCCATGCAGTATAGGAATCCTTTTGTTGGTCCCTATGCAGTTCTCCAATCACCCATCTAACACTATCTACTTATCCAATCACTCTGCCAATATCCAAGCACTTATAAATGCACTGAGGCACTCTCCTTGCAGTATTGTAATCTTTTACTCACTAGCCATGTACTCATGCAATGATACAGGTACTAACCATGCACTTCCACAATTACATGTGTACTACTAATGCTGTGCTCTAATATCTTACACACTGCTCATACACTCCTACAATTATGCAGGTAGCACTGTTCCACTGCTCAAATCATTGATGTAGTTTCTTTGTATGTATTTTTATAGTTATACATGTGAATATTTTTATATAATTATTTTAATTATATTAAATTGTTTTCAAAACTTTTCTTTTTTTACAGATATTTTGCATAATTATTAAGACAGAGTTACAATGACAAGAAAACAGCAAATAAAAAGAGAACGAAGAAAAGAGGCCTATGTAAAAAAAATAGCAAAAGAGCAATTAGATCAAGTACAACATGGATCCTTAAAGAAAAAGCCTTCTGGTAAGAGAAGTAAAGATTTTTTTTTTAAACTTGTAAAGAGTGTTTCAAATTTTAAAAATAAAGAGGACAGAGATAGAACAAGAACCGTGAAACGAAAAGAAAAGAAAAATGTACAAAAAAGTGCAAAATTGGATTATCAGAAAAAGAATTATGTTGGAAGCAGGAAGAAACAATTTTCAGAAATTCGAAAAAGATTGTATAAAAGTAGAGTACTCCAAAATGTACTAAACAAATGTAAAAAATATAAAAGGAGATCAGCATTTTACAAGCAAAAAAGGAGATTCTAAGTGTCCTTGAAAAAGCATTTGAATTGAAAAGAAAATTGTTTATCTTAATTTAAAAAAGATTGAAAACTTTAAATACAATAATGCAGTCTATGATGGAGAAATGTAAAATAAAAAGAATTGTAAATAGAACTCATTTTTGTAAAATATTTTCCGGGGAATGGAAGCATTCTTCTAGTACAGAACCTTTTTTAATGAAGAAAGCTATTTTCAACAAAATACATTAGTGCATGCAGTTGATACCTGTGGTCGTTGTTACGAACTGAAAAATGGTTGTCCAATTGAAAAAGAAAAGATAGTTCCTAGAAATGTTGAAGAAGTAATAGCTGAGGAAGTTCAAGGGAGACGTACCCAGGCTCCAGTGTTTACATGGGATTGTAGTAGTATTTGTAGTATACGTCAGGAATATATTGATATTTCACTAAATTTCTTAAGAGAATATGGAAGAAAAACTGTGAAACAGAAGATTAAGATATTACAAGGACTGGATCCTTGCAAAGTGAGAAAAAATACAGGGTTGCAAGGTCATTCTCTGGCTTGTCTTTCTAGGAAAGTGTGTCAAAGTCGTTTCCTTCATTTAAGAATGTTAGCAGTACATCATTCCGAAATGTGGAAGTTAGTAAGAAGATTATACTATGTGAAAAGTCCTTCATTATGTCTAAATGTAATTAATACAGCTCTTTTGCATGGTTCAGTGTTGGTTGTAAAAAAAGTTTGTGATGATATAGAGTTACGTTTCTTTGCTGGTGAAGAGGAGTGTAGAGAAAGTGAGAGTTTGATAAGTGTAGGTGTTGAAGAAGAGATGGAAGATACTACTGATGTGAAGTTTGAAAAAGAAATAACAAAGTTTAAAGTAGTTTCTGGTGAAAATCCCAGCTATATTTGTATTTGTTGTCGACGTACTCACTATAAAATTCAAACTAGGAATGTAGATGTGTTTTTAAAAAGTGAAAAGGAAAACAATGATAAATGGAGAGAATTTGCTGCTTATCTGTTTGTGGAAGGTCGTTTTGAGTTAGGTACTGTACAATGTATTTGTAAATATTGTTACAATAAATTAAAAGATAACAAAATGCCAGCTAGAGCTGTCCATAATGACTTAGAATTAGTAGCTATACCTCCAGAACTTAAAGATTTAAAATCATATGAGGCCATCCTTATTCAATCTGTGCACCCGTTTCAGGCTATAATTCGTATGGAGCCTAAAACAGGTAAGCTGCCTCCAACAGATCTACAAAGAGGTTTAAAAGGAAGAGTTGTGTATTTACCTTTAGATTTTAAGAAAAATGTTGAAACTGTTGGTGTAGAAAGAGAGGATACTGAACCTGTAGTCATTCTTGTTAATGGTGTACCCACAAAGAGTCGGAAAATATGGCAAGAGTTAGTAGATGTCACGAAAGTCCAAAAGGCTACATTATATCTGGTGCAAAACAATATTTACTATAAAAATGTAAATTTAGAAGAAGAAGAAATGAGTTTAGAAGATGGAAGACACATTTCAAGTGGACAAATAGAAAAAGTGGAGAACTCAAGAAAAGAAGTAATTTATTAACATTATACTATACACCCTCTACATTCAAAAGAACTGATAGGAGATACTATTGAATTGTTCCAGATGAAAAAAGCAAAAGGAACTCCCATGAGTGTTTGGGAAAAAAGTTTGGAAGCTCGTTGTTTTCCACAGCTGTTTCCTACTGGAAAAGGTGGACGATATGATGAACGACCAGTTCAGATTCCAGCTTCAGAATATCGTACTTTACGACTATACTCAGAAGAACCAAGACTTCGCCAGTGTATTCCATATTTGTTTCATCTTTTATTTGAAAGTGATCTGTCTGCACTTTCATATGCAGTCAACCATATATTAAAAACAGGAACTCATCTTTCACATCTTTCTGCAAAAGAATTTATGGACAAAGTTGAAGAAAGAGATGAACATTTAGAATCACAGTTAATTAATTTGATGGCATGTCAACGTGGCACTAATGAATATTGGTATTGACGTCATGGGGAACTAAAATGTATGTTAAGGAACTTAGGAACTTAGGAACCCCTACGTGGTTTGTTACACTTAGCTGTGCTGAGTACGCATGGGATGATTTACTGGATTTTCTACGAGAAGCAAATTCAAATATAGAAAATATTGAATTGAAGACACCTGGAGAACTGTGTTCCCTGGATCCTGTAAATGTTTGCAGATATTTTAATCACAGTTTTGAAGCTATGATGTCTTTCATCTGTAATAAAAAGAATCCACCTATTGGCGAAGTTATTGATTTCTTTTGGAGAAAGGAATACCAAGATAGAGGTGCTCCTCATATACATATGCTTTTATGGATCAAGGATGCACCCAAATTTGGAACTGATTCGGATGAGACTGTTTTATCTTTTATTGAAGACTATGTTACCTGTGCGATTCCGAAAACAGGAGGAGAAAATATCTTAAGACAGCAAGTTTTACGGTTTCAAAGTCATCGATGTGGAAAATATTGTCGACAGAAATACAAGTCAAAGGAAAAATTTTACACAAAATGTCGATTTGGTTTTCCACGTCCAGTAATTTCCAAAGGAAGAGTGAACAGTTTTATGTCAGTAGTGAGACATACTATCACTCGAAAATCACCAAAAAATGCTTATAATATAAAAAGAACACAAGAATCGAAGGACATTAATGATTACAATCCAGTGATTTTAAAGATGTGGAATGCAAATATGGACATACAATATGTTGCAGATAACTTAATTGCTGTTGCTCGCTATGTCACATCATATATTACCAAATCTGAGAAGACAGAATTGAAAGAAATGTGGGAGGAAATTTCACAGGAGAAGACACTTAGCAAAAAATTGTACAGCTTCAGCTTGAAGATGCTTTCATATCGAGAAATTGGATCGTATGAATGTTCAGATCGATTGACATCTGCAAGTTTATATTCAAAGTCAAGAGGAATCATCTGGATAAGTCTAGGTCTTGCTGTGACACGAAATCGTGTTTTGAAATCTGTACAAGAAATTGAATACTTGGCACTGAATGAACCGGAAAGTACAGATATTCTGAAAACAAATATGTTGGATACGTACTATCCAAATAGAAGTCCACACCTGGAAAAGATATGTCTATATGAAATACTGCAACATTATAGTTTTTAAAAAAATGTTACGGAAAATTTAAATGAAGGAAAATATGCTGTAATTGGATCTGAAGGATGTTTGGTAAAGCATGCCAAAGGAAATCTGATTAATCACAGGAAACTAAGTTGCGATACTCCAGATAAAAGAGAGTTTTTCTATTTAGCTCTTCTGCAACTCTTCAAACCTTGGCAGACTGAAATGGAATTACTTGGAGATTTTGACTGCTATGAAGATTCTTTCAATGCATGTAAAGATAGCATTGAATGTACAATTTTTCCAAACTATCTCCAAATGTTAAACGAAGAGATTAATCAAGAAAGTACTATTGCAGCTGAAATAGCTAGAGATAGTTCTCAAGATAGTCCGAGTTCTGCTCCACAAAGTCAAGATCCACTAGGAGAAGCCATACTTGAAAATGAAGCGGCAATAGCAATGAGTGAAGTGGAAACGGTGATGCAGCAAGCACAACAGGAGAATATTGATTTGAAAAACTTAGAGGAACATCTGAATACTGAACAGAAAGAAATATATCACCAAGTTACACATCAGATACAACATGGATTACTGCATGAAAAGAAGGATTGCCAATGTACATCATTTAGACCTATTCTTATGTACATCAGTGGACAAGCTGGAATGGGAAAAGTTTCTTGATTAAATGTTTGTCAAGTTATCTACAGAAAACAACGGATTCACATTTGTCTTGTGTTGTAACTGCTCCAACTGGGTTAGCAGCACACAACATTAAAGGGATTACATTACATTGTCTACTTATGTTACCAGTAGAACATGAAAATAAGTTGCAATATCACAAGCTATCTGGAGAAGCTTGTTTCGAAGTTTCAAGAGTACTGGAGAAAATGAAACTTCTGGTAATTGATGAAGTAAGCATGGTCTCAAACTTAATGCTTGCGTTTGTACATTTGAGGATGCAGCAGATTTTAAAAACAATTACGATGTTTTATTTGGAGGAAAACATGTAATTGTATTTGGTGATTTACTACAACTAACACCTGTGAAAGGCCAACCGGTTTTTAAGGCCCTTCTTCATGAAGACACTAAAAAATCATTGGGAAGTATTGGAAATGTGAACATTTGGACTTATTTTGAATATAAGGAACTTATTAAGAACATGCGACAAGCAAATGATGAAGATTATGGAAACATTCTTCAAAATATTAGAATTGGTGTCTTAACAAAGGATGGAAAAAATGATTTAGAAAGTCGGCTACTAAGAAACTTGTTTCCAAAAGAAAATATTGCACCTGAAACAATCTACTGAAAAATTGCAGAAAACAAATCTATAATTTGCCTTATGCCAACACTGAAAGAATGCTCTACATTCAATGAAGAACTCTTGAAACTGGAGAATAAACCGATAATGAAAATGGTAGCCACTGATAAAATAGAACATGAAGGAGTAACTATTCTTTTGTCAGAGAAATTACAGTTAAAATTAGACTCTTTGGAAAAATCAATATATATGTTCTTAGAAAACAGTTTCCTGTTTGTTTAGCATATGCAGTGACCATTCATAAATCTCAAGGTTTAAGTGTAGACAGTGCTTTGGTAAACATTGGAAGTACCGTGTTTAAAGAGGGAATGGCATATGTTGCATTGTCCCGAGTCAGAACTTTATCTGGATTGTATTTGATTGATTTTGATGAGAGAAAGATTAGTGCAGATGCAAATTGTGTAAGAGAGCATAATCGGTTAAGAAGACTGTATGCTCCCAACTTAGGTAAATATCCTGTATATGAAAAGCGTGTAGTATGTCGAAAACGAACTTATGAGAAACTCTGTAGTGAGGTTGAAAAGAAGAAGAAAAATCAAGAGAATGTTGAGATTGCAAACAAAAAGAAAAAGGACACTGTTCAAGAGATTGTAGGATATCAGTTAGAAAACAGTTCAGGTATCAACTGCTATGCTAATGTAGTTGTGAATGTCGTATTTTTTCTAGAAAGTCTTCAACAACAAATTATGGAAAATCGAGAAGAAAGATTTTGTTCTTTATTACATTCTATTTATGAAAAGTTAACAACTGATAAAACTAAAATCCAAAGTGTATCTGGCATTCGGAATCTTCTGGATATATGTTCTGGTTCTTCACAATTTACACAGAATGTACAGCAAGATGCTCAGGAATTTCTTATGTTTATGCTTGCAGTATTGGAAGATGAACGAATACAAATTGAAAATCTGTTTGGACTACGTTACAAATGGGATCATACATGTGACAGCTGTTAATTTTCATCTACCACTAAAATAGACACTGAACGATTCATATATTTAACATTACCAGATTGCAAAACAGTGTCTTTCAACGAATTAGTGAAATCAGCTAATCAAGATATGGAATGCACTCACTGCAAATTGGAAATGTTGTCAACATTATTTATAGAAAGATTTGGACAATATATCATTTTAATGCTGCAACGTTGTAGACCAGATGGAACAAAAATTGAAACCAAAATTAGTAATTTTGTAGCAGGTCAAGTGTCTATTTCAGGAAGAACTTTTAAAACAGTGGCTATTGTTTTCCACGATGGAGCAACTTCAACATTTGGACACTATACTGTGTATTTAAAATGCAATAAAGGATGGACACTATGTAATGATGCACATTTAGAGTTCAAATATCGGTTGCCTAATGAATTACCAAATTCATATTTAATATTTTTGATGCCAAAATTCTGAGAAGATGCCAACATGAATTAATGAGTATATTTTGGCTATTTCCACTACGAATGATTTTAGATACATCATTCGCCCTATTGGAAACATGTGAATATGAATTTTGAAGTCTATCTTGGATATCCTCATTGCAAATGTTTTCAGAAACATCATTTGGCCTATTGGGAAGGTGTGAATATGAATTCAAAAGTTTATTTTGGATATACTCAATGGAAATATTTTCAGAAACATCATTCGGCCAATTGGGAAGATGTTGATAATTACGGTTTGAATTATTGATTCTGTTCTTTTATATTGCATTTGGAAAATTGTGTTCGAAAGAAGGTGGTCATATATTTGATCTTTGTATTATATACTATGTTACTAAGGATGTTCATTTGTGAAAATGTAAATACAGACTTGAGTTTGTTGTAGATATTTTGAAAAGAAATATGTTTTTTTTTTAACAATCTTATTGATTGTATTTTTTTGCCCGCTGTCATCTGATGATCAATATTGAAATCACTGTGTATGGTGAAATTCAATAGAATCTGAAGCCAGCAAAAACGGCAAATTGAATATGTGATGTAATTGTATAATTATGTTGTGTTATAAAAACTATAAAATTAAATGTAATTACAGAATTTTATTCTTCTCTTTTACAGACCCTACTACTAAAGTTTAAAATATTTTATATTTACATTACAAAAAAAAGAAGTGCAAAAATGTTACAATTAATTTCATATCTACTTGAAAACAGGTAAGATTAATTCACCCAGCTACTACCCATGCAGTCTATCAAAGACACTGTCACTCCCCATGCCCACTTCCAGTCACCCAGCCAGTACCATATACTAAGCCAATCTCTCCGCTAATACCCAAGCACTTATAAATTCACCATACACTCTCCTTGCAGTACTCTAATCATCCAGTTACTACCCATGTACTCATGCAATGACCCAGACACTAACACATGCAGTGCTACAATCACATGTGCACTATCCATGTAGTCCTCTAACTACGTAGACGCTACTCATTCACACCTTCATTTTCCCAGACACTACCCATGCAGTCCATCAATCACACTGTCACTCCCTATGCACTCCTCCAGTCACTCAGCTAGTACTATATACTAATCCATACACTCCACCAATACCCAAGCACTTATAAATTATCCATGCACTCTCTTTACAGCACTGTAAACATCCAGTCACTGCTCACGTACTCATACAATGGCCCAGGTACTAACACAAGCATTGCTACAATCCTCTGTACACTATCCATACAGACCTCTAACCAGCTACATACTACTGATTCACTCCTCTAAATACTCTGGTAGTACCCATGCAGTCTAGCAACACCCCTGTCAGTCGCCATGCCCTTCTCCAATTGCCCATCTAGCACAATGTACTTATCCAATCACTTCGCCAATACACAAGCACTCATAAATACACCATGCACTCTCTTTACAGCACTGTAGTGATCCAGTCACTTCTCACATGCTCATACAATGGCTCAGTCACTAACACAAGCACTGCTACAATCCTCTGTGTACTATCCATGCAGACCTCTAACCAGCTACATACTACTGATTAACTCCTCTAAATACCCTGGTAGTACCCATGCAGTCTAGCAATCCTCCTGTCAGTCCCCATGCAGTTCTCCAATCACCCATCTAGCAGTATGTACTTATCCAATCATTCCGCCAATACTCAAGCACTTATAAATACACCATGCACTCTCTTTACAGCACTCTAATCATCCAGTTACTAGTCACGTACTTATGCAATGGTGCAGACACTAACAAGCACTGCTACAATTCTCTGTGCACTATCCATAAAGACCTCTAGCCAGCTACACACTACTTATTCACTCCTCTAATTACCCAGATACTACCCATGCAGTCCATCAATCACACTGTCACTCCCTATGCACTCCTCCAGTCACTCAGCCAGTACTATATACTAATCCATTCACTCTACCAATACCCAAGCACTTATAAATTATCCATGCACTCTCTTTACAGCACTGTAAACATCCAGTCACTGCTCACGTACTCATACAATGGCTCAGGCACTAACACAAGCACTGCTACAATCCTCTGTGTGCTATCCATGCAGACCTCTAACCAGCTACATACTACTGATTAACTCCTCTAAATACCCTGGTAGTACCCATGCAGTCTAGCAATCCTCCTGTCAGTCCCCATGCAGTTCTCCAATCACCCATCTAGCAGTATGTACTTATCCAATCACTCCGCCAATACTCAAGCACTTATAAATACACCATGCACTCTCTTTACAGCACTCTAATCATCCAGTTACTAGTCACGTACTTATGCAATGGTGCAGACACTAACAAGCACTGCTACAATTCTCTGTGCACTATCCATACAGACCTCTAAACAGCTACACACTAAAATTCACTCCTCTAATTACCCATGTAGTACCCATGCAGTCCAGCAATCACACTGTCACTCCCTATGCACTCCTCCAGTCACCCAGCCAGTACTATATACTAATCCATTCACTCCACCAATACCCAAGCACTTATAAATTCACCATACACTCTCCTTGCAGTACTCTAATCATCCAGTCACTACCCATGTACTCATGCAATGACCCAGACACTAACACATGCAGTGCTACAATCACATGTACACTATCCATGCAGTCCTCTAACCAGCTACACACTGCTCATTCACACCTTCATTTTCCCAGGTACTACCCATGCAGTCCAGCAATCACACTGTCACTCCCTGTGCACACCTGCAGTCACCCAGCCAGTACCATATACTACACATGCAGTCCTGTAGCCATCTATACACTGCTCATTCACACCTTCATTTTTTCAGGTAGTACCAATACAGTCCAGCAATCACACTGTCACTCCCCGTACACTTCTCCAATTACCCATCCAGCACCATGTAGTTTTCCAATCACTCTGTCAATACACAAACCCTTATAAATTCACCATGCATTCTCTTTGCAGTACTCTAATAATCCAGTCACTACCCACGTACTCATACAATGACCCAGGCACTAACTCATGCACTGCTACAATACTCCATACACTACTCATGCAGACCTCTAACCACCTACACACTACTGATTCACTCCTCCAATTACTCAGCTAGTACTTATGCACTCCAGCAATCCCCCTGTCACTTCCCATGCACTCCTCTAATCACCCATCCTGCACCATGTACTTAAGCAATCACTGTGCCAATACGCAAGCACTTATAAATTCACCATGCACTTTCATTTCAGTAGTCTAATCATCCAGTCAGTAGCCATATACTCATGCAATGACCCAGGCAGTAACCATCCATTACTACAATCACTTGTGCACTACACATGTACTCATCTAATCACTTACAGACTACTCATGCACTCCTCTAATTATCCTGCTATTATCCATGAACTCATTGAATCACGTTGCCACTTCTCAAACATTCATAAAATAAACATTCACTACACTTGCATTCCTCCAATCACCCATACTCTCATGCAATCATTCAGGTAATTTTTCTTTTTTTAACCAGTAGATGTGGTTCTGTAAGAAAAGTTTTTTTGGGGAACAATTTTAATTTTTGGGGGTATTTTTTAAACCTTTTTTTCTTTTTTGTGTGTTTTTTATTTTAAAAACAACAGAAAAAAATGAAGAACTGGAAATGAACTGTTGAACAAAAACAAAAGCGCATTATAAAAAAAAAATTAACATTTGTGCGCTTTAACCCGTTTGCTGCTCCGAACGTTCCGCGCCAGTGCGGAACGTTCTATTAAACGGGCGGGGCCGCGTCGGCCAATGGACATGCACAGCACTACCGAGGTAGTGCTCGCGACGGCCGTTGGCAGACGCATGCAGCAAACGGGTTAAGGGCAGCTGAAATTACATCTATGCATTGCTCTCCAAAACAGAGTTCAGTGGCGCACTTAATGCAACTAATAGTTGCATTTTGGAACTCGGGCATGATATGTGGCCTTGGTGTTGATGGAGTTTGTCCAGAAGTAGATGGAGTATTGGGGTCTTGAAGAGCAGCAGCATTCAATTGCCTCTTGGTTTCTTCTCTAGCGAGGTGCACAGGGTGGATGGTCTCCATGTGCTTCTTCATGGAACTCGTGCCACAAGAGTATTTTTTGGCAGAGCCTCTGGAGAGTACTCTTTTGCAGATGATGCAAGTTACCTTCCTCGCATTTACCTTTTTCTCCCCCTCCGGCACAGTAAAAAAGGCCCAAACAATACTTTCTCTTCTTTGCCTCTTCGTCTGCCCCATCTGTTGTTCCTCTTCAACAGCAAGAGGATCCACTTCTGCAAAACTGGAAGCCATTGTAAGTTTTAAAATAAAGAAACACACAAAAAAGATAGATTTGTAAAGAGAAGGAACAAACAGGTCTTCTCTCTGGTAAGGTCAAAAAGAAAGGGAAATATCAGAAGGATGGATCCTCCCTTTTTCACAATGAAATTGATTTCAACCAATCAGATTCCTTTTTTCTTTTGCTGACATGAAGTCGCGTAGGGTGAGCGCACTCGTCACGCACCCTTCGCGCACCCGCGAAAATCATATATTTCATTATACACTATAAATAGAAATTTCTATAAACATTTAATAAATATATCAGCAAAACTGTTCATTCTAATATCATATTCAAACTTTCTATAGTCATTTTTTCAACTTTAAAAATACGCCAAAGTCGCGACGTCGGCGCGATCTCGGCACGATTACGGCGCGAGCCCGGAAATACGTGCGGGGAGAGGTCAAACAAACTAAGCGACTACACCACGCATTTCGTAACTTTACTTTCGTCGATATTATATTGTACATAATACTTTAAAAATACGTTTATAAATAAATTTAGAGAAACACTTAAAAGAAAACTTTTATTTATATGAAATTTAAAAAGTATTTCATACTTTACAAAGTACGCCGAAATCGCGACCCCCGCGCGACTTTTCAAAATGGCTACCGAAATGTAGGGTGCGCAACTTCTGTATAATATAAAAAAAATATATATAGTTTTCCTAACTAAAAATTATTCACAATTTTTTTAAAATATATATATATAGAAATTAAAAAAACAATAGAATTGAGGCACATTAGACTTACATATTTTCATTTAAAAAACCATTGAAATTCACGGAAAAAACCATAGGTTTCAGGCACGTTATAGTTAGGATTTAGCATTTAAAAAACCTTAGATATTCACTGAAAAAACCGTAGGTTTCAGGTACGTTATAGTTAGAAATTAGCATTTAAAAAACCTTAGAAATTCACTGAAAAAACCATAGGTTTCAGGCACGTTATAGTTATAGTTAGTTTGACATTTCATTCGTACAAAATCATAGAAATTCCGGCGTTATAGTTAGTTCAGCTAACTATAACTCGCGCCCCGCAATGCACTGCTGATGACATCACATATTACATCATTCATGACATGGTCAGTGACATCACTGATGACATCACTGATGACATCTCAAATGATATCACTGATGACATCACTGATGACATCATGCACGTGAAAATCTGATACACCTCTTCACACCCTAATGTAACCTTTCATACACCCACTCTAAAATATAGACTACCATTTTCGAAACCATACACACACCAATACCAGTTACTACATGCACACTGACTGATTTATAGGTGTACACACACATCCAGTCATTCACCCATACAGTCACTCATACATGCAGTCACTCATCAATACAACACTACGATACGCACTCATACACCTATACAGACACTCACACACCACCACTCATCCAGAGTTACTCACACACCTAGTCAGTCATGCAAAGAATCAATCACACTCCCATTTACTCACCTATACAATTATACACACACCAACTCACTTATTCATACAGAAACTAATGCATACTTACTCTCTTATACAATCACTCATACAAGTACTCATTCATCCATAGAGCCAATCACTTACTCTCACATATAGTTATTTAAATACACCATCACTGACATATACTGTCTTTTACATATGTTGTTACTCGCACATTTACCACTAAGACATCCATTCACTCACCAACACACCCATACACTCACTCACCCACCCATACAGCTGTTTCCTCATACAGTCTTGAACCCATACACCCAGTGAATCAACCACTCACACATCTCTGCAGAGAGTCACGCACCTCCCACTCACACACACACTGAGGCACCCATACAAATATTCAGGTAACCAAACAATAACCAATATCGACATTCATGTAGCTACTCACCAACCCATGCAGACGCTTACACACCAAGTAACAGACTGATACAGAGATTCACACAGTTTAGTCACTAACCCATGCATTCAGTAAGACACGTTTAATCACTCACTCATACAGTCAGTCACACACCCACAAAGTCATCCATACAGACACTCATACACCCACTCATTTCTCAATACACCTTGGCATTCATATATATAAAGCATATTTAAACTTTACAGAAACACACAGTCACTGGATGATGTCATCAGTGATGTCATCAGTGATATCATTTGAGATGTCATCAGTGATGTCATCAGTGATGTCAATGACCATGTCATGAATGATGTAATATGTGATGTCATCAGCAGTGCATTACGGGGGCGCAAGTTATAGTTAGCTGAACTAACTATAACGCCGGAATTTCTATGGTTTTGTACGAATTAAATGTCCAATTAACTATAACGTGCCTGAAACCTATGGTTTTTTCAGTGAATTTCTGAGGTTTTTTAAATGCTAATTTCTAACTATAACGTACCTGAAACCTATGGTTTTTTCAGTTAATATCTAAGGTTTTTTAAATGCTAATTTCTAACTATAACGTGCCTGAAACCTATGGTTTTTTCAGTGAATTTATATATATATATATATATATATATATAATGTGTATGTGTGAATGTAAGTGTGTGTGTTTATATATATGTGTGCGTATACATATGTGTGTGTGTGTGTAGAAATATGTACATATATATTCACTGAGATAAACAAAGTTTACAGGGACGTTATAGTTATGCTCAGATTTCACTCATACAAAACCATTGAAATTCAGCAGTTATCGTTACCTGTGCAAACTATGACCTATGCCCCCCAATGTACTGCTTATGACCTCACATATTACTTCACTCATGACATGGTCAGTGACATCACCCTTGCTTTTTTCAGTGAATTTCTACAGTTTTTTAAATTCTAGTTCCTAACTATAACATGGAGAGACCATTGGAAATGTATGGGATACCGGCCCAGGGTTGCAGCGGCGACCTCTGAAGAGCTGTGGGATTTTGTATAGAAGCTGTGTGAAGCTCCATGAAGGTAAGGCTGTGTGTTGGTTAATTTTTTATTTATTATCTCGTCGCAGAGGCACGCTTCCATCAGAGGCATGCTTCAATGAGAGGCACACGAAGTAGCTTGGTGGTGTTTACCCCTTGGAAAACATTTGCCATAGCCAGATATTTACTGTTGGAGCAAGTGTCATGAAGACTTAAAGGCTGGGCTGTGGCACAAAGGTCTATGAGACTGCCTAAGCGTCCGCTGCCGTAAATGACTGCGTGTTGCCTATATTTGTGTGTAGGATTGCCTAGTTGCTGCATGTCAGAAGGACAAAGTTTCCAATCTGTTTGTAAAAATGTAGCATTGAAAAGCTAGCATGTTGGGGTAAAAATAATATTTTTGGGGGGGCGAGTTGCAAATTTTTGTTCCGGGGCTTAAGTTAATGTAAACTTGAAAGCTTGGCACAATTACACTCAAAATTCTGAATTTTACCACCATCCTATGGGTGTGTTTTGGGAAGGTGACTTTCCCAAGAGCGTTTTGAAGGGTCATGCTTTCTCGACACACCATAAAAGTATTGGAATATGCTGGAGCTCATGGTCCCAGCTCCCTGGGAGAGTCTGTTTGTTGCCATTTGCTTCTGCTGCATGTACTGCAGGGGCTGCTCTTGGCGCAGGGGTGCTGCAAGTCGTGTCTCAGTGGTCAGAGCTGTAACACTGTGGCTTCTTGGGCAGGAATGAAGATGCTTTGGAGGGATGCTGATTGCAGTGAGCACCCCCCTCTCTTTGCTGGGACCCAGAGCGGGTTTGGGCATTGCCTGCTGTAATCCGGCTCCTATGGAGCAGACAAAATCCTGACACGGATCTGCAGGCTCCTCATCAGTTCTGCAAAGGTAGCTTTCATTAGAATTTCCAGCCCTACACCAGTCACTGTCCCTACGTCTTGTGAATAGAGAACTTTCCTTAGCCAAATCTGAAATTGGATGCGAACAGTTCTAAAACAAGTCAGGCACAAATTACACTTGGTACTGAAAACAGTGAGGAAATGTGTAATTCGAGGAGAATTTTGTAGTCTGAAAGAGCCCCGTTCACTGCTCAGAAACTCAGAACTGCGTGCAAAAAATAACTTGGGTACAATACTAGTTTTTACTGTTCCACAAGGTGCCTGTAGTAGCCCTAGAGTTGGGCTGGGCATAACTCTGCGGAATCATGTTGAGTTTTTCTCCCACTCTACAGAATTCTGCGGAGTGGAACTCCGTGAGTTCCACCCACCCCTAGTTCTGAATTGCCGGGGACGATGGGGTGGAAGAAAAGTTGTCATTATACACTGCCGATATGCTTCCATATATTACAGACCCAGCATGCAATATTCCAGTACTCTTCCAGTTACTGGGAGAATATGGGGCCCACTCAGGGTATATGATAAACTTGGGCAAGTCAGTGCTTTATAATCCGCATGACGCACAGGCGACACTGCCACTTCTGCAAGGCTTCAGGGAGGCTGAAGACGGTTTCAAATACCTTGGGTTATTTGTCATCACAGAAAGAGTTGTGCTTCAGTCATAATATAGGGAGGGTGTTGTCGGACTTTCAAGCTGACGCTGCCAGGTGTAGGGCCTACCCCTTTTTTTGAGGGGACGGGCAGACCTCCTTAAAATGATCACACTCCCCAAACTACTGTATGTGCTCCAGAATACAATATTATCCGGTTTACCAGACAGTTTTTTTTTACCAAGGTCAATGGGGACTTGAGGACCCTGCTGTGGGATTGGGGACACCTGAGAATATCGCTCAAAACATTACAGCGTACTCAACATAATGGTGGGCTTGCTCTTCTGGACATAGAAGGATACTTCTGGGTGGCACATTTAAAAAACATTAATAACTGGATCTATGCCCCACAGGACCACCCGACATTCAGACTCTATGTAATTTGCTAGAATGTAGAACACACCTACATTTTCTGTATAGAGGGAAAGGGTCTCAGATGTTGCCACAGGCAACATGGGTTGCACTGATAGTTTGGGAAGGGCCACGAAGACACTTGGTTAGGCCCATAAGTTCACAAGAGAAACACCTCTTTGGAAAGGGACATGGCGGGAGATAGCTTCGAGGTGGGGGACCTTATGCCCTTCTCCTCACTACAGAGGGAATACTAACTACACCCACTCCAATTCCTAAAGTACACCCAACTCAGACATGCATGGCAGGCCGAGGGACTGGCAGGGACTGAGATACCTGAAAATTCCCCCCTTGAGGGCTGTATCTTGATGGAAGAACTGGAAAGGTGTGCAGTCTCCACCACATATCAAACAATCAATAACAATATGTCAGATATATTGGGCATGCAGCAAGAGAGGTAGCAGAGAGACATGGGTGAATTGGAAGATATTGATTGGGAAGCATCGCTGATGCACCTTGTGAAGTCACCATCAAGTCCTGCCTTTGCCTGATGCGATTCAGAATTTTTAATAGGATTTATTATGACCACTGTAGGCTACATACAAGGGGGAGAGCAGCTACCCCAGTCTGTTTGCGATGTGCAGATACTATAGGTTCCTTTAGGCACACCCTTTGGGAATGCCTCATATACAAAGCTACTGGAGGACGATTATCCAGGAGCTCTCAAATGTTCTTGAGGTGACAACCTGCAATTTGTTCTGTTGGCGAGCCCAAATGATGTTGATATACTGTGTTTTAAACTTGCATTTAGTGCCCTGGGCTTAGTGGTGGCCAAAAGAGATGTGGCTCAATATTGGGGAGCTCCCGAGGTACCTTCCATACAGGAATGGAGACGTGGGATAGACCTCTACATTTCAGCAGAGAAAGTGACATATCGCAGAAGAGGTTGTCCTTGTAAATTTGATAAGATCTGGGGTTTGTGGAGAGCCTGTTGTGGGCTGGGTCTGCAGGAGAAGGCCCTGATGTATCAACCAGCCTCACTGCCAGTCAGTCTGATGTGCTATAAGATATGTATTGCCATGCATGAAGTGTGTGGTTTTTCCATTTAATACATAAATGTCTATCCTCAGATTGATGCTCTTGCTTTGATGTGACACTGTACACTTTTCTCAGATTTATGTGGCCAATGGTGCTCGTTGCACGTGAGCATAATGCCTTCTTTGGTTTGTGCATTAAAATGAAAAAGAAAAACATTTAAAAAGAAAAGATTAAAGAACCTATAGTATTTGTCCTATTCATAATACAATTTTAAACTGACGATAAACCTTCCGACACACAAACAAACACTTTCTCACAATAAGAGCTTTAGATTAGCCTGTCTAGCAGGACCGGCTTTAAGGCAGTGCGACCCATGCACCTGTCACTGACCTTGGGAGGACTGTATTTAGAAATAACATGGGTCTAAAAGCTCCTGCTGCAGAGTTCCTTGTATTTCCAGCACTTTTCAGGCAACAATAAAAATGTCAAGACAACGCTGGTGATTAATGTTCCTGCTGGAGCCAGATTAGTGTTTGTCTAGACGGAGTTCTGATTCATCATAAAGTAGCAAAGACGGTTAATATGCCTTCTGCAAAGAATGTGTATCATGCAGATCACAGAACTGTATTTTATGGTGATAGTTCAGTGGGTTACTGCTTTTGTCACAGAAATTCTTTTGTCACTTGCAGTTCATCAGTTACAATCCTGATATAACACAGTGATCTATGAACTATCACAAGAAAGAGCTGTATTCAAACTGCATGGTATATGTTAGAACGTTATGTTTTTCCCCAAGTCTTTCATTCCCCTAAGGGCATAAATACATTCTTATTAGTAAAGCCAACCCCAACGACTGGGGTATGTTTTAAATCCTGAGTTTGTGCTCTTTAAATATACTAAAGGATGGCATGTTACTACTACACCTGTAATCCTCATTGTCTTACGAAACATTTCCTATAGTCCAAAGTGGGGGCGAGAATGCATTTTTCGCTAAAATAAATAGAGCTAAATGTACTCTTGGGGTCAAATTTTCACCCAATGAACTACCGGCATATAGTGCTATTTTTCAAAATGGGTACAAGGATGTATTCTGTCCTGAGAAATAGTGCTCTATTCAGCAAAACATGAATAGCGAGCCCGGGCAGGCGCTTGCTAAACGTGCTCTTGTGGTAGGATTGTTTTTCCCCCAAATTACTTTTAACTACACGAACAGGAGTAATCGCATTTTTATCAGTAATCCTGCATCAAAGGGTAACGCAGATTCACCATAATTACTCTGATTACTCCAGCATAATTGAAATTCTGCCCAGGTCTAGTTCATTGTCTCTGTATAATGTGTGAGTGATGTAAAGTGCTTGGAAACCTTACAATGGTATGAGTAATGCTATAAAACAAATTAAATGCATGTGAGAAAGGGGCTATGGAGAGATGAGGGGCACTGTTGGAGGGTGGTAGTGAGGGAATCTGTTGAGAAGGATGTCTTTGGGGGGGCTCCAAAGACGTTTGTTGCACCTGGTGTCACCAGCACTAAAGCCGGCCATGCTGTCTATCACCATTTGTTGCTGGCAAATGTGCACACCTATGATAAGGGTGAGGGGTTTGAGTCCTTTTATACAAAATTTAGTAGCTAGTTGTATATAAAGACAACCACTCTAAGTAGAGTATTTCTTTACATAAAGAGCTACCTAGCCTTTTTATTGCCATGAAAATTATGCACTAATATAATAACAAGTACAACCATTTACCGCAACTGAACCGGGGTATTGGTAATATTAAAAAAACAGCTGTTCCAATTGGAGTAAGTATCTCTTTTTGCATATACCTTACAAATCAATTACAGGTATTAGAGTTCATCAATCAATTTGTGCGAAGTCGTTATTAATTTCTGTGGAACAAATGTTCTATGCAATAAAGAAGAACACAGACCCCCACACAAACATAGACTAAATACTTGGCCTTTTCTTCACTTCCCACAGATGAATATTTTTTCTTCAAACAAAGTGCTGTAAAATGAGTGGTATTGTGCAGAAGCCGCAGTGCTCAGAAGTGTGATATTAAACGCATGAATATATGAAAGCACTGGGTATGCCCAACATTGATGTTGTTCACTTATACAACAAAGAGATTCCTCTCAACATCAGTGTCCAAGGTATTCTTGAGAAATAAACCCAAAGTCAACCAGGGGTGTTGTGTCAATGTTTCGTCCTGTAGCGATTATGCAGGTCTCATCAGGATAATGACCATCTGTCTATGCACCTCTGGGAAGAAGGAAGGTGCTTAGCGATGTTTCAACATGAATTAGCAATAGGTAGCTCCTTATGAGGTTGTGTGCCATACACACGGGATCACTGACAAAACATCGACTCCTATAATATTGACATACAAAATTATTGAGTCACTAATATCGTATACAAAAACATTCACACCCAATACACAAAACTAAAATAACAGAAATATCAATAAAATAAAATACTCAAATAAATTATCAGCTACAAAAATATCGACAACAAAAAATAGAACGCAAAAATATCGATAAAAATTAAAATAACATGTAATACAACAAAAATATCGATATGCATAATATCGACAACACAAACATCGATAAAATACATATTAACTATACAAAAAAATTACTTTTAAACATAAAAACACATTCTTTTCAATACTATAATCTAATAACATATTTCAAACATTAAAACAAACACTAACAAAAATAAATACAATATCACTAAAACTAAAACACATATATACTTAAAAAATCAAATTGAAATAAATACACAAACACTACAACATAAATAAATATCACCACTATCAAAAATAAACAGACATATATATAACATATTTAAAAATATATATATCATTTATTAACGCATACATTTTAATTAAATTACTAAATAAAAGAAAAACAAACATTAAATAAACACAAATAAAATTAAACAAATCAAATTATAACTGCCAAAAAGTTCAAAAAAGCTATCTCAACCAATGAATTGAAACTACACCAACACAAACCAATAGAAAACTCTAACTAATTAAATAAACACTATAAAAGCAATCAATTAATAAACACAAAATGTACCGTGAAATGGACAAACACTGCAGAAAGGACAAAACTTTGAGAGACAGAAACAGAACAAAAAGATCTACACTACACATACAACTAAACAGAAAAAATCACATTAAAGGTAAGGACAAAACTTTTAAATAAATTAAATTAGCTTAAAAAAAGCATATAAACAGACTAACTAAAATATAATGTTTTTCTTTATATTTCATAGACTAAACTTGACTAAAACTCAAGCAATTTTAAAAATATATCCATATACTGCAATACAAGGTTGCTATTATCATCTCAACCAAAATATATGGAAGCATCTCCAAAAATCTACCCTAAGTATAGAATATGCCACAAACAGCAACTTTGCTTACCAAATAAAAGAACTAATAGCCCTGTCCTATGTAAAAACAACAGAATTAGCCAATTACTATAATGTACTTATCGAAAGTCCTTTCTACCAAGCCAATGAAGCAAAACTAACACCCTTGCTTGACTACTTTGAAGACACCTGGGTAGGAAGACTACATTGGTCAGGGTACCGAAGACAACCCAAATTCCAAATACCCTGGTGGAATGTCCATGAAAGTACCCTAGCACAAAAGCTAAAACAAATAAAGCAGTGGAAGGATGGCATAATGCCTGCCAAGCCACAATAGGAAAAGTACAACCAAATCTCTACAAACTAATAGAAGCCATTAAAAAAGAACAAAGGTATCAAGAATTAAGGCTAGAACAATCCCTCACTAAAATAGGCCCTAGACTTAGTAAGCAAACAAAAACAATGAACGAACACCTACAATAAAAAACTATACTTTACCCAAACATCAAAGGACTAGAATACATAAACACAATAGCCAAATCTATACTTTAAAAATAAAATAATAGCAAACCCCATGCAGCATTTAAAAATTACAAAACAATAAAATAACATATTTCTACGTTTTTTAAAATTAAAAGTTATAATTATGTCATTTAATAATTAAAAACGTACATAAAAATATTTGACATAATATAATTATTAAAATAAAAAAGAAACAAGGAAATGAAATGTTAACAAAAAACAATCCCCACCCATAATAATTAAAAATAACTTACAGTTTTGTCGCAGTAGATGGGCCTCAAAAACAAACAAATCCATAGCATTTAAAACAAAATACGAATCCATTAAAAATAGAATACCCAAAAATAGATGCAAAAATACAACTGCAGAAAAAAGGCTCCAGCGACGCAATCCTCTCAATAACGAAACCCTCAAAAACCCAAAAAATAGTTTTAAAAAAGAAAACGCTCCAACAAACCCGAAAAATAAAAGGAAATGTAAAAAGTTATTTGTTTCAAAGAAACAAAATAAATTTTTCTTTTAAAAAAACAAAACACGTCTTCAGCACCATAGCTTATTGAAACCAGAAACCTGCAAAAAGAAAAAAACAACACCCTCCCACATAAACACATACAAACCCACACACATTAATTACAACATCAAATACAACATAACATAATTAAACATCACATAACTAACACTATATAACACTCTACTACTCTTCAAAACCACTTCAAACCCATAAAACACTAACCTACCAAAACAACACCAAAATACACAAAAAACTACACTACCACTACCTTCCCCTACCCTAAAATTACCTTAAAAGTAAACTAAATTAATCCTACCTTAAGCGACGAAACGCAGCTCCCAACCAAGAGGTTCCGTCTTCCAAAATGACCTAAAACCAAAATAGATAGACAAAAAAGTGAGCAAATAGAAAAAAAATGGGCGCGTAATAAAAATGAAAAAAAGACTACCTCCCCGTAGACAAGAATGGAGAATTGAAAAAAAATTACTTATATATTTTTATACTTTGAAAAAAGAATTTGAAAATATAGAAAAAATGTACAAAAATTCTAAAATATACATTAAATATTAAATTATCATAAAACATAAAATATAATATTTAATATATTAAAATATATATTTCTTTGATGTACTTACTTTCAACATATAAAATTACAATAACACTATTGTGAATGTGCTAACAATATAACAATGTTTAAGTAAAAAATATATGATACAAAAATATAGGGGCTGATTATGATGGCGGTAGTAGGCACGTCCGCGGTACTGGCATTGGCGGAAAACGTCGATTTAGTTACTCCTGAAGCGGTCATCACAACCGCCATATTACAATGGGCAAGGATAGCCCATTTTCCGTCCGTCACGGTATTTCCGGATCCACCAGAAATTTCGTTCCGCAATGGTGTCGGATGGAGTCAATAGAGAAAGCAGCCGTGCGGAAGGATGTTCCGACCGCCCACCAGATCACGATGCGTCAATCAGGCCATCGTAACGTGGCAGAAAGACCAGCGCATCGGAGATGGCAGAAGCACAACTATGTAGAGAGAAACTCGAGTCAGAGACACCTCTCTACGTTCATACACATCATGGATCCTGCTCTACAAGCCCTTCCGCTGCTCTACCTGATCCACAACCAGCAAATACGACGCCGTCACGGACAACAGCAGAGGTAAGTCCAAAACATCTCCCCGCATGCAACCCCTTGACATCAACAACACACAGCAATCGCTTAGGTGTAACTTACCTGTCAACATCGGACACCCTGATGGAAACAGTTAAAGTACCCATTACTCACATTAAGGTACATTGTCACCTCAGCATCGGGGAAACCCACCTCGATAAAAATGATTCCACCTAGCATGGTCGTGGTGGTCGCGTCACAGCAGCGGTGAAGCAGTGGCCAAACTTGCCCATATGGATGTAGAAGTTCAGCACATGATTCCAGGCAAGCAAGATCCTTATATCATCCTCCAGCCGACACCCAACACAAAAGAGCTTCAAATTAGCACAACATAGCTGCTGCAAGGAGTGATGTGCAGGCACAGTGTTTATAGTGACATCTCAGTAGGCTCATTATAAAATGGATAGCAAAAGGAGTGACGGATGAGGCAAGAGTCACCTGAAAGGCACAATGGCGATCATTGCTGTCAAATCAGTGTTAGACCAGATTCAAGGAGGAATAGAGGAGGCAAGAGCAAACAAGATGTGTTTGGGGAGTTCACAGTAGTATAATAAGCTGTTGGATGAGTCAGAGAACAAAGGCAGATGACATATTAGGAGAGCTACCACTGCCACATAATCACAGTTCAGCCCACACCCTAAGAATACATTGCCAGGCTCATCACATACAATGGCAGACCATACCACATAATGACAGGCCATACCATGCAACACTGTTGAATATTTCTGACTTAAACTGCAAACTTAAAGTAAACACCAGTGTGCATTTGTCTCATATGTGTACTGCTGCGCTAAATGACCCCATGTGAGTATGTCCTGTACATCAATAACACTGACTAACCTGCCACTCCACTGTACTCCTCCAAACCATCACTCTACCTCTCCAAATGTAGCACCAACTAATAAATCTTGAATGAATGCCAAAGT
Organism: Calotriton arnoldi; assembly: GCA_963921515.1. Taxonomy (NCBI): domain Eukaryota; kingdom Metazoa; phylum Chordata; class Amphibia; order Caudata; family Salamandridae; genus Calotriton; species Calotriton arnoldi. The sequence goes on along the minus strand of CAWUFW010002568.1, from coordinate 1,439,217 downwards.
ATCATGTAGAGGCCATCTTGATAGCAGTGAACTCTGACCTAAGACCCATGACAAACCTCCTCTTCCTCACACCTGCCTTCCACGCATGTGAATAAATGTGAGTAATTGAATAAATAAAGAGTCATTGTGCAGATTACAAATCTTGGAACTGGTCAGTCTGCATGTCAACTCCTTGCTATAGCTCACAAACTCTTACTTTACCTTCTCCACAAACTATAAGTCCCCAACACTGTATGAGAACAAGTAAACTATTCAAAAGTGGAGGGACCAGTGCAGGTTATGTATGGAGAAATTAGTGGTAGCATATGTTCATGAAACGTAAGAGTTCTCACATATGACACTACACTTAGGACATCAATTAATCCATGTGTGGCACAGAGATTCAAATTGTATGAAATATATCATCAGTGCAGTATCACTGTGATCCAGCAATGCAAGTAAGGCATTGGACCAGAATGAGATGACCTGTCATTAGGCATACAGTGGCCAGCACTTAATTCGTATTAACTAATATGTCATGTGTATACCACTGGCACACCACTCATGCCTCACGGTGACCTTCCCTGACAGTCAAACTTAAAAATAACCTTCACATTTACCCCTCATCTACCTATCTACCACCTTCCCTGCTCTACACCTGGGACAATCTCTGATAAAGGTGCAAATGTACTCCTATGAGTTCCCTGCTACACAATGCTACACCCTGGTTTGTATCTCCAAATCTCTGAGCTCAGGTCAAGGATGTCTGATGTAATGCAGAACTCAAAGTAATTGCTAAATACATGTATCACAGACCTCCCCAAAAGAAGTCCAACAAGCATGGCCATGTGCAGCAAAAGAGTGGATAGCCTAATCTGCTCCCAGTCCTCACTGGACATTGATATATTTTCTCCTGTGGCCAACTGCACAGACTGCATAATCCATCAAAAGCAAATTCTCAATAAAAAAATGACACATATAACCCCAAAGTGTGTGCATCCAGACAAATCTGCCAACACTACCATAGACACTCCACCGGTTAGAAAGGGACCATGGTGTCAGTGTGCGGCCCAAGCATTCCCAGGCACAATCCTGACACGTGGCTGTTCAAAGATATGGGACATAGCACAATTGTGCACACAAAACCAGCAAATAAACAAGACTCCACATTGCCTTATGTGACATGCACACACAAAATGCACAGTACCAAATACATCTGAATGCATTTAAATGCACACACAATGTACTGTAAAAACAACATAACACACACATGGACTTGTCTGTAGAAAGACCCAATCCAGGCCAAAGACTGCATCCCTCCCCAGCAACTTCATAACATATGCACATCCTAACACATCCCACAGCAATATAAGCTGGACATCAGGGGGCCTCACACTTGTCAAGGACAATGCATCAGCCACTGACAGCAGTGCAGGCACAGTAAGCAGTGTGTGAACACCACCACAACCAGGGACAGACATATCTGAATTCACCATCATGAACAAGAACATCACAAATCATCACAGCACACAGATAATAATAATAATAATAGTGTCATTTATATAGCGCAAACAGCTATCTTAAAAACAGAGGTGTCCAGGCGCTGAGCGGAAATCAGGTATGGAAACTGAAACCTAGGAGCTATCCTTGTCTAAAGGGCCAGGTCTTCAAGATCTTCCTGAACTCAAGTTCTGTTTCCACCATGCGCATATACGATGGTAAGAAATTCCATAACATGGCAGTCCTTACTGTGAAGGACCTTCCTCCCATACGGGCTTTAGCAAAGCGAGGTACACAAAGTAAATGATGGGCGTTTCATCTCAGCGTTCGTTTAGGTTGGTAAGGACAAAGCCTATGTCTGAGATATCTCGGTCCATTGTTGCGCATGGCATGAAAAGCTAAGGTCAAGGACTTGAACTCTATCCATTTTACTACCGGGAGCCAATGAAGATGCCTAATATGCAGGGAGATGTGATGGCGGAACGGCGCCCATCTGATGAGTCTTGCTGCTGCTTTTTTAACCATCTGAAGTCTGTGGATTAGGAACAACGGTAGCCCTAAGTACAGACTGTTTGCATAGTCCAGCTGGGAGGTCACAGTAGCAAGAACTACTACCCTGCGGCTATCCTCCGGTAAGAGGTGCAGGAATTTCTTTAAGCTTTTCAGTTTCCCGAAACAGGACGAAGAGATGTGACAGATTTGAGCTTCAAAGGATAGACCAGAGTCCCATTTGATGACCAGATTCCTTGCCGTCTTTGCTGTAATTGGAGGTGATCCCAGCTCAGCTGGCAACCATAGTCGTGTGGGCAGGGGAGAAGGCTAGCCAAAGAATAGGACCTCCGTCTTAACCGCATTCAGCTTCAGTTTGTTATTGTTCATCCAGCAAGCGATGTCCTTTTGACACCCCGTTAATCTAGCAAATGAGTCCTTAGAGTGGTCTTTGAATGAAGACACCAGCTCGGTGTCATCTGCATAAGAGACTGCCTTCACTCCCCAGGTGGCAATGAGAGTGAAAAGTGGCACCAGGTAGGTGTTGAAGAGTAGGGGGCTTAGGGCCTAGCCTTGTGGAACACCACACCACAGAGGCTTAGGGGTGGATTGATGCGGTTGGAGAAAAACTATTTGAGAGGGGTCTGTGAGGTAGGACTGGATCCATGTAAGAACTGCTCCCCTCAATCCCATCTGCTTGAGTCTGCCCAGAAGAATAGGGTGTGCAACTGTGTCGAAGGCAGCTGACAGATCCAAGAGGATCAGTGTCACAGATGCTCCAGCGTCCACCGACAGATCACTTCCCACCCAGGATGGGTGGCAGTGCCTCAGCAAACACCCAGCCACTTTTGCTATCACCTACTGCTCCAAAACTCAGGCAAACACATATGCATGGGACAAGACTAGAGGACTGTGCCGTAAAATCATCACAGGATTACCCATGCAATTAAGTAGACTCAAATAGCACATTTCAAATTGGGAAACAGTGCTGAGGGGCACAATGGTTTGAGACGCAAATCATTCTCCCACAGTATAGTGTCACACTATGGAGTGGTGGGGAGGGTCAAACACTGGCATGGAGTAGAATATTGTTGAGTGAAGTGGTGTATACAGGAGTATTGTACAGGTGAGGAGTTTACAGAGCAATAGGAAATAATGGAGTATCTCACATTGTGTAGGCCTCAAATGTTCTTCTTGTGACTCTAGTGTCATACAGTGGTCACAGGTACATTGTAACAGCACCCAGTAGAGTTACAGAGATTGGATTTGTGTACAGGACTGGTATGTATTTGAATACCACATAGTGGAGTAGATAAAGTGTAATGTGACATCAATGTATGGCAAAAGTCACTTATTAGATATGTTTTCCAGTCAGTCAGCACAGTGAGAACAAAGGTAAGCAAGAGCTATGTCTGATCTCAAAACTCCCACCTCACACATTGGAGTGACACACTCTGCATGCTCACAAATGATGTGGCCCACAAGTAGGTGTACCCTAGGACTGCGAGGTCACACTGACACACTGCACATTTCTCCGGCAACAACTTCAACATGTGCACACAACCACCTGCATGTGTCTGAGCATGTAAACAAACAGGCACTCATAAACTGGATCGTACATGTGTGAAAGGGTCATGCTCAAGGGCACATACACAATAATACATCAGCTTTTGACATGACAATCACACTGCATGAGTAGTCAAGTGCACACATGTAAATGTACCCATGTGACTACGAAGCCACACCTATCCAAGATAACTTCACAACTACACTGGTGTGTACACATCAAGATAGATCCCTCACATATGATGCACCCTGTCCACTCCTCAAGTCATCATGTAAATCTAAATAGCTGTTGGTGATGTAGAGGATCCAAATATGACATGTGTACAAAAGTAGAGCCCCTACAAATTAATGTAGAGTACAGGAGTAGACCATCACAGATAAGCATCATGGCCCCATTAACCCTCTGACTCAATAAGCATATTAGTTGCTGCAACCTTTGGGAACACCTGCAACAGCAAATCTAGTACATGCCACTGTGAATGTTGCATTCAGTGCATGGAACAGATGATCCTATACACATACATTGTTCTGCATCATTAGCAAGGCCTGTGACAAAGCTCTGAACAAAAATATAACTTTAATACATAAATTCTGCATCTGTAAGAAAAGTGGCAAACATAAAGGCCAATGGCCTGTCCAAAATAGAGTCCTTACTTGTGTGCATGAAAACGTGCACTACAAACTTGCAACACAGTCCACTGCCATGGAAATCTCCCCTGGATAGGGGCATCAAATGGGCAGTTCAGGATTCGCTCAGGGAGGATTTGGGTGGGAAGGGTGAGTCTGGTTCAAAATTGTTGAGAACTGGAACTGGGAGGGGTAGACTGTCTGGGGTAGTGGGAGGACTGGACCTGGGAGGGGGGGAACTGACTGACGCAGTGGGATCACTGGATGTGGGAGGCTGAGGGCTGGCTGGACAAGGTAGAGTCGTGGCACGGGGAGGTGGAAAAATGCTGGGGGGAGGCTCAGTGGATGATGTTGTTTCACTTGTTTGAGTATCCGATATCACTAAGCGTTTTGTGCCAAGGGAGAAGTGAGGTGGCCACAATAGCTCCTTCTTCCCAGAAAGTGGTGCAGGTGGTGGTGCTTCTTTCCGGGGAGATTTCCCAGATCTGGTGGTACGCTCTGGGGGGGGGGGGCTTTTTCCACTGCCTCTCCTGTTGCGGGTGTACTTTTGCCTCTTTGGTCTTGTGGCCATGCTTCTCAGGGGGGGTGGGAGTGGAAGCTTTGGGAAACCTAGCCCTCTTAACTCGGGGGGAGGGCAGTTGTGGCAGGCATCAGGTCCAGGGCAGCAGGGGAAGTGTTAGGAAGGATTTGTGATGAGGTGTGGGGATGGGAGGGCTCTTGGAGGGTGAGGAATCTGAGGTATGCAATGTGGATGTATGTTTTTTGCCTTTATGTTTCTGAGGGTCCTGTGATGGTCTTGTTGTTGTGCAGTCATGTGTGCTTTTTGTGTGCTTTGGGGATTGTGTGTTGTGTCTGTGTCACTTTGAGTGGTGTTGTTGTGTGCTGCGTGTGGATGACTGCGTGCATGAGTGCTCTAGTGTGCGTGTGCTCTGGTCAGGTGGGGACACTGGGAAGGTGGTGGTAGAAGGGACAGGAGCTGGACTGCGAGGTTGGTACTACTGAATGGCTGCCGTCACTGTGCAGGTCAAAGACAAAGTTCTCAATGAATGCCCTCCAGGAACGCAACAACCTGTGACAACTTGGAGGGCATTCAGGAGTGCAGTCTGACCCACAGACAGCTGCCGCAAGATGTCTATGGCCTCCACACTGAGGGCAGCAGGGGAGAGAGGGGCAGGAGCAGCGGTGCCTGGGGGGAAGGAGACTCTGCCCTTCTTAGGGTTGTGGGCCCGGATGCCAGTTTGGGGAGCAGCAGGGAGGGTGGACACAGGACGGGGTGTGGTGGACGAACAAACAGATGTCAAACTTCCTGTGGCCGCCAACACCGTGGAGTCACTGCTGGAGTGTGAAGATGTTGAGCTAGGTGTTTCAGGCCCGGACTCCTCCAGGGCACTCCTGTCCCCCTCCGAGGCGCTGGTCCCCTCAGTGTCGCTGTACTCCCTGGGACCACTAATGCCAGCTGCTTCCCCAACAGTGTTGGGCCCTCTACTTCCCTGCCCTCGATAGATGCTGTAAGAGACAGAGACATAGGTTCAGTAAAAGGGTCTCCTTACAAAGATGATATGAAATACAAGCAGAATTCATTTGACTTAAGACCCAAAATTTACTTGTACATGTACTACCTGCATAAGCCCAATCTTTTGCCTGATCACATGATGTATTGACACATGTTCTTTGGACGTTCATGCTCCATGATTCCAAATTGCTGTGCATGTGTCAACATTTCAACATCACATCCTATTGTGTGTAAGACACACCTACATGCCTTTAGTTAAGAGAGCTACACATTCAATTCTGTTGTGTTTCTCTCACTTGAAGTATGAGTTTACAAAACACCATAAATACAAACTGAAACATGACAATTGTTAAGTGACCTTACATCCTTTCATCCAATTATGTTGGTACTGCAGCACAACTACTGCTGAACATTGATAACCGATTTTTAGATGCATCAATGACGCAGTGCACACCACAAATATCTCAATGCACCCTAACATGATGCTCACTGCTGTGTACTGCCAGTTGATGTCTTTGAGACTTACACCCCTGTGTATTTTACATGGGCACATTTTAAGGGATAAACTGCTACGAAGCAACATGTACTAATGTTGACAAAAAGACAATGCACATTAGCACGACTAGGGCAATGTGACACAAAGGACTTGCATGTTGTGACATGTCACATACCAACATTATTTCAATCTCAGGGCAAGCCGTCAATGATCCAAGGCATCAGAGTGCCTTTTGTAGATGAAGCTTTGAGTGGCCTCCATAAGGACAGGCACTGCGTTCTGCTGACTGCTGACACCCAGGACACATCAATGTCACAAGAGATCACTCACTGTAGCAAACCAGTAGACACAACTTGACCATGCACTGATGCATATGTACACCCCCACACATAGTAAGTACTGCCACTCAGAGTGACATTGGCTTTTTCCATCAAAAGTTACAGTATAACACCCTATCAAATACATCACAATTTGCCATACACACTGATCACATACAACCATGTTAAGCCCTAGTGCAAATACAATCTCCCAATAGCCATGTTTATCTCCATAGCTTCAACTTTCCACTGTCTAACCATCACAAAGACATGTTGCCATGTGCACAATGAGCAAATGCAGATCATCCAATGCATCACCATCTACACCATCAGCGCCTGTGTGCAGTTGCTGTCATTGTGGCAGGGAATGACATTATGTGATGTCATGCTGCTGGTATTTGCCTAAATGTGCCGCTGCGATGCTGTCATCTGTATCATTTTGCTGTACACCACCCATGGGACAGGTGCAACCTCTGCTAACTCACTGCACCCTGAGTCCACATTTTTCCATGTCTTAATCCACTTGCACATCATCAAATGAGTCACAATATTGTGGAAGCCACACAGCAACACAAGGCTGACAAGTGTACTGTGCTAGACACTTCACACTACTTCTTTTCCTGTGTAGGAATGGCTCAGTTCAAACACCATTTTCCAGATGGAACATGCAAACATGTCAAGATGATTTGCACTGACACTGGTCATGTATTCCCTACTTGGGAATCCAACTGTTGCACACATGCAGAACCTCATACCATTGCCACTGAGGCAACTTTGAACCGATTACATCACACTAGAGACATCTCAGAGGTTCCTGGGTTGCTCATGGCTGGGAGTAATGCAGTCAGTCATGCACCAAGTCACACTTAGCCCAAAACTCACCCCCAACTTGCTGCTGTTGGGCCCTCAAGCATCCATCCAGATCTGGCTGTGTCACTGCCAGGATGCGGGCCAATAGTGGGGACATGGTCCTGCGTGCCAACCTGCCACTTTGAGGGAAAATCCCCAGCATCATTTCTGCAACGTTTTTGCTTAGGCAGCAGATGTCATCCCACCTCTTGTGGCAGTGAGTATGGCGCCAGTTAGAGACCAAAAACTCACAAAATGGGAAGGACTAACGTGTAAACTAAAATTCTGAACAACCCAATTTGGACATTCAGAAATGCTATTCTGGTTCAGTGCTATTCCCTTAGGAAGGAAAACCCAAAAGGTTGTAAATACTGCTTCATCATTGGGCCGCTGAACACACCCTGGCTCAGACCAATGCTCAGGGTAGAGCGCATATTTTTAATATTTTTAAAGAGAGCAATTTTCTCTTGGAAAGGGATCCCACATGCAGGGAAAAAGAAAAGTATTAAAACTGTCTAAGTGGCATGCCCTACCTAATTATATTCTTGGGCCACCCTTGACAGGGTTAAAAAAGTTTTTGGAGGGTATATTGGAGAAATTATGTCTCCATTTCCCTCACTGCCAATATCAACATGTTTCAGCCTCTTCGCACTGCCCAAAAGGGTCTCAGGCCTTCTTCAGGATACAGATCCCTCTATTTTGAATAATATTCTCCCTATCTGTAGGTATTTCCTATATTTTAGGGATAAAGAATGTTGGCAATACTTGCCTACTTGTCAACACACTCTGGGCTTGTTCCCGAATTTCACCATTGCCGATTTTAACTCGGGGTCTGAGTAGGAACGTTCTCCTATAGTCACACTTTCGTCAAGGAGTAACATCTCCGTACCAGCAACTCGCGACCCTTCGATGGTTGAGACCCCCAGGGCCCGCACCTTGTGGGCGATGACCCTCCATATAGCCTTACGCTGATGGACTTTGAGCTGTAGTCATGGGAGACAAGATAAAATCTTTGTAAACAGTATGTCATGGACCATTGTGTGCCAGTCCAGAAGCATTTATACACATACCACACACATAGATCAATGGACAGCAGAGTCTATAGACCATGTCACATACTACACTCTGAGCAAGCTTGATGATTACAATGCTACCATCTATGAGGATGGACCGTCTACCTGGGCATCTCATACACATGCAGAGGGCGTGCACTTAAATCATGGTGAAACAGGGCTTCATCTGTGATGCATGATGTGAGTGAGCCTGACAGGCAATATACTGTAATTGATACCTAGTGGTAATACTCACTGTGTCTAACACTACACACCCCTTAATGTCCAGGACCATTGCATAGCTACACGTGTTATGGATGTCACGATAAAGTACCTGACACTACATTCTCTCACTCATGTGACAAGGTGTAGGCCTGTCTTGTGTACTCTTCATACTTCTATATGCTTCTTCATAAATAGAAGGGTGCACTACTCATATGTCTTGCCAAGTCCTTTGTGTGATGTGGCCTTGATACATTGTGCATTCACAGGACAGGCCTTGGGGGTTTTTACAGACACAAATTGTGATCCATCACAAGATTCACATGCATGTAGAATGATAATGATGACACAGTGCATACACATGTGAGACTCTACACATAATGGCACCAAAACAAGTATGACATGTCCACTGTACATATAGCAGATGTGTGAGAGGTGAGTTACCACTAATCTAGACAGATACAGGCCTTGAACTCTTGTGCAGACTGGACTCATCTACATAGTGTCACTGTCAAATCATTACACCCACTTATCTGTACCCTCTGCCCAATCGACAGGTACTATCTCCCTAATGATTAGAAGTAAACTTACTGAAGTATTTTGTGACATTTCACAGGGAATATGTGTACAAAGTAACAATTGCTCCAGTCATCAGTGTAACTGTACTACTGCTAAACTTCGTTATGTACAATTCATCATTGCATGCAGTCAGGGATCATGGGGAATAAGGCTCTACACACCATTACTGTGAAGTCTTTCTGCTAGGCAGAGTCCCACACATTTATATTACCCATTCAGAGAACAATATGTGTGATGTAAGTGTCCAAGGGAGCTGCACCAGTGACAATGGTGCCATCCTCCCCACATACTCAAGTGTAACAACTTGTACGTCATGTATGGGCCATGCAGATGTCAAAATCTAAAGGCATTAACATTGGCTTGCACTCTGAGGCACATACTAGTGTCCAGTTACATTGGGTGAGCATTCTAATCACTCAAAAGAAGTTACACATTCACTTACCAGTACCTCTGGAGCACCATATAGCCGCCTGTACTGGCCAAGGACCTTGTCCACCAGGACCTCCATCTCCTCTGTGGTGAAGGGATGGACCCTTATGTTCTCAGTACGAGCCATGACTGGTTCCAGAGATGAAGTACATCAGCAGATGGTGTGGAGGAATGACAGGCAGCAGAGTCTGTAGGCAAGTGACAAGTATGGCCATTTCACACACTTATATAGGCCCCTAGGATTGTTTCAGTGTTATTCTGCTAATGCAATTGGTCCGCCTTGGTCGCATTATTCAATTGGGGCCAATGCCTGTACCCGCAGTGGCGGAGCACGCCTACCGCAACGTTCAAAAATGAAAGGTGCTATCGCGATGGCAGTTCCCATTGGCTGCTATGTTATTCGCATAGGCGGTGTCACACCGCGGGGGTCAGAATGTCTCCACCACTACCCTGCATTATTCAATTGGGGCCAATGCCTGTACCCGCAGTGGCGGAGCACGCCTACCGTGACGTTCAAAAATGAAAGGCACTACCGCGATGGCAGTCCCCATTGGTTGCTATGTTATTCACATGGGCGGTTTCACACCGTGAGGGTCAGAATCTCTCCACCGCTACCCTACATTATTCAACTGGGGCCAATGCCTGTGCCCGCAGTGGTGGAGCACGCCTACCGCAACGTTCAAAAATGAAAGGCACTACCGCAATGACAGTTCCCATTGGCTGCTATGTTATTCGCATAGGCGGTGTCACACCGCGGTGGCCAGAATGTATCCACCGCTACCTTGCATTATTCAATTGAGGCCAATGCCTGGACCCACAGTGGCTGACAGCTACCGCACATGTAAACACATTGTGCATTTGCATTCTCGATTTGCAAATTGCATCACTGATCCCAACACAATTTTCAAAAATGAAGTACACCTTGTAAAGGGATTGGAGAGTGTGACATTTTACTTTAGTCTACCCACACATGTAATGGAAGTACACATGGGATCAAATGCATTAGTATATCCGTCATCACGGGTCATTTTCATCCATGTGGGCATGTATATACATTTCCTGTGGATTTGTGTTTCATTGTTGGGAATATGGAAATGTGTGTAATGCAAACTCCTCCCACATTCATGATGGTCTGCCCACGTAAGATGCATATATTTCTGTACACAGTGCTGCATATTAATGAAGTCTTGTCCAGCTTACACTCACTGGTAGCATTTTGGTCTGCTGTTTTGTTTTGTGGGATTCAATGTAGAATTTGTGCAGTGACAGCAGCTAGATACAACTCTGCATTTGTACTGTTTGCCACATGTGCTGTGTCATCTACCCACAGGGCTGGGTACACATGGTTTAGCAGTGTACCATATGCCTGACACATAGGCTAATTTTGATTTGACAGTAGTTGGTATTTTCACCCTGGCTACCTAATTGACTACAGGGGATCAAGGTGTCTATGCATGTCACTTGTGCATTAAATGGATTCAACAGTTCTGTCAATGTTGTGGTTGTGTGAGTCATTCTGTAAGCTGTTAACCACATCTCATCTTTGACTCTTTTCACACGTGTCTCCTGCCAGATCACGATGGAGAAGACCACCTGTGTATAGGCCTTTTCCAGACCTGTTGACAATGGAGGATACAGACATCATAAAGAAATTCCATCTCAATCGCCTTACCCTTCAAGAGCTATGTTCTCAGTTGGAGCCCCATTTAAGGCCTCACAGAAACTATCCAACAGATTTATTTTTTATTTTAATTTTTTTAATTTCTTTATTGAAGCACAATATGCATACAAACACAGGCAATAAATCGATATACTGGCAATGATTGTGATGTATACTTGTACAGTAGTAATATCAATTTTAAGAATTGGAGAGACAAAACTACACCCTTCACCCAATCCCCACCCCCATCCCAACAACCCTGTAGCCTAACAAGACGGTGAGAAGCAATACTTCTGTATACAGATCAATGTGCAATACATAACTAAAACATATCATGACATTGGTGCAGCATTGCCACTACCAACAGGCAAGCATTTACAAGTTACACCAGATCAGGGTGCTCAAGTAGATGCACAGTAAGTGGCGCCCAGAAGTCTTTAGGTCTGGAGGCTGAAGGTAATTCTTCAGCATATACATTTAATTGCTCCCTGCAGAACACAAGATCATGAATCCATGTAACTATTGTGGGCACTGCTTCGGAGTTCCAATGCATTGCAACAGCCCGTTTAGCAAACAGGATGGCAACTGCCACTATACGTTAATTTGCTTTAACAATCCCAGCAGGCAAACCTCAGGTGTGCAGCTAATCACTTCCATCGTCATGTCCGTGAGGACATCCGTCACCCTCCGCCAGAACTTTAGAATACCAGGACAACCGCACGCCAGGTGTAAAAAGTCAGCTCCAGCTTGGCGGCACCTAGGGCATCGATCATCAACCCGCAGCCCAAACTTTAACAATTTCACAGGGGTATAGTAGATTTGGTGCAAGTATTTAAAATGAATAATTCGAAGGTTGCAATTAGCTGTTAAACGCCCTGTTAATTTGCAACATTCAACCCAGTTTTCTCGTGACATGGGGGCCTCGAGTATAGCATTCCATTTTTCCCACGCGGGTGAGTGGGAAAACTCATTTTTTCTCTGAGAGGCGTCATACAATTTAGAAATTAGTCCGCGGCTCTCCCCCATTTTTAATACAACTTGTAGTGCTTTTAACCCTCTTGGCTCCTGTGGGAAATCTGGGTATAGAGTGTGCACTGCAGCCCGCAATCTAGCATATATGAAACCATGCATGGCCTTATATATTTGCCTGCCCTGGAACTCACTCAAGGAGAGAAAGGCACCACTATGGTACATGTCCCCTAATTTCGCCCACACTTCGTAGGATATTCAACGCCCCACGCTCACATGCCACAGAAATGTCAGGATGAGCGGCAATTGGCATGTCTGGGGCATAGATCTGCTCTAATCCAGCCCTCTTCACAAGAGCATGCCATGCCCAGACAGTGCACCCAACTGGATTAATTTCTCTCCTATGCCTCGCCTCACCCTTGCAGAAGACCATAGCAGTTAATGGCGTCGGGTGTGCCGTGTCCGCCTCAACCGCCAGGTGCGGCATATATTTCTGTGGGAAGTACCAATAATGTGCAAACTGTGCCTGTGCACATAAGTAATAGAGCCTCAAGTCAGGGACTTCAAACCCCCCATAATGCCAATGTAGCCCAACTGCACCTAGGCTGCTTGCCAGCACAGACCAATGACAACAGACAGGTCTGCAGTGTTTTAAAAAACGTTACATTCAATTTCAAAGGGACATCAACAAATAAATAGAGCAACTTAGGTAGTATTGACATCTTTACAACCGCAATTCTATTGGCTAGCGATACAGGCAATCGCGTCCAGCGAGCAACCTGTTCGGTAATATTAGAAACTGCACGGCCATAGTTCATAGTGAGCACCACCTCTGGATTCTTATGCACCCAGACCCCTAAATATTTAACCGGTTCAACTGACCATGAGAGAGGGAAGTCAAGCGCTAGTTCTTGCATGCAATCTGTTAAGGGTATAATTGTAGATTTAGCCCAGTTAATGCCCAGCCCCGAGTGTGATTCAAATGCGACATGCTCTCGCAGGATAGTTACCAGATGAGCCGCAGGGTCTTTAACGTATAGTAACATATCATCAGCGTACAATGATATTTCAATCGGGCGCTGTCTGAATCCCAAGGCTGCTTCCGCATGTTTCTGCCACATCTTACAAGTCAACAGCTCTAGCGCTAAAGAGAATAGCATAGGGGAGAGCAGGCAGCCCTGCCGTATGCCTCTGCATATTGGAAATATATCTGACACCCAGCCATTTACCCGCACTCTGGTGAACGGTTGTGTATATAATAAAATAATCCACGTGAGGAAAAACTGCTGCATCCCCATTCTCTGTAAAACCACAAACATGTACCCCCATTTCAGTGAGTCGAAGGCTTTTGCCATGCCAAGTAACACGGCCACAGCAGGTGTATCGGGGTCTAACTGGTGTATTACCGCAAATATTGTATGCAGATTATGCACCGTGGAGCGTTTGGGAACAAAGCCTGACTGGTCGCGAAGTACCAAATTAGGAATCAGCGGCTGAAGTCTGCATGCGATCATTTTCGCCAATATCTTAGTATCAATATTTATAATAGACAACGGCCTGTAAGATTCACATTTATTTGCAGGTTTATCCGGTTTCAACAAAGTGACCAGTAAGGCTTCCCTAAGAGACGGGGGCAAGGAACCTTTCTCATAGGCCTCCACAAACACTTTTAACAGCTGTGGGGCTAGTACATCCAAATATGCTTTATAGAATTCACTAGGCAACCCATCCAGCCCCGCTGCTTTACTAGTAGGCAGAGATGCTATAGCCAGTTTGACATCTTCCACGTCGAAGGGTTGTATCAAATATTCACGTTGACCATTGGAGAGCCACCCCAGCGCAATATCTTCCAAATACTCATTAATTACCTCACTAGGATTGGATTGTCCATCCCCATTTAGCTGGGAGTAAAAATCAATAAAAACTCGACTGATCTCGGGGGTAGAATTTGCATCAAGCATCAAGTAAATTTATTTTACCCATTTGACAAATACTGATCTTGTATATATTTTGTATTATTGACCACGTTATTATTTCCTATTGTGCCGTTCACGCTGTGTCCTTCACCCTAGTGTCACTGCGCCGTCCACTGTCACTTGCACGTTCAGTGCACACTTGTATGGTTTGGTCACTGTTTATTTAATTATATGGTAGTGCTGATATAACTACTTATATATATAAAACTTTGTTCCTTTCACCAATCCTGTTGTGGTCTCCCTTTGTTCCCTCCCTTGTGATATATGCTATTATCCTGAATTGCCATTCTCGAATGATTTCCAGTTGAGACATTGTTGTTTTGATACATACTTTACCCGGTCTCACCTGGGTTAATGGGTTTACTCCTGTAATTTTTTCCTTGAAAATCAAACAGCAAGTAAGGTACGCACAACTACCCCTGGCCGTGAAGCAATTGGAGAGCCAGGGTTCAATGCGCACTTCAACCAGTCAAAAACCATAGAGCAGAGAGTGAACTACTCCCACGTGCACTGCTGGCACCACTGAACCCACCACTTTCGCAGACGGTATGTCACTGGGCCCCCACACGTCAGAGTCTGAAGGCCGAATTAACTCTCTATCACTGTAAGGCAGTAGTATCTCCACTCTAGACCATGCAGTGCCGATTGGTACTCACAATGTCATGCCTGGGGTAGGACTGGGGCTCCCCCTCACTGTATACTTTAGAGTGACCAGACCGGTAATTCCCAGCCACCGGTGACCGTCAGCCAAGGTGTGGGCCCTCTACCGTCCGGAAAGAATGCAGGTTTACTTTACTCTCCCCAGAAGGTGTGTCAGATAATAGTCGCCTGCTGTATGCTCCACATTACACCAGATTGTTGAGCATCGAGCAATAAAAAGCAGCACACCTCTCCTCAAATGAGCCAGCAGCCAGTCCGTTCAGACCACAGCCGCCGCAGTGTCCTACAGAGCGCGCGAGCGGGGTGGTGGAGAGATCAATTCCCTGCTCCGCACCACATGCAGCCGAGGCCCGCACTTCACCACCGGCCCAGTCCCCAGGGCAATGGCAGCACACAATTCAGTCCGCGGCGCACTGCAGTTTAAATCTTGAGTGCACGCCGCTCTACAACGAGCGACCCAGCGCCAAGGGTAGCCCCGACACCGGGCCCCCGAGAAGCGGCAAGATCACCGCCAATCAACAATGCAGGATCTTCCGGTCCGATGGGAAAGCCCAACAGTCAACCAGCTCACAGGTACTGCTCCAGTTAGTGCTTCCACTCACTGTGCCAATATACTTTCGCCATCTGAGCAGATCAACTGCTCGTCGTCCATGAGTTCAGCCAGTCGGGCATGCGTAGAAAGCGCTATCTCTGTCCGCCGCACCTCACTTGCCCGGAGCGGTAGCCATCTTGCGCTCTTCCCCTTGCAATCCTTAACGCAGCGATCCTCGACTTCCAGTGCCTCAGCAGGGCGACTAAACCACACAGTCTAGCCCTCTAGACTGCCCAGACACCGTGCCACCTTCAGTGTGTCTGGCTTCCCTAATTATCGTCAGGATTATGGACGGATTTTAAGCGCTGCTGGTGGAGCTGCACTAACACGCAGCCATCTTGCCGTGGGCCCTCTAGCGCCCCCCCTCCAACAGCTTTGACAACAACAGTGAAGGTGATGGCTGCCCCGCATTACTTTGCCACAGGCTCATTTCAGTACACGGTGGCCATCACAGGTGGGATGTCTCAACCTATGTTCATGTTGGTGTTGCGTGATGTCCTGTCTGCATTGCTAACATACAAGGACAGCTACATCTACTTTCCAAAGAAACATGAATTGGCAAATGTGAAGGGGGAATTTTATGACCTTGGTCACATCACAAATGTTGTTGGAGCCATTGACGGCACACACATTGTCCTTGTTCCACCACTGGCACGGGAGCACATCTACCATAACAAGGAGAATTACCATTCAATAAATGTGCAAGTGGTATGCCAAGCTGATCTGAAAATATCCCATGTGTGTGCCAAATTTCCAGGGTCTGCACATGACTCCTACATAATGAGTAACAGCATCATCCCAAAATTGATGGCAAATCTTCATCCAGAGAGGGCCTGGCTTGTTGGTGAGTGAGCTGTGGCAATAATTGTGGTGTATATGTGACATGCTGGTCTCTTCCTCCTCAAATAGTTCAATTACATTGTTGGTCTGTGTTTCTCACAACAATGGTGACTCAGCGTATCCTAACCGGCCTTGGTTGCTGAGCCCACTGAGGAATCCAAGGACGCCAGGGTAAGTCCGCTTCAATGATGCCCATGGGAGGACACGTCGTGTAGTGGAGCGAGCTTTTGGACTTCTGAAGGCAAGATTTAGGTGTCTGGACAAGAGTGGTGGTGCACTACTTTACTCTCCCCAGAAGGTGTGTCAGATAATAGTCGCCTGCTGTATGCTCCACAACCTGGCCTTGCGCAAGGAGATCACCCTGATTCAGGACGATGATGAGCAGCTGGAGTCCCCCGATGCAAATCCAAACATGCCCAGTGACGATGATAGTGGTGAGGAGGAAGGTCTTGACCTGCGCCAGCAGCTCATCAATAACTCCTTCCCTTGAGTATGAGTTTGCATTGAGCAACTATGACTGTGTCAGTTTGCTTTGCTGTTAGGGCAGAAGCATTGATGATGTGTTGGGATGCTGGCTGTTGTTGGCACACTGCTGTGGGGTACTTTGTACAGCGCTGTGTTTGTATTTCCACTTACCTGATGTCTATGTTGATGGTGTTGGTCACTGTTATCTGATATGAATCTTGTACAGTGTTGACCAGTGGTGTATTGTTGCTGTTCTGCCATCATATGACAACTCAATGTTATCTTCTTGTTGTGTTGTTCTATGTCTCTCCGCCCTATCAATGGATTGTCACAATCTCATCTTGTGCTCCTCATCTGAGAATTGGAGAGAATCTTCATCTGAGAGTTCATGCTCCAGGGGGGAGACTGGCTCTGCTGGTTGGTGGTGGTCTCAGCAGCTGTTGATTGCGATTCACCTGTTGAACAGAGGTTACATTGTCAGCATGTTCAGTACACTCCACAACATTGGTGACACTGTTTTTGATGTTTTAGTGTAGAAGAGCAAACTTTTAGCATTGAAAATACTAGTCATTTGTAACAGTTTATCTGCATTATGACATGATGTTGAGGTACATCCATTACTTGTTAGCGATGTGACATGGCAATACCAAACATTTAACATGTACAGATAGTGTGTTTCCAAGGACATGTCATCATCTACCAACTTGGTGCTCATCCACTTTATTTTAGGCAGGGATATTGTAGACTTTTCAAATAATATGTTTCACCTATGCAGACATTTCCTAATTTCTGTAGGTTATTTTGCATTCACATTATGTGGGTTGTGTTCTTTGACTGAGTGTCCATGCATGTATTGTGTGCATATGAGCCTTCATGATTTGCTAAACTGGGACTTACACATTGCATTTTGCGTATATCGTGATTGGGCTCTGCATTTCTTTACATAGGACTTTGTGATTGAAAGTGTGATTTATGTGACATATACATGAGCTTAGCTGTGTGCGCAGTGGATGTGACATATGGACCATTGAAGAGTTGACTAACAAGTGAGGGATGTGGTGGTCATATTGCTCTTTGCCTTTGAGGGTTGAGGCCTGAGAGCATGAGCTGGCTACCTACCTGTAAGGAGGTACTGTGAAGGGAGATGGCTGCCACATGGCTCTGTGGTGGGGAGGGTGCTCCATGCTGTTTGGGAGTGAGGCCAGGGAGCATGAGCTGGCTATCTACCTGTAAGGAGGTACTGTGGAGGGAGATGGCTGCCATATGGCTCTGTGGTGGGGAGGGTACTCCATGTTGTTTGGGAGTGAGGCCAGAGGGCCTTGTGGGAGTTGTAGTGTTGTTCTCATGTCCCAACAACCCCCTCCCTAGTAAGATGGCTACATACCTGTAAGGTGAAGCAGAGGAAGGAAATGATAGCCATGTGAGACATGTTTTTGAAAGAGTGTGTTGTACATAAGTACATTTTTGTCTGGGAAGTGCAGCTCAATGGTTCAATCAATCAATCAATCACTGCATTTATAGAGCGCGCTACTCACCCGGGAGGGTCTCAAGGCGCTGGGGGAGGGGGTAAGTTACTGCTCGAACAGCCAGGTCTTGAGCTGCTTCCTGAAGGAGAGATGGTCCTGGGTTCGCCGAAGGTGAGTGGGGAGGGAGTTCCAGGTCTTGGCTGCCAGGTAGGTTGTGCATGACAGTACATGACAGTGTGATGGGATAAACTTGTTGGTACTTACCATTCTCCACTCCCCCAGCAATTCCATGGAGACTCTCTGGATGCAGGATGGCAAGCACCTTCTCCTCCCATTCAGTGAATGTCAGTGGTGGAATGGGAGGCCCACCACCAGTTCTCTGAGCTGCCTCATGGTTCCTGTTGGCACGGTATTCGACCCTGGTTTTGAGGACATGGCACCTCTTCTTGATATCACGCAGTGTGCGCAGGGTGGTACCTACTGCATTGTCTTTGTTGACAATCCTTTCCCACATTTGATTTTTTCTAACAAGTGGGGTCTGTTGGACCATGGCTCCAAACAAATGTGGTTCTACTCTAATTATCTCATTTACCATCACTGACAACCCATTGTCTGTGAATTTGGATATTTTTTTCTGTGACATGGTGTATGCTATGCAAATATAAGACAAGTGCAGAGAGGAAGGTGGTGGTGGAGGTGTGTAAGGTGTGTCAGGTGTGTGGGTGAAAAGTCTTGGTGTGTGGAGATAGGTGGGTATGATCGTGTGCTGTGTGATAAGTTGCCTCTCCTAACAGCTGTGGTGTCTGGCCCTTCAATTATGTTGTTTTTGCAAAGGATGATGGTCAGGGAAGGGGTTGGTTTTATACTCTGCTATGTGGGTGTGTCCACCTGAGGAATGACCATTAGGTGTATTTTTCTGTTATGACCAGGGCTTTCAGTGAGATGAAAAAACTGGGGGGTCTCTCATTGGTGTGTGGCAGATGTAATTGAGGGCGTGGCCTAAAACACTTAAGCCGAAAATTTGAACTTAGCATAGTGTGCCGCCCCACTAGGATTTTGCTGCTTCTGTCCATTTATCCAGCTATTTGACAAAAGTAACATTGCACCTACAACGAGCAAGGACTGTTGTCAATGGTTGTAAATTGCATAAGATAAATAAGCAACAACTAGTAGTACGTTGTATATCATATCGCAAATGCTTCTGTTCTTGTGGGCGAGCTTGTGACCTAAGGCTAGAGCTGCCGACTTTCGAGCTAGGGAAGCAGGTTCGAGCCTCACCTCTGCTCAACATCCTGTGATTCAAAACATGAATGTGTGCTTGTGTTATGTAACTGGTGCTCAAGTTCGCACTATATGATATGGACAAGATGAGTCTTTTTGAAGGTACCTCAAAAGCAGTGACGGATGGTACTATCGCAGAGTTAAGCATTTAAAAAAAAAAAAATGGACACCTTGAAGGTGAAGATGGAGAGCCCAATAGGGACCCGTTTAGGCACCTGCTTTTCAGAACTACCTGAGATTGATGCATGAGGTATATACAAAAGAAATATATTGGGCCAACTGTTTTCGAATATGATGAAAATTATGCATTTCATGCAAGAAACAAATACAGCATTTTGTTCACCTTGACGAACACTTCAGTGCTGCCATGTGTGTAAGTGGTATTGGAAGGACCGTGCGCAGTTCCTATTTCCACTATCAGAAGCAAAGTGAGCGAATGTGCACAGAGGCATTGGTTTGCTCAAAGGCATTGTATGACCCTTCCTATTGAATAAGTTGGGCTATCTTATTTCACAAGCTGGGCTATCAGTGAAGGTCAACACATAAACACATAAGGGGCAGATCTACGAGGAAGTGCCGCAGCGCGGCACCGCAAGCCCTTTGGCTGCGCCACGCTGCGGCACTTCCGAAGCACAGGAATGCGACATATTTACAAGAATATGTCACATTCCTGTGCTTCCCCTGCGCTGGCGCACAAACTGCAGCCATGCGCCGGCGCAGGCACCTTTGCACCATGGTGCAAGGATGCCTGCGTCGTGGGGAGATTGTTTTTGTGCAGGAAAGGTCACTTTCCTGCACAAAAACAATCACTACAGGCATTTTCCTCCTTCAATGTGTGCTGTAGAATGCAGCACGCATTGAAAGAGGAAATAACGAGGAGAAATGAAAACATTTCTCCTCGTTGTGCTCGCTACGCCACCTCTAGGGTGGCGTAGCATTCACACGCATCTCCAGATTTACGATTTCTCGTAAATCTGGAGATGTGTCTTGTTCCATGGGTGTTGCGTGGGAACACCCACTGCAACACCCATGGAACGCCCCTTCACCGCAAAGTGCTGCGTGTGAAAGGACCGTATTTACAAGGAGAGGAAAAGTCACGCAGGGTGGCTTTTCCTCTCCTTGTAAATATGGAGGAGCCCCCTGCGCCACCAGTACGTCACGAAAAGTGACGTACTGGTGGCGCAGGGGGCTTGTAAATCTGCCCCATAAGAATGTCCAGCCTTAATAAATATTAGAACATTGTAACGCTGATCGCTCCAATGAAGACGATGGAGTAGCTCCGGGCTTATAATGGCCATGAACTCCAGCATTCCAATGTTTTTTTTTCTGTTTTTCCCTTTTTAATTGAGAACATTCTACCCTCAGTGGGTGGAATGTTTTAATACCATTATAGCCATTTTGCTTCAGCGGCCGCAACTGGCTATACCTGTTGTTAAATGCCCTCACCCTTGTTATAGTTTAAAGCCTTTAACAACCGGTAGAGCTCTTGGCAGCGGGCTATAAGCTATAATATGGCTGCAGTAAACATATGAAACAGTTAAAAGGAAGCTTTAAATTCACTCTGTCACTGTTTTCGAATGAAGGCAATTATGGGCGATATTTCATAAGATATAACTAACGTGCTATAATCTTGCGTTGCAAGACACTTGAGGCGTTATGCATTTTATTTCTTGTGCACTGTATCTTACATTTTCCAGAATAAGAGATCTCATAGGATTAGTAATAACTGAGAAGTTTCTGTTTGTTTGATCATTATCATGCAACGGTGAGTGTACTCGATGTACCAGTCATATAGTGATAATTGCTTTTAGAGGGGTGTTTTTAAGGATGATGGTTTTACGGGCAGTATGCCCGTAATGAACTTGAAACTAAATGAAATTGAATTAACTTCTCATATGATGTCTTTGCTTCATGCTAAAATAAGAAATAAAGATGCCTTCTAATTTTAAAGGGGCAGTGACATAACATGTGCATATGTTCATGACTGCACTACTTTCTAATGTCATATAGATATGATGGTAGTTTTGTCCACTGGTCGACAGTGAACATTTCACAAGGATTTACATCTAACAAGAGATAATGTAATCATAAGTTCCACTTATCAACCTCCCGCTGTTTCAATCCAATCATGAAAATAATCAGCTAACAGCCTGCTGCTGTAATTCACTAACGGACTTTGTGAAAAAGACCTTGATTTGGAACTAATCACTGCATGAAGTGGAAATAACAATAAATAGAAGCCAATTAATTATTCCAATTACTATCCAGTGGTGTGTGGTTTATAGAATATCGTGTTATTAAATTTTATTGCTCAAAAAGGACCATTAAATATTGCATAATCAGTACACCAGCAACATTTGATGTTAGTTGCAGACTGACAGACAGTGCTAACAAGAACCCACATGTGTCATGCTGGGCTTGACTCACAAAAGGCATTTTGGATTAAGTAAATTAGTATGTCAGTAGTACTGCTTCATGAAATGCAATCAACAAACCTGCTGCCAGAAATCTTTACCTGTGTCTCTCCTATCTTTTCTTCACAGAGATCTCTGCCCAGGTGGTGGAGATCCCGGCACAAATAGGTTTTAGTAGTAAAAGTGGGAGGGACAAGGGAAGCGTGGGAAATAGGGAATAGTTATACTAAACAGGTAGGTAAGAAAAGTAAGATCATGACAATTATTATTCACAAAATACACTTCTAATTCTACTACAAATTTCATAATTATAAAACAGGTTTAACTGTACTCCAGCCCAGCCTTGAAGTAAATCAGTCACCACACACATCCCACCACTGGTACTGCAGCACACTCCATGAAATAAAAACAGAGACAGCCTCCCAGGAAATAATCTAAAATGTTTTAAGTTAATATAAAATATAAAAATAAATATGTACATTTTTCTAACGTTGCATTTTATTATGATGTAATTTAATAATACAGACATTCAGAATCAATAAATTAAATTCATAACTTAGTTTAAAAATCTAAAATGTATTACATTAATTAAAATATGTATCTTATAACCAAGTTTAATGCAAGTTAAATAGAAATAAAAATGTTAGTGTGCGTGATTTTAATTTTAAAGAATTATTCAATTTTTAAAAAAAATAGATATAATTTTAAAATGAATTTAAAATATATTAGAAAGTTGATTTTACGAGGTTGTGTGTTGTATCTGTTTTTAAGTAGTCCCTGGTTAATAATATTTGGTTAAGATTATTTTGCACTTCTTTATTGTACCTTAAATAATTTTTTCTTTAAATAATAATCTTTATTAAATATCCATGTTTTTTCTTATAGAGAGTGCTCTGTCCTAGTGGTAAAGATCTCCACAAACAGATGGAACGGTCTAAATTCAGTCACAAGACTTGTTTGAGCATGTGGACACTCTCACATGTGTATCTAGATGTAAATCTCCACTCGAAAATGATGAAAAGCAAAAAAATAAATGACATTTACCCCTAGATGTAATCTAGATTTTCATGTGAGTAGATCTATACATGCACGCTCACTTTGTGAAACTGACCTCCTGAACAAAAGGACAAGAATATACCCATTTGTGAACACCATGAAGCTTCAAAAGAGGATAAAAATTGCAAAAATTCTTCTCAGTATGGCTGGGAAACATTTGAGTGTCTTTTAACTTGGGCAGTGAAATGCTGAGCAAAATTCTTTTTGAGAATGGCAGCGAAAATGAAAGTTAAAAATATACACTTGCCAGATCCAGATTTCCTAGTTCATGTTTTAGAAAAACTAAAGAAAATACACATTATTTGTGAGGCGAAGTTCCAGGACAAATTGCTTTAAAAAGTGTATGAAGCATTTTATTTGTCCTACATCAGAACTATTCTTAATAGTTTTTCATTGACATTGATCAAAACATGTTTAACTTTGTGGGAAGAACCAGGCTCTATCAAACTGAAAACTAAATGAATATTATGTAGTGATGAAACAGGTTGTATGTTGGAACAACGAGTTCCACAACCACGACTTCCCTAACAACGAGGGCGCAACCACGACCTCGTCTAAACCACGATTTGTTTTACCACGCATTCCTTTACCACGTTTTTTCGTGTTAAAGAAATGCGTGTTAAAAAAAATGCTTTTCTACTACTACTCCGATCCCCCGAAACCCTCCTGCCCCTTAAAAATGAATTCGCCCCACACCCTTTTAACAAACACTAAAAACGAATCCCAAACCCCTACCCCCTAAAAACGAACTCAACACCCTTATTACTAATTCTCCCTCTTAAAAATAATCACGATCACCCCCACCTCCTAAAAACGAACTCTACCACTTTTATTCTAATCCCCCCACACCATATAAACAAACATAGCCCCATAAAAACTAATCCCAAACCCCCACCCCCTAAAAACGAACTCAACCCCCATAAAACGAATTCCCCCCACCCTATAAATAATCACGATCACCCCCAACTCCTAAAACCAAACTCAACCCCTTATAAACTAATTCCTCCACCTTAAAATTAAATACGATCATCAACGCCCCCTAAAAACGATCTCTACTCCCTACAAACTAATCCCTCCCACACCTTCTAAACTAACACGATCACCCATACCCCCTAAAAACTAAACCTAAACCCCTCAAAACTATCCCCAAACCCCTCCACCCCCTAAAAATTAACCCCTCTTACCTGTTCCTCTGCGACTGCGACGCTCCCCCCCGAAATCCGCCCTGCCCGAACACTAGACCGAATCAGCCTTAACCACGCACATGCGTGGTTAAGGCTGAGTCGTTGTTCGGGCAGGGCGGAGTTCCGCTTTCGTGACTCCAGAACTCATTGTTCCGAAGTCGTTGTTCAGGATGTTTCCCTATGAAACAACTTGTTACCACCGTAGATTTGTAAGGATTTTCACATTCAGCACCTATTAAGTAAAACACCAACTGTTTTGAACTTAAGGCCCTCATTACAATGGCTGTCGGACGAGCGTCCGACTGCCATCGCTGCGGACAGGCATTCGTCCGACAATGAGTCTATTATGATCGGATTGCTGTGCAGGCGGTCGGAAAGTGCTTTTTTGTGCAAATCCATGCCCTGTGTGCTCCGGTGGTGCAATGCACTGCTGCATATTTACCATTTGCCGCTAAGCCACTTTGCGTGGCTTAACGCCACATTGTAAATATCGTACCCTTTCTCACGGTTTCTACATCAAAGGGGCATGCAATGGGTGTTGCTGTGGGCGTTCCATTGCAACAGCCTTTGATTTTTGACACTACCCCAGATTTGCAAGGATCTGTAAATCTGAGGCAGAGCCAAAAAAGAAAAAGCAGGCGTTAGAGTGGAGCAACGAAGAGACATTCTTTTATTTCTCCTCATTTTGTGCTCTTTCTATGTGTGCTGCATTCTGCAGCACACATAGAAGGAGCAAATCACCTTTAATGTAATGATTTTTTATCAAGGGTTCCTTCCGGCACATGAACAATCATCTCTGCAATGCAGGCCCCCTTGGACAAAGGCGCAAGGGTGTCTGTGTTGGTGCTAGGCAGGTTTTTTAGTGCCGGCGGTGAATATGGCACATCCCTATGTTTTGAAATGACGTAGCGATTTTTGTGTTCCCTTGTGGTACACTTTACAGTAGTACAGAAAACATATTAAAACACAATGCTGTGCATGGTCGGACTGTTCTATAGGGAATTCAGGCAGTGCCTGAAGGACTGGTTTGAAAGGTCAGTGTATGGGACAGTTTATTGTCTGTTTGTGCACCTGTTTTATGGTCTGTGGGCTGGTTTTATTTCTCTGATTTTACCAAAACATTGGCTGCAGCAAGCACAAATACATGTAATTTCACATACCCAGCTAAACTCCTATAAAGTGTGTCTTTAGAGTTTGAAAACTACATGGATTTGTGAATGAGGGCCACTTTTGTAGCTATCTCATTAGCATGAGGCCCAATATTATTTTGGTGCCCAGGCCTATTTACTGTCCCATTCCAAATCTGCTGCTGTGTGTTACCTACTTCAAAGTATGACATTGGTTTCCTTGAATGTGTGTATCAATATTGTTCCCTTTTCAGAACTTTATCTTTGCCTTCTGTGTTCCATTTGGCAAAAGAGTTATTCTATTACAAACATGACATCCATTTTATTGTTTTAGTACAAGTGCCAGAGTATATAATGCACTTATAATTAAGCAGATAGTATATTTGTCACATTAGTTACAGAGTAACCCATCTGCCAAACTCTAAATCAGGGCCTTTGTGCCTTCCCTCCTTAAATATTCTAAACTGTTATATGTCAGAATATCGTTCGACATAAATATTATGACATAAATTTTGTTTAAAGAAAGTAGGGGCAGATTTACAAGAAACTGACGCATCTGTACAGATGCGTCAGTTTCCCTGCGCCTCCATACGAAACCCTTGCACCACCATGGATGCGCCGTATTTACAATACGACGCACCATATCGCAAGGATTGACAGATGCGTCAGAAATTCTGACGCATCTGTTGGCGTAAAAGCGACGCATTGCTGGAGTTGCTCATGAAAGTGACGCAACTCCAGCACTGCGCCACAACAGATACGTGAGTCCCATTTAAAAGGCCTTGCATCATTTCTTACGCCTGGTCTGAGCAGGCATAGGGATTTTGACGCAATAAATGTGTAGAGTAATGCAGTGAAAGGTTGTAAATTTCACTGCGTCTCTACATGGCTTTTTGCATGGGAACGCCCACCCTGCATACATTATACCTGACGCAGGTATAATGTGGAGCAGGGCTTTACAGGGTGACGCATCTCCCAAGATGCGTCATGTTGTGAATTGGCCACAACGTGGCGCATTGTTTACGCCGCTGCTGCGTCCCAAAAAGTGACGCAACAGCGGTGCAAAAGTGTCACAAGCGGCTTGTAAATCTGCCCCGTAGTGTCCACTGAGTGTTGATTTTCTATTATTTACTCCGGTGGGGTGATACTTTTACAGCAATATCTGACATAAAATATTTATTCCAGATGATATTCTGACAATTACATTTTGCTACTTTAATGAAGAATACAAATAGTAGTAGTTCCAAGTAAGTTTATTCTTCCAGTAGTAACAGCACATCGGGCAGGAGGCGGACAACGTAGTGACCACAGCGTGTCGGCGCCTCACGACAATTCTCAACTGACTGCTTATCAGCTGGCATTCTAGAACGTCAGCTGACACGTCACAAGACTGTAGGCATGCGCTCTGGTACGGATGCCCAGGGGAAGGGAGAGGGGAGGGGGCGGGAGGAGAGGGAGACCTACGTTACAACAGCTACCCCACCTAAAGATGTCCACCTGCTTATTGTCATTAGCTCTGTTACATTACGCACAGACCTGACAACCTAAAAAGGCAAATCCAATCCTTTGACAGGTAGTGAAGGAGCTCAGTTATCTTTCACCTGTGTACACAAAGGTAGTCTTGTATCTCTCCCTTTCGATCTAACCTCATACCCAGTGATTCAAGATTCCACTTAATATACTTTAACTTCTCATTGAGAATGACAGGACCGTTTTGAACTGGCAACCAGGCAGGCTTATGTGGTGCAAATTGAAATCTTGCATGAACAATTGTAAACTGGTCTGTGTGAAAAAAGGCTGGTGTAAATGTTCCCAGTCACAAGTACAAAAGTGCTTAGACACCACTGCATTGCATGTCATAATGAATGTGTCCATCTGTAATGCAACTGGTGCTCATGTAAAGCGCTCTGATACCTTCGGGTCTAGTTTGCGCTATATAAAACTCAAAAAACAAATCCTGTTCCCCAGGAGGGAAAGCAGTGGCTCTTGGGGTGCTTCACATGCAGCCCTTCCGCATCAGGTGATTACCATAGACAATTGAAGAATACGTTTATAAATCAGTTGCTCTAAGTTCAGACAAGCATTGAATGTATAATCAGTGGCATATACAAAAAACAAGAATAGGGAGTGAAGAGGTGCACCTCGTGGGTGCTAGAGGTGGATACGTCCTCCTCAGATAAACATATGAAACAAAAGGATCCACCTCAAAGAGGTTGTTTTAGGGAGATGTGTTTCCAGACTTGGTAGGGAACACACAGTGTTTGCTTAGATACCTCACACACCAAAGGGCCCTTGGTGTCATGCTTCATCATAGGTCTTCCCGCCCGCTGCGGACGGGCGTGCTACGACCAGCGACTACGCTGGAGCACTGATATTTGTAGTGCTATGTGTGGTGTAGAGGTAGTGAGAGGAAGGGTCGAAGGTGAATGCGAGAAGTGAGTTTAAAAAGGACCTGGCCTCATGGACTTAAAGAATTTTAATAGGTCAAAGAGGCTGGTTACCAGGAGTATCCGCACATTACATGCAGGACATCTCCGAACCACCTTTTTAATAGCACCAGCCTCTTTGACCTATTAAAATTCTTTAAGTCCATGAGGCCAGGTCCTTTTTAAACTCACTTCTCGCATTCACCTTCGACCCTTCCTCTCACTGGCTCTACACCACACATAGCACTATAAATATCAGTGCTCCCGCGTAGTCGCTGGTCGTAGCACGCCCCGTCCCGCAGCGGGGCGGGAAGACCCCTATGATGAAGCATGACACCAAGGGCCCTTTTGGTGTGTGAGGGGTATCTAAGCAAACACTGTGTGTTCCCTACCAAGTCTGGAAACACATCTCCCTAAAACAACCTCTTTGAGGTGGATCCTTTTAATCAGTGGCATAGCCAATGTGTCATGGGCCCTAGTACAAGGAAGGAAATGGACCTCTGGCTGCTGTTTGAATTATGAAATACAGCAATAGTCAGGGTTTAGTGGGTCCCTCAGGTTTCTGGGCCTCAGTGCCGCTGCACCTGCTGCACCAATTGAAACTACGCCCCGTGAATATTTAACAAGATGAAAGAAGTTCCTACTAACTGAAGAATGGTTGGGATCATGGTGCACATGCAGTGCTTAATTTGAACCAGTGGTTTCCGGTGCTGACACCCACACTTAAATGGTTTCCGGTGCTCGGCACCAGCACTTAATTGTCAACACCACACTTATGACAGTATGCCACATGATGGTGCTTCTCTTCTAATATAGAGAAGCATATTTTTATAGAATGAGAATGGAGAGAGAACACTCCCCACACTGGTGGTGATGTCGGAATAGGAGATTTATGCAAGGAGCACTCTCTTATAACACGTATTCCAACTTTTAGAATAGGAGGTTTTCCAGGGAAAACATGATTTTTCCTGTGAGAAAAAAAAAGAGAATTAGCAAAAGCAACTGCAAGTGAGTGGCACATCTCTGCATGCAGAAATCTGCTTCTGTTTCATTTACCCTTGTGATAAGACTTCGACATTTTAGTAGCTTCAAATCTGAAAAGAATTCCACATCTACTTCTGAGAAACTGTGAGCCAGATTCACAGACATTTTGCTGTGACGTGCTCTTTTAGTAGTACTGAACCTACTCCAGCATTTCAGGAGCAAGTCAGGGTTGTTCCTGGCTTTCTCTCTAGAAATCAATCTATACTGTAAGAGTAAGTCACACCCGCACACAGCTAGATCTTTGTGAAGCAGGGCCTACGGCATTTGCAGTTTAGGAAACGTAGGGGCATATTATCAACGGGCAGCGATAATTATCGCTGGCCATGCTGAGCGACGAATTCCCTAACGCAGGCTATCTCTGGTATTTATCGCCCTGGTAGCGCGTTATTAACAACGCGTTTCCCCAGGGCGATAAAAATTCCAGAGATAGCGAGGTTATCGCCGTTTGCAGGGAACATCGCTGGTTTTCCAGCGATGTTCCCTGCAAAACGGCGATAATCTTGCTGATACGACCCTGTGGTCGTATCAGCATAATCCACCCCTATGTCTAACATAGGTAAGTCAGGATTTTAGCAGACGTTAGATTTTGGCAAAAACGGCCGTTTTCGCCAAAATCTAACGTCTGCTAAAATCCTATGGGCTGCCTTGTAAATATCGCGATGTGAACATCAGCGATATTTGCAAGGCAGTCCATCCGGGTACGCTCAGTGACGCCCACTTTGCATCTCATTAGAGATGCAAAGGGGGCGTCGAAAAGGGTGCTAACATGCGATTATGCATGTTAGCACCCTCTTGTTGATAGGGCGATAGTTTTATCTCCGTTTTTCTGGCTTTTACAGCCAGAAAAACGGAGATAAAGCCCTTGTAGATATGCCCCGTAAATTTCTCTAAAAAATCTAAAAGTAAGGTAAAGTATTACAAAAATTATATTTAAGTCTGCAAGAGTTAATTTATTTTACGAATTGTCCACCTTTACTGTATTTTTACCTGCCATTTCCTCTACTACGACATTGTGCAATTTGGTGATTATCAAAAAAGGACTAATCGAAATCTATATTTAATTTTTGAGGTATTTTTCACTGAAACATGTAGCTAAGTAATCCAGACGCTGCTTATACATCAGACACTCATGCCTGACAGTACGGGTGCAGGTTCATACACGATGTAAAGACCGGTATAGTAAAAACAAAACAGTTCTCAAAAGAGCCTCTTTTCTTCAGCTTGTTTGCCAATTCAAGTGAAGGCATTTTATGCCCTGCAGAGCTGAAGAGCTCCGTGTTCTGTTTTCTAAAGCAATGCTCCACCGCCTGATATGATGAGCTAGCTCCACGGTATGTTTGAAAGGGGGAAGAGTTTGTGGTTTCTAAGCACAGTTCCAGAGAATAGCTCTATTTTCTTTCTAGCATGCTTGATACTGTGATCAATCGCCTTCTTAAATAACCTGTTCTGTTGATCTGCTCAGCTTTTTGTCTCATGCGGTATTTCAGGGCCTTCTCTCAGCCTTTAACTACTGACTCCATCTTGTTAAATTGCCCTTACAGAATGACAATCACGTTTCTTCAAACAATATTGCTGTCTCTCTGCTGCAGGGAAGATGCTATCGCTGTCACCCTGGTCCTCGTGGAGGAAGGCATTGAACGGGATCTGGCAGCATTTCTTGCTGACATCCACACATATCCACACATTTCCACCAGTGCACTTCTGGAGAGTCAGGCTAAATCTGATAGAGGCCTGAATCGAATTTAATTTCAATTACAGCCACGTAAACAGTGGGGATAAATGTTAACCCCCAGTGTGCTAATCTCAGTATAGGGCCATCAGCTTGCAATGGAACACATTTAGGAGTCAAGACAGCTTGTGGACATCCGCAAAGACAACACTGACATTTTTAAGCTTTGGACAGTATGTGAAGAAAATGCAATTATATAAGAATACCGCAGGCCTTTCAATCAGGATGGTTGAGTTTATCATTACAAGATTTATTATAGGTTCTGGCTCTCCCACAAGAAAAGAGAGCCATTGTTTTGATATCCTGTGACACAGAGGTGCTCTGGGTTTCACCGGATAAATGCGATTTAGCTCTTATGAAGCAAGTGATTTTCACTGTATTGTATTACAGTAGGTACAAGTGGATCAAGAAAGAGAAGGCCTTTAAAAAGATAACAGAAGAGAGTGACCAGAATGAGAGGAGATGTGATCAGATCATCTTCTCCAGTCATTGAAGTGTGGAGCAGTGATGAAAGAGGCTTAAGTGAGATAAGAGATAACATTAGAGGTCTCGACAGCAAGGCATCTATTCCTGAGAGAAATGGGGTTTTCAAAACAGACCTAAAACCAAAAGGTTTTATTATTTTGTGGATTTCTGTTAACGGCTGGCTCTGGAAGCGGACACCTAGTAGACAGGCTTTAATTCTAACATATAGACTACTATACACAAAAATGATTGTCAATTACAACAAGTGTAATTTGCATCGCATTCCTGCTGAAGAGAGAGTGAGTAGAAAGTGCTAACTGTAGTGTCACATGTCCTCACTACAAATTGGTGGACCTACATATGGTTGTTGCAGGCTATGTGGTTCCAAGCTTTTCTGCTCCATTCCTAAGCCTTCGGTCCTCTGTTCAAAAAATTACATTTGTGGTAAAACACTCTCCACTGCTGTGGAATGCATCATCATGGGATTCACCCCATCTAGAACTGTGGTCATCAGTCATCAACCATCAGTGGCAATGTTAAGGGTGATGGTCAATATGTCACTCCTTCATGCAGTCCCTCTTCCTCTAGTTTGTACTGACACAGCTGTTACCAAGCTCTACTTTACAGTTTTCTTTCTGATTACATCTACTGTCATTATGTCATCAAGAGGACTTAAATGAGGTATGCAAGGGAAAATTGTTCCTCCCTCCCTTTTATGATCTTAAAAAATCAAGCTAGGTTACCAATGATCCCATCATGTTTGAGATTCTAAGTGTTTCTGTTCTTACAATTTGGCGACTGAGGGTCAGTCCCATTTGTCGGAACAAATGGTCCCTGTGAACTTCTGTGCAGCTGTTTATAGTCCCTACTGTAGAGAAGGGAATTACACTCGAAGAATACAAGAAATGGCAAGATAGAATTGTGTTCTATGTAGAGTCTGGCGCCAGCGCCTTGACGTGTGCAGGCATTTTAATGTAGTTTACCTTTGCTGGAGAGCACTTCAGACCTAATGGGCCTGTAATGTGTCACCGTCTCTCTCCTGTCTTTTGATAAAAAAATGTGTTCGTTCAAATCCGAAGTAATATACTGACTCTAAAAGGTGAGTACTATAGGTCGTTTTTGCCCTCTGTGAACTTATGTTACGTTCACAACCTAACATTTTTAGGATCATCAATGCCTAAATTACATCTTATACTAATGATTCCTTTTTCCATTGTGCTCACTCTAATTAATGGCAGGAAGCTGTTGTATGCACCAAGACACAATAGGTGAAGGGAGCAAGAGTTACAATTGGTGTAAACCACTACCAATCACTCAGGGTAGCATTCCAACCCATCACTATCCTCTCTTTGTGTCAATCTAGACAGTAACGTCTAATGCAGATCTGTACTCACCCTACTTCTCATAGGAACAGTCCACCCCAAATTGCCAGGCGAAGTCCACTCAAGAAAGAACACAAGCAAGCACAAACTTTGTTTTGACTTTATTTAGTTTCATCAGTGAGATATAACTTGGATCATATGGCACAGTGAGCACAGAGACCTATGTTCACTTCTTTTCGGATGAATGGATATTCACTTATTTTAAATAATAGCCTGACTTTGTGACCTTTTTGTAGTATACCGAAGGATGTGTTTTGTTTTCATGAAGACACAGAGGTCTGTTCACTAGGGTTGAAACATCACCATTCTCAATGCTAGTAGTAACCCTCCTTACATAAATAACCCATGTCAAGCAGCATACATTCTGCTGAGTTTTCCACCAAAAACTCTTCAGTTGGGAACTATTTTCTTTTTTTCAGTCAATTTTCACTGTGAAATTTTCATTCAACATTGCACGGCCTGCACTAAAAGCATCTGTTTTTGCTGTTTTTAATGCTCCCTGTTTTATGTGATCTGGCTCAGTTTTAGGATTTTATCTTTTCTCGAAGATAACATTTGGTTTGCATAATTACCAGAGAGATCTTATGTCTAGATGATTCATTATTTGTGTTTATTTTTAAAAAACAATATTATAACATGCCAAGTAACAATGAGCCTCTTGTGTTGGACAATGTATGGATTACGGTTACACACTGTCCCATATGACATTTGACATTTCACTTAAAATGTTTTTTTATATATTTATTTGTACTTGCAACTCAGTCCTTCAAGTTAAACATAGATCAACCGAAAGAGCGGGGAATCCATTTATGGTTGTTTGTGAATAGGGGGTACTATCACATTTGCATAGTATTTCCCTGCCCAATGCACTAACTCACTTTTCTGAACACACACACTACTGTAACTAAGGCTCACAACTACAGCGGGATTTCTCACTCATGAGTAGCTAGATTGTTCTTTACATTTTTAACTTTTTACATCTCGTATAAGGAAGACATTTCACAGGTGCAAGTTAAACATTTTTCTGGGTGTAATAATTCTCATTCACACATGGAGAAGTCCTGTGTGAACTTTTCACCTAAAGGAATAACATACTGCAGGCAAAAAGTTAGGAATTTTTTAAGAGTGACAAATACTAAATTAACACCCATTCGATGGTTGAAGAAAACATTTTTGAATGAATATATTTAATATACTGATATAGCACTCAGTCGTTAAAAGTGTGCTGTATTCGTATTAAGCATGGATTTTCCCAACTTATGATAATTCATATATACTTAAATAGGCCCTTTTACTCAGAAGTATGACAAGAAACCAAATGTTAGAGAAGGTTTCTCTTCAGTTCAACTTTTTAGCAATCAGTTAAAATGATTTAGTTAATTTACCAAACGGATTAGCTAACAATAGTCTTAAATCTCTGAGTTTCCAAGTGAATTCACCATACTGTGTGACTGTTGATCTCCTACAGAAGTTTGATGTTTATGAATGTTAATGATTAAAGCTCTGTTTGTTGTTTTGGATGTGTTGTACTGGGGCCAATTCCGCGTCCAAACCCCACAGACAGCCAACACCCCAACTGTGCATGTGGATTGGCAGCAGGGTCTGCGTCTGACCTCCTGCAGGACTCCATTCCCATGCTGCACACAGCCTTCAGCCGTGCGCAGTGCGGACTTGGCAGCAGCGCGTGGCCTGTGGCTAGGCCCTGCATCCGATGCCACTCGGGAAGCCAATCACCCGCCATGCACAGCCAAAGCCTGCATGGCCAACAGCCTGTTTGAGTGAACTCAATGCAGACACACAGGCCCATCCCCCTGTTTTTATTTATTTTTTTAATCCTGTTGGTGTTCCGCGGGAGCCAGCAAGGTCCTGGCAGTCTCTTGAGACTTTCACAGGCATCCAAGGGGTGCACTGGCTCCAGCAAGATGCCTGGGGATCACAGAAAACCCAAAAAATAATTTTATTTACACTGGGGCCACATGGTCCAAGGGATCCGTGTACCCCTACCCTGCCCCTTATATGTCATTTAAAAAAGAATTCACAACAGAGGCTGAGTCCTTGTGTCCTGAAATGGTGACCGCAACATTTCTCTTCATGATGCAGCCAGCCGATCAGAGCCTGAGCTCACAGGAGCATCTTGATCCCGCAAGAGCAAAACATCCAACAAGAAAAAAAGCCCTCTCTACCATTCAGATGTCTCTATTTTGTATTTTGGCTGACTGCAGAACTCTTGCGAGACTCTTGTGAACCCAATCAACCAGATATACAAATATTTTTTAACCTTAATTTCTTAAAAACTACTGAACGAATTTACACCAAATCACTAAAAAGCACGCTTTCTAGGCCAAGATCTAGCTTCCTGCCCAATTCGGTTTAATACCATTGTGCTGTTTTGCCTGTAGAGTGATCCAGCATTCGCTTCAGGTATCAACCTTAGACTTTCCAGAAAGGAGCTGAGGTGGATTAACTTTTTTTGGGAACGTTTTCTGAAGCTTCGTCAAACAATGTCAAAGTTATTAGGAAAACCAAAAATGCTTTTCCTATGGAACCGCAGACCTAGCTATAACTAATCAGTGGCAACGACCACTGAGGGATATATATAGATATATATATAGATATGTATAAAAACAATAAAAACTACTACTTACCTACATCTAAGACCCTAACCCAGAATGCAGAAAGCAGACAAAATGTCCTGAAAGTGACTTGGTTGCCTTTTACCTTTTGTAAATACAGCCATTACCCAATCATATACTGCTTTATCAGGCTCATGTACCACAGCATACTTCAAACTTACAGCAGTATACCCTGGCACAATATATAAGTAAGTATTTTCAGAATTATAGCTTTAACACTACTGGCAAGAATTACCATTTATACCATGTAATCTATTTTCCTGCCACATAACATCTACATCCATTCACACACTTTCACTCTATGTCTGTTTCAATTGCCAGACTCCAATGGGTGCCAACACACTCAATGCCTCTCCACTCTATGCTATTCCAATCTATGCTGTTACAGACTACACCTCTCAACACTACATCACTCTACTATACTTAAATCCACTCTATGCTATTCCACTGTATGCCACTCCACGCTACTTCACTACACTGTACCCCAGTAACACTCAACGTTATTACGGTCTACGGCACTCCACTTTACGCTAATCCACTATATACCATTCCACTCTATGACACTTCACTCTACAACAATCACATTTTTGCCACTCCACAGTATGCTTTAAGACTGTACGCTACTACAGTCAATCCACTGTACGCTATTACACTGTGCATCACTCCATTCTATGCCACTCTGCTGTATGCCACTCCACTCTATGCCAATCGACTTTGCCCTACTACACTCTACCCTATTACACTGTACAACACTCCATTCTATACCACCCTTGTGTAGGCTATTCCACTACATGTCTCTCCACTCTACGTAGCTAAACTGTATGCCAGTAATAGTCAATGTCAATCCACTCTACACCACTCCAATGTACGCTACTCTACTGTATGCCAAACCACTCTGCGCCATCACAGTCTATGCTATTCCACTGTACGCCCCTCCACTTTAGAACACACCACTCTATGCTGCTCCAAAGTATGCTATTACACTGTACCCCACTACAGCCTACCCCAATACACTCTACCCCTCTCCACTCTACAACACTCGACCCCATGGTATTTCACTGTACAACACTATAATCTATGTAACTACACTGTACACCACTCCACTTTATACCACTCCAGTCTATGCTATTCCAATGTATGGCACTCCATTCTATGCCACCCTAGTGTACGTATTCCACTATATGCCACTCCACTCTAAGTCACTACACAGTACACCAGTGGCACTCAACATTATTACACTCTATTCCACTATACTGTACCTAACGCTACTGTAAGCCACTCTACTCTACACCACTCCAGTATACACTATTCCACTGTGCACCACTGCATTATACTTCACTCCACTCTACGTCAGTCAGCTCTAGAACACTCCACTGTGTGCCACTCCACTCTATGCCACTCCGCTGTACATCATTCCACTCTAACAAATTCCACTGTATGCCACTGCACTGTGCACTACTACACTGTACGCCAAACCACTCTACACTATTCCACTGTATGCAACTCCACTGTATCGCATTCCACTCTATGCTATTCCCCTCTATGCCAGTACACTGCACGTCACTCCACTGTACACCACTCTAATATAGGGTATTCCATTGTACACGACTCCACTGTACACCACTGCATGCTGTGCCACTCTACTCTACCCCACTCCACTCTGCGCCACTCCACTCTGCGCCACTCCACTCAACGCCACTCCACTCAACGCCACTCCACTCAACGCCACTCCACTCTATGCCACTGCATTCTACACTAGTCAGCTTGATGCTACTCTACTCTCCGGAATTCCACTGTACTCAACTCCACTGTCGCCTCTACACTCTACGTTATTCAACTCTGCACCACTCAACTCTATGCCCCTCCACTATATGCTACTCCACTATACCCTATTCCACTGTACGCCACTTCACTCTACAACACTTCACTGTACAACAATCCACTATACGCTATTCCAATCTACGCCACTATAATCTATGCTATTGTACTGTATGCCACTACATTGTACCTCACTCCACTGTAAGCCGATCCACTCAATGACACTGCACTCTACGCTATTCCACTGTACACTATTGCATTCTACCATACTACACTCTATGCCACTTCAATCTTCACCATTCCATTGTAGCTATTCTACTGTATACCACTCCACTCTACAACATTTAACTTCAATCTATTCCTCTCTACTTCACTCCACTCCACTTCACTATATGCCACTCAACTGTACCACACTCCAGTCTATACCAGTCCACTGTCAGCTATTCTACTGTATGCCACTCCACTGTTTCACATTCCATTCTACTCCATTCCACTCTACTCCACTGAACAACAGTATACTCTATAACAGTACACTTTACAACACTCTCCTCCACTCTACTGTACCACACTCCACTTAATGACACTACGCTCGACAACATAAACTCTATGATTCCAAAAATTATGTTATTAAAAATAAAAACATTGTAATTGAAAGGAAAAATCAAAGGTTAAACCTTTGCTATATTTAGGAAAACTTTATTTATTCTTTCTAAATAAACCAAACTTAAAATATACAAACTTTTGAAATTCTTCAGTTATAGTTTGACCTTAAATTTATAATTCACACACCACGTTTAAATTAATAAAACTTTATATATTCTTTAGCTGCAAACAAGTGTTAAAGTACACAAAAATTGTAACTTATAAATGTATAACTATACCGTTAATTTTTAATATATGCAACACCTTCAAATTATTATAACTCATACACCTCCATACACAGTGGTTTCAACTCAGTAGCTACACTATATTAAATATAACTCACACCTTCTCCATGTACT
The DNA here is from genome assembly GCA_963921515.1 of Calotriton arnoldi. Classification (NCBI taxonomy): domain Eukaryota; kingdom Metazoa; phylum Chordata; class Amphibia; order Caudata; family Salamandridae; genus Calotriton; species Calotriton arnoldi. The sequence continues at coordinate 1,401,411 of CAWUFW010002568.1, read as the reverse complement.
GCTTATACAATTTTATATTATCTCACTTACACCATGTAAAATAATAGTATTTACAAGTACAGTTATGACTTCATAAATCAAAACTTTCATGAGAACACAGTGCATGGTAGAGTGGCGAGTTATAGTTATTGTGTTGTGGCTACCAGTTGAATATACTGTTTATGGAGGCGGGCAAGTTATAATAATTTGAAGGTGCTGCATAAATTATAAATTAAAGCTATAATTAGAAGTTTAGAAATCTACATTTTTGTGTACTTTAATCTTTGTTTGTAGTTGAAGAATAAATATAGTTATATTTATTTAAAGGTGGTGCCTAAATTATAAATTTAAGGTATAATCAAAATTGAAGAATTTCTGTTTGTGTATCAGTAAGATCCCGAGAGACCAAACACTACAGGAAAAACCGACTATAGTGGAAGAAAACAGTTTGAGAGTTATTCTGACATACAACTCACAATCAAAGAAAATCTCCAAAACCCTTAATCAAAATTGGAATATTTTAGCAAGTGAGCCTACTTTAGCTGCGAATATACCTAAACGCCCCCAAATTACATACAGAAAGGGCAGGAACCTCAAAGACTTACTGGTGAAAGGAGACATAACCAATAAACGCTTGAATACACATTTGAATCTGAAGGGATTCTTTCCTTGTGGACATTGCAAGGCGTGCCGCAACAGCCGCATGCAGAAACAATATCACACTCCAACATCAGAAAAAACAATAAACCAATTTCTTACCTGCGGGTCGACTTTTGTCATTTACATTCTAGAGTGTCCCTGCAAACTACGCTATGCAGGTAGTACCACCCTGGCAGTGAAGAAAAGAGTTTTGGAACAGATGAGGGCCATTAACAACAAAGACCCTCATTACCCAGTAGCCAGGCACTTTGCAGAATATCACCTATCGAACAGTTCACTGCTCACGTACTTTGCGATTGGTAACCGAGTCACGTAAATAGTACAAAAAAAGGTGAAAAACAAGAAAAGGGGGCAGGGTAGAAACACCCTGAACCCCTAGGCCTGCTCAGGGGGTCCCACAAAGACCCCCAGGCTAAAAAAAAGCATTTTGTTTTTTAAAAACGGCCGAATTCGCGCTGGGTGCGTGAATGCGGACGAGAAAATAAAAATAAAACGAAGCACGGGCTCCCTCGCTCTGTTTTCTATAAGCCCCCGGGTGGTCCAGGTCCCGGGGGCAATCACTAATTAATTTGCAGGGGCCCGCGGGGGCCCCCGCAGCCCCTGGGACCGCCACCTCCCCAGGGCTTAGTTAATTGAATATGGGGGGGCACACGGCCCCCCGCAGCCCCGGGGACCGCCACCTCCCTGGGGCTTGATTAATAAATGCGTGGGGGGGTCCCAACTGGTTTTTTCAGTGAATATATATATATATATATTCACTGAAAAAAACATAGGTTTCAGGCACGTTATAGTTCGAAATTAGCATTTAAAAAACCTTAGAAATTCACTGAAAAAACCATAGGTTTCAGGGACGTTATAGTTAGTTGGAGATTTCACTCGTACAAAACCAGAGAAATTCCACCGTTATAGTTAGTTCAGCTAACTATAACTCGCGCCCCCGCAATGCACTGCTGATCACGTCACATATTACATCATTCATGGCATGGTCAGTGACATCACTGATGACATCACTGATGACATCTCAAATGGCATCACTGATGACATCATCCAAGTGATAATCTGATGCACCTCCTCTCACCCTAATATAACTTTTTATACACCCACTCTAAAATACAGACTACCATGTTCAAAACAATAGACACACCAATAGCAGTTAGTACATACCTGCTCAGTGATTCCTTGGTCTACACACACACATCCACTCATTCACCCATACAGTAACTCATACATGCAGTCACTCATCAATACAGCACTATCATATGTACTCATACACCTATACATACACTCACACACCGCCACTCATCCATAGACTTACTCATACACCTACTCAGTCATGCAAAGAATCAATCACACCCATTTACTCACCTATACAGTTATACACAGACCAAACCACTTACTTATATAAATACTAACACATACTTGCTCTCTTATACAATCACTGATACACGCAAACACTCATCCATACAGCCACTGTCACAATCACTTACACTCACGTATAGTCATTTATATACTCCAACACTCACATATACTTCCTTTCACATATGTAGTTAATCACACATATACCACTGAGACATCCATTCACTCACCAACACACCCATACACACACTCACCCACCTATACAGCCCTTCACAGATGTACTCTTCAACCCATACAGCCAGTAAATCACCCACTCACACATCTATGGACAGAGTCACCCACCCCCACCTACTCACACAGATACTCAGGCATCCATACAGATACTCAGACAACAAATCAATAACCCATATAGACAGTCATGTAGCTACACACCAACAGACAGACTGATACAGACATTTACACAGTTTACTCACTAACCCATGCATTCAGTAAAATGCATAATGAGTCACTTATACAATCAGTCACGCACCTACTACAGTGATGTCACTGACCATGTCATGAGTGATGTAATATGTGACGTCATCAGCAGTGCATTGCGGGGGCGCGAGTTATAGTTAGCTGAACTAACTATAACGGGGGAATTTCAAGGGTTTTCTACGAGTGAAATGTCCAACTAACTATAACGCCCCTGAAACCTATGTTTTTTTCAGTGATATATATATATATATATATATATATATATATATATATAATATCAACGAGTTTGCCTGTGATGGAAAAGCCCACGACAAGGTAAGTAGTAGCCCACTATCTTTATTGGAAGCAGCAACGTAGAGGATGTCCCACAACAGCAAATCTAGTCCTGGCCTGACGCGTTTCATGCACCAGCATTTCATCAGAGGCAACGGACTCAGGGAAAACAGCATAACATTTTTGGGCGCCACTTTTGATGATAAAACCCCACCCATGGTGGGCGCGGCCACTCCCATGGCCTGATGGAGCTTGTGGTCCCATTTTCCTCATGTGAGTAGCACTGTTGTAATCCCCCAGTGTTAGTTAAAATCCAAGTGGGTTGTGCAGCAGAGCACCCCACTTCGTCGCTGTATCTCACCTTCCAACAACAGGCACCTTTATCCCAAATGCGGAGGCGTCATTTGGCGTCTCCGCTGGAGGGCTGAAAACAGTCCTGGGGCTTTATCCGCAGCTCAGGCAGGCCGCTAAACACAATATCAACGAGTTTGCCTGTAATGGAAAAGCCCACGACAAGGTAAGTAGTAGCCCACTATCTTTATTGGAAGCAGCAACGTAGAGGATGTCCCACAACAGCAAATCTAGTCCTGGCCTGACGCGTTTCATGCACCAGCATTTCATCAGAGGCAACGGACTCAGGGAAAACAGCATAACATTTTTGGGCGCCACTTTTGATGATAAAACCCCACCCATGGTGGGCGCAGCCACTCCCATGGCCTGATGGAGCTTGTGGTCCCATATTCCTCATGTGAGTAGCAATGTTGTAATCCCCCAGTGTTAGTTAAAATCCAAGTGGGTTGTGCAGCAGAGCACCCCACTTCGTCGCTGTATCTCACCTTCCAACAACAGGCACCTTTATCCCAAATGCGGAGGCGTCATTTGGCGTCTCCGCTGGAGGGCTGAAAACAGTCCTGGGGCTTTATCCGCAGCTCAGGCAGGCCGCTAAACACAATATCAACGAGTTTGCCTGTGATGGAAAAGCCCACGACAAGGTAAGTAGTAGCCCACTATCTTTATTGGAAGCAGCAACGTAGAGGATGTCCCACAACAGCAAATCTAGTCCTGGCCTGACGCGTTTCATGCACCAGCATTTCATCAGAGGCAACGGACTCAGGGAAAACAGCATAACATTTTTGGGCGCCACTTTTGATGATAAAACCCCACCCATGGTGGGCGCGGCCACTCCCATGGCCTGATGGAGCTTGTGGTCCCATATTCCTCATGTGAGTAGCAATGTTGTAATCCCCCAGTGTTAGTTAAAATATATATATGAGGAAAGAACGCTCCTTCCAGGAACCTGGAGACCCGAGGGAGGTGGCGTGTGAGTCGGCGGAGCCTCGGGCAGTAATCCGTGTGAAGAAATGCAAAATTGAACGTGCTCTCAGAGATAAGACCAATGTTGAAGGTACAGGGTAGATTTATTGCTTCACAAATCCAGATGACGCGTTTCGGCCGTCAAACGGCCTTGCTCACATAATTGCAATCACAGACTGAGCAGCATATGTATACATTAAATGACATCGACAAAGGACTTTTGAATCTGACAACAAGCATATGCAGTATTCCTTTGTCGATGTCATTTAATGTATACATATGCTGCTCAGTCTGTGATTGTAATTATGTGAGCAAGGCCGTTTGACGGACGAAACGCGTCATCTGGATTTATGAAGCAATAAATCTATCCTGTACCTTCAACTTTGGTCTTATCTCTGAGAGCTGCTTCAATTTTGCATTTCTTCACATATATATATATATGAAAATTATTAAAATATTATAATATTATTCACTAATTATACTCAATATCTATCTCTAATATACAGACACATAAATTTTTGTATGTTAGGTATAATTAATTAATAATGTTATTATTGTTTAAAGATTAATAAGGTACACAATAATACAAATTAAGCTAACATTTGTAATTAATTTTAAAAAATAGAAAAAACAATTCATAATATTAACCAAATATACTACAAATTAAATAAAAATAAAATTTCTAGTATGGCATTGATAGTGTTTTTAACCTATTTTTTTAAAGCTTTACACTACAGAAATGGAAATGCTTTGACTTAAGCGATCGCAAATATGAAAAAATGTTCACCAGATATACATCAAAAATAAAATTCGATCAGAGGTCTGTAAACTGATTTTTTCCTTTGGTCGCTCAAAAAATACATCCGTTTTACTTCATAAACAGGGAAAGACAAAGACATTTACAAAGCAAAATTAGATAAAGTTTAGGTAATCATTTGTTGAAATGAAATACAACAATAAATAAAACAAAACTGCAACTCGTTTTTTTTCCCTCAAATGCGTTTTATGAAAGGTCGATTTATACAATGAAAAGTTATCTACTTCAATTCTAAAGTTAAAAAAAAAATTGCAATGCAGGGGAAAGATACCATCCACGCACGCCAAATACCTTGTCTTCTCTTGATTGTCGGCGACTAAACGTTCCATGTGATGCTTGAATTATTGGGGATTTTCCTGACTTAAAGTACTGAACAGTATAATTCCAGATCACCTCCTTTGATAGCTATTCAATATAAAAACAACCAAGAGACTGTAAATGTGTTTCAGGTGTGCTGACCACCGATGCTGCAATAGCTAGCAAAGTCTTCGAATTTTATTTTTCTTAACCATATTGGCAGTTAATGTAAAGTAGAAGGAGAATTGGTGAATAGATTGACAGAGAGATGTGCTCTATAGATTCTTTAATTATACCTGCCAGTTCATGATTTATTGTATTTTACGATTTTCTATCATCTGGACAGATGAACCTGCATTGTTGTCTGAAAAAGAGAAGGTAATTCAAGACTTCACTCCTGTGAAGGCTATTTAAATTAACATCTGCTACGTGTAGGTATATTGGCTGGCCTAGCTATTCCTAAATTCGTACATTTTGACACTAATGCAAAATATTGTGAGTAAACTGCACTTTTTACGTTAATGCAAAATGTGTTCAAGCACTTCTGAAAATTCGCCTACTTCCATACTATAGATGTATACCATAGTAAATTAAGTTAATCTAATTGTGTGAAATATCATTTTAAATTGGAAACATTCAACCTAATAAGGTGCTCTCCAATATTATATCACGATTTGCAGTATCTACATCATATATCACCCATAATGGTTCACAATCTAACTTTGTAGTATAAAGATGGGTAGTGCTCATCCAGTTTCAAGACGTTTGATGTCATTTTTAGCTATTGTGGTAATAAGTGTGTGGTTCTAGGTAAATGCAGAGGGTGCTTAGCCACTTTTCGGAATAGTAAAAAAAGACTAGATTGGTGTGATTAATTTATGGGCATCTATGCATTGTATGCATTTATGGACTGTGTGTGACATTCTCAGTAGTTCTCAGAAGAGAAATCAAAGGACAAATAGGTGGATGGCCGATATGCATCTGTGGTCGTTTAAGAATTCCCAACAGGCCTGTGACAGCGAGAGTGGTGTGGTAGGGTACTCTATGTGCCAAGTGCACTTCCCACAAGTCAGTAGGACTGGGGCTGAGTAAGTAGCACTGCACAAAATGTGTGTCGCTCAGAAATAAAAGACCAGTACTTGTTTAATGTATCTACATGTTTATCCTTGTCAGTCATGCCTTATAATGTATTGTCAAAGCCAATGTGTCCGACGAGCGACCACCGGCGGCAGATCATTCTCCCACCTCGCCGCCAGGACATGGAACACCCTCCCCATCCACCTGCGGCATTCCCAGGACCTGCTGACCTTCAGGAGACTCCTCAAGACCTGGCTGTTCGAGCAGTAGCAGCACCGCCCCCCCCCCCCAGCGCATTGAGACCCTCACGGGTGAGTAGTGCGCTCTACAAATGCATTGATTGATTGATTGATATAATGCATGCATTAAGTGGGAGACATGCAGACATACGTGTACACATGCAAGCAGATCAAAACAGCTACAGGCTTATACATGCACACACACACCAACACAAATGCAATCAGACAATATATATGCAGATACTCATGCATAGAGACAATTCAGAAAGAGGCATCCATACATATGCACACATGTACTACCACCCATGCCCACATCCAAGTGTGTTCAAGGGAAATTTGCAGGACTCATACTAATGCAGCACCTCTTCTCTGAGTGTATGGGGTACGCATGCATGGATGCTGCATAAACCCCCTTTTCAACTCTGCGCTAACCCTTTGTGTCTTGAGCTCAGTCTTGTACCCTGCAATTCCCTTGAACTTTGCATTCCCTCTTTGTACACCAAGCTCCCTTTTGTATACAGCACTTGTTATTGTAACCCATGTTTTCCTGTGCTCCCTGCACCCCACTTTTATAGTGTCGATCAATTTCGCTTTCTATAGTGTAAAGGTGTTCGCCATGCTCTAATTCCCAAACACTATTATAGATCTGGCAGTAAATATCCACTTGCACAATTAGTTTTTTTCTTTTCTCCCTACACAGAAAACATTTTTCCATGTAAAGAAGAACCTTTTCAAGCACCTGCTGCCAATATGAGGTATTTAGAATTCTTTTCTAACTTATTTATAATCTTATTTCAGCCTTTTAAGAAAAACACAGTATAGGGTTAACAATGGTATTCTTTTGGATCAAGATGTGCACAGAATACATACACAATTAAAGGGAGTCCGCCTACACAGATCCTCCACCCATCTCTCCACTCGGTGTTTCAACAGAGGTGGGTGAACATATACATATAGACACCTAACAACAGAGTTAAATTTCAACAAATGTATTGTATTCACGTGTTTGTTTACACTCAGGAAGCAGCATGACTTGGCACAGTGCTCAATGTATAGTGGATAGGGAGTGCTTGTGCAGAACAAGGTGTGCATGGAAAACATAGAATAGTAATAAATACATTGGTGGCAATGTTCCACATTATTCAATCTGCCCACATAACATTATTCACCAATTTACCTATCACTATGCTTTCTTTTGAGCACCACTTTTGGCTTAAACCCTTCCTCTACCACTCTCTGTGGATGATGCAAAACTCTTCTCAGTGTGTGACTACAGGGGCATGCCCTCTTGCTACTCTCATGTGGCTATTTAGGATTTTCCAGTAGGGTAAGTCCCTGTGATTGAATGTCATTGTGTGTACTATCGCGATACAACACTATTTTCACTAAGCATATATGCTGTTATGACTCTTTATTCATAATATGACTACATTTACAGTGTGGCACATGCGATAGGATTACTGCAACATAATAAGTGTCTAGTTCATGATTGCATGACTGCATATATATATGTTTTAGTGAGGTATCAAGCACAACGTTTTGGAACATCTACCATGGACGAAGGTGAAAATCACAAAGAGGCATGGTATATTATAACTCCAAAGACTCCACCTTGTTGAAAGGGTTTGGATATATATGTTTTCTTTACTATAGGAATCAATACCTACTGCGGCAATCTATAGGTGAGTAATATCTCACCTTGCATGCATGACAGTGTTGCATGTTTTGAATGCTGTGTAACAAAACCTGGGGCAGTGTGTTCTGTGTCCTGATGAAAGTCCTGGACACAAGAGGCCATAAGGTAAAGGGCTGAAACATGTTGACCAATTGTTAGGGTAATGGGTCCATAATATCCTTACCCACTACTTTAGAACCCCTTTTAGCCATACCCAAACAACCATTAATATAGAGATACTGAGGTTGGTTTGAGGTATTTTTATCTTTATACGACCCTGGCTAAAAATATCCAAAGTGCTCTCTGAAAGACAGTCAAGACCATCCTGGTTTTTAAGGACCAGAATGAGACCCGATGATGAAGCATTACACTACTAGAATGGGTGAGGGTCTAACAAAGGAAAATTATTATTTTTCTGTACCAGCAAGGTGTCTTATTAAAGGCAAGCCTTTGCAAGTAATTAGGATCAGGTAGGGGATACTTATTGGTGTTGTGCTTGATTAATTTGGAAGAGTGTATTCCCTTCCTGTATACTGAAGGTCTCGGTACAAGAGATTTGGCAACCATGTCACTGATCGTGTCTAGAAAAAACAGAGAAATCAAGTAATTAAAACTACAAAACGTGACCTTTTGTTATTCAAAACTTTGCCATGCATGTGGCACTACATTGCATACTGACAATGAAAGGACACGGAAGAATCCGATCCTGCGCAGTGCACAGCTAGTGTCCCTGTGGCTTCAATGAGTTATCAACATTTAGAAACAAATAATTACAAGAATAATCGCAACAGTTCATGTGCGAGGTTCCAAGAATAATGTTTTATATTTGAAACATAAGTGCTCATAAATATTGTACACAAACAGTTATTTATGATGAACGGAATCAGAATTTAAATATTTATCACATTGTTTACATCAAACGACAGAGTGGCTTGATACATCTCATAACCAAACGTTCAAAAGTGACCCAATGCATTTCGGGTTGAAAACCCTTCTTCAGGGGTACAAATTAGTCTCTAGGAAGTTATAGCAGTACACATCATATATTACGATTGGCATCCTCCATTAGGAACTACAGAAAAACAAGAACAACAATATCAATGCTGTATATTCAGAACCAAGTCAAATGTTCAAACATAGCAGGGTAGAGAGAGTTTGCACTCGAAAAGACCGTTTCCAACAAGAGAAGGATAGGGGTAAGTGAAAAAATAAGTGCTATAAAACGTGCTCTCAGAGAATATTATTCATAAATCACCTATGTGTCACCATGAAACAAATGCCCAATGCTGATCTAATGCGTGACTGTGTAACATGCCGGTGGCAACACTCACCAGTGGTGCAATATATCTAGTAACTAAAACACATAAGTACCTCAAATACAAACACAACACACGGTATCTGCAATTTAAAAAAATATACTTTGTGAGTCTACATTCCATGCGTAAACCTAGGCAGTACAACCAGATTGGAATCACTATAAAGTTAACGGTCTTACCGCCATCAGAGTCAAGATGGAATACCAGGTCTGAGAAAAACAGAGAGTGAAAGTTACCAAAAAGATATAAGCCCATGTGTGTATACACCCCGTAACAAGTGTAAAACAGCGTATCCTTACCAGGAGGCCAAACTGCAATAAACCGAGTCTGCCGAAAACAAAATCTATATGAGCTGTCTGTAGAACAGAAAAAGAAAATAGTAAAACAAATTACTCCGCCCGTAACACACTCACCACTTTAGCTCGAAAAACGTATTCCGCTGTGAAGACATGTGACCGCTAAAAGACGTGCAACACGTCAACACGTTTGACGCTGAAATTTATGTGAAATGGTATCGCGATTTTTCAAGACCAATACAACTTTATGCAGCAGCCTACTTAATCCAACGAACAAAGTCTAGGTGAATACTCAATCAATGCTCAACCAAACAACCATGTAAACACGAAACACTTATGTGCTATGCGCGATCAAATGCGAAAAAAACAAAAAATAAAAATAAACGATAAACTAATGTGAAATACCACCTTATCTAACGAAATTGTTTGCCAAAAATAGCAAAACAGGAAGAGAAAAAGAGGAGAAGTGAACAGATGCAAAATGTAAAAAGAGTCTAAATAATCAGAATCAGGAATAATAAAAGTTGGACAACCAATCAGTTCGTAAGTGCAAAATCTTTACATAAGAGATACATATAAGGATTATAAGAAACACAGTAATTCATAATGATCATTAAGACCACCCGGAATAATGGTCCCTAGATTTTATCCAAAATGTTTCCCTGTGTGCCAACAGATTATTAAAATCTGTTCCAGGAGTAGTGTCTATTTTTTCCAAGATAGTGAATCTGATCTGAGGGATTATATGCGGTGTGTTAACCCAGTGTGCGGCCAAACATGAATTACAATTACGATTGCGAATCATACTTTTATGTTCAATGATTCTCGCTTTGACCTTACGTGAGGTCCTCCCTACGTAAATCAGTCCACAAGGACATTGAATTGCATAAATCACTCCCTCTGTATTACAGTCCGTTGTGTGTTTAAGTGCAATCTTTTTACCTGTCTTTGGATGTGCAAATGAGTTACCTAGAATTACATTGCCGCATTGGCCACAGTTCCAACATTTTCTCATTCCCTTGTGTTCAACGGTGATGGGTGTGCGTGCTGGTTTTAGCAATTCTTTAAGATTTTTTGAACGAATATGGGCGAACATGGGTCTGCCCAATAATACTGGTTTAAGATCCACTTCATTTTCCAAAATGTCCCACCTTTTCAAAACGATCTTTTTAATCTGTCGGGCTTGCTCAGAATGTTTAATCACAAACACCTCTCGGGTGTTACTCTTCTTAACTGTTGATTGTAGTAACTCTTCTCTTTTCTTCTGAGCTACCACTTCTTTGGCTGATTGTAGTATTTCGGGAGGGTAACCTCTCTTTTTGTATCTGAGTATCTGCTCCTCAATCAAAGTCTCTGTATTTTCATTCAGCGATGAGATTCTTTTTATTCTGATTAATTGAGAAACCGGCAAATGTTTTTTCAAGGAAATAGGATGTGCACTTGTATAGTGTAGCGCATTGTTCATATCAGTGGATTTTCTGTACACAGTTGTTTGTAATCCTGTATCAGTTTTTAGAATCTCAATGTCCAGAAAATTAATTTTATTAGGATGAATGTTAAATGTAAATTGAATCCGTGCATTGCAAGAGTTGAGTTCCTTAATGCTCTCTTCAAGTGTTTGACGATTCCCTTTCCAGATCACTAAAATGTCATCAATGTAGCGCATGTATGCTACAAGATTGGTGCACCATACTTCTTTGTGTAGTATATGAGAGTCTTCAAAGTATGCCATATACGTATTGGCATACGATGGGGCGCCCGGAAAACCCATCGAGGTTCCAGTGCATTGTAGAAAAAATGTATCTTGCCAAGAAAAGTAGCGGTGGTAGAGCGAAAAATGAAGTAACTGCAATAGAAATACTTCGTTCCCATCTTCCCATATAGATTTTGTTTTCGGCATACTCGGTTTATTGCAGTTTGGCCTCCTGGTAAGGATACGCTGTTTTACACTTGTTACGGGGTGTATACACACATGGGCTTATATCTTTTTGGTAACTTTCACTCTCTGTTTTTCTCATACCTGGTATTCCATCTTGACTCTGATGGCGGTAAGACCGTTAACTTTATAGTGATTCTAATCTGGTTGTACTGCCTAGGTTTAAGCATGGAATGTAGACTCACGAAGTATATTTTTTTAAATTGCAGATACCGTGTGTTGTGTTCGTATTTGAGGTACTTATGTGTTTTAGTTACTAGATATATTGCACCACTGGTGAGTGTTACCACCGGCATGTTACACAGTCACGCATTAGATCAGCATTGGGCGTTTGTTTCATGGTGACACATAGGTGATTTATGAATAATATTCTCTGAGGAAAATGAAGTGGATCTTAAACCAGTATTATTGGGCAGACCCATGTTCGCCCATATTCGTTCAAAAAATCTTAAAGAATTGCTAAAACCAGCACGCACACCCATCACCGTTGAACACAATGGAATGAGAAAATGTTGGAACTGTGGCCAATGCGGCAATGTAATTCTAGGTAACTCATTTGCACATCCAAAGACAGGTAAAAAGATTGCACTTAAACACACATCGGACTGTAATACAGAGGGAGTGATTTATGCAATTCAATGTCCTTGTGGACTGATTTACGTAGGGAGGACCTCACGTAAGGTCAAAACGAGAATCATTGAACATAAAGTATGATTTGCAATCGTAATTGTAATTCATGTTTGGCCGCACACTGGGTTAACACACCGCATACAATCCCTCAGATCAGATTCACTATCTTGGAAAAAATAGACACTACTCCTGGAACAGATTTTAATAATTTGTTGGCACGCAGGGAAACATTTTGGATAAAAAATCTAGGGACCATTATTCCGGGTGGTGTTAATGATCATTATGAATTACTGTGTTTCTTATAATCCTTATATGTATCTCTTATGTAAAGATTTTGCACTTACGAACTGATTGGTTATCCAACTTTTATTATTCCTGATTCTGATTATTTAGACTCTTTTTACATTTTGCATCTGTTCACTTCTCCTCTTTTTCTCTTCCTGTTTTGCTATTTTTGGCAAACAATTTCGTTAGATAAGGTGGTATTTCACATTAGTTTATCGTTTATCGTTTATTTTTATTTTTTGTTTTTTTCACATTTGATCGCGCATAGCACATAAGTGTTTCGTGTTTACATGGTTGTTTGGTTGAGCATTGATTGAGTATTCACCTAGACTTTGTTCGTTGGATTAAGTAGGCTGTTGCATAAAGTTGTATTGGTCTTGAAAAACCGCGATACCATTTCACATAAATTTCAGCGTCAAACGTGTTGACGTGTTGCACGTCTTTTAGCGGTCACGTGTCTTCACAGCGGAATACGTTTTTCGAGCTAAAGTGGTGAGTGTGTTACGGGCGGAGTAATTTGTTTTACTATTTTCTTTTTCTGTTCTACAGACAGCTCATATAGATTTTGTTTTCGGCAGACTCGGTTTATTGCAGTTTGGCCTCCTGGTAAGGATACGCTGTTTTACACTTGTTACGGGGTGTATACACACATGGGCTTATATCTTTTTGGTAACTTTCACTCTCTGTTTTTCTCAGACCTGGTATTCCATCTTGACTCTGATGGCGGTAAGACCGTTAACTTTATAGTGATTCCAATCTGGTTGTACTGCCTAGGTTTACGCATGGAATGTAGACTCACAAAGTATATTTTTTAAATTGCAGATACCGTGTGTTGTGTTCGTATTTGAGGTACTTATGTGTTTTAGTTACTAGATATATTGCACCACTGGTGAGTGTTGCCACCGGCATGTTACACAGTCACGCATTAGATCAGCACTGGGCGTTTGTTTCATGGTGACACATAGGTGATTTATGAATAATATTCTCTGAGAGCACGTTTTATAGCACTTATTTTTTCACTTACCCCTATCCTTCTCTTGTTGGAAACGGTCTTTTCGAGTGCAAACTCACTCCACCCTGCTATGTTTGAACATTTGACTCGGTTCTGAATATACAGCATTGATATTGTTGTTCTTGTTTTTTCTGTAGTTCCTAATGGAGGATGCCAATCGTAATATATGATGTGTACTGCTATAACTTCCTAGAGACTAATTTGTACCCCTGAAGAAGGGTTTTCAACCCGAAATGCATTGGGTCACTTTTGAACGTTTGGTTATGAGATGTATCAAGCCACTCTGTCGTTTGATGTAAACAATGTGATAAATATTTAAATTCTGATTCCGTTCATCATAAATAACTGTTTGTGTACAATATTTATGAGCACTTATGTTTCAAATATAAAACATTATTCTTGGAACCTCGCACATGAACTGTTGCGATTATTCTTGTAATTATTTGTTTCTAAATGTTGATAACTCATTGAAGCCACAGGGACACTAGCTGTGCACTGCGCAGGATCGGATTTTTCTGTGTCCTTTCATTGTCAGTCATATACATGGGTCTTAGGCCATACCCTATTTCGCAGTAGCACGCACCACGTAAGAAATTTTTGTGTTTAATTTCGAATATTTCAGACTAACAGTACTCCAAATACTTAGGTGTGCAGGTCGTCACACATTTATAGAACTACATTGCATACTGCCATTCAAGGATCACCAAGAGTTTACAAAGTGGCAGACTGAAATTACTGTCTGCACCAAGCAAGGAGGTGCATAGCAGAAGGCCCCACAAAATGGTGCATGCAAAAAAGTGGTCAATACATCTCACAAGTACAAGGTTCAGTCAAACGTTCTTGGTCAGAGTTTCTCTCCTCAAAGCAGTCTGGAAGTTTCATCTTCTTACACAGTTTTTGGCTGGTCCATGCCTGCATGCAGATGAACAGGTATACCTTTTAAGGGACTTCTTAGGTAGCAAACTATAAAGATTTCCTCCTGACACATCTTAAATCAGAGAAGAACAAGGGAAGATCGTGTGAGGATGGATTTGCCTCTGTTTGCAGCTTTCAGATTTCTTCCTCAGTCAACAATCTTACAACAAAGTAAACATTGGTGACTACTGAAGTCTAACAATAAAGATGTGTTCTGGCAATGTCCCCTACGTTTTTACCATACACTCTTGTCCCAATGGTAGTGAATGATACAGCATCACATCTGCATGCAATGTGTACAACCATTTACATTTACTAAAAGAAAATACATACAGAGATATATAAATAAATGCATACTTACATACATAAATAAATAATAAAAATGCATGTATAGCAAGGTTAATAGGCAACTCTCCTGGTGACAACTATGCACCCCAAAATCTACAGAACAACTGTTACCAGCCAGGGTGTGTGAAGAGGGGTCAATGAAGGACTATCTCCTTAACAAATAAGGAAGAGGAAACCATTTGAGGGGCTCCTTTTCTTGGCCCATTGGAAATGTTGTTCCTGAGGAGCAAAAGTTCAAAAGGCATTAGAAGCCGTACAGGCCGTGCCATAAAGCATATTCCAGAGGGGTGTCAAGGCACAAAGAAAACTTTGCAGTGATGGCATAGCAATGGGATAGTTGTAGATCTTTCCTCTCTACATCCCATCTCTTCCAGATTGGACTTCAATCATGAAACTGCCCAGCTAGTTCGGCTAATGCATTGAACTTGGTCTAAAGTCTGCCCATATCTTGATGAAAATGTACCAGATGTGATTTCTCAACACAGGCCGAGGTTATGGGGTGCATTTTTCTAGCACTTCGCACTTGGTTTGCATCACAAAGGTGACACAAACCAGCACAAACTGTACAAACTGTTGAACTGGAATTTACTTTCCACAGAAATATTGGAGTTTGGAAAGTTGGAAACGTTTTAAACTATGTCTAAGTTTTGGGCAGCAATAACTCAATAATCCACCTCTCACCTCTAAGACAACTTATCCACCAACATTAGATGTTTATGTGGTCATTGTCAATTTTTTAACCGACATGTTTCATTTTCTTTTACATCTGTATCTCCAATCACTGTCTATATATGCTTTCTCCAAATTCACTCAACCATGTTTAATCATTGATTGATTTGAGTGCCTTTATCTGGAGATGAGTTGATCACCTACGTTCTGAGACGTGAGCAGGCAACATTGCAATATGCCCTGTGGTTTCATGCCTCATCCATTTTCTAACAAAAGATATCCATGTTAGCTCATCTAAAAATATCCTCACCTGGATTAATCTCCACTCTGTCCATAGACACATTCTGGCTCTTTCTAAGTTCAATGACACTGAACACAAGGTCAAAGGCATATTCTTAGTATTCTCTGTGAGTATTTTACATCTGTCATCTCCTGACTAGTATAGCCTCTATGCCATAAACCAGTCTTTCCTTTTCTTCTGACTGAGCGAAGCATACATAGGCATCAAGAAGTTACTCATCCAAGGGAAGTGAACAGTGGTGTAATGAAACTTGAGGGGACCACCTTGCAAAGTTATGTAGGGGGGCCCCCACGCTCCTGACTCAGTCAGGAGTTCTCAGACCAGGTGCCCACCGCCAATGCACCATGCCAGAGGGGGGCCCCTGGAGCTTGTGGGTCCTCCCGCACCGCTGGGGCAACAGGGACTATTGTTACACCACTGGAACCGAAGTCCAAGACAGACGATGATCAGGTGGCTCCACTGCAAAATGTGAGCAGAAGATGTCGAAGTAGAAAACACCAGTGTGCACCCCGAATTTCGACCCCTGATTATAGATGGGACAGAATATCGAGGATAAAAGATTGAGAAAAAAAAATATTGACAGGTAAGCAACTCAAGATTTTCTATGCTTAACTCCAAATATATGTACCTATGCAGTACATATATCTTCAAGGTATGTAGATGTGGAGTCTGGAATAGTCAATCTATAGTTCACTATATGCAGTTAACTATCTATATTTTGCATCTCTATATTCTGTCCATAATATTCTTCTAGTGTTGCATCGCTGCGGTAAAACAGCAACGCAACACTTTTCAGTGCACCCTCCTTGCGACACCATGGATGCGCCGTATTTACTGTACGGCGCTCCATGTCACAAGGATTTACAGATACGTCAGTGTTTCTGACTTATCTGTAGGCGAAAAATTGGCATATTGCTGGAGTGTGTCTGAAAACAGGCGCAACTCCAGCAATGTGTCTTTTGACATGGGGCAAGCCCCATGTGAAAAGCCCTGCGTCACTCCTCATGCCTGCTTCAAGCAGGCGTAAGGATTTGACGTAGTGACGCCCTAGAAGTGGCGCAGTGAAATCCCATCGATTTCACTGGGTCACTTCTACTTGGCTTTCCTGCGTTGGAATGCCCATCCTGCATAGATTATACCTGACGCAGGTATAATGTAGCGCAGGGGTTTACAAAGTGACGCATCTGCCTAGATGTGTCACTTTGTAAATATGGAGCAGTGTGGTACATTTTTACGCCGCCATAACGTCACAAAAAGTGACGCAATGGTGGCGTAAGGGCCTCATAAATAAGGCCCTAAATATCAATGAATACGTCATACTCCTGAGCATGCACAGAATAGTCCACACAGCTTCCGGTAGCTGTCCGTTCCGCCGGGTCTTTAACCCTGAACAATATTCCATTATTAATGCAAGCAACTTTTTATTTTGTGCAAGTGCTTACTGAATGCTGATTCATGCACCATTTTGTGTTTAGCTGAGCCATTTCCGCCTCAGTGATCATATAGGCTACCAAGCTCGTGCAGAGCATACTTCGAAAGGAAGAGGTAAACCCCCTACTCGGGAAAATATTGCTTCTGCGGGCTTTTAAAACAGCATCGCGTGCTTAATACTTTCTCCAATAAACGTCACATTTTTGCTAACAGTAATAGTCGTGATGATCTTCCTGAGAGGTATTTTTGCCGTTTGCTTTGGGCTCATGGTCACGTGTTTTAAGTGTCTTTAATTAGCAATAACCATTTTTTTCCAATGAGGGTAGCCATTTTATCTAACAGCAAACCTATTTATTTACATGCACTGTATCACCGTAAGCTCTTTTAGCACGTTTTAGGACCAAACACATTTTTCACTTTTATCTCACTGCAACAAGTGTTGCTAGCTAATCTTTGATCCTGGAATAGCACAAATAGTTGCCCTCCTCGTCTCGAACTATGCTTCCACTACAATGTTTTTCATTGTTTTGTTCACGATCGAATAATAGTCTATCTATCTGCTTAATTTGAGCCGGGACTTTCCGGTGCTACGCACCGGCACTTAATTGGTTTCCGGTGCTCGGCACCTAATTGTCAACGCCATACATAGAACAGTCTCCCACATGGTGGCGCTGCTCATCTGATTTAGAGATGAGCAGATCAACGGTTGTTTAGGAATACAATATACATAAGAATTGCAAATACCTGCCTCCCCAGCCATTCCTTTAGCTTTGGGAACCTGGAATAATCGGAACTGTCGCATTTACATGCGAGAGAGATGGTTAGTAGTTGTTTTGGCAGCGATGACAAAGGCGATGGGTGGTGCAAGCTGCAGTGGCCTCCCGGTCAGAGCCCTGGCACTTAATATTTTACAAATTAAGCACTAGGATATCCTCCAGTTAAGAGCACATTATAAATATCTTTTTAATTTGATTTGATTTGATTTCATACATATATGTCAGTGCAGCTCAAAGTAACAGAAGAACATTTATTGGGGCCAAATCTTAAAAAAGGCATGGAACTACACCACGAGTCCTTTTTTTTTCTCGGAGTGTTATATAGCGCAAACTTGACCCTAAGGTATCAGAGAGCTTTATATGAGCACCAGTTGCATTACATATGGACACTTTCATTTTTGTTAGGCGCGGGGACTTTAAGTGATCTGCCCAGAATCACAGGATGTTGAGCATAGTTGCCGAGACTCGAAGCTGGTTCCCCAGATTTGAGGTCGACCGCCCTAGCCGTTAGGCCACATCCTCTCCCCTTCTCTCGCGTGCAGCCAGACACATGTACAAATTCACAAACTGTCCCAGGAGCTGCACCAGGTGCCTCTTTCCACACATGATCCTATGAACGAAGCCATGGCCTTCATTCATTAGTACATTTATTCATTTATTCATTCATTAGGCATCTGCTTTTTCACAATGCAAAATGGTGGAAAGCACGGAAGAATAATAGCAAAAGCACCTTTTTTTTCTTTTTTTTTTCACACAGACAATATGTATCCTTGTGGTTCATGGGTAAACCCTTCCTCTGCACTCCCACACAGTTTAGGAGTGTTCTGTTTCTAGTCCCAGACTAAGAGGGTTTAGTTCAGTCTTTGAATGGAGCAAGTCTCCAACAACCTCCAGGGATGGAAACCGTCAGAGAGAAATGTATGGCTGGTGAGTCTAATTTATGAGTGCCAATGGCTTTTATATCAGGTCCATTTTAGGTCAGAACTCCAACTTGAGAAGTGAGGCAAATTGAAACTATTCGGTTATCTGCTCAAGGCATTGGAGAGACAGTTGACTGTCTACATTTATTTATGTTTTATCTTTCTTGCAGCATGTGATACATCATGTCCATCAATGCCTTCGCCTCTGTGTATCCAGAAAAAGTTCTATATCTCGTGAATATCTGTCTTGCTCTCACTCATCATTAAAATCTCATGTTAGATGCTGTGAATCTGTGAGGCAATATTCGCCAAAAGTTTTTCCCTTGTCAAATCAGATACATCATAATAGTTTATTTCCCCAGGGAGAAAATGCACATTGCACACTATGTTAACATGTTCGGCATCGTGTCATATGTCAATCAGTTGCTTGATAGGGAGAAATGGATGGTGGGGCTTTACTTTAGATGTTTTCAATTCATATCTGATTCTAACTTGACAATGACATTCACACTTTCCATTCGGAGATCATTAGCCAGAAATAAAATGTATTTGTCACCTGATCGTCTTTGTTGTATTGGAATTTTTATTTTAGGTAGCACAGGCTGCACACTCACAGACCTAGAAAATATAATGTATTTGTTTTAACCAAATTCTTATTGAAAAAAAATCTGAATTAAATGGCAGCTGCTCCACAGGAGATATATTGAGAATAGAAATCAAGAGAAGGTAGTGGTGGATAAATGGGTTGCACATCAATATTAATGTATACACGGGCTACAAAGTAAGTTGTATAATAACATAACATGAAAGAGTAGACTTAGTGCCACTCAGGGTAAGAGACACCCCACTACCTTGGGTGTAAGAGACGCAAGTAACAGAAGTGGCTTGTGAATTGGCTTACAACAAGAAAAACCCTGGCACTCAAAACATTTTAAATTCAATTGATGACACAGTTCAGTTCAAACTAGCAAGAAAGAACAGAAGTCCTCTTAACACAGGAAACACGGGAAGCTATATTTTTCAAGACATTCATTAATTTATTTAATAGATATCAAAGTAACACAAAATTGATACAAGAAGTTGCAAGGACTGAGACACTCAAGTCTGGATAATACAGTCAGAAATCTCTACAATGATGGAGATAGTGATCCAGTCCTTGGTGCAAAAGAACATGAAACAGCCAACACGCGTTTCGTCACAACCGTGACTTTTTCAAGGCTTAGGGATATACGAATTGTTAGAAGAAGTTAGACGGCTCGTCGGTAGTAGTAGCAGCAGTAATGGGAGTGATTCCGTACTGATCAGCATTTAGGGTCTGAAATTGTGTCTAGGCCATTATTCATCTTAGTTGCAGTAGCAATATATATGAGTATATCTTGATAGACTCGTATTTGAAATTTATATGTCTATATATTTTGTGGAAAGTATAGACGAAGACAATTTAACATGGCATCTAAGGGGCTATGGTAGGTCCCTCGTTGCTTGGCCGACCTCTCGTAATAACAGTCTCCTCCCGTCTGTACCGTCGCCACGAGCCATCTAACTTCTTCTAACAATTCATATATCCCTAAGTGCCAGGGTTTTTCTTGTAATATCTTGAGAATAGGTATGTTATAAAAAAATTCCAACACTTTACATTGTGATTGTTATGCAAAATGGGTGAGATTACACCATTGCACCATGTCGCTTAATTGAGAAATGATTCGGGTAATCCTTTAGTGGAGCATGAGAAGGACATGGACGAGCAGAACATGAGAAGCTGTTGTTTGCGTCAAGTAAACGTTGGGCTTTTTGTTTGGCCATAAATGTGTATTCATCCTCAAAATGGATGCAAGGACACAGGACCTGCTAGAAAATAGTGCAAAATGCAGAAGCCACTACTTTGCCTAATGAATTTATGCCAATTTCATCCAGGCCTACTAAAAAGTAGGAAAAGTGCTGGCAGAGATCTCTGCCTGAATATACAGATTTTCCCAACCTTTTGTTGTTTGCTAAAATTCTCAGGAGTACACCTGTAAACTTGCCTCATGGACAGGTATACTCCTGGGTATGTCAGTGGACAATTCTTGAAGGATCTACCAGCATTGCAGTGTTCTCCATAGTAAAGAGATAAGCACACTGGAAATAGGATCCCCTGTGCAAATACAAACCTTTTCTTAATTTTAATTTGTTTCGGAGCAGGGAAATATTTTTTTCCCTGTGGAATAATTCCTTCCACACAGCTCCAGCATATCTGGGGCCAGTTGCGGCTGCTGTCTAGAAGCAGCAGTGGGTCGGGTGGGGGTGAAGGGACGAGGGGGGTTAAATCAGGCAAAAAAAAACACTTACCTCCCGGCCGGCCAGCAGGCCAGCCACCGCTGCCTCTCCTGTGTCCCGTCCTGTCCTCTTACTGGCTTCCTGTGAGAAACAGGAAACAGGAAGCACCAAGGCTCCCACACTCCCTGCAGCCAATCACAACGCTGCAATGCCTTAGCAGAGGAACCGCCACTGTCTGGGGTTGATCTGTTGCTCTCATCCTGGAAGGGGAAATACATACAGCCCAGTGTTGGAGTTAATTTACAACCCATTACAAGTTGGAATTTGGAGAAGACGACCTTGGAAATCCCCACAAACATAGAGGCTTGTGGTGGTTCCCACACATCCAAGGCAAAGCATGCTTTAGGTTGCCCAATATCCACCCCTTCAGTGGCATTTGTGGCTATACCTGTCACAGAGTTCTCTGCACCTGTTAATAGGATTTTGATTTTTCCTGGCACGAATTCCTTTGCAAAATCCTGGCAGGCATAAAAATGTTAAACCTGGTTATAAATGTATGCATATGATCAAATTTACCTTTGTGACTAAAGCCCCATGTAAGTGGAAAGAAAATGTAATTTTTCCAGACATTTTCATGGAAAACCATCACTATTTCTTCAAAATGGAAATAAGTTATGAAAATCGGGGATTAATATACTTCTTCCTCTATCTACTATGAGTGATTTGCCAGAGAGTGCATTTCAAATAGTCATCTCAATTAGAAAAATTGTTACTGGTGTTACATTACAGCCATTTCTGTAACAGCACTGAGAGCAGCTTCATTTTGTGTTAGAACCATAGAGCTAGGCAGAGGCTTTTCTCCCACCACGTTAGCACCTCCAGGCAACATAACAGTGTAAATCGGCTGTAGCACCAATGGCATCCCTTGCAAAAATCTATAATTAGACAAGCATGACATTCATAAGTATGAGGAATGTTTTTTCATGATAGATATGGACATTTTTGGTCTTTGGCCCACATGCAAGCACACTTTGGTTCCAGCAGGACCGTTTATGTCTTTGGGGCGATCACAGAGCATTTTATTGTTGTGATATTAGTGAAAGTGACAATAAGAACTTGAATCACAATGAAATTAATAGGAAAAGCTAGAAACACTGCTTACACTTATAAACTCACTATGCTGTTTTTTTAAAGCAATGCAAGTCCTCTTATTCTTTGAAACATCTGGTCTTTGTTATTGGTTGTTACTGTTTATAATCTAAAACGTGGCTGCTACATGGATTTTAAAGTTGTCAAACATTATCTTTAAAAAATAGCTAGGTCTTGCGTTATTAAAGGAGTCACCGAGAGTGGAGTATGAGACACTGTCAAGTAAACGTAAAGATGCACCATAACATTATGAAGTGTCCTTTGATCACCCACGTTAAATCCTAAATTGATACTTCAGTTACACAGTCATACCATCAAAAGTATCATTAATAATCTCATCAAACTTCATCTTTCCATCTTGCAATCTACCCAAGACGTTAAACATAAATGAAAACAAGTTCTATAAATGTATCCAAAATGTCATCATCAAATGTCCTTCAACCTTTTGCAAAACATGATCAATTTTTAAAATCTGAGATAATAGTTTACAAAAAGCAGTATTGAATTGCCCTGGCTATCCCTTCCTATTCATGTGATTCTTAGCTCTGAAGAGGGTTCTTCACTGCAGTACCCTGTCATGGCCAGCGTCTGGCAGGACTGATGCTACTGTGTATTCTCTAACAGGGACAGAAGAGGCAGGTCATAGCTTAGTTAATCCTGGATTTCCAGAGCTTCTGTTCTAGGCTCAGGCTACTTGGAAGAAGCAAGAGGGCTGGAGGTGCGTGCTGCCATTCAGACTCCACCAACCCTCTCTCAATGAGATGACTTCCCTGTAGACAATAAAATGAAAGATCATCTCTAGCTCCCACATCAACCATTGCAATCTCCCATATGGCTGAGAAGCTGATCACAATTAATGGAACACTCCAGACCCTTCTCTTCTTATTAAAGGCTAACGTGTATAGCTTAGTATTAACCTTCCAAAATCTTGTGTCAATGAACTGCTCATTAACCATTCAATGGAAAGCTACGGAGTCCTACAAAGTGGTCGCCCTCTTTCCATCAAAATACACAGTGTGGGCTTGATTAAGGGTAAGGTGTAGCAACATGTCATAGGGGATACTGCTCTTCCATGCTACAAGTTGTCCACTGATTTCGAACGTAGTTGGTCTGCAAACCCCTGGCCCAGTAATGCTGGAGCCAGAGATACCAGAAGCGTTTTCACCCAGTGCGATGCCACATCCAGTGATACCATATGAGAAGTGGTGGCATAGCAGGAGTCACAGACCAGTGCTTATTTTATGAAAAGAAAAATGCCAGGGCTCTCGTCAGGAGGCCACTGAAGCTTGCACCACACATTGCCCCTGCCAGCACTGTCAGTGACATCACCAGCACAATTACTAACCATCACACAAGTGTGACAATTCAGACTATTCCAGACCCCTAAAGCTATAAGAATGGCTTGGGTGGTAGGTAATATTTATATTTTAATGTATACTGAATTAATAATTGACTGTTTTTGTGCTCATCTCTAAATTAGCCAGACAGTGCCACCTTGTGCAGACAGTCACATGCGCCAGTGCTGCTAAGTAAGTGCTGGTACCAAACACCGGAAACCACAGGCTTAAATTAAGCACTGGCACAGACAGGATCACACCCAGGCCTGGCCTTTCCCCTGCAGCAACAGACATGGACATTGTCAGGGCCCTTGTGTGAAATGTGGCTGCACCACACCCACCCCAACCCATGAACAAGAACAGTCCTGTACCATACAGAGAGGTTCATGACCCACAGGGCCCACACACATACCAAGGAAAAGATGGGGGGAGAGGAATATGCTCACTTCAGCTGAGCCCTGACATGCATCTCTTCATCTACCCACCTGCTGCCACCACCCCACAAGCCTCTCCACAGCCTCGGTACCCATTTACCTTCTGCTACAAGCAGGTGGTATTTGGATGGGAGGTTGGGACCAATATTCATCAGGAAGAGGGAAAACATGCAGATTTGGATCTGGTATTCCAGGGTCTACATGATGTTCTCCATTGTGAGAGGAATAATGAGGAGTAGCTAAACTTAGGTCTCGCTATTCCTGCGCCTTAATTAACAGTATTCCTGCACCCTAATTAATCTTTCTTGTAATAGGTCCTATGTACTCAGTAGAGAAACTTCCTAGCCACCAGTGAGTGAATTTCGGGGTCCATTTCCTCTAGTGGCTCTTTCATAGTGGAAAACAAAGTTTCTGCCAGTGGCATACGTAGGGTTGTTGTTGTTTGTAGTGGGTCTGTTGGTGCACAAATTATCACATGATATCTTGCAGATAAGGGAAACTGGACAGAAGTAGGACATCAGAAGAGAAAGAGGCCTAAAGGCTCAGTTGGGGCCAAGTAACTTAATACTGCCAATGGAAAATTCTAGCCAGATTTCGCAATAGAGGTCCAGGCACTGAGTGTCAGTAAGGTACTGACTAAAATCTGAAGTACAAGCATCATATGTCTCCACATTTTCCCCATTCAGCATGACATGCAGGTTCTTGGCAGCAACACAAATGTACAACTCTAATGTCTAATGCATTTACTTTACCTGGCATTTATCAGCAGCCTGACCAAATTTTAAATAAGTGAATCTTTCATTTCATAATTCATGCTCTCATCCACAGCAACTTAGAAGGTATCCTTTGCACATAATACCATGTGACAATAGGGTGGTGGCCTCTGGGGACAGAGGTGTTACATGATTAGGAATAATTTGCTTCGCATGGGCCACAAATATCCTTATGGCCTAGTCTATCTCAAGAGGACCTCCTCACTGTGCACAGTGATAGACCTTAAGATTGACCCTTGCCACACATGCTTGATCCCTTTTCTTTGTAGATATGTCAACTTGCACTGCTCCTTCGGTGGTCAGTATTCATGCCCCTCATCACAGCATAATCCCTTTATGCTATTTTATCAATCTTTGAGAGTGTTTGTCAAGGCTACGTACCCACTAAGCTCTATGTAGATGTCAGCAATTCCCTTCCTCCATGAAACCCTGGTGTTCTTCCAGAAACTGGAGTAGGGAGGAATACTGTCAGTGTGCACCCTTGGATGTCAATTTACCAAAATGCCTGGGGTAGCTGAAGTGTTATATTACATGCACTTTATCCTAAGTGACATCGCAGGTAATTATGTCACATAACCTTTGACCCCATAGTAAGAGCACAATTAAATAAATAACACAGCTAACACAAATAAGTGTCGATTTATGGCTCCTGTAGTGTACACCAAAAAGGCAAAATATATTGATACATCATAGGGGAACGCATTAAAAAAGATAAAGTTAGTCGTTATGTCCCAATCTATTTACGTTTATGGGTCATATATAGAATATGAACTAGTCTATTACTTATAGTAGTCCTCATGATTGTTAACACGTTTTTATTTATGATCAGTTTAAAGTCAATGTCACTGTTGCTAAGCACAAACGTGAATGTTTTGTTCAAACAGATAATGTTTAATATAGTAATAATAAAGAGAACTGGTAATTTGTTTACAATGTGCTTTTTATCTCATTGTTTTTATTCAGAATTGTGAGCGTTGCTTTGCTGAGTTCATTATTTTTAACTTGATCCCTGTCTGAGCAGCAGAAAAGAAACAGCGCTCATCAGTAGAGTGTCTACCTTCTGCTTTTGGGAATGGTTTTACCACCTTTGAGGCAAGGGGTACCACTGGCAACACCTAAATGGCGTTTATGCCTTTAATCACAGCCGTTCTGAAATGTCTCTTTAAGGTGGCTCCACAGCCTGGACATAGAGTTCTCATGGAACTTGAGAGGTGTGCATATATCACGAAATTCCTAAGATCAGGAAGTCTCACAGGTTACTCCAAATCTCGGAGGCTATCTAAACAAGCTCCCCTATCTAACTCATATACAGACCCCAATATCCTTACTAAGCAATTAGGAATAGGACATAAAGAACCCTGCTATGCTTCCAGAGTCATCCTAAGCTAAGCTCACACTTTCTAGAACAGCAGCACCGCTACTCTGAGTCCTCTTGTTGCCAGACAGGTGGCACCTGTTGTAGTCCTTCAGACAGGTGAAACCTGCAACAAAAGAATGGGAGAGAGAAAGGTCAGTCAAAAAAATTCACCACATATACTTTACAGTAACTTATGCCTGCTAAGCAAGTACAAACAAGAACTTTGAAAAATAGCTTTTAAGTGCCCATACTCTTCTGGAAATGATTGTCACTAACAGTGCGACAAACACAATGCTGTTTTGCCCCTTGTGTTTGTAATCATGAGTTATAGCCTGCTGAGGAATGGAATCCAGACAAATCTGAAAGTGTACATATAGAAGCCTATTTATGAGGCTGTTTGCACCGCTTTTGCACCACGCAATGTAGGGCAAGAGCAACGCAAACCTTAAGACATATTTTTGAAGCCACGCATTCTGCACCACACATAGAAAGAGGAATATGCCTCCTAGGATTGTTTTTGTACAGAAAGGTGCACTGTTCCTCAGCACATGCCAAAAAGGCAGTGGCGGCTCGCATAGGGCGTGCTGCGGGGTGGGGCGGGGGAGGGGCAAGGTGGAGGGGTAGTAAACTCAGACATACGACGGAACGGAGGAAAGTAATAATTACGTTCCTCCATTCCGTCGTATGTCCGAGTTTACTACCCTCCACCCTGCCCCTCCCACGCCCCGCCCACCACCCCACAGCACGCCCTATGCGAGCCGCCACTGCAAAAAGGGTCTGCGATCTTGAGGGATTTCAGCTCTAATAGGTCAGGTGAAATACACATTGAAGCTATCACTTTCAGACTATGGGGCATATTTATCAAGGGTTTCACATTGCCCTTGCGCCACTTCCCAATCTTCCTGAGCAGCCTAAGATTGTTTTTTGTTGGTAAGAGTGATCAACACACTGGGGGAGCTGACGTGATTACCACAAAAGTGAAAGTAAAACAAGCAATTGGGTTTCAGCTCGTTTTACTTTTAATGCATTAGTGCTTGGGGGTATATCTCAGCCCCCAGAGCACTGATTATTTTGGGGAAGTTAGGTTGGAAACTGTAGAGTCTCCCCTTCCCAATGGTATCCACACCCCGTGGATCCCTGCTTGGGGATTGCCACAGCAGAGTGATCCCAAAGCAGGGATCCACCCAGTAGGCACCAGTGATTTTCACAGTGGGAACAACTCCTTTGGCAAGGGCTTATGTTCCCCTCAACCACCAAAGGTTTAGTCTTTCTGCCACCCTGGGGTGGCGGAAAGGAATTTTTAACCCCAATCTGCCACTCAGGCGGGCAGTAAGCCAAATAAACCCCAGGGAATTTGAAAAAAGACATAGGGGTGGGGGCTGCCCACCATGAGCATGGCCATGCCCTCACCCCAAAAAGGATGAAACTATCTTTCTGCCACATTCTGCCTCCTGGGGGGGAGGCCGAAAGGCCACTAGACACCACACAATATTGATAAAAAGACCATAGTGGTGGTGTCTGCCTACCATGGGCATGCCCAAGCTCCTACTCCAGAAAAGGTACAACAGTTTTTCTTCCCCCCGAGATAGAGGAGATTAGAGGATTGCACCCAATTTTCCCTGGGGGGGGGGAATCCAATTAGACACCAGGGCATTCAAAATGGCGCCAAAACAAACAAATGGATGGAGTTTCCTACCCTGGCATCAAGCCATACCCCTGCTCCTTAGGGGCAATGAAGTCTTTCTGACCCACTGGGGGCAGATAGAGGCTTGTCCTAATTGTGGAGGCTGCCTCAAATATGCACCCCTGTGGGGTGTGGACAGACCACTAGAAACCACAGAATTTGCATTTGGGGTGAAAGAAAGGGGTGTAGATGTTGCACTTTGGCATTTGCCATACTCCCACCCCAAAAGGGACAAAACAGTATTCTGGCATCCCCAGAGGGTGGTTTGTCCCCAATTTTTTCCCATGGGTGCAGAAATTCCAGTGGATGGCAGGATTGTTTGAAAAATAAAATAATGGGGTGGGTGAAGCTCATCAACAACAGGCCCGCCCTCACCCCTAAAGCCTCAACAGTCTTTCTACTCCCCTGTAGACTAAAACATCCCATCCCATTGTCAATCGAGAGGACATTAAATTCTTTTGGGTGCTGTTTTTAAATATGGGCAGAGTGGGGCTAAATTATAATATCGCCCACTTGACACAGTGAATGACAGCACTCTTTGGGTGTCGGTTGGCCGCCACCTGGGGAAAACTACTAGACCTAGGCATTTCTGGAATCTAGACAACCAAGGTGGTGTTCACTTTGATCCCACAACATTTTCCTACTCACATTGCTGTGCAAACCTTAAACTCTGCCTAAAATCATGCATTTCCCCTGCATTTCTGTGACGTAATCTTCCAGATTCCGCAAGGATCCAGAAAATTTCTACCACCCAGCGTTCCCCCCCTCTCGCAATAAAAGCGCTACCCCACTTTTGTGGCTGGGTCTAGTGTACGCAACAAGAACGGTTCAACCCATGGTCAATGGTAGTGCTCGTAGGAGACTCCCATTGACCTTGGTTTGATCCATTCCTGTCATGGGCACTAGGACCAGTAACGCAAATGGAGCAGTATTTCTATTAGGACAAGTGGTGTATTGCTGGGTGGTAGGAATTTATTTGGGTTCATGCTGATTCTGGAAGTTTGCATCACAGAAATGTAAGGAAAATATGTGACTTTAGGCAACATTTGAGATTTGCAGGGCAAGGTGGATAAAAAAAATTATTGTGAGATCCATGCAAGTTGCAACACCCCAGAATCTCTGAGGAGCTTATTTACAAGCCCCTGTGTGCCACGTGATTGTCACTTTTATTGATGTTCCGACAGCACACAGTGCAGTGCCATATCTACAAGGCCATGTAAAGCCACCCTGTGTGGCTTTTCATGGCCTTGTAGATATGGTGTGAGGCAGTGCAAGTCGCTGTATTGCCTCACACGGCAATGGGAAGTCATGCCATGAGCGTTACGGTGGGTGTCTCCACGTAACACCCATGGCATTTGACAAATTTCCAGATTTACAACGTTCTGTAAACCTGGAAATGCGTCAAAAGCCTATGTCTCCCCAGGGGAGGCATAGGGGAGGCGCAAAGAGGAGAAATAACTTAATTTCTTCTAATTTTTCCCCTTTCTATGTGTGCTGCATTTAGCAGCACACATAGAAGGAGAAATCACCTCCATTGATTGTTTTTGTGCAGGACGATGTCCCTTCCTGCACAAAAACAATCATTCCCACAACCCAGACACCCTTGCACCATGGTACAAGGGAGCCTGCATTGGCCAATGGCAGCCAATTGTGTGCCAGCATTGGGGAAGAGGACAGGAATGTGTCGTATGTCATAGATACGGTGCATTCCTGCCCTTTTCTTTTGACTTAGGGCAGCACAGCAAGAAGGCTTTTGGTGCTTCCCTATGCCAAAAATTTGAAAATGAGGCCCTGAGTGTCTAGTTTTCAAAAATATTGTTGGTAAGTTTCCATAGGTGATGGTCGATAATAGTCCCAAATATAGCAGCTTCCTCTATTGCTTATCACTCCAAGGAGCACTTTAAGGCCTTTTGCATCATGGTTTCTTGGCCTACCCACACAAGTGGGGTGCCATTGTTATCGGGAGGCATGTGAGACCTCTGGGTAGTATGAAATGTTTGTATATACACAGAATTTAGAATTTCCCCCGCACATATGCGAGTAAGATTTGTGTTTTAGTCAAAGTTTGAGGTTAGCAAGGGCTTTTGGGTAGGAAAACCTGGTGAGAGCCATGCAAGTCACCCAACCCTGGGCTCCCCTGGGTGTCTAGTTCTCAAAAATGTTCAGATTTGCAAGTCTTCCTTATCTTCCTTCTAAGCTTGGGATCAAAATCCACAGCTGCACACATTGCAAATAATGGTCTGTTTTTAATGGAAAAGATAAGTGGATAAGAGAAGCAGTAGTTGTTTTTTTTTATGGGAAAATATCCAAAAATGTCATTGGAGCAATGGAGATCTTAAGGCTTCTTTTAGACTATGTGCATTACCCAGAACTAAGCATCATGTGGCCCCTTTGTACCAGAAATTAAGCTAAGTGAAAGTTATGAGCAACTCTTCTGACTCACAGAGAATAGGAGTAATCTTCCATGATGGTATATTCCAAAAACTTGTATCCTTCTAGGTGCTGTTTTACAGGACTGCAGTCACAGCTTCAAGGAAGATACATCCTCTCTCCATCTGCTTGTGGCTACAAGTAAAAGAGTGACATTGTTCGTGCTGCCTCAACAGTCACTCAAAGCCTCTCCTACAGCCCTCAGGTCCTCAGGGCAGTCTTCCAGGCACCAGATCTTTCTTCAGCCAAAGCTTACATAGTGCCCTAAGTGGTCAGATGGGCCTTCTTCATAGCAAGGGACTCTTCTATCTTTTGTGTCCCTTTTGCAGCAAGAGGAGGCCAACCACTTGACCCATGGAGTGCAGTTTCAGTCCATGGGCACCAGAGAACGTCAAGAGTCCTTCAGTCATTTTTCCAAAGCAGTTAGGCAGTATCTTCAGTTCTTCCAGGCATTCCTGCACAGGTCCAGAAATGTAATGGGGAGGTGGTGGTGAGGTGTCAGTCTTATTGGGTCTAGTAGCCTCCTTTTTCAGCACTTTCTCTTCAATTTACATCAGAAATTTCCAGAGCTGTAAATTCAAGATGGTAACCACTTCTTTCATCAGGAGGAGCTCTGGATCTCCCATAGATGCTCTTCTATTTAGGTGAGGTATCCTCCACTCTGTCAGTGTCAAAAACTGTTTTTGACAATTACTGAGGTTGGCGACAGAAAGTTTAGGATGGGCTCTGTATTGAATGGTAAATGATCCAGCCAACCTCATTTAGCATCACCAAGTCAAAGAAGAAGGGTGTGGGCTATCCTTCATTCCTATCCTCCACACTTATGGCTAATCGCTGTTAATTGGCCAGTTGGTGAGCCCAGTTGTTGAGTTTCTGAGCCCAGAGGCCAACCATCGTCCTCTTGGAGCAGGATTGTTAACTAAGTGCTACAAATATGTATTGAGCTTCTCCAGTACATCTAAGTGGCAGACTTATTCTGAAATAGTTTATAAAGCATTAAAAGTACTCTTTTAAAAGTTACTTTTTCAACTGAGTTTTCAAAAATCTACTTTCATCATTGGATTAGGTTTTAAAACTAAATCAGAAAATTAATAAATTATTCTTTAGAATTTTCCCAAGAACATATGAAATATAAGTATCTATAACTAGCACCCTCACGATACACAGTATTCTCATTAATGATGTCATTTCAGATGCTGCAGTGATTTTATCAATGATGCCATAGAACATGTCATAAGTGATATAATATGTGAGGTCATATGCAGTAGAAGACAAAGGCGTGAGTTATAGTTACTTTAGGTCATGAGTTATAGTTATTTGAGATAACTATAATTGGTTAATTTCAGTGGTTTTGTTTATTTAAAACAGTATGTTTGAACTGATATTCTCACCTAATAATAATGTCCCTCTAACCTTTGTTTTTATCTGTGAATTTCTAAGGTTTTTTTAATGCAAAGTAAGATATTAATACCATACCGAATTATGTCACTTTAACCTTTGAGTTTTTTCTGTGATTTCTAGGTGATTTTGTTTACGTGAAATAATATTTTATTACCATACATATTGCCAACCCTTCATCCGTACACAGCGTGGGGTTGGCTGCAGGGTTTGGAAAATTGGAAATGCAAATAAGAGTATTCTGATTGTCAGGTCACAAGAGAAAAATGACTCTTGCAGCAGAGATTTGAGGATGAGGGGTGCAGACCCTAAATCTTGCAGAAAAAAACAAAAAAGGCCATCGTACGTGGAAGGAAGACCATACCCTGATACTCAGACCACAGCAGAGGAACCCTGAGACCCACTTTCTTTGGCTCAGCTGAAAACAATAACATTTTAAAATATTCCCAGGATCTGCAGATCCTTTCAAGGATTCATGGGTTCCTTACATCTAAAATGATGGCCGAGGTTCACAGTACCTCTCTTGGTTCCATGGACCTGAGCTGCAACTTTGATGTTGGTGAAGTGCAAATACTGAAAAGGTACAGCAAATACCCAGGTACCCCAAAGTCAGAGCAAGGCTTGCTGACCCATGCATGTCCTAAGAGGTTTTACGGAAATTGATTTGGTCCTGAGAACTATGGAAAGGTGCTGCATGGTTTCAAGGATGTTCTGCGTTCATTGTACTTGGAGAAAATCTTGACCTGCATTCCCACTTAAGAATTAGGATTGGTTATCAAAAAAAAGGCTACAATTGCTAGTGCGGATTAGAAATCTGTAGCTGGTTGTGTGCAAGGCCTGGTGTGCATCAAACACAAAAAAGGTGATGGGAGGATGTTTGCAATAATCTAACCACAGCCAATCGCACAGGTATCATTTCATCCCATTGTTCTTTTGTCCACCATTCCATCTCAGTTTGTACCCAGCTATATGCAAATCAGTCTTGATCCTGCTCCAATAGGGAGAGTCCAGCCTGAAGCGCCATGACAAGTCCTCCCTCAGCAATGATACAAACACTCAAGATGGTTTTCACCATGATTTGGGCTCTTCAGTGGGGTGTAGGTTTGTTCCAATGGCACAGTAGGACCCACGTCTGGGCATACCCTTGGCCACTTAGGGCCTGACTTGAAGCACACAAAAGGTGATGGAAGGAATCCTTGCAATATTTCTATCCACTGGCAATCACTCAGCGAAGCTTTTCAACCCAACATTCTTTTTCCCACCATGTCACCTCAATTTGGACCCACCCATATGCATGTAAGTCAAAGAACAGTCCAGTCTGAACTGCCAGGCCAGGTCCTCCATGAAGCGGAAGACAAATAGTCAAGACCAGTTTTGCACTGACTGGGGCTCTTCAGTCGGGTGTAGTGGAGTGTACAGCTATGATCTGTGGCCCAACCCCACTGCACATGGCTGAAGACAGTGTGCCGTGTGGGTTGGCCCCCATTGTGTGTTGGACACAGGGCCTGGACTGTGGTCTACCCCACTCCTCACAGCCAAAGGTATGCATTGTGGAGGTTGGTGCCAATCGAAGTTTGGGTGCAGGGCGATGCTGCAGGTCATAAACCTGCATCCAATATCAGTAACAGAATGCCCTCCAGATAATGGATTTGGGTGGTGATATGTAAACCTCAGTCTGAACTTCATCCTGACCTTCATTTACTTTTTGGCCCTCTTCTGGATTTTTCATTTTCTCTTGTTCTTGTCTGGAAGCCATAAGAAAGGAAGGGAATGTTTTGCTTTCCCAAAAGCTAAAAGAACAGCAAAAAACTACACATACACCAGTGCTGCTAAACTCTCTGACAGCACCTATTGCATTGATCTACGCATAAAAGTTAAGAACCATTGGAATGTGTAATAATGCATTCTCAGGATGCAATCAAAACTCTGCTATGGTCCATAAGGATCTGTGGATTATCCATGGTTCCTAGGAGAAAGGCATAGGCGGATCCTGTTTCTGATTCTTGGTACAGGGGAAAATACAAGGCTTAAAATGTGGAAACATTTAAATATACCACTAAAGGTATGTCTAATAGTTGCAGTTTGGTAGTTCCTACCCTCAAATATTGTATTGCAATTCCTTTTGCAAACCAAACACAACTTTAAACAATTTACAGAGTGTGCGAAACTCATTTTTGGATTAGTGGTACTCGGAAGTTCCACCTTTGCAAGAGTCACAGACCCATAAAAATACTTGTGATAAGGTAGCATTGTATTGGAGGGATCGTGGAGGTCCACAAACCTTGAAACAGAAAAAAATTAGGCATCTGAATAATTACACACACCAAATTCTCAAAAGCAATCACATTGCCTCTAAAATAAAAGCAAAACATTTTTAATACATCCAACTCCTTTTCCATAGGAAGGAAAATGTTAGAGGAAATCATTACTCAGAATGAAAAGGAGAAAGCTGCAACACACAACCACCACTGCCACTGGTTGAGAAAGAAAGAAATCATGTGGAGGAAAATCTTTCAACAAAAGCCCTCGAATATCCGGCCAGAGGTACCCTTGACTGAAAATGTTTCACCCACCAAAGGGGAGAAAAAACACAAATGTAGGTAAATTGATGTGCTCATTTTGGGACCAAGCGCTAAGTCACTCGTATGTGACTACTGCCATGATTAAGTGCCTGCATGCTTACATCAACACTGTCGTGTAGTTCCTATATAACCTATACAGGACCTGCGCGTTTGGATAACATAAACTGTGGGACTGGTGGCAGACTGATTCCGTGCACCCCCACCGAATACGTTAGCCTATCTGTATTAGCTAGCTCACAGTGCCACTATAATCTCCTCTTACCAAGGACAGATTAGATTCTGGCAACCTCAGAACATGACAACCCTGATCCCTCAGAATCGTGGAAACAATATACTACCTTTCGCTCAGTCACTCGTGCTTACTTAGTTTGTCTCAGAGAGATACCCAGAATAAACAGGCTGTGCGTTTTCAATAAGTATTTATTGAACAGTTGTTATTCTAATGTAGCATAGATGAGCTGCAACAACCATTAGTCAGTAGCAGCGATATATGATTAGCAGTACTACAAAAGTAAAGGGATGGTATAGTTCTACCATCTTGCAGAAATCATGAATATATACAAGTACATAAAACACATGATAAAAAGTGCCTACTCCTACAATACCTCCCTAACTAGATGTACCTGAATGTACCTAAATGCACCTAACCTCTGTGTAGGTGTTATGCCAAGAATCCCTCTAGGATCTAGTCAACCCCATTACCTGAGAATGAGAGAATATGGGACCCCGTCCTGGTCTCAAGTTGGACACCCCGCGAGGGATGTTAGACCACTGCGAGCTGGAGCGTCTGCATGCAGGAACCTCAGCGTCTCTGGTCAGTGTGTCAGCCGGGAAGTCTCGGTCTCCTCTATTTTCCTAAGCAAGATGTGCTGTATATATACCCATAGGTCTCCCCAGGGGTCCTACCTTGCTGTTTTACTGTGTCGGCCTAAAGGATGACGTTGAGCCTGAACTTTATACAGAGATATTATACAGGAGATGGTAATCCTACTGTTAGTCCTGCTGTGCTTCCAAGAAGCATCATGCATAATGTATGAGAATCGAACCAGAGAAAAACCCGCGTTCTGAATGCAGTGTCATATCTAGGTAAAAGATCAGTACCCAAGAATCGTTATGTGTGTAATGTAGGGAAGAATATAGGCGAAAGGTTACAAGGTTACCTGCGCCTATATAGGGTACCTATATGGAATATAACAACACAAGTATTGTGACACAGTGATGGAGTGTCAGAGTCATGAGCTGGAACAAGAAACTATGTTTCAGATGAAGCTCTTCAGGGGTTTCAATCCACAGCTGACCATGTTTGCCACATATTGCAGGAAATGCAAAATAGCTATTCTGCTTTTGAACTCAAAACAAAAGATTCATCTTCAAAGTGATGAACAGACACTCAAAAAATCCCACAAGTGCTTCTGTGAAAGCTCTCGCTAATACACGCTAGGCAACTATTTTGCTTTTAAAAAATCGAGAAACTTTTTGAAAAAAGATGCATGTTAGGAGAAACTAAAAAATGCATAAATGGTTAAAAGAAAAACGAGTACAATATTTTTAAAAAATGACAGCTTCAATTACAAAATCCTGAAAACTGCACAAAAATGCCAAAAATAACACACATAGCCAAAGGCTTGAGCAGCCATCTTTGCAACCCACAGTGGGTTGGCCAGAACACAGAAACAAATGCCAGGAACAATGGTCAATCCACTTACACATGATCATAGGATGTGCGCAGTGGGAGTTGGCCACCTATGGGGTGTCAGGCACCTGTGTATCATTGGGCCTAGGACCTAGAAGCAAGCTTGGCCCTTGGCTGCAGCAAAACTGGGTGGCCAATGGCAACTGAAAACAGCTGAAGTAAGTGCAACAGCCAGGATTGGTTTCCTGGCTCTGGGTGATCCCTGCACCCAACTTCCACTGTGCACAGTCAAAGGCAGTGTGAAGGGGGTGTTGACTGCTCAGTGTAGGTTACGCGCACAGCTTGCCTCTGGCCCAGCCCTGCTCCAACCTGCACAGAGCGGTCAAAGACTTTGTGAAGAAGGGGCTGGTAATTAAATGTGTACTAAAAATAATTAAAAGGAATAAAAAAAAACACAGAAAGTAGCCAATAAATGTGTTGGAGATTCGGGGCCTGATTATGAGTTTGATGGTTCCACCGCTGCGGTCGTATTGGCATCAGAATCACCACCGTTGACTAAGTGGTCTGCCCGATGTATTACGATGTTGTCAGATTTCAGAATGAAAGAGCACAGGAGCATTGATGCCACAACCAGCCATTCACCGACTGCCACAGCATCAGTTGGGAAAAGAAGCTGCCATAGGGCGGTACAGAGATGTTTCAACGCCGTTCGATTTACGAGTTGGCTTTCTGATGAGCAGGCCATGGCGGTGGGACTGCCTGCTTCAAGTTGCCAGAAATGAAGGATTTGGGGTGCATACTCACCCATTTCCTTTTCTTCCCTTCAGTCTCCGATGTGGATCCCTTCCTCACAGCAGCATTTTGACACCGAAAAAAATGACCCTTTTTGTGCCAAAATCCAGGTAAGTCCATTTTGTACTATTTAACCATTGAATGGACAGGCCACATATGGTCCATACTCTAGCAATGGGTAGTAGGTATTTTTTCACGTGTCATGCATATGTATTCGTTCAACACTTGTACAGCCAGAATATGCACACATATATCAACAAATATAAAAAAACATTTGCAGCAGTCAGAAGGACCGCTGCCGGCCCATCGGAGACATCGTAATATGGCAGGCGGGAGACCGCTGCCACATTGGTCTTCTTTGGACCGCCACTACGGCGGTATGGTGGTCAGACGATCAAACTCATAATTACGCCCTCAGTCATCAAGAAAGACAACAGGATACAGTGATCATCAAAAGCGTTCAAATCATAAAAACTGAAAGGTACAAATTGCACTCCTTCACCAGATACATACAAAAACACAAGATACATTGGGGAAGATGCACAAATAAACCAAGAAAAAAACATGGTGGAAAGAGAAGAAAGTACTTGGCAAAAAAAGAAAAAAAAATCAAAACCCCCAAAACAAACAAAAACACAAGCTCCACCCAAAACTGATGTTGTCGGTAATGTCATGTGTAATATCATACACATTGAAAGAGAGTGGCACGAGTTATGCTTTGCACCCCATACAGAGGTGGGCAGAACTCGTGGAGTAAAAACTCCACAGAATTCTGTAGTAATTACAGGAATTGTGGTGAAGAAACAAGCAGGTTTATTGTAGAAGGTGCAACATAGATCCCACAGACAGGGACAACAGTGCATACAAGCACAGCACCACAGATCAAGTGCCTCAACTGTCAAAACCTAACAGTTAACGTTCCGGTTGTGTCACAGCGTGAGCTAAAGATCAGCGCGAGCTGTGACATCACGGAGTGTCCACGCGCGAGCGACCGCCTGGACAGAATACTACATATCTCTTTTCCTTACCAAGAAAACCAGAAACGGAGAGGGAGAAAGGCAGGGGGAGAAGAGGAAGGAGAAAAGAAAGAGGGAGGAAAGGGACAGGAGGAAGGGAAGGGAAAAGCAAGGAGAAAGACCAGGGGGGAGAATCCCAAAAGGAGGGAAGAGCAGGAGGAGAAGAAAAGAGTCTACCTGAACCTGTCAGGCAGTCTGATATCCCTACCACTTCTCCTAGGAGGAACATGAGGGATGTTGTCTAAACCAGAATTACCATGTTTTCCACCTGTGGATTCAATGAAATCAATACCTTTACCATGTGGGTGTTTGTCTAGCACTTGATCATTGACCTTTACAATTTTGCTCATATTCCACCAGTTGCATCCATTGACACGAACATCACTCCACAGATTCTGTCAATACATACAGGATCACTGAACTTGGATTCACCTTTCTTAACAAAGCTAGATTTCTTTATCTTTACAAAATCACCCACAGCGAATCTCTTGGTGGAAATTTTTTTCTTTTTGTCAAAATAGGATTTTTGATTGGCTTTGGTAGATTCAACCTTGTTTCTGACAATAACATCTAATTCCTGTGCAGAGACCCTTTGTTTAAACCACTTGGACATCCATGCTGGTTTTAATTCAGAACAAGGTTTCCTACCTTTAACCAATTCAAATGGAGAAACACCTGTAGAAGAGTGTGGTGTGGTTCCGTAAAACCACAGCATGGTCCTAACTGCAACTGGTATGACTTTATTATGTGAGATTGCCCACGTATGCATTCCCCAATTACTCTGTTTAGGTGCTCAACCAAGCCATTAGTTTGTGGGTGATAGAGTGAGCTCTTAAGATGGTTTATGCAAGATTCCTTTAGAAATAAGTTGACATCAGAAGATACAAATTTTACACCATTGTCAGAGACTATGGTTTTGGGAAAACTCTCTCGCATAAAAACATCTTTCAAGAATTCAACAATTTCCTTCGAGTCAGCTTCAGCCACGAATTTAACCTCAGGCCACTTCGTCGAGTAGTAGTCAGCCAAGACTATGGCAAAGCGTGACTGGTGGGGTAAAACATGGAAAGGTCCTTGAACATCGATACCTAATTTTTCCCAAGGATTGTTGGGTAAGGTAATGGGTGTCAATGGGGGATTAGAAATCCGTAAGGCTTTGTTGCTACTTGCACAGATTGCACATTCATGTACATTAGTGTCAATGTCCCGGTCCATCTGGGACCACCAAAAATATTCACGCACTCTACATTTGGTGAGCGTAGCACCCAAATGTCCTTCATGTGCTTTGGACAAGAGAATATTTCTGAGGTCATAGGTAGGGATAATCTTCTCTTGACTGATGACAAGGTCATCTTCCACTGACAAATCGTCACATACTTTTACAAAAGGTTGCATGTCACTACTCACATTTGTCTCCCTGGGCCACCCTTCAGCAATATATTTCCTGACACATTTCAAGGTTTCCTCATTTTGCATGGCCTTTCTCAAATCACATTCATTAATGGCACAAACATGTTATAATTCTACAGTGGCAACTAAATAATCTTCAAATTCATCTTCACTACTATGTTTGTCTCCACATTCAACTTCTTTACATTCAACAGGAAAACGTGAGAGAGCATCTGCTCAGACATTTTTTCCACCAAGAATGTGTTTGACATTGAATTGAAATTGGAGTAGTTTAGAGGATAATCTTGCAATGCGTGGTGTGTTGTTTCTGTAGGAAGTATTACCTAGGATAGAAACAAAAGGTTTGTGGTCGGTTTGTAAAGTGAATTTCCTACCCCACAAATAACATTTGAACTTTTCTATGGCCCACCAACATGCCAGAAATTCTTTTTCAATGACTGCATAATGTGTTTCAGTATCTCAAAGTACTCTGGTTGCGAATCCAATGGTGTGTTCCTAGTTTCCTCTGTTTTGTGTTAACTCTGCCCCTAAACCATAGCAACTGGCATTGACTGTTAATGTACAGGGTACAGATGGATCATATGGTTTTAATACTTTGACTTCACTGAGTTGTTTTTTTAACCGTTCAAATGCCTGTTTACAGTCATCATTCCATGCAAAAACTGTATCTTTCTTTAACAAATTGGAGATGGGACATACTTTCGTGGCATACTCCGGGATAAAGCGTGAATAGAATTCGCTTAAACCCAGGAATGACTTTACACTTGTTTTATCAGAGGGTTGTGGCGCCTGTAAAATGGCTTGTACTAAGCCTGGTCTTGGTGTAACACCGGAACTTGAGATAGTGTGACCCAGGTACTCTACTGAGTTTTTGGAGTATTCACATTTTTCACGTTTTAGCACCACTCCTTGATCTTGAAAAATTGACAATACCTTATGCAAGACTTCATCATGTGTCGTCCTATCTGGGGCATGTATGAGGACATCATCTTGAGAAATGGCTAAATTTTTGAGGCCCTTGAGTAAGTTGACCATGAGGTGCTGAAAAACTTATGCCGCCGATGCCAGCCCAAACGGCATGCGGCAAAACTGGAAAATGCCAGATGGCGAATTGAATGCTGTTAGATGGCAAGATTCAGTATCCAATTCCACCTGGTGGTATGCTGACGCCAGGTCAAGTTTGGTAAAAAATTTAGCACCTGCAACCATGGCCAACATTTTAGTAATGTTGGGTAGCGGGTGAGAATCCACCCATATCTCTTTGTTAAGGCTGCGCAAGTTTATGCAAATTCTGAGCTCGTTATTTTTCTTGCGGGCTACCACTCATGGAGATATCCAATCGGATGATTCGACAGGTTCAATTACCCCTCTATTTCACAGCGCTACAAGTTCTTTTTCTAAATCCTCTCTGATAATAAAAGGTACAGTCCTTAACCTGTGCTTAACGGGAACAGCTCCCTCCTTTACCTTGATCTTATGCTTGAAACCTTTGATTTTTCCTAAATCTCCTGAAAACACTTTGGGATAGTTGTTCAACAAGTCTTCCACCTGAGAGGAATCACGTATGGCCAACACTTGTTCTTTAGCTGCAGGACATAGCATCATATCAAACAGACCTTGGTGAAACCACCCAAGTATGTTCAGTCCTTTGATGGCTACATAGATTTTGCCTTGAATACGTCTGCCCTTAAATTCCATGGCATCTTCAAAGTAAATCAATTTTACGCCCTTCGTATTATACTGGTGCACGATCAGGGGGCATCAACTGTCTCTCTCCCCAGTTTGTGGCAAAAAGTGATTGAGTTATCATGGTGATGCGTGCACCTGAATCCACTAAAAGTCGTAAACTTGTTTTTCCAACAAGAATATTGACATAGGGATCCATGCAATCCGCTGGATCACCAGTTATAACTTGCTTCTCACTGACAACTTGTACCATGTCTTTCATTTCTGACATAAAGTTTTTGGCATCACTGTCACTAGTGTCCTTAACGTAACCAACCCTGACATGGTCTTTCTTCTGACCTTGGCAGACTTTGGCGAAATGACCAACTTTGCCGCAAGACCTACATACCACATTCTTCGCAGGACATGGTCTGCTATTTTTGTTGTGCGTAGTGTTACCGCACCGGAAACAAATATCAGACCGTTTGAGAAAACTGTTTTGAAATGGTTCCCTTTTCTTCTTAGGATTATTGATTCGTACAGGTGTTACTACCTCCACAGTTTTGTTCTGTAATAGTTTTACAGACATTTGGGCTGTTTCAATACTCTGCAATTCTGATGGATTCGTCCAATGTGGGATTCCCTAAAGACAAACGTTTTTGGCAAATAATTCTATCAGTGCAGTGACTGATAAATTGGTCACGCACCAATTGTTCACTAAAGGTTTCAAATTCGCAATCAGCTATTAATTTTGTAAACGCACTTATATACATATCAACATCTTCATCACGTTTCTGTGATCTTTTGAAGAATTTGTGCCTTAAAACTACTAGACTTGGCTGGACGTCATACCTACATGCAAGTGTCTTTATAGTTTCTTGGTATTCATCTAAATCCTCCTCCGCAACCCCCACAGGGTCTGGAAGATGTTTTAGAGTTGCCCTCCCTTCAAATCCTAGCGAGTGCAACAAGAGAAACATTTTCCTCTCTGGCCTAAATCTATGTGCTCCTATAGATCCTAGATACGTTTCAAAGGCATCGAGCCAATGGCGCCAAACAATTGGTGGTTGTCCAGGTGAGTCTAGAAAAGGTGGTGGTAGATTCACAGTTTGCATTTTGTATACTTTCAAAAATAGATAGTACAGAAATACAATCCCACCCCACAACAAAAGCTTTATAATGCAGCAAAATCAGCAGACACAGCAAAAAAAAACACACACAAAGAAATAGTCTGTTAGGGTGTGCGCGTCACTGTGCTGTCACATCTAAGAGAAACTGTCTTGAGTTGAAAATGCGACAAAATTTCCCAGAAAGTAACAGAGAGAAACGAGAACAAGTGAGCAACCAGTACAAAAATTTCCCAATCTTACTGTTATTATAGTCAGTGGGTTGCTCGTGAAGATATGCAGGGATCCTGTGGTGCTTCTTTATATTTGCGAAGTAGACAGTGTTCTTTGATGATAACCAGAATGCTGACAGACAATGAAATGTTTCACTGTAGAAAAAAAACAAAAAGAAATCCCACCATACGGTCACCAGCCAATACTGAGAACGCCATGACGAGACTCCTCCTCACGCCTGCGATGTGTGTAGCTCCTCCTCATGTCGATGCTGCGTGTGCAGAGATCAGCTAGACCGCACCAGAGCTGGTTCTCCTTTGGCAGGTGATGCGGTGAGAGAGAGAGAGGCTCCTCCTCACGGGGATGAGAGGAAGGAGCGGAAATCAACTGGTACATCTGGACTCCTCCTCTTCCTCAACTTTTCACAGCTTGACGAAAGGATGCTGGCTAGGCCAACCGGAGGGGCACCCTGCCAATGTAAAGTCGATGAAGCTGGAACAGACGCGTGTGTCCCCACAGCCAAACTGCACCCCTCCTTGAGAGAACGCCGAGCCGGTCGTCCGCAGAGATACTCCGCCAGCATGTGGTCGATGGAGCGTGAACCGCAGTGTGTGTGTGCGTCCACCTCCGCACTGGACACCGATACCACACAGACCTTTACCTCCAGTCAGGGTGGACAAGAGAGGTGAGTGCTGATTATGTGATGGTTATCTGGTGCTAGTTACACGAGGATTCTTTGTGGGATCTAGCTCGTCGCCACGATGAATGTAGTAACAACCGGAATCCGTGGTGAAGAAACACACAGGTTTATTGTAGAAGGTGCGACATAGATCCCACAGACAGGAACAACAGTGCATACAAGTACAGCGCCACAGATCAAGTGCCCCAACTGTCAAAACCTAACAGTTAACGTTCCGTGTGTGTCACAGCGCGAGCTAAAGATCAGCGCGAGCTGTGACATCATGGAGTGCCGCCCACACACGAGCGGCCGCATGGACAGAATACTACAAATTCCTTTCCCATTAACTCTACCATCAGTTGGTCCAGGTTTTTGCTTGTATTCTGGGAGTTCGGTTTTCCCCCGATATACAATCTCTCACTTAAGGCAAAGCAAAAAATAACTGGCTTGGACAAAAAATACTCGAGCATGTGATGAGTCGCACTGCTCTATCACACGCTTAAGGCAAATTTGAGCGCTCTTGCATTAATTAAAAGAATCTCTAATCTTCAGATAAGCCTTGCAGGATCCTGTGTCACTGAATTGATGGAGATAGTCGTATTTGAAATGGGAGAGCCCCAGTACATTATGTATGTGATGGAATGGGTGTCCCTGACTTCTCCAATCATGGTGGACTCACACTTCTTTTGTTTACATAGGGACGTGGAGGTGTACTCTACATCACAGGGAGCGCGGGACATTAAGGTGGCAGCTGGTGCATGACTGACCTGCGGTAACCACAGTGCACAAACAAAGCATGAGAATGGAGTACCTCTCAGGGAGGTGCTGGGGGGCTCGTTGGTAATACTTCCCAAGAGACAAGGGGTGGCATGCCTGAACTGCTGCTCCACTCCTCCTGCTGCTCACTGTGTTCTTCTTTTGGATCGTGCAAGCCATCTTCTTGGTGATGCGGATGATTTGGTTGCATTCTCAGTACTCATGGCGACCGTGCACACTGGTCTTTAGTGACAGAAGCAATTGACAATTAAGCTTCATTGCACAATGGCTGCAAGAAAGGAGCCAATCACAAGTGCACACCATCTCATCCTACCAGAGTGAGTCTTAGATTTAGAACCATTGTGTCGTCATTTTCATAAACCTGTATTGTTTATACTGGTGGGTGGTAAACTCTGCCACACAGCAGTCAGCAGAGTTTTTCCCGAACGCCGTGCTCCAAGCGGAGCCAGAGTGGGAAAAACTCTGTGAACCTGGCCCT
The DNA here is from genome assembly GCA_963921515.1 of Calotriton arnoldi. NCBI lineage: Eukaryota > Metazoa > Chordata > Amphibia > Caudata > Salamandridae > Calotriton > Calotriton arnoldi. Next base: position 1,357,222 of record CAWUFW010002568.1, on the reverse strand, counting down.
TGTAGAGGAGTTTACCACCGACCCCTAGCCACACATTGGCTGGCAAATTTCACAGCTTTTTTCAGTTAGATTCAGAATCATAGCCATGTTTTGAACTTTTTATCACACACTCACACGCACATAAATGAAAAAAGTGGACCTGGGGTTTATTTGTACTGCATATTCTCAGGTATTCAACCTTTATAACATTAAACAAAAACTCGTGATCATTATATGCAAAACTATTCTGCTATGTGTATATCATGTTTAAAGTCAATCGTCTTTTGTTTTCCTTTCTCACATTGAGAGCAGTCATTTATACCATATTTGTTGATATTGTAAAACTAAAAAAGAAATTAAAATTTGTCATGTCAAACCTACACTGGCTAGTGTTACATTATTTCAAATATTGGAAACAAACTTAATTTGATTTTTTTGTAATACTTGCATGTATCAAATCCAGTGCAACGTACTACAGTTCACAGATTTTGTTATAATAGAATTATAAAATGATGTGTTACAAAAAATACGAGCTAACATTACAGTTTGACTACAAGGCTAACTCTCCTTGCTCGGGATATTTATGTCCCATATGATCAATTTTCTCCCAACACATAAGGCTCATGAAAAATGTAAGGATCCTTGGGAAATCAGCAAATAACAGCAGAATCCAACTGGAACGATGCACAGAAGTTCCTTACTCGGATTGCTTCATATGTGAAAATGATGTGGACATTCAATTAGTCACATTAATAATTACAGAGCCCCGGCCTTTCGAGTTTTTTTTTTTGTTTTGTTAACTCGTTTGTGAGCAGGAATGCTCATCCCCATTGTTTCAGGAAATAGCATGATTTTCCAAACAATGGGCAGGCCTGAAATGTTGGATCCGGGCGTTTTTCTATTTTTTTCTTTTTTTTTACCTCGCAGTGGATTTCTGCACTGTGCTCCCTCGGCGAGTATTGTAATGCAATTAGCATATTATTCGCTCTACTTGTACATTCTGTTTCTTTCTATCATGTTCTTGTGCCATTTGGATCTCACCTCCTTCTTCTAACGTTTGATGTGGGAATCAAAGGAAGCCCTGAGGGGAGCCAGGACTTACATTTGTATTTGCATTGGAAACAAATGCACATTTATAATTTAACGTACAGTAGTTCTGGCTGAAAAGTAAGATGTTGCTATGAGTGAGGACAGGTTCCTTCTGTTTTATAATACATTGTTTGTGTGGTCACTGTATAATTATGATAGTAACTCAGTGTAACATATTTGTTGTCGTTGTTTGTTAAGTGCGCCTAAACCTATGAATTCCTTATTTTATAAGTGCAAGATAAACATGTTTAACTTTTGTTGCATCATATACATTAGGGTTGTTACAGGGATAGTATAGCCCTCCATCTTGCCATGACTAAGAAAATGAATACCTGCATGTTAGTGAATAGTAATAAGGGCTGTTTGCACCATTATGAAACCGCTATGCTGCAGATATATGAAAAAAACAGAGACTAGGCCAAATGGTTTATCTTTTACATAGTATGTACATGCACAATACTGCCAAATACAGGGAAATATGCACCTGCACAAAGAGCAACACAGACGGTAGGCATCCATGCAAAACCAGATGAACATGAACACAGGCATCCTCACACAGAAAACACGCATGCGGGTAGTCATGTATAGGGTAGTACCCATGTTTGTGACAGCTTGCACAAACCCTGCTGTTAGAAATAGGGTTTCTGGTTGGCAGAGGTATGCACCATATCCAAGCGGGAACCACAATCCTAGTCAGGGTAAGTCAAATACACACCATAAAGTAACCTGTTCTGACCCTCTGGTAGCTTGAAACAGAGAAGGCTTAACTTAAAAGGCAATGTGTAAAGGATTTGTGCAACACACCAAACAGTAACGCAGTGAAAACACAACAAAAAGACTCTACACCAGTTTAGCAAAATAGATTATGAGTTTATAAATAAGGCAAGACTAAAATGACAAAAATCAAATAAGTAGAAGTCAAGAAATGAATATTTAAAGATTAAAAGTGAAAAATAGCACTTAGAAGCAATGAGCACCTAAGGGATTTTCTGGTCGTGCTTGACAGGGGTAAAGTCAAGAGTTCAGGCTGACTGCGATGGAGTGCGGGCCAGATACTGGAGCCACACAAGGCCTGCTGAACAAAAGTACATTGATCCTGGTCGCAACAGCATGATGGGGGGTGCAGTTGAGCGATGCATTGGTGTCAATCCCTCAGTCGAGGGAATATGTTGGTTGTTCTCCTCACAATGATGGCAATGCGCTGGTTCTGAAGACCAACCGCCGGTTCTGAGATGCATTGGTTCCGAAGCCGAGGTGCCAGACTTCTCCACGCAGTCAAGGGGATGCATTGATCGTCTCACCTACAGCGGCGGAGATGCAGTGGTTCCGATGCATCCATTCTGACGGCGATGAGCGGGTTCCAAGTGCGTTGCACCAGTTCTGTTCCCACAACACTGGCAGTGCGTCGATTCTGCTCATGCAGCAGAGGATGCATTGGTTCCACTGGAGCAAGCACCGCAATCCACTTCCAATCAGCTAGGCATAGAAGCAAGGGGTAAGACTTTGATATCACTGAATCTTAAAACAGGAGGCAAGCCAGCATGCCCTTGGAGATCACTCTGGATTCAAATAAATTAGTCCAGTTGTTCCTCAGTAGGGCAGAGGGTAGCAGGCAGCATGACAGCACAGCAGAAAAGCAGTTCTTCTAGAGAAGCAGTCCAACAGAGTGGCAGTCCTTGTAGCAGCACATCAGTCCTTCCTCCTGGCAGAATTCTTCACAGGTCCAGTAATGTCTGATTTGGTGGGGTCAGAGACCCAGCACTTAGTCCCAGTTGTGCCTTTGAAGTGGAGGTGACTTCAAAGAGGGGCTTTGAAGTGTACAGAGGTACTGCTTCCCAGCTCTGACTCAAGACTCACTCCAGGGGGGTATGCAGCCCTTTGTGTGGGGACAGGACATTGCCTATTTAGGTGTAAGTGCCATCTCCTCCCTCCCATCCTGCCCAGGATGATCATTCAGGATGTGGATGGCCCCTCAGTTACACCTAACCTTCCATTGTGTGAGGCTGTTTAGAAAGAATGCACAAATTCCAGCTGTCACCAACCCCAGACATGTATTGGAGACAGGCTGCAGACACACAGAGCTAAGAGCAGAGAAATGCCATATTTCTAAAAGTGGCATTTCTAAAATAGTAATGAGAAATTCAGCTTTGCCAACAAAGAGGATTTATCATTACCATTCCAGTGATATGAAACATGACAGGGCGACTCCTTCTCAATCAGAAATTATAGCTTGTAAGTGTAATAATGATTCCCCAATGTTAACCTATGAGAGGGGTAGGCTTCACAGTAGTGAAAAACGAATTTGGGTTTTCACTGCCAGGACATGCAAAACCTAAAGGTACATGCCTTACCTTTAAATTACTCAGCATTCTGCCCTATGGGCTACCTAGGGCCTACCTTAGGGTGATTTACATGTAATAAAAGGGAAGAAATAAGGCTTGGCAAGGGGTTTTACATGTCAGGTCTACATGGGAGTGTAAACTGCACTCACAGGCTAAGCATTGGCAGGCCTGAGACTTTTTTTTAAGTGCTACCTGTGTGGGTGGCACAATCAGTGCTGCAGGACCACTAATCACATTTAATATACAGGCTCTGGGCACATGTAGAGCACTCTACTTGGGACTGAATTAAATATGCCAGTTGTCGATAAGTCAATCACACCATGTTTTAGGGGAGAAGCACAAGCACTTTAGCACTATTTGGAAGTGCTAAAGTGCTCAGGGTCCTAAGGCCACCAAAAAGAAATCAGCAAAAATGTGAGGCAAATAGGCAAAAAGTTTGAGGGAAGACCACCCTAAGCCTGTCAAGACTAAGTTGTCATGATGTTGACTTGTTTCTGTTTGTTGCTATGTCGTATGATGACACTGTGCTGTTGGTTTTGCAGGGAAAATGTTCTCTTTTTTTGGTGGCCCACATTTTGAACATCAGTGTGTTCTGAGAAATCACAAGAACGCTTAAAAGAGAAATTCAATATGCAATAAACATACAATAAATAGTTTTATTGTGACGTGCAGAAATAACTTCCATTTTACAGCAATCAACTTCATTGGTCATTGTGAAGCTGCTAAACTCCACTCCTAAAAGATAACGCTTGCTCCCTTCTGTTGGTCACCCTATCAAAAACCTACCAAATAAAGTAATATATTTTAGTCTCATAGGTATATATGTTGTTATAGGTTCATAATGAATGATGATGCCAAACCTAAAAATATCTTATTAAGACATCTTCCTAAAGTATATATTTTTTTTTAAATCATAGTATTTCTGAGAACATGAGCTGGTTCTTAAAAGACAGCTTATCTGGTCCTGCATTAAAATATCTGCCAACACCAAACTAAAATATGTATGTACATTTTGCTTCCATTTTCAAAGCAACTTCTCCTGAGGCAAAATAATAGTTCTTTGTTGTTTCTTTTGAGGAACAATTATCATGAGTGGCATTTATTTATCTAATTTGCGATGCAGAAGAGTTTGATGGAAACTAAATAAAGAGACTACCAAAGGAATCGCACAATGAAATATACATTGAGTAACATATTTAACATCTCAGCCAGTGCAAGCCTGGGTCTTAAACATGCCTAAGCCAGGATTAATAACTTGGAACAAACAAGAGGCGGTAGTTTCTGACTTTACAAAATATATGACTGATGATTAAAAGAAGTGTTTTAATTGTATGTTTGGATTTCAATGAAAAGCAAAATAGCTAGATAGCCAAAGTTGTGGGTAATAGGTTTGATTTTAAAAGACATTTTCCATAAAAAATACATAGAGCCTCATTATGAGTTTGGTGATGCAGGACCGCCCGCTCCCGCAGCGCCAAACCCATGTACAAACTGACCACCAGATCAGGAGTTTTCTCCTGTCGGGCGGATGGTTCTTTGGCGTTCTCAGGGTGCCCCCCTGTGTGCATCCACATGGCATGAGGCACAAGGGCTTTTGTTTCCTCACCGCCAAACTTTTCATGGAGGTCGCACCGTCATTAAATGTGTGGCATTGAGGAAACTCGCAGCGGCCCCACCAAGCATATTGGGGCCTCAATACCACAGCGCCACCGCCGGGGATCTCTGATCCCTGGCATTTGCTGTGGTCCCAGGGTGGCATGATCGCCCTGGTCGAAATGGGGCAGTCGGGAGACCACCGCCACTGCATCCTTGCGAGTCATACTCGTAATAAAGCCCATAGTGATATCTAGTTTTGTAGCCTGTTAGCATTTATTAGATATTTCAGTCACTATAAATTGGAATAAATCTATCAAGTTTTTCCCAAAAAACTGAATATAAAAAACTGATGCACAGCACAATGTGTGCTTACCCTTTTTAATCAGAGGGTTACTGGCTAAGTCACAAACCTCTGCAACAGCTCTAAGGGCATGTCATAAGTGGGCTATGAGTTGTTCTTGGTGGGGCGTGGGGTAACACCAACAATTGGAGAAATAGTCAAAGGTTGCAGTGAACTTCCTGCATCATGGCTTTGCTTCTTAGAGCAGAGATGTCTTGTTCTACTCATCCCCAAATATATGAGCAAAGCAACAAGCACATTTTGTTATATTAAAAATGGTTTGTGTTGCTAACGCAAACTTATGCAGCATGTATTGGCTGGTTAAGCAGAAAGAATAGAAATACAGGATAAATCCTCAGAAGCTGGGTGGATGCCAAAATATATATTGGGTTTCTTAACTCAAAAGACTTTGGTTCAAAATGGGATTGTTGTATAGCCTGCTTCAGATCAAGGCTGGTGGTTCCATTCACTAGAGAGCCTCACAATATTTTCTTGATATCTACCCCAGACCTACCCCCTCTGTAATCATACAAATCCAGATGATCTTGATTTCAATCTATTCTCAATTATCCTAAAGTCATAATGTTTTGCTTTTCTCTCCAATGGTGGTATTACATCTGTATTGACTCATACTTCTTGTTTTGATATATGGATCGACAAATACAGCACCGTTGTTCTCTTCTGCAACATATCTATTTTCTGATGAACACCTTGACCTGCAGCTGTGATTTCCTAATAATTGAATTGAATGCTTCAAATCTGTGCATGTTTTTAGTGCGTTTTTCCGCATAGAAATTAGTGGTTAAGTTCTGCATATGTTTGTTCCATTCAAAGATATTAACCATTGTCCCCTTAATCAATTGTCTCAGCATCAGTTGATTACTTTAATAAGGTTTCACCAAGACATTCATTTAAGGATATTTAGGGAAACCCTTGTCCCCTTTAAATTCTTGGCACTCGACATTTATTAACAGGTGATCTTGATCTAAGCAAGACAGGGCCCTGAAAAATGCCTTCTGAATTTCAGCCCTCATTTAAGGCACTGTTGTTACCATCCTCTTACTTATGCATTTTGTCTTTTTTAGACATATTTTTGGATCTTGCCTCTCCTTGCAACATACCCCTGGCTCACTGTTATGTGCAAAATCAGTACAGGTGCTCAATGTCACAGCAGGGTTGGTGACATTTATAAGTTGCGTCAGTCACAGATGGAGCAGAGGGAAGTAGACTGGGTATTAAAGCTGTGGCTGGATCACACTTTGTACCATTAGGTCCTCATATAAGGATAATAGATGGCTTGACAGCCTCACCAGGCCAATTGAAACCCCCAACTCTACTGCCTGATGGTAGACTGCCCGCTGCAGTTAGGGATCTCCTCTTTCATAGCTCCTCTATGCCTTAAGTCAATATACTGGTGAGGCAGATTCGCTTAAGGCTTACAAGAATGTCAAGTAGGCTGCCATGTTTTTTGGCCTGCTTGGTATTTATTAAGTTTTTACAAACAAACCCAACATCAGTTTGTGAAAAAGAAAATTGCAAAGTTCTTGATGTTCAGAAAGCTTTCTCCCTGCTCATCCAGCCATTTGTCCTGCCCAAGTCTCAAATGGCAGACCTTGACAGCAAAAATCAGTGATAGTCACCCTGCCCTAAATAGGGGTTTAAGACAGTAACCTCAACCTAGTGACCTAGCAGCAGATGGGCTGCTAGGTCAAGGATTTCTGGCAGCTGATTCAGGTGAGGCTCTGATGTCAAAAACCCTATGGCTCCCCAGACTCTTAAGGCAAGAAGCAATTTTTGATTTACCAACATTATGTATCAAAGTTGATGGTTGTGTCAATGTCAAATTTAAAGACGAGGCAGGGAAGCATGATAAGCAATGAAGCTGTGGTTGGTAAACAAAATTACTAATACAGGTCACTACATTACTTAATTATGCAAGATCTCAGTTTAGCTTCATATTCAAAAACAGAATGGTGAATTGTGTGTTCAGCTGTGTATGTCATAGCGGGATGTGTTGTCAGTTTCATAGATGTTGCTATAAAATCCCTGATTAATGCTGCAACAATTGTGCTTTCTAGGAATATATGATAAATTATCCCCATACAAAATCTCTAGCAATTCTAATCCTCACATATCTCCATTTCTGTACACATGCCATATCATTACTAGAAAAATATGTAAAGATGCGTACCTTTATTTCCTCTCTCCACCTGGAAAGAGGCAATGAAGTGTTTAGTGTGATAACTTCTGGAGTATCACTCTTCCTTATCTCAGTGTACATTGTGCCTGCCGGTACCAGCTAGATAATGAAGACACTTCTAATGGTGAACCCAAGTAGCCTCTAGAAGACTCAAGCAATGCCAGGTCTACTCCCATGCAGCATCCCATGTTCATGGGACACTGCATGGACATTTCCAGCGACTGTAGCACACCCAAGACAAGCTTGCATGCCTCAGATGCTCTAGCATCATGGCTGGGAGCTTCCACTCAACCTCTATTTATATGACAAGAAGGAAATACATCAGACATTCATTGCCTGATTTAGAGTTTGGCAGACAGATTACTAATTCTACGGATAACCAGTCCGCCTCATTGCAAGTGTCATAGGATACGATGCACTTGTAATAAGGTGGATGAAATACACAATAATTTTGTGGTGGAGAAATCGTCCGCCACACTTTAAATCAGGTCTCCAGTTATTTTGTTCAGCAGCATTACACAAACACAGACAAATATTTTATATAAGTTGAAACCCAAAAGAATAAAATGAAAGTAATACAGATATATTTGGACAATCTTTCTCTTCTCACTAAAAATGAAGCAGATGTGGACATTACAGAGTGCAAAATTGAGGAAGTCATTAAGTATGATTGCATTTGACAATCCATGTAAAAGGATGGCTTCTATGGTGCCTACTTGTATACATTGCAACATATTTAGCAGTAACTGTAAGCATAGTGTATAATCAAATGATTATTTTAAAATTGGTATGGGCAAAGGGGTCATGATTTTTGACTTTGCAATAGTTATAGACCAATTTCATTGCAGAATGCATATGAAAAAAATCAGATTCTGTTCTGGACAACAGACTGGAAAAGTAATTAGGCCACTAACTGTAAAGATCAAATGGGGTCTATTGTATGTAGGTTTGCCAGTGCCAACATTAGGTAACGTTCTAAGATTGATTGAATCAAGCCATTGGTCATTTCACTTAGGATGATTCCCAAAGTTTCTGTTCTTGAGTGCTGTGAGATGCAGCTCAAAATGTTTACATGCAAAGGGTATGTTTCTGTTTCCATAGGAAGCTGATAGATTGGTTCTGACCGTTCTGAAAACTATTGTTCTTGTATGGGCCGGTAGGATCTCAGGGTATTTCAGCAACTTGGGCAAATTACTCATGAATCATGCTTCAGTTCCAGATTAGAGAACATTAAATTGTACTTTAAACAGGCAAAGAAGAGAATGGTTTAGCTAGGAATGCAGATCATAATAGACACAAAGAAGAGGGTAGGTGATATCTGGAGCTATTATTCATCAAGGTGGAAGAGAAGGTGAAGGCGTGAAAGGTTTGAACGTATAATTAAAGACAAATCGAGGAATACAGTTCACCAGAGCTTGAGAGATTTAAGGTTTTGAACTTGGGATTATAAAAACAAAAATCTCTATTTTAATAAGATAATGACACCTATGAAAACTTACAGTTTAAACCATGGATCTGTTTGTCTCCTTGGTATGTCACTGCAATATCATAAAAGACCTAGTCAGGAATTGAAACAGGATTTAGATATCAGTGTTATGTTGTCAACTCCATTCTGCTTGGTGAATATTAAGAATCATTTCTAGAGTTTTCTTTTTTAACGGTAGTGATCATTTGAAGAGAGGCAACCTCTCACCTCTAACAAAGAATCCAGACTTTTAAGTAAAGTGTAAGTAGAATTTTTTGGGAACAGTGGCATAGCTAATAGGGGGTGGCGGAGGAGAGCAAATTGGGTCTGTCGACTACCATCATTCCCCCACCCCCGAGGACAGGTCGTCCGTCGGCCGCCAACAGCCACCCAACCCCCCCAGAACAATTTGGCCGCCATCCCCTGCTCTTACCTGCATTGGTTGGCAAATTCAGGGGCAGCGCGGGTGGCAGTAGGTCTAGCTACGCCACTGTTTGGTAAATATTGAAAAAGGTTTTAATGTGACAACAAACTTTTAGGAAAGGAGGCGACATATGCTCGTCATAGAAGTGTACTGGATTTATATGTTGGAGATGTCTGAGATCGAGAATAATGTGAAGATCGTTTAGGTGGAAAGATTTAAGTAGGAAAAGGATGGGAATGGTGGTTGGAAACATCTTTAAAAATGCCTTGAGGAAATGTAAGTTGGTGGGACCTTTATCACCTCCAGTACCTCCGTACTATGAAAGGAGCCAGGCGCAGACTCCAGCATGCTGCTCGATGAGTTTATTTGTAGAAAGATTAGTCCACCATGACCCATTACAGCCTTTGAACTCGGCCTTGATCACACAACTGAGATGCCATTTTGGAGGCGTTTTTACATGCTCCTGTGACCAGTGAAATCGACAAAATACTGCAGAGTCTGACATTGCGTGCAAGTTCATTTAAACAGTCCAAACAATAACAATTATTCTGTGAAAGATATATATATATATATATATATATATATATATATATATATATATATATATATTATCTTCTAGCGGTCGCCAGTAGATAGTTATAATTAGGACCTAGTTTCCATAGGAAACTCGTTTTTTGTTTTTGGCGCCGGTTGACGAATCTTCGCGAAATTTTCAAAACTCGTAGCTCGCTCTGGTCAGCTCCTGTCTTGAAAGTTTCGGGGTGTTTTGGCAAGCGGGGGCCGAGAAAAAAGGGGGGTCCCAAAATGTGTTTTCTCCATGTTAATTCCCAAAGGAAAATTTAGACACGGCTATAGCCCGAACTGCTGAACGGAATTACACCAAATTTGGCAAAAAGGTAGCCCTTGGTTCAGAAAGAGACCTTTTTTTTAAATGGTGTAAATCCGTTCAGTAGTTCCTGAGAAATTCAAAAAATAAGAGTCAAAAAATCAATTTCCCATAGGAAACTTTATGCAAGGCTACAGCCGAAACTACTGAACGGATTTACCCCAAATTTGGCAAAAAGGTACTGCTTGGCTCAGAGAGCGACCTTTTTAGAAATGGTGTAAATCCGTTCAGTAGTTGCTGAGAAAATCAAAAATAAATGTTTCGATATTTAGAGGCACGGAGGATCTGCGGACCCTCCCGACCACAACCTTTATTCTAATTGGCTGTAAACACTCCAAACCAGGAAGTGTTGGCAGCCATCTTGTGACTTGGTAGAACCGAGTCACAAGAAATCAGTTTAAAAAATGCGAAAAAAAGAAAAGGGGGCAGGGTAGAAACACCCTGACCCCCTAGGCCTGCTTAGGGGGTCCCACAAGGACCCCCAGAACCCAAAAAAGCATTTAAAAAAAAAAAAAATCGGCAAAATGTGCGCAGGATCCACGGATCTGGCCGCAAAACTAAAAAAAACAAAGCGCGGGCTCCCGCGCTTCGTTATTATTTAGCCCCCGGGTGGGTCAAGTCCCGGGGGCATGCAATATTATAATTGCGGGGGCCCAGGGAGGCCCCCGCAGCCCCGGGGACAGCCACCCCCCGGGGCTTTTATTAATTATAATCGCAAGGGGGCACATGGCCCCCCGCTGCCCCGGGAACCACCACCCCCCGGGGCTTTTAAAAAAAAATACATAGACCTGTGTGGGGGGGCTCGAGCCCCCCCACACGCCCCGGGGACCGCCACCTCCCCGGGGCACTAATATTCAAATGCGGGGACCACCACCTCCCCGGGGATGTGCATGTGATGGGATGGGAGCTGCGCGGCCCCCCTCCTGGAGCCCTCCATGGCCCTGGGGACCTCCACCCCCCAGGGCCGGCTCCTGCAGTGTCCCGGGGGGCCCACCCCCGGGACACTGCTGTTTGCAATGACAGGGCGGGAGCCGTGCGGCTCCCACCCTGTCATTGCAAACTGCTTGCTTCATTGAAGCAATATGTACATTACCCTGAGTGGGTTCCATGTGCCCTATGGTTGAAAAATAACATCAATTAATATCCTTTAGTAGGTTTCCAGAAATCTTAAGGTAAGACACTTTTCATTATCGCTTACTGTGCTGACTGGCATGGATATAGTTCCGGACCTCAGCCCCTCAACATGAAGAGGTGGGAATGCACCACCTCTTCATGTTGAGGGGCTGAGGTCCGGAACTATACTAAGGCGCATGGAACCCACTCAGGGTAATGTACATATTGCTTCAAAGACTACAAGTCCCATCAGGCTGTTAAAAAAGAAGACGCACTCAGCGAGCCCCACAAGGGGTAACTATCCAATAAAAACATGCCTTTCATTAGAAAAGAACAAAGCATCCTCGGTGCTACTTGGTTGTTAATTGCCTTTGAGAAAGCAGCGCTGAAGCCGCGAAACGCGTCAGGCATGAATAAAGAAACCAGAATTGAAAGGAAAGCTGATCTTTAAACACCAAACGGTGAGCGAGCTGTCGAGTGCTTCCTCGAGCCCATGGGCATTTTGTTGAACATATATATAAATATATATATATACATGGACTTTCTTTTCTTGAAGAGAGAGATCTTTACGAGAGGTTATAGGGTCACCGGAACCCTTCCAGGACCACCGCGCCTGAAGCTCCGGACTTCCGGGTTTGTGTGTGGAGGCAAATATGTATATATATATATATATATATATATATAGAGACCCAGTAGAAGGCATTTTGCCAAAACGCGTCGGTCCGAGATTGTGGATATAAGGACTGTGCATTTGTGCCATTTGGAAGCCAAATAAATATGAACTTTTAAAAACTGACCTGGAAACAGTGGAGTCGGAGTTTGTTTGGCGGGTGCCGCCGGATTGGATATTCAAGAGGAGGAACGCCAAAGGGATATATATATATATATTCACTGAAAAAACCATAGGTTTCAGGCACGTTATAGTTAGAAATTAGCATTTAAAAAACCTTACAAATTCACTGAAAAAACCATAGGTTTTAGGGACAGTTATAGATAGTTGGACATTGCACTCGTACAAAACCCGTGAAATTCCCCCGTTATAGTTAGTTCAGCTAACTATAACTCGCGCCCCCGCAATGCACTGCTGATGACATCACATATTACATCACTCATGACATGGTCAGTGACATCACTGATGACATCATCCAGTGACTGTGTGTTTCTGTAAAGTTTAAATATGTTTAATATATATAGGGAAAGGCGTATTGAAGAATGAGTGGGTGTATAAGTGTCTGAATGGATGATTTACTAGGTGCGTGACTAACTCTATAAGTGAGTGACTAAACGTATCTTACTGAATGCATGGGTTAGTGACTAAACTGTGTGAATGTCTGTATCCGTCTGTCTGTTGCTGTGTAAGCGGCTGCATGGGTTTGTGAATAGCTACATGAGTGTCTATATGAGTTATTGATTGGTTGTCTAAGTATCTGTATGGGTGCCTGAGTGTTTGTGTGGGTGGGGTGTGTGTGACTCTGTGCATAGATATGTGAGTGGGTGATTCACTGGGCGGATGGTTTCAAGAGTGCATCTGTGATAGACTGTATGGGTGGGTAAGTGTGTGTAAGAGTGTGTTAGTGAGTGAATGTATGTCCCAGTGGTACATGTGTGAGTAACTACATATGTGAAAGGCAGTATATATGTGTGTTGGAGTATATAAATAGCTATAAACGAGAGTGTGTGATTGTGAGAGTGACTGTATGGATGAGTGTGTGCTTGTATCAGTGATTGTATAAGAGCGTAAGAATGTGCTAGTATTTGTATGAGTAAGTGAGCTGGTGTGTGTATAACTGTATAGATGAGTAAATGGGTGTGTGCTTAATTTTTGCATGACTGACTAGGTGTGTGAGTACCTCTATGGATGAGTGGCGGTGTGTGAGTGTTTATATAGGTGTATGAGTGCATATAATAGTCCTGTACTGAGTGACTATAAGTATGAGTGACTGTACGGGTGAGTGAGTAGATGTGTTTGTAGACCTAAGAATCAGTGAGTGTGTATATAGTAATTGGTGTTGGAGTGTCTATCAGAAGTGCATTGCGGCGGCGCGAGTTATAGTTACCTGAACTAACTATAACGGGGGAATTTCACGGGTTTTGTACGAGTGCAATGTCCAACTAACTATAACTGTCCCTAAAACCTATGGTTTTTTCAGTGAATTTGTAAGGTTTTTTAAATGCTAATTTCTAACTATAACGTGCCTGAAACCTATGGTTTTTTCAGTGAATTTCAAAGGTTTTTTAAATGCTAATTCCTAACTATAACATGTCTGAAACCTATGGTTTTTTTCAGTGAATTTCAAAGGTTTTGTAAATGACAATTTTTAAATGTATTAATTGTTATATTTATTTTTTTGATACTGATTTACTACATTTTTTTAAACTATTTATTTTTAGATATTTTATTTTTAAATTACATTGTAATTACATTATACATTACATTACAAAATATACTTTCTCAGAATGAATTACTTTAGTTTAAATACTTTGCAAATAGGCAATAGACTTTTAAGTACAGTAGTTACAGTTGTTGCAATGGGCAACACAATTTCAAACACAATGCAACATTGAGCTCAATGTGAATTTCTAGTTAAATGCAATTAGTTACTTTATGGATTACTTTTCTAACCACAGTACTGGATCCTAGATTCAGTCCTGGGACATGTCCTGTAAACAGTTGAGTAAAAGCGTTTTGGTTACAGTAGTGATTTTTAAGGAATATTATTGTATTTTAAAAGTTGACACAGAAACTTTTTCACATAGAATCACCAATGTTATCCTATGGGAGGAAATTCACTTAGCAGGTAAGTAGTGTTATCGTTACTTTTTCTTACTCAGTGGTGGATCCTGGATCCAGCACTGGTGCATCTCCTGTAAACAGTTGAAAGAATGCATTTAAGTCATACAGGCGATTTATTAGGAATATTTGTAGTTTGTGTAAATCGACACTTTGAAACTTTTCTGCTGAAAACCAGACAATGGATTCCTATGGAAGGAAATACAAGTTACTGGTAAGTATGGTTAGAATTACTTTTCAGGGTCAGTGCTGAGCTAAAAGATGCAGCACTGGGTTCTCTCCTGATAACAGGTGAGTAAATCGGAATTCGTAGTTCAGCTGATTTTAGAGGAATATTATAAAGTTACAAAACTCCACACTTAGAAGAATTTCCAAGTGAAACCAGTCAATGTTAGCCTATGGAAGGAAATTCAAGTTACTGGTAAGTACGGTTAGAATTACTTTTCAGGATCAGTACTGGGCTCAAAGATGCAGCACTGAGGTCTCTCCTGATAACAGGTGAGTAAATCGGAATTTGTAGGTCTGCTGATTTTAGAGGAATATTTGTATGTTTCAAAAATCGACACTTAGAAACGTTTTCAGCAAAAAGCAGGCAATGATATCCTAAGGAAGGAAATTCAAGTTACTGGTAAGTACGGTTAAAATTACTTTTCACGATCAGTACTGGGCTCAAAGATGCAGCACTGAGGTCTCTCCTGATAACAGGTGAGTAAATCGGAATTCGTAGTTTGGCTGATTTTAGAGGAATATTATAAAGTTCCAAAACTCCACACTTAGACGAATTTCCAAGTGAAACCAGTCAATGTTAGCCTATGGAAGGAAATTCAAGTTACTGGTAAGTACGGTTAAAATTACTTTTCAGGATCAGTACTGGGCTCAAAGATGCAGCACTGAGCTCTCTCCTGATAACAGGTGAGTAAATCGGAATTCATAGTTCGGCTGATTTTAGAGGAATATTTGTATGTTTCAAAAATCGACACTTAGAAACTTTTTCAGCAAAAAGCAGGCAATGATATCCTATGGAAGGAAATTCAAGTTAGTGGTAAGTACGGTTAAAATTACTTTTCAGGATCAGTACTGGGCTCAAAGATGCAGCACTGAGGTCTCTCCTGATAACAGGTGAGTAAATCGGAATTCGTAGTTCGGCTGATTTTAGAGGAATATTTGTATGTTTCAAAAATCGACACAGAAACTTTTTCAGCAAAAAGCAGGCAATGATATCCTATGGAAGGAAATTCAAGTTACTGGTAAGTACGGTTAAAATTACTTTTCAGGATCAGTACTGGGCTCAAAGATGCAGCACTGAGATCTCTCCTGATAACAAGTGAGTAAATCGGAATTCATAGTTCGGCTGATTTTAGAGGAATATTATAAAGTTCCAAAACTCCACACTTAGAAGAATTTCCAAGTGAAACCAGTCAATGTTAGCCTATGGAAGGAAATTCAAGTTACTGGTAAGTACGGTTAAAATTACTTTTCAGGATCAGTACTGGGCCCAAACATGCAGCACTGAGGTCTCTCCTGATAACAGGTGAGTAAATCGGAATTCGTAGTTCGGCTGATTTTAGAGAAAAATTTGCACAATGGTGAAGGAAGGGGTGGGGCCTGAGGTGACATGTCTGCAAACACGCCCTGTGGCGCGTTTTAAGTTGGAGAATTAATTCCTCCTCAATCCCGAGGGTCCCTAGGGGCCAACTAGCCCACCAGATACCTCCAGTGTGCGCCAGAGAGCTGCGTTGCAGAGAGGTGTTCAGAGGCCACGCCCCTTTTTGCACCTCTCTGCAACGCAGCTCTGTTGTGCTTACTGAAGGTACCTGGTGGGCTAGTTGGACTCCAGAGACCCTCAAGATTGAAGGGGACTTAATCCCCCAACTTCAAACACGCCACAGGGTCTGTTTGCACACATGTCACCTCAAGCCCTGCCCCCTCCCTTCACCACTGTGCAAATGCGCCCCGTGGCGCATTTTAAGTTGGGGAATTAAGTCCCCTTGAATCATGAGGGTCCCTGGGGTCCAACTAGCCCACCCTGTACCTCCAGTTTGCGCCAGGGAGCTGCGTTGCAGAGAAGTGTTCAGAGGCCACGCCCCTTTTTACACCTCTCTGCAACGCAGCTCTGTGGCACTTTCTGGACGTACCTGATGGGCTAGTTGTCCTCCAGGGACCCTCAGGATTGAAGGGGATTTAATTCCCCATCTTAAAACGCGCCACAGGGCCTGTTTGCACACATGTCACCTGAAGCCCCGCCCCCTCCCTTCAGCAGTGGCGTCACTAGGGGGGTGCGGGGGGTGCGGACCGCACCGGGTGACACCATCACATGGGGTGACACCGTACAGGCCTGCCAAGTATCACGCATCACATCAGGCGTGACGCTAACGCATTTAAGTGTGGTGTTCGGTGTTCCCGCATCACCGCACTTAAATGCATTGTCACGCATTTTATTTAGCCACTGACCGGGCACTCTGCCTGACAGTGCTGACAGCGCCTCTGACACCCGGCTGTGTGTGCCCGTGAGGACCGGGCCGCAGCTTCACTTGCCAGGCTCAGACTAAAAAGATTGTGCTGGTGCTCTGAGTCATAGTGTTGTGCGCAGCTCTCTGCTACAATATAACAATTTTGAAATCTTCCGCACTGCGCAGCCCTGCCTGGAGAGACCCGGGCGCCGGGCCTGCCTCCCAGCAGAGTCGTCGTTGCCGCGTTAAAGTAACCACTGCCAGGCAGCTGACAGACTCTGTGGCGCCGTGGGGGGGTGTGTTCGATGTGACCTCACGAGGAAATGAGGTCGGAGACGCCGCGCGGGGCCGGGGCTGGGGTCGGATTCGAGTCTGAGCTGTGTCGTCAGTTCGACCGGCCGCACGGCGTCTGTCTCAACCTGCACACAGGACTATGTGGAGTGAATTTGACAAACAAGTAAGTACTTTCTTTGGTCAGGCAGGCAGCCTGATACCGTGTTGTTTATGTTACCGCTCTGTGAGCAGCGCATTACCTCTTGGTGATTTCCTTTGTTTCATAGGAAAGGGTTTTATATTCCAGAGTTTGGGTGAAGTTCCGTTTCAAAATGTGGCTGCCTCTTGGTATAATTTTGATTACAAATGTGTAGCACAGGTTGAATTTTGAATTTCACTTTGTTGCTCAGTTGTTGTGATGCTCTGAACTTGTTGGGCTGCACTCGCGTCATTCCTCACAGAGGCCCCTCTCAGTCCTCTCATGATGCTCTCGCCAGATAATAGATTTTGCTGGCAGAAGCTGGCAGGGGGAACGGGCCCAGCAATTAACACAAAGGCAGCGCCATTCCTGGTGACTGGAGGCCTCGCGGGACTCCGGGTGGCGCGGGACTGCGCAGAGGCGGCCCTTGCTGGGAACAGAGAGAAGTGTCACCGCCGAGTAGGCCGCGATATGAAAAGCTATTAATAATTATGCGGGAGCGTCCCTTCCAGATCAGCCGTTTATTGAAAGGTGCTCAGCACCGGAGCCCGCCTTCTGATTTATGAGAGCAATAAAAGCTCCAAACTCTCTCACACTGGCGGACTCAGAGGAGGTCCATGGGGTAAGTCGTGAGGGGGTGACACCATGAGTTGTTACCGCACTGGGTGACACCAACCCTAGTGACGCCGCTGCCTTCAGCACTGTGCAAACGCGCGTTTTAAGTTGGGGGATTAAGTCCCCTTGAATCCTGAGGGTCCCTGGAGTCCAACAACCCACCATGTACCTCCAAAAGCGCCCCAGAGCTGCATTGCAGAGAGGTGTAAAAGGGGTGTGGCCTCTATACACCTCTCTGCAACGCAGCCCCTGGCGCATACTGGAAGTTCCTGGTGGGCTAGTTGGCCCCCAGGGACCCCCAGTATTCAAGGGGAATTACTTCCCTTCTTAAAACGCGCCAGGGGCGCGTTTGCAGACTGCTGCAGGGAGGGGGCGGGGCCTCCGGCACGATGCCGGTCTTTTTTTTTTTTTTTGTATGGGAGGGGGGCTGCGTGCCCCCCCTTCACCCGGCCACTTTTGGCCCCGGGGACCCCATCCCCCGGGGCCTGAGGATTTTCTTTTTGTTTAAAAAAAAAAAACGGGAAAGGGGCCGCGTGGCCCCCCTTCCCTGGGCCTCTATTGGCCCCGGGGACCCCATCCCCCGGGGCATGCCCTCTTTTTTTTTTTTTATTTAAATCTTTGGAGGGGGGCTGCGTGGCCCCCCTCCTCAGGCCATTTAAGGCCCCGGGGACCCCATCCCCCGGGGCCGGCCTTTACATTTTTTTTTTTTTTTAAATAATGTTTTATTTCTGGGGAGGGGGGCTGCGTGGCCCCCCTCCCGGGCCACTAATGGCCCCGGGGACCCCATCCCCGGGGCCTGGCCACTCGTTGGGGACCGTGGGGGGGTCCCCAATCCCCGCACGGTCCCGCCGGCTCCCCGCGTCCTGCGGGAGCCGGCATTGCTTTTCCATAAGGGGAGCTGCTGACATGCAGGGGCTCCCATCCTGTCATTGCAAACTACAGTGTCCCGGGGTGGGCACCCCGGGACACTGCAGGAGCCGGACCTGGGGGGTGGCGGTCCCCAGGGCCACCACAGGCTCTAGGAGGGGGGCCGCGCGGCCCCCCTCCCACCATCTACAAAGCCCCGGGGAGGTGGTGGTCCCCGGGGCTTCGGGGGTCCGAAACGGACCCCCACATTTCTTTAATTAGTGCCCCGGGGAGGTGGCATTCCCCGGGGCATGTGGGGGGGCTGGAGCCACCCCACACAGGTATTTTTTTATTTAAAAAAAGAAGCCCCGGGGGGTGGCGGTCCCTGGGGCTGCGGGGGGCCGTGAGCCCCCCCGCCAGCATTATAATTTCAAAGCCCCAGGGGGTGGCGGTCCCTGGGGCTTGGCTGGGCCTCTAAGGCCCCCCATACATAAAATTGAAAACCACGCATGCCCCCGGGACTTGGCCCACCCGGGGGCCAATTAACAACGAAGCGCGGGAGCCCACGCTTCGTTTTTTTTTTTTTATCGGCAGGATCTGAGCAGGCCTAGGGGGTCAGGGTGTTTCCACCCTGCCCCCTTTTTGCGTTTTGCGCGATTGTTTTTACTGTTTTCTTGTGACTTGGTTCTACCGAGTCACAAGATGGCTGCCAACACTTCCTGGTTTGGAGTGTTGACAGCCAATTAGCATACAGCTGGTCATCGGGAGGATGCGCGGACCCTTCGCGGCCATAGATATATATGTGTTTTTCCTTTTGATTTTCTCAGCAACTACTGAACGGATTTACACCATTTAACAAAAAGGGTTCTTTCTGAACCAAGAACTACCTCTTTGCCAAATTTGGTGTAATTCCGTTCAGCAGTTCAGGCTGTAGCCGTTGCTAAAGTTTCCTATGGGAAAATGAATGGAGAAAACACGTTTTGGGACCCCCTTTTTCTCGGCCCCGCTTGACGAATCTCCCAAGACTTTCAGGATAGGAGCAGACCGGAGCGGGCCACAAAGTTTGAAAATTTCGCGAAGATTCGTCAACCGCCGCAAGAGTTATTTCAAATAGAATGTTGCGGATTTCCTATGGAAAATAGGTCCTAACTATAACTATCTACTGGCGACCGCCAGTAGATAGTTATAGTTAGGACCTATTTTCCATAGGAAATTCACAACATTCTATTTCCAATAACTTTGGCGCCGGTTGACGAATCTTCGCGAAATTTTCAAAACTCGTGGGGCGCTCCGGTCCGCTCGTATCCTGAATGTTTCGGTGTGATTCGGCAAGCGGGGGCCAAGAAAAAAGGGGGTCCCAAAACGTGTTTTCTCCATGTTAATTCCCATTGGAAATTTTAGACACGGCTACAGCCCGAACTGCTGAACGGAATTACACCAAATTTGGCAAAAAGGTAGAGCTTGGTTCAGAAAGTGACCTTTTTTTTAAATGGTGTAAATCCGTTCAGTAGTTGCTGAGAAATTCAAAAAATAAGAGTCAAAAAATCAATTTTCCATAGGGAACTTTGTGGAAGGCTACAGCGGAAACTACTGAACGGATTTACCCCAAATTTGGCATAAAGTTACTGCTTGGCTCAGAAAGCGAACTTTTCTAAAATGGTGTAAATCCGTTCAGTAGTTTTTTAAATATTAAAGGAAAAAGAACTATATATATCTGGGAGGAGCCTAACCACACATGTCATCGTGAGATCTGATTGGCTGTCAGCACTTCATCCAAGAAGTGTTGGCAGCCATCTTGGGACCAATATACATGATAGCACCCCAATGAAATGCATTGTAGTGAATAGAAGATTTTGAGGGTCACCAAAAGGAGAACTATAAAGGGTGATAACAGACTTTAGTTACATTAGAATTCATTTGTTGATGGTACCATACTAATTTTAGGAATTGTGGTGTGTTCTAGGGTGATTTTACCCTGTGAAAAACCTTCTGATGGGATTTCATGAATCATGTTTGAGAGAAAACAATTTTCTCATGCTTGTCCCACAGAGGTTTGGAAGGTGCTCCAGAAGCTAAAATTAGAGCATATTTTCTGTAAATTCACATTATCTTTCTCAGTCATGTGAGAATGAAGTCTGACATTCTCAGTAAAACATGTAAATCCAACAAGGGCAGAGACTGTCAGTTGATTCCTTTGTGTTCTACTGCAGCTTTCCAGAGTGTTCTAAAGAACAACTAGAGCGCTAACAGCCTTACCTATGACAAAAGTATGGCACACCTGAAGCCATCTTGATTGGAATAAACTGGTAACACTTAAAACATTTAATTTAAAAAGGAACAAAATGATGGGGTTCATTTTGCCATAGAAATTATGATTAGTGCTGTAGAAAGAAAAATTAGCACATGTTTTAATTGAGATCTCAAATATCTTCCTGTTATATTTCAACAGGAGCAGCCTGCCAGTTGATTCCTTTGTGTTCTACTGCAGCTTCCCAGAGTGTTCTAAAGAACAACTAGAGTGCTAACAGTCTTACTTATGAAAAAATTATGGCACACCTGAAGCCATCTTGATTGGAATAAACCGGTAACACTTAAAACATTTAATTTAAAAAGGAACAAAATGAGGGGGTTCATTTTGTCATAGAAATTATGGTTAGTGCTGTAGAAAGAAAAATTAGGACATGTTTTAAGTGAGATCTCAAATCCTCTTCTATTTCATTAGAAAATTCTGACATGCAGACTGAAACAATCACTTTCAATACCAGCAGTAGACTTCCAGTTAACTCCCTGGTGAGCAGTAGCTTTACTACAGTAATCTAATGAGCAACTAGAGTGCTAACACTCTGAATTTATGGCAAATGTGTGACACATCTGAATGCCTTCTTGATGGAATCAAAGTAAAAAACTGAAAGCATTTCCTACTGAGGAGACTGCAGTAAATGAGGAAATTAGGAAACTTCATAACAAATAAGTATCCCAAGATGGCCACCAGAGAAAAAAGAGCCCAAATGTAGCACAAATATCACCCACAAGTAGCCCACATATAGCCCAATGACAGAAGTGTGGAAAACACTTTTTATTTTTAGTTTTTTGCAGTTTTATATAGTGCAGACTGGTCAGGTATTGGAGCGTTGCATCTTACTTGGACCCCTTATTGCGTATTTTGCACGAAGAACATGAGATTGATCTTGCGAAACATTGAACTTTACTATTCTGTTTACCTGAAGTTGCTCTCAACCGGGCTTTGTAACACCCGTTTTTACCTACTGGTTTTAATTAATTCTCACTGTATTGTATTAAGAAAGAGGATTTACTGTTTTTATGTACACTTTTATGATCTATGTTTCTAAATCAGATCGAATAAAGTTTAATGAATGTAATTGAAGTCTCCCAAGATGGCCACCAGAGAAAAATGAGCCCAAATGTAGCACACATATCACCCAGATGTAGCCCACGTATAGCCCAATGACAGAAGTGTGGAAAACACTTTTTATCCTTTGTTTTTTTGCAGTTTTATATAGTGCAGGCTGGTCAGATATTGGAGTGCTTTACATGAGCATTGGTTACATCATACAAGGACAAACTCATTTTGGTTGTAGGCATGGGGAGATTAAGTGATTTGACCAGAATCACAGAATGACGAGCTGAATCAGAAACTCCAACTTGGTAACACCACATTTTCTCCCCTAAGCGTAACATTTAATCAAGTGGTCAACTGGATAAAAAAACATAGAGATAACAAATAATTCAAAAGTGCTTTGTTGCTATTTGAGAACTGCTTGGCTCAGAAAGCGACCTTTTTAAAAATGGTGTAAATGCGTTCGGCAGTTGCTGAGAAATTTTAAAAAAACAAATATCGATATCTAGAGGCACGGTGGATCCGCGAACCCTGCCGACCACGAGCTTCATTTTAATTGGCTGCCAACACTCCAAACCAGGAAGTGTTGGCAGCCATCTTGTGACTTGGTTGAACCGAGTCACAAGAAAACAGGGAAACAAAGGTGAAAAAGAAGAAAAGGGGGCAGGGTAGAAACACCCTGACCCCCTAGGCCTGCTCAGGGACAAAAAAAAGCATTTTTTTTTTTAAATTGGTGAAATTTGCGCTGGGGTCGCGAATCCCACCGAAATGTAAAAAAAATGAGACCCCCGGGTGGGCCAGGACCCGGGGGCATTGCCAACAAATATATGCAGGGCCCGCGGGGGCCCCCGCAGCCCCGGGGACCACCACCTCCCAGGGCTAGTTTTTTTAATGTTTGGGGGGCCTCCAAGGCCCCCCCAAGCCTCGGGGACCACCAACGCCAGGGCTTTTATCAAATAGGGACCCTCAAGATTCAAGGGGAATTAATCCTCCAACTTACCCTGAGCACTACTGATGCAGTCCAGCCATCGCCCTGTCACTACCCATGCACTCCTCCAATCAACCAGCGAGCACCATGTACTTATCCAATCACTCCGCCAAAACACAAGCACTTATAAATTCACCATCCACTCTCCTTGCAGTACTCTAATCATCCAGTCAGTACCCATGTACTCATCCAATGACCCAGGCACTAACTCATGGCAAATACAGAGGAGGTCCTGCTAATCACAGGGGTACCCCAACTCATAGTGTTCACTAGTGTATGTAGGTGTTTTCACTGTATTCTAAGTGTCTTTTACCACCAGAGACAGAGTCAGTTACCACCAGTACCTATCAGCAAAACGTTGGGGGCACAGGAGTACTTTCTACTCCTCTGTTGGTTCTTTCTGCACATCTCTTCCTTCTTCTTGCACTTTTCTTCGTCTTTCTGGACTTCTGTTGCCTCTTTCTGCATTTGTCTTCCTTCTTTCTGCGCTTTTCTTCTTCTTTCTTCACATGTCCTACCTCTGTAGGCATAGATAGAAACTAGCATTTAAAAAACCTTTGAAATTCACTTAAAAAACCATAGGTTTCAGGCATGTTATAGTTAGAAATTAGCATTTAAAAAACCTTTGAAATTCACTGAAAAAACCATAGGTTTCAGGCACGTTATAGTTAGAAATTAGCATTTAAAAAACCTTAGAAATTCACTGAAAAAACCATAGGTTTTAGGGAAAGTTATAGTTAGTTGGACATTTCACTCGTACAAAACCAGAGAAATTCCCCCGTTATAGTTAGTTCAGCTAACTATAACTCGCGCCCCCGCAATGCACTGCTGATGACGTCACATATGACATCACTCATGACATGGTCGATGACATCACTGATGACATCTCAAATGACATCACTGATGACATCATCCATGTGATCATTTGATGCATCTTCTCACACCCTAATGTAACCTTTGATACACCAACTCTAAATAACAGACTGCCATTCTCAAAACCATAGACACTCCAGCAGCAATAACTACATACCCACTCACTGATTCTTAGGTCTAAACACATATCCACTCACTTACCCGTACAGTCACTCATACTTACAATCACTCAGTACAGGACTATCATATGCACTCATACGCCTATATAGACACTCACACACCACCACTCATCCATAGAGGTACTCACACACCTAGTCAGTCATGCAAATAATTAATCACACTCCCATTTACTCACCTATACAGTTATACACACAACAACTCACTTACTCATACAAATACTAGGACATTCTTACGCTCTTATACAATCACTGATACAAGCACACACTCATCCATACAGTCACTCTCATAATCACACACTCTCACTTATAGCTATTTATATATTCCAACACACATATATACTGCCTTTCACATATGTAGTTACTCACACATGTACCATTGAGATATACATTCACTCACTAACACACCCATACACACACTCACACACCCATACAGTCCATCACAGATGCACTCTTGAAACCATGCACCCAGTGAATCAAAATGTTTACATGCAAAGGGTATGTTTCTGTTTCCATAGGAAGCTGATAGATTGGTTCTGACCGTTCTGAAAACTATTGTTCTTGTATGGGCCGGTAGGATCTCAGGGTATTTCAGCAACTTGGGCAAATTACTCATGAATCATGCTTCAGTTCCAGATTAGAGAACATTAAATTGTACTTTAAACAGGCAAAGAAGAGAATGGTTTAGCTAGGAATGCAGATCATAATAGACACAAAGAAGAGGGTAGGTGATATCTGGAGCTATTATTCATCAAGGTGGAAGAGAAGGTGAAGGCGTGAAAGGTTTGAACGTATAATTAAAGACAAATCGAGGAATACGGTTCACCAGAGATACAATGAAGATGGAAGTATATAATCTGAAACTATTATTAAAGCAGGAGCTTGAGAGATTTAAGGTTTTGAACTTGGGATTATAAAAACAAAAATCTCTATTTTAATAAGATAATGACACCTATGAAAACTTACAGTTTAAACCGTGGATCTGTTTGTCTCCTTGGTATGTCACTGCAATATCATAAAAATCCTAGTCAGGAATTGAAACAGGATTTAGATATCAGTGTTATGTTGTCAACTCCATTCTGCTTGGTGAATATTAAGAATCATTTCTAGAGTTTTCTTTTTTAACGGTAGTGATCATTTGAAGAGAGGCAACCTCTCACCTCTAACAAAGAATCCAGACTTTTAAGTAAAGTGTAAGTAGAGTTTTTTGGGAACAGTGGCATAGCTAATGGGGGTGGCAGAGGAGAGCAAATTGGGTCTGTCGACTACCATCATTCCCCCACCCCGAGGACAGGTCGTCCGTCGGCCGCCAACAGCCACCCAACCCCCCCAGAACAATTTGGCCGCCATCCCCTGCTCTTACCTGCATTGGTTGGCAAATTCAGGGGCAGCGCGGGTGGCAGTAGGTCTAGCTACGCCACTGTTTGGTAAATATTGAAAAAGGTTTTAATGTGACAACAAACTTTTAGGAAAGGAGGCGACATATGCTCGTCATAGAAGTGTACTGGATTTATATGTTGGAGATGTCTGAGATCGAGAATAATGTGAAGATCGTTTAGGTGGAAAGATTTAAGTAGGAAAAGGATGGGAATGGTGGTTGGAAACATCTTTAAAAATGCCTTGAGGAAATGTAAGTTGGTGGGACCTTTATCACCTCCAGTACCTCCATACTATGAAAGGAGCCAGGCGCAGACTCCAGCATGCTGCTCGATGAGTTTATTTGTAGAAAGATTAGTCCACCATGACCCATTACAGCCTTTGAACTTGGCCTTGATCACACAACTGAGATGCCATTTTGGAGGCGTTTTTACATGCTCCTGTGACCAGTGAAATCGACAAAATACTGCAGAGTCTGACATTGCGTGCAAGTTCATTTAAACAGTCCAAACAATAACAATTATTCTGTGAAAGATATATATATATATATATATATATATATATATATATATATATATATATATATATATATATATATATATTATCTACTGGCGGTCACCAGTAGATAGTTATAGTTAGAACCTATTTTCCAAAGGAAATCCGCGACATTCTATTTGAAATAACTCTCTTGCCGGTTGACGTATCTTCGCAAAATTTTCAAACTTTGTGGGGCGCTCCGGTCCGCTCCTACCCTGAAAGTCTCGGGGTGATTCGTCAAGCGGGGCCGAGAAAAAGGGGGTCCCAAAACGCGTTTTCCCCATTCATTTTTCCATAGGAAACTTTAGACACGGCTACAGCCCGAACTGCTGAACGGAATTACACCAAATTTGGCAAAGAGGTAGTTCTTGGTTCAGAAAGAACCCTTTTTGTTAAATGGTGTAAATCCGTTCAGTAGTTGCTGAGAAAATCAAAAGTAAAAGTACATATATATCTATGGCCGCGTCGTATTCGCGCACCCTCCCGATCACGAGCTGCATGCTAATTGGCTGTCAACACTCCAAATCAGGAAGAGTTGGCAGCCATTTTGTCCCTGAAACAAGTGCGCAAAGCGCAAAAGGGGGCAGGGTAGAAACACCCTGACCCCTAGGTCTGCTCAGGGGTCCCACAAGGACCCCCTGGGCAAAAGTTTTTTTTTTTTTTTTAAATCGGCAGGATGCGCTCAGGGTGCGCGGATCCTGCCGAAAAAAAAATCGAAGCGCGGTCTCCGCGCTTCGATGTAAATTTGCCCCGGGTGGCCCAAGTCCCGGGGGCATGCGAGGGGAGGGGTGTGTGTAAATTGTTTATATGGGGGCCTCTAAGGCCTTCCAAGCCCCAGGGACTGCCACCCCCTGGGGCTTAATTAAAAATGGTGCGGGAGGGCTCTCCTGCCCTCCCGCAGCCCGGGGACCGCCACCCCCGGGGCTTCTTTTTAAATTTAAAATAATGTGTGGGGGCTCCAGCCCTCACATGCCCCGGGACCACCACCTCCCCGGGGCACATAGAAAATAAATGTGGGGGTCCGTTACGGACCCCGAGCCCCGGGGACCACCACCTCCCGGGGCTGTGCAATTCAAGGGAGGGGGCCGCGCGGCCCCCTCCTGGAGCCCTTGATGGCCCTGGGGACCGCCACCCCCAGGGCCGGCTCCTGCAGTGTGCCGGGGTGCCTACCCCCGGACACTGTAGTTTGCAATGACAGGACGGGAGCCTCGCGGCTCCCGTCCTGTCATTGCAAACTGCTTTGGATATTGAAGCGAGAGCAGGAAACCTGCTCTCGCTTCCAATATCCAAAGACAACTGCTTTTCCACATGGGGAGCAGCATGTTAGCTGCCCCCATGTGGAAAAGCAATACGGCTCGCGCAGGAGGCGGGGAGCCGGCTGGGACTGTGGGGAATTGGGGACCCCCCACAGTCCCCAACCAGAGGCCAGGCCCCGGGGATGGGGTCCCCGGGGCCATAAGTGGCCAGGGAGGGGCCACGCAGCCCCCCTCCCAAATTAGTAAAAAATAAAAAATAAAAATAAAAGTGCAAGGCCGGCCCTGGGGGATGGGGTCCCCGGGGCCTTAAATGGCCTGAGGGGGGACACGCAGCCCCCCTCCAAATAAAAAAATTGAGGGCATGCCCCGGGGGATGGGGTCCCCGGGGCCAATACAGGCCCAGGAAAGGGCCCCTTCCCGTTTTTTTTTTTTTCATTTAAAAAAAGTGGACAAGGGAAGGGCCGGCATCGTGCCGGAGGCCGCGCCCCCCTCCCTGCAGTACTCTGCAAACGCGCCCCCTGGCACGTTTTAAGAAGGGGAAGTAATTCCCCTTGAATACTGGGGGTCCCTGGGGCCAACTAGCCCACCAGGAACCTCCAGTATGCGTCAGGGGCTGCGTTGCAGAGAGGTGTACAGAGGCCACGCCCTTTACACCTCTCTGCAACGCAGCTCTGTGGCGCTTTAGAAGTATATGGTGGCCTAGTTGGACTCCAGGGACCCTCAGGATTCAAGGGGACTTAATCCCCCAACTTAAAATGCGCCACGGGCGCGCTTGCACAGTGGTGAAGGGAGGGCGGGGCTTCAGGTGACATGTGTGCAAACAGGCCCCGTGGCGCGTTTTAAGATGGGGAATTAAATCCCCTTCAATCCTGAGGGTCCCTGAGGCCAACTAGCCCAACAGGTACATCCAGAAAGCGCCACAGAGCTGCGTTGCAGAGAGGTGTAAAAGGGGTGTGGCCTCTCTACACGTCTCTGCAACGCAGCCCCTGGCGCATACTGGAGGTTCCTGGTGGGCTAGTTGGCCCCTAGGGACCCTCATGATTCAAGGGGACTTAATCCCCAACTTAAAACGCGCCACGGGGCGCGTTTGCACAGATGTCACCTCAGGCCCCGCCCCTCCCTTCACCATTGTGCAAATATTCCTCTAAAATCTGCCGAACTACGAATTCCGATTTACTCACCTGTTATCAGGAGAGACCTCAGTGCTGCATCTTTCAGCCCAGTACTAATCCTGAAAAGTAATTTTAACCGTACTTACCAGTAACTTGAATTTCCTTCCATAGGATATCATTGCCTGCTTTTTGCTGAAAAAGTTTCTAAGTGTTGATTTTTGAAACATACAAATATTCCTCTAAAATCAGCCGAAATACGAATTCCGATTTACTCACCTGTTATAAGGAGAGACCTCAGTGCTGTATCTTTCAGCCCAGTACTGGTCCTGAAAAGTAATTTTAACCGTACTTACCAGTAACTTGAATTTCCTTCCATAGGCTAACATTGACTGGTTTCACTTGGAAATTCTTCTAAGTGTGGAGTTTTGGAACTTTAAAATATTCCTCTAAAATCAGCCGAAATACCAATTCCGATTTACTCACCTGTTATCAGGAGAGACCTCAGTGCTGCATCTTTCAGCCCAGTACTGATCCTGAAAAGTAATTTTAACCGTACTTACCAGTAACTTGAATTTCCTTCCATAGGATATCATTGCCTGCTTTTTGCTGAAAAAGTTTCCAAGTGTCAATTTTTGAAACATACAAATACTCCTCTAAAATCAGCCGAAATCCGAATTCTGATTTACTCACCTGTTATCAGGAGAGACCTCAGTGCTGCATCTTTCAGCCCAGTACTGGTCCTGAAAAGTAATTTTAACCGTACTTACCGGTAACTTGAATTTCCTTCATAGGCTAACATTGACTGGTTTCACTTGGAAATTCTTCTAAGTGTGGAGTTTTGGAACTTTATAATATTCCTCTAAAATCAACCAAAGTACGAATTCCAATTTACTCACCTGTTATCAGGAGAGAACCCAGTGCTGCATCTTTTAGCCCAGCACTGACCCTGAAAAGTAATTTTAACCGTACTTACCAGTAACTTATATTTTCTTCCATAGGAATCCATTGTCTGGTTTTCAGCAGAAAAGTTTCAAAGTGTCGATTTTCACAAACTACAAATATTCCTTAAAAATCGCCTGTATGACTTAAACGCATTCTTTCAACTGTTTACAGGAGATGCACCAGTGCTGGATCCAGGATCCAACACTGAGTAAGAAAAAGTAACGATAACAGTTTTTACCTGCTAAGTGAATTTCCTTCCATAGGATAACATTGGTGATTCTATGTGAAAAAGTTTCTAAGTGTCAACTTTTAAAATACAATAATATTCCTTAAAAATCACTACTGTAACCAAAACGCTTTTACTCAACTGTTTACAGGAGATGTCCCAGGACTGAATCTAGGATCCAGTTCTGTGGTTAGAAAAGTAATCCATAAAGTAACTAATTGCATTTAACTAGAAATTCACATTGAGCTGAATATTGCATTGTGTTTGAAAATGTGTTCCCCATTGCAACAACTGTAACTACTGTACTTAAAAGTCTATTGTCTATGTGCAAAGTATTTAAACTAAAGTAATTCATTCTCAGAAAGTATTGTTTGTAATGTAATGTATAATGTAATTACAATGTAATTTAAAAAATAAAATATGTAAAAAAAAATTGTTTCTAAAAATGTAGTAAATCAGTATGACAAAAATTAATATAACAATTAATACATTTAAAAATTGTCATTTACAAAACCTTTGAAATTCACTGAAAAAACCGTAGGTTTCAGACATGTTATAGTTAGGAATTAGCATTTAAAAACCTTTGAAATTCACTGAAAAAACCATAGGTTTCAGATATGTTATAGTTAGAAATTAGCATTTAAAAAACCTTTGAAATTCACTGAAAAAACCATAGGTTTTAGGGACAGTTATAGTTACTTGGACATTGCACTCGTACCAAACCCGTGAAATTCCCCGTTATAGTTAGTTCAGCTAACTATAACTCGCGCCCGCAATGCACTGCTGATGACGTCACATATTACATCACTCATGACATGGTCAGTGACATCACTGATGACATCACTGATGACATCTCAAATGACATCACTGATGACATCATCCACGTGATAATCTGATGCACCTCCTCACACCCTAATATAACCTTTGATACACCCACTCTAAATTACAGACTGCCATTCGCAAAACCATAGACACTCCAACACCAATAACTACATACCCACTCACTGATTCATAGGTCTACGCACACATCCACTCACTCACCCGTACAGTCACTCATACTTACGGTCACTCAGTACAGGACTATCATATGCACTCATACTCCTATATAGACACTCAAACATCGCCACTCATCCATAGAGGTACTCACACACCTAGTCAGTCATGCAAATAATTAAACACACTGCCATTTACTCACCTATACAGTTATACACACACCAGCTCACTTACTCATACAAATACTAGCACATTCTTATGCTCTTATACAATCACTGATACAAGCACACACTCATCCATACAGCCACTATCACAATCACTCACTCTTGCTTATAGCTATTTATATACTCCAACACACATATATACTGCCTTTCACATATGTAGTTACTCACACATGTACCACTGGGACATACATTCACTCACTAACACACTCTTACACAGACTTACCCACCCATACAGTAATTCACAGATGCACTCTTGAAACCATCCACCCAGTGAATCACCCACTCACACATCTATGCACAGAGTCGCACACACCCCTCCCACACAAACACTCAGGCACCCATACAGATACTCAGACAACTATTCAATAACTCATATAGACACTCATGTAGCTATTCACAAACACATGCAGCCACTTACACAGCAACAGACAGACGGATACAGACATTCACCCAGTTTAGTCACTAACCCATGCATTCAGTAAGATACGTTAAATCACTCACTTATAGAGTCAGTCACGCACCTACTAAATCATCCATACTAACACTTACACACCCACTCATTCTTCAATACGTCTTTTCCTATATATATTAAAAATATTTAAACTTTACAGAAACACACAGTCACTGGATGATGTCATCAGTGATGTCATTTGAGATGTCATCAGTGATGTCATCAGTGATGTCACTGACCATGTCATGAGTGATGTAATATGTGACGTCATCAGCAGTGCATTGCGGGGGCGCGAGTTATAGTTAGCTGAACTAACTATAACGGGGGAATTTCACGGGTTTTGTACGAGTGCAATGTCCAAGTAACTATAACTGTCCCTAAAACCTATGGTTTTTTCAGTGAATTTCAAAGGTTTTTTAAATGCTAATTTCTAACTATAACATATCTGAAACCTATGGTTTTTCAGTGAATATATATATATATATATATATATTATCCATCAAGAAGAAAGCACCGCACTCCTCGAGTCTTCATTCCTTAACAAAGATTTATTAAGGCACAATTATCACCACCACCACCTACGCGTTTCAACCAAGAAATGGTCTTGTTCACGGTCTCGTGAGTCCATTCTTTGTTCCCTCTCTTTATAGTTTAGCCATATTAGCCCATTAAGAGGCATTATGGGACTTATAGTTGCTGGTTACCACAGTTCATTTTGATTATACTGCAAGACATGGTGTTATGGGGGATGCAACATAAATTATTACATATGCTTCAAGTTTCAAGTTGTCTTGAATTATTATTTCCTCATTGGATTAGCTCACGCATTCAATTCCATCCGGCACCTGCTGTGCAATAGTGCGCACTGAATTGAGACTGTTTGGTGATATATACATATATATATATATAGTGAGGAGCGCGGTATTTCGGAGGAAATGTTGTGAAGGAGAAGGGTAATACTGCAGCCCTCCACCGACAGACGTGAATTGGAAAAGAAGCAACGGACGTATCGAGTACACACAGTTCGCCGCTCAGCATTAAGGGAAGGGAGTGACTGACACGGGAACCGGAGGGAGCTCGGGTGGCCATAACCTGCCTATGTGCGGAGAAGCGCAACGGTGCAACATAGTTAACCAAAGATTATTGTCGAGTGTAAACTGCACGAACTGTGAGACAGGATATAATATCACTGCGGGACAAGAAAGGAAATTCCGTCCCTCGGCAGTGTTATCCGACACAGTCAAACAAACAAGGGAAACGAACATCAAATTGGTAATGGCAAAACACAGCATGGATTAGGGGAACAACCAGTGAAGATTAGGAAATTGTATCCCATTTAAGTCCAAGTGAAAAGGGTTGTAATTATTGGAGATTGTGTATCACTGGGAATTTTCGTAAGGATTCCGAAGAAGATATCTTTGTGACTCAGAGCGAGATAATATACAGCAATCCAACTTATTGGTGACACGTGAGGTGTCATCAGCAAACACACAGAAGCAAAGGGCAGATCTCAGTGCTGGAAAGGATGGAGGAGAGACAAGCGAAATAGAAACTAGCTGAGGAACGCACTTTTCAAGAAAACAGGGGCCCAGGAGGAATGGAAAATGTTGAAAATGGAAAAAATAAAACAGCAATCCAACTTGTGAGGGACTTGGAGCGTGCACGATGTGCAGAAGCCAAACAGTGGTGGGAAATGACATCTCTCACCAAATACCTGGAATGTAATAGAATACCGAGAGGCCTCAGGATAATGTTATTGCCAACTTATGAGGATATGGATGA
Organism: Calotriton arnoldi; assembly: GCA_963921515.1. Lineage (NCBI taxonomy): Eukaryota > Metazoa > Chordata > Amphibia > Caudata > Salamandridae > Calotriton > Calotriton arnoldi. The sequence continues at coordinate 1,324,319 of CAWUFW010002568.1, read as the reverse complement.
TGACTTGATTAATGAATGGTGCGGGAATACAGAAGAATGCTCAGTGAGGTTGATGAAAACACTTATAGAGCATGCAAGAAGAAAGATGAAATTGCACTCAGAAAAGATTGAGATAATTAATAAGGAATAGGAGAAACATAAGGAAGACGGCACCCTAAAAGACCTACTGAGTAAAATGGCGAAGTCATTGCAAAAATATGATGAGGAAATAATGGAACGAAAAGCTGGAAAATTCACTAGGGACCGGCTGGATTACCAGTACGGCCGAGTATACACATTTGCAAAAAAATTCGATAGTTTGAGAGCAAAGGACAGGTCTAACCCCAATATTCGCATAGCACAAAGCGAAAGTGAAATGAGCTCGGACGCAGGATCCAGTGCGGATGAAGCACCAAGAGAGAAATTGGATTTTCACAAGGAGTTAAGACTACTCAGAATGACTACGAGACAAGGAGGCAGGGGCCGTGCACAACAGGGACAACCAAAGGAAGATGCAGAACAAGAAGGGGCAAGAGGAAGAGGTGGAGGAAGGAACCGGAATCGGAAGTAGATGGGAAAACAACAGATAAAGACTTGAAACCCCTGGTCATCGACATCTCTTCGGTAACATTAAACAGCAATCAAACACGCCTGCTCAATCTAGGTTTAACATTTTGTCAAGTATCCCGCCCAGACTTTGTGGACACAAAAATAGAAATCTATAAATATGTGAGAAAATTAAAATTGCATAAATTCAATCAAATGAGACAAAAAAACTAATTGCGAAAAATAACAGAAACAAGAAGACACTCTTCATTTAAAATTGCAGATGTCCCAGATTTATTGAGCATCCAGGAATTGGAAGAGGGAGACGATATAGCTAAATCATCAGAAGGGGAACCCATTACTGATCAGTCAATTGAGAGGCTTCGCAATATGGGGTTCGTGACAAATGAACATGTGAGTAGTGGTCTGAGACCCAGAAGTAAATTCTGCCCACAACTCCCACCGGGGAACCGTTTGGACCTTTTTCATTAACTTGTGGTCGAGGATCTGAATAACATTCAAAAGGATTGGAAGATGGATCACACTAAAAGTAACTTTACATCAAGGGACTGGAAGGATATTAACGAACTGAGAAATAACCCGGCACTCATTATCAAGCCCTCCGACAAAGGGGGTAATATTGTCGTCATGGATCAAGTAACATATATAACAGAAGCACAAAGACAACTGAACAACACACAGCATTACACCTGCTTGAAAACAAACCCCACAAATAAACTAGAAATAGAATACCACCTGAAATTAAAGGGATGGTTTGTGAGAGGCCTACTGGATTAAGAAGAACTGCAATATCTCCGCACGGAGAATGCAAGAGTGGCAACTTTTTATTTACTTCCCAAGGTCCATAAATGTACAGTGAATCCACCTGGGAGGCCAATAGTGAGCTCCATTGGTTCCCTACTTGAAAACAGTTCCAGGTTTCTGGATTTATTTCTGCAGGAATATTTAATCCATCTTCCCTCATACATAAAGGACAGCACTGACTTTCTGAAAAAATTAGACAACATCCCTTGGAAAAACGGGTATATCATGGTAACAATGGATGCTGTATCATTGTACACCTCAATCAAGCATAAAATGGGAATAAAGGCCTGCACAAGTTTTATGAAGGATCGACCTGTGGAAAGACTAGAGCATTCATACATGTTAATAGAAATGCTGGAATACTGCCTTACACACAATGTTTTTACTTTTGTTGGGAAGTTCTACCTGCAAGAACAAGGTTCAGCTATGGGCACCTCCTTCGCCCCCACCTATGCAAATCTCTTCATGGGGTGGTGGGAGAAGGAGGTGGCCTGGGCTGAGGAGAACAAGATGTTCATGAAACAGGTGGTCCTGTGGACCAGATTTATTGACGATCTATTTATCCTCTGGGAGGGTAGGGAGGAGAGTTTGAAACTCTTCATGAACAAATTGAATATCAATCAGTGTAATTTGCAATTTACTTACACATGGAGTCAACAGCACTGTGCCTTCCTTGATATGCAATTGGAGGTCCAAGGGGAAGAGCTAACACCAGGATTCACAGGAAACCTACCGCAACTAACTCAAATTTGCACACGAACAGCGGCCATCCATGTGCATTGAAATGGAGTATCCCGTACAGTCAGATGTTAAGAGCAAGAAGGATCTGCTCCACCGAGGAATTGTACAATGATGAAGTGAATAGATTGTCTGGAATGTTTAGACAAAGAGGATATCCTAAAAACGTCCTTGATGATGCGCAACGTAGAGCAAAGGAGAAATCAAGAAGGGAATCACTTTATCCTCAAAAGTCCCAGGAAGAAAACAGTAATGACATCAAGAGAATCTTTCTGGAGTACAATTTGGCACAGCCGGCTGTGGCATCAATCCACAAAAACATTGGTGTGTGTTGAAAAATGATGAACACTTAATGAAAATCTTTGAAAAAGGCCCACAAATCACATCAAAAAAGGTCAGGTCATTAGGTGATATTCTAACAGCTAGTCACTTTATTCCCAGGAATATTCGACCAGAAATGGGTTTATGGCTATCGAAAAATCAGGAAGGATTTGTGAAATGTACTTCATGTAAAGCCTGTGAGTATGGAGTAAACAGCAAGAGTTTCCACACAATGGATGGTCGGGAGGTACCGATCAGAGAAAGAATAACATGTAATACAGAATTTGTTATTTATGCACTGAAGTGTGGCTGCAACAAGCTGTACATAGGCAGCACTAAAAACAAGTTGAAATTAGGAATCTTACAGCATATAAGAGCAATCAGAAACGGGGATAAGTCCTACCCGATGGCTTGCCACTTTGATCAAATGCATAACGATCCTTGTCAACTTTCTCATATTGGGGTATCAAACATATCAAACCCCATCTAAGAGGTGGAAACAGAGAAAGTGAGCTGCGTAAACAGGAATACCGATCGATCCTAATGATGGGAACGGAAACACCATGGGGTCATAACAAGGATGCAGAACTCTTTGTGCATTTATGAATATGTGTACATTTATGAACTGCATAATGGTGATGGTGATGTCAGCATCACCATGAAGATTTAAATGTACAAAATTAGACTTTGTGATAAGTGTGGATACTGAAATTATGAAATATTGGATTGCTTTAAAGATATTTTATCATTCGAATATCATTTATGAGAATACATGTATATATTATAGATTTATATTTGAAAACTTAAGCAGATAGAGTGTAATATCCTGGAAAGACTGTATATACTTGTTACCGATGGGCACCATATTATGGATAATCGTTTGATTAAGATGAAGGAAACAATTATTTATAGCAGGTAGAGCGTGGCATAAGCACTTTATTTGAACACTATGCACTTTGTTATTAACAAGGGCAACAGGGCTCTAAGGAATATGAAAGGGCAGAGAGTGGATTAGAAATATCACAGTTGCCATTGGCGATGTATTTCCTAATAGTCCTTGGTATTTTCCATTATGAGTGGGAATTATTTATTGCACATGTCACTTTAGACGACAGCACGTGACACTTTAATTAAGAACGATCACTAGTGAGGAAAATAATCTTACAGCACATGTCCCTTTAAACAATAGCACGTGGCACTTTATTGAAAATTGATCATTAGTGAGGAGAGAAAAAACTTTTCTTATCTGTGTTCTAGTCATTTTTGGGTAATATTGGGAATATTTTAGAAAAACAACTGATCGGTGCTTTTTAGAATAAACTTTCTGGAGTGGGGTAGAATATTAATATTGAGATGAATAAAAAACAATAAGCGATATGCACATTGGCACTCTAAGATTGATCAAAGAAACAGGACAACGTTTAGGAAAAATATATTTTTGTATGTTCTTGCATTTATCACATTATAAGAATTTGGTAGGAAATAATTTTAAGGATTATTACATAAAAAGCATCTTTCTCTTTGTCGTGTAGCCTAAGTAGAAGTACTCAGTTTCATTTAATACAAGTGCATTTGGAAATAAGAGTTGACTGCCTGAGAAATAATTGATTTACAACTTGATTGTTCCTTTATTATTGTTTTATGATTTTATGAAAATGAATATAACAATAGGCGCATCGTAATTGGAGATAATGAGATAGGAATATACACTTCAAAAAATGTTATGTACAAAAATAGAAAAACCGAACAACAATATGGAATGGACTAAAGAAAGAGAGAAAAAGAAAAGAAAAATAATGAGAAAAATAAGAAATGAGAAAAGAGGAAAAAAGAGAGAGAACAAAAATATATCATGTATGCTCAAATGTATTGAAACTCTTTTCAATGTGATGAAGTTAATCATTAATGGCGGAGAACATAGGTTAGAAGTTGCCAGAATTCAAAAGAAATATCGCTCTAGTGGTCACTTAGGGTCAAGGACACTGAAAAAGGACATGTAATATAAGCAGCACAATGTCGAACCCACAGTGACCCAGTAGAAGGCAGTATGCCGAAACGCGTCGGTCTTGATTCTTAACGAGAAGGACTATGGAATGCTAATTGTTTTTGCCGAAAATAAAATAGGAACTGTAAAACTGACCTGAACAGTGGACTGCTGTTTGTTTGAATGTGCCGCGGATCGGATTTTCAGGCGAAAGAACATCAATGGAGGAATATATATATATATATATATTCACTAAAAAAACATAGGTTTCAGGCACGTTATAGTTAGAAATTAGCATTTAAAAAACCATACAAATTCACTGAAAAAACCATAGGTTTTAGGGACAGTTCTAGTTAGTTGGACATTGCACTCGTACAAAACCCGTGAAATTCCCCCGTTATAGTTAGTTCAGCTAACTATAACTCGCGCCCCCGCAATGCACTGCTGATGACGTCACATATTACATCACTCATGACATGGTCAGTGACATCACTGATAACATCACTGATGACATCTCAAATGACATCACTGATGACATCATCCAGTGACTGTGTGTTTCTGTAAAGTTTAAATATTTTTAATATATATAGGGAAAGGCGTATTGAAGAATGAGTGGGTGTATAAGTGTCTGTATGGATGATTTAGTAGGTGCGTGACTAACTCTATAAGTGAGTGATTAAATATATCTTACTGAATGCATGGGTTTGTGACTAAACTGGGTGAATGTCTGTATCCGTCTGTCTGTTGCTGTGTAAGTGGCTGCATGGGTTTGTGAATAGCTACATGAGTGTCTATATGAGTTATTGATTGGTTGTCTGAGTATCTTTATGGGTGCCTGAGTGTTTGTGTGGGTGGGGTGTGTGCGACTCTGTGCATAGATGTGTGAGTGGGTGATTCACTGTGTGGATGGTTTCAAGAGTGCATCTGTGATAGACTGTATGGGTGGGTAAGTGTGTGTAAGAGTGTGTTAGTGAATGAATGTATGTCCCAGTGGTACATGTGTGAGTAACTACATATGTGAAAGGCAGTATATATGTGTGTTGGAGTATATAAATAGCTATAAGCGAGAGTGTGTGATTGTGAGAGTGACTGTATGGACGAGTGTGTGCTTGTATCAGTGATTGTATAAGAGCGTAAGAATGTGCTAGTATTTGTATGAGTAAGTGAGCTGGTGTGTGTATAACTGTATAGGTGAGTAAATGGCAGTGTGATTAATTATTTGCATGACTGACTAGGTGTGTGAGTACCTCTATGGATGAGTGGCGGTGTTTGAGTGTCTATATAGGAGTATGAGTGCATATGATAGTCCTGTACTGAGTGACCGTAAGTATGAGTGACTGTACGGGTGAGTGAGTGGATGTGTGTGTAGACCTAAGAATCAGTGAGTGGGTATGTAGTTATTGGTGTTGGAGTGTCTATGGTTTTGCGAATGGCAGTCTGTAATTTAGAGTGGGTGTATCAAAGGTTATATTAGGGTGTGAGGAGGTGTATCAGATTATCACCTGGATGTTGTCATCAGTGATGTCATCAGTGATGTCATTTGAGATGTCATCAGTGATGTCATCAGTGATGTCACTGACCATGTCATGAGTGATGTAATATGTGACGTCATCAGCAGTGCATTGCGGGAGCGCGAGTTATAGTTAGTTTAACTAACTATAACGGGGAAATTTCACGGGTTTTGTACGAGTGCAATGTCCAACTAACTAGAACTGTCCCTAAAACCTATGGTTTTTTCAGTGAATATATATATATATATATATATATATATATATATATATATATATATATATATATATATATATATATATATATATATATATCTACTAGCGGTCGCCAGTAGATAGTTATAGTTAGGACCTAGTTTCCATAGGAAACTCGTTTTTTGTTTTCTCAATATCTTTGGCGCCGGTTGACGAATCTTCGCGAAATTTTCAAAACTCGTAGCCCGCTCTGGTCAGCTCCTGTCTTGAAAGTTTCGGGGTGATTTGGCAAGCGGGGGCCGAGAAAAAAGGGGGGTCCCAAAATGTGTTTTCTCCATGTTAATTCCCATAGGAAAATTTAGACACGGCTATAGCCCGAACTGCTGAACGGAATTACACCAAATTTGGCAAAAAGGTAGCCCTTGGTTCAGAAAGAGACCTTTTTTTTAAATGGTGTAAATCCGTTCAGTAGTTCCTGAGAAATTCAAAAATAAGAGTCAAAAAATCAATTTCCCATAGGAAACTTTATGCAAGGCTACAGCCGAAACTACTGAACGGATTTACCCCAAATTTGGCCAAAAGGTACTGCTTGGCTCAGAGAGCGACCTGTTTAGAAATGGTGTAAATCCGTTCAGTAGTTGCTGAGAAAATCAAAAATAAATGTTTCGATATTTAGAGGCACGGAGGATCCGCGGACCCTCCCGACCACAAGCTTTATTCTAATTGGCTGTCAACACTCCAAACCAGGAAGTGTTGGCAGCCATCTTGTGACTTGGTAGAACTGAGTCACAAGAAATCAGTTTAAAAAATGCGAAAAAAAGAAAAGGGGGCAGGGTAGAAACACCCTGACCCCCTAGGCCTGCTTAGGGGGTCCCACAAGGACCCCCAGAACCCAAAAAAGCATTTAAAAAAAAAAAAATCGGCAAAATGTGCGCAGGATCCGTGGATCTGGCCGCGAAACTAAAAAAAACAAAGTGCGGGCTCCCGCGCTTCGTTATTATTTAGCCCCCGGGTGGGTCAAGTCCCGGGGGCATGCAATATTATAATTGCGGGGGCCCAGGGAGGCCCCCGCAGCCCCGGGGACAGCCACCCCCCAGGGCTTTTATTAATTATAATCGCAGGGGGGCACACGGCCCCCCGCTGCCCCGGGGACCACCACCCCCCGGGGCTTTTAAAAAAAAATACATAGACCTGTGTGGGGGGGCTCGAGCCCCCCCACATGCCCCGGGGACCACCACCTCCCCGGGGCACTAATATTCAAATGCGGGGACCACCACCTCCCCGGGGATGTGCATGTGATGGGATGGGGGCCGCGCGGCCCCCCTCCTGGAGCCCTCCATGGCCCTGGGGACCACCACCCCCCAGGGCCGGCTCCTGCAGTGTCCCGGGGGGCCCACCCCCGGGACACTGCTGTTTGCAATGACAGGGCGGGAGCCGTGCGGCTCCCACCCTGTCATTGCAAACTGCTTTGCTTCATTGAAGCAATATGTACATTACCCTGAGTGGGTTCCATGTGCCCTATGGTTGAAAAATAACATCAATTAATATCCTTTAGTAGGTTTCCAGAAATCTTAAGGTAAGACACTTTTCATTATCGCTTACTGTGCTGACTGGCATGGATATAGTTCCGGACCTCAGCCCCTCAACATGAAGAGGTGGGAATGCACCACCTCTTCATGTTGAGGGGCTGAGGTCCAGAACTATACTAGGGCGCATGGAACCCACTCAGGGTAATGTACATATTGCTTCAAAGACTACAAGTCCCATCAGGCTGTTAAAAAAGAAGACGCACTCAGCGAGCCCCACAAGGGGTAACTATCCAATAAAAACATGCCTTTCATTAGAAAAGAACAAAGCATCCTCGGTGCTACTTGGTTGTTAATTGCCTTTGAGAAAGCAGCGCTGAAGCCGCGAAACGCGTCAGGCATGAATAAAGAAACCAGAATTGAAAGGAAAGCTGATCTTTAAACACCAAACGGTGAGCGAGCTGTCGAGTGCTTCCTCGAGCCCATGGGCATTTTGTTGAACATATATATAAATATATATATATACATGGACTTTCTTTTCTTGAAGAGAGAGATCTTTACGAGAGGTTATAGGGTCACCGGAACCCTTCCAGGACCACCGCGCCTGAAGCTCCGGACTTCCGGGTTTGTGTGTGGAGGCAAATATGTATATATATATATATAGAGACCCAGTAGAAGGCATTTTGCCAAAACGCGTCGGTCCGAGATTGTGGATATAAGGACTGTGCATTTGTGCCATTTGGAAGCCAAATAAATATGAACTTTTAAAAACTGACCTGGAAACAGTGGAGTCGGAGTTTGTTTGGCGGGTGCCGCCGGATTGGATGTTCAAGAGGAGGAACGCCAAAGGGATATATATATATATATTCACTGAAAAAACCATAGGTTTCAGGCACGTTATAGTTAGAAATTAGCATTTAAAAAACCTTGGCGCGTTTTAAGTTGGGGAATTAAGTCCCCTTGAATCATGAGGGTCCCTGGGGTCCAACTAGCCCACCCTGTACCTCCAGTATGCGCCAGGGAGCTGCGTTGCAGAGAGGTGTTCAGAGGCCACGCCCCTGTTTACACCTCTCTGCAACGCAGCTCTGTGGCACTTTCTGGACGTACCTGATGGGCTAGTTGTCCCCCAGGGACCCTCAGGGTTGAAGGGGATTTAATTCCCCATCTTAAAACGCGCCACAGGGCCTGTTTGCACACATGTCACCTGAAGCCCCGCCCCCTCCCTTCAGCAGTGGCATCACTAAGGGGTGCGGGGGGTGCGGACCGCACCGGGTGACACCATCACATGGGGTGACACCGTACAGGCCTGCCAAGTATCACGCATCACATCAGGCGTGACGCTAACGCATTTAAGTGTGGTGTTCGGTGTTCCCGCATCACCGCACTTAAATGCATTGTCACGCATTTTATTTAGCCACTGACCGGGCACTCTGCCTGACAGTGCTGACAGCGCCTCTGACACCCGGCTGTGTGTGCCCGTGCGGACCGGGCCGCAGCTTCACTTGCCAGGCTCAGACTAAAAAGATTGTGCTGGTGCTCTGAGTCATAGTGTCGTGCGCAGCTCTCTGCTACAATATAACAATTTTGAAATCTTCCGCACTGCGCAGCCCTGCCTGGAGAGACCCGGGCGCCGGGTCTGCCTCCCAGCAGAGTCGTCGTTGCCGCGTTAAAGTAACCACTGCCAGGCAGCTGACAGACTCTGTGGCGCCGTGGGGGGGTGTGTCGGATGTGACCTCACGAGGAAATGAGGTCGGAGAAGCCGCGCGGGGCCGGGGCTGGGGTCGGATTCGAGTCTGAGCTGTGTCGTCGGTGCGACCGGCCGCACGGCGTCTGTCTCAACCTGCACACAGGACTATGTGGAGTGAATTTGACAAACAAGTAAGTACTTTCTTTGGTCAGGCAGGCAGCCTGATACAGTGTTGTTTATGTTACCGCTCTGTGAGCAGCGCATTACCTCTTGGTGATTTCCTTTGTTTCATAGGAAAGGGTTTTATATTCCAGAGTTTGGGTGAAGTTCCGTTTCAAAATGTGTCTGCCTCTTGGTATAATTTTGATTACAAATGTGTAGCACAGGTTGAATTTTGAATTTCACTTTGTTGCTCAGTTGTTGTGATGCTCTGAACTTGTTGGGCTACACTCGCGTCATTCCTCACAGAGGCCCCTCTCAGTCCTCTCATGATGCTCTCGCCAGATAATAGATTTTGCTGGCAGAAGCTGGCAGGGGGAACGGGCCCAGCAATTAACACAAAGGCAGCGCCATTCCTGGTGACTGGAGGCCTCGCGGGACTCCGGGTGGCGCGGGACTGCGCAGAGGCGGCCCTTTGCTGGGAACAGAGAGAAGTGTCACCGCCGAGTAGGCCGCGATATGAAAAGCTATTAATAATTATGCGGGAGCGTCCCTTCCAGATCAGCCGTTTATTGAAAGGTGCTCAGCGCCGGAGCCCGCCTTCTGATTTATGAGAGCAATAAAAGCTCCAAACTCTCTCACACTGGCGGACTCAGAGGAGGTCCATGGGGTAAGTCGTGAGGGGGTGACACCATGAGTTGTTACCGCACTGGGTGACACCAACCCTAGTGACGCCGCTGCCTTCAGCACTGTGCAAACGCGCGTTTTAAGTTGGGGATTAAGTCCCCTTGAATCCTGAGGGTCCCTGGAGTCCAACAACCCACCATGTACCTCCAAAAAGCGCCCCAGAGCTGCATTGCAGAGAGGTGTAAAAAGGGGCGTGGCCTCTATACACCTTTCTGCAACGCAGCCCCCTGGCGCATACTGGAAGTTCCTGGTGGGCTAGTTGGCCCCCAGGGACCCCCAGTATTCAAGGGGAATTACTTCCCCTTCTTAAAACGCGCCAGGGGGCGCGTTTGCAGACTGCTGCAGGGAGGGGCGGGGCCTCCGGCACGATGCCGGTCTTTTTTTTTTTTTGTATGGGAGGGGGCTGTGTGGCCCCCTTCCCCGGCCACTTTGGCCCCGGGGACCCCATCCCCCGGGGCCTGAGGATTTTCTTTTTGTTTAAAAAAAAAAAAACGGGAAAGGGGCCTCGTGGCCCCCCTTCCTGGGCCTCTATTGGCCCCGGGGACCCCATCCCCGGGGCATGCCCTCTTTTTTTTTTATTTAAATCTTTGGAGGGGGGCTGCGTGGCCCCCTCCTCAGGCCATTTAAGGCCCCGGGGACCCCATCCCCCGGGGCCGGCCTTTACGTTTTTGTTTTTTTTTTAAATAATGTTTTATTTCTGGGGAGGGGGGCTGCGTAGCCCCCCTCCCGGGCCACTAATGGCCCCGGGGACCCCATCCCCGGGGCCTGGCCACTCGTTGGGGACCGTGGGGGGTCCCCAATCCCCGCACGGTCCCGCCAGCTCCCCACGTCCTGCGGGAGCCGGCATTGCTTTTCCATAAGGGGAGCTGCTGACATGCAGCTCCCCTTATGGAAAAGCAATTCTGCTTTGCTTCATTGCTTCATTGAAAGGTTTCCCTGCTCTCGCTTCAATGAAGCAAAGCAAGTTTGCAATCACAGGACGGGAGCCGCGAGGCTCCCATCCTGTCATTGCAAACTACAGTGTCCCGGGGTGGGCACCCCGGGACACTGCAGGAGCCGGTCCCTGGGGGTGGCGGTCCCCAGGGCCACCACAGGCTCCAGGAGGGGGCCGCGCGGCCCCACTCCCACCATCTACAAAGCCCCGGGAGGTGGTGGTCCCCGGGCTTCGGGGTCCGAAACGGACCCCCACATTTCTTAATTAGTGCCCCGGGGAGGTGGCGTTCCTCGGGGCATGTGGGGGCTGGAGCCCCCCACACAGGTATTTTTTATTTAAAAAAGAAGCCCCGGGGGTGGCGGTCCCCGGGGCTGCGGGGGGCCGTGAGCCCCCCGTCAGCATTATAATTTCAAAGCCCCAGGGGGTGGCGGTCCCTGGGGCTTGGGGGGGCTTCTAAGGCCCCCCCATACATAAAATTGAAAACCACGCATGCCCCCGGGACTTGGCCCACCCGGGGGCCAATTAACAACAAAGCGCGGGAGCCCGCGCTTCGTTTTTTTTTTTTTATCGGCAGGATCTGAGCAGGCCTAGGGGGTCAGGGTGTTTCTACCCTGCCCCCTTTTTGCGTTTTGCGCGATTGTTTTTACTGTTTTCTTGTGACTTGGTTCTACCGAGTCACAAGATGGCTGCCAACACTTCCTGGTTTGGAGTGTTGACAGCCAATTAGCATACAGCTGGTCATCGGGAGGGTGCGCGGACCCTTCGCGGCCATAGATATATATGTGTTTTTACTTTTGATTTTCTCAGCAACTACTGAACGGATTTACACCATTTAACAAAAGGGTTCTTTCTGAACCAAGAACTACCTCTTTGCCAAATTTGGTGTAATTCCGTTCAGCAGTTCAGGCTGTAGCCGTTGCTAAAGTTTCCTATGGGAAAATGAATGGGGAAAACACGTTTTGAGACCCCCTTTTTCTCGGCCCCCGCTGACGAATCTCCCCAAGACTTTCAGGATAGGAGCGGACCGGAGCGGGCCACAAGTTTGAAAATTTCGCGAAGATTCGTCAACCGACGCTAGAGTTATTTCAAATAGAATGTTGCGATTTCCTATGGAAAATAGGTCCTTCCTATAACTATCTACTGGCGACCGCCAGTAGATAATATATGTATATATATATATATATATATATTATCTACTGGCGGTCGCCAGTAGATAGTTATAGTTAGGACCTATTTTCCATAGGAAATTCACAACATTCTATTTCCAATAACTTTGGCGCCGGTTGACGAATCTTCGCGAAATTTTCAAAACTCGTGGGGCGCTCCGTTCCGCTCGTATCCTGAATGTTTCGGTGTGATTCAGCAAGCGGGGGCCAAGAAAAAAGGGGGTCCCAAAACGTGTTTTCTCCATGTTAATTCCCATTGGAAATTTTAGACACGGCTACAGCCCGAACTGCTGAACGGAATTACACCAAATTTGGCAAAAAGGTAGAGCTTAGTTCAGAAAGTGACCTTTTTTTTTAAATGGTGTAAATCCGTTCAGTAGTTGCTGAGAAATTCAAAAAATAAGAGTCAAAAAATCAATTTTCCATAGGGAACTTTGTGCAAGGCTACAGCGGAAACTACTGAACGGATTTACCCCAAATTTGGCATAAAGTTACTGCTTGGCTCAGAAAGCGACCTTTTCTAAAATGGTGTAAATCCGTTCAGTAGTTTTTTAAATATTAAAGGAAAAAGAACCATATATATCTGGGCGGAGCCTAACCACACATGTCATCGTGAGATCTGATTGGCTGTCAGCACTTCATCCAAGAAATGTTGGCAGCCATCTTGGGACCAATATACATGATAGCACCCCAATGAAATGCATTGTAGTGAATAGAAGATTTTGAGGGTCACCAAAAGGAGAACTATAAAGGGTGATAACAGACTTTAGTTACATTAGAATTCATTTGGTGATGGTACCATACTAATTTTAGGAATTGTGGTGTGTTCTAGGGTGATTTTACCCTGTGAAAAACCTTCTGATGGGATTTCATGAATCATGTTTGAGAGAAAACAATTTTCTCATGCTTGTCCCACAGAGGTTTGGAAGGTGCTCCAGAAGCTAAAATGAGAGCATATTTTCTGTAAATTCACATTATCTTTCTCAGTCATGTGAGAAATGAATGAAGTCTGACATTCTCAGTAAAACATGTAAATCCAACAAGGGCAGAGACTGTCAGTTGATTCCTTTGTGTTCTACTGCAGCTTCCCAGAGTGTTCTTAAAAACAACTAGAGCGGTAACAACCTTACCTATGACAAAAGTATGGCACACCTGAAGCCATCTTGATTGGAATAAACTGGTAACACTTAAAACATTTAATTTAAAAAGGAACAAAATGATGGGGTTCATTTTGTCTTAGAAATTATGGTTAGTGCTGTAGAAAGAAAAATTAGGACATGTTTTAAGTGAGATCTCAAATATCTTCTTGTTATATTTCAACAGGAGCAGCCTGCCAGTTGATTCCTTTGTGTTCTACTGCAGCTTTCCAGAGTGTTCTAAAGAACAACTAGAGCGCTAACAGCCTTACCTATGACAAAAGTATGGCACACCTGAAGCCATCTTGATTGGAATAAACTGGTAACACTTAAAACATTTAATTTAAAAATGAACAAAATGATGGGGTTCATTTTGCCATAGAAATTATGATTAGTGCTGTAGAAAGAAAAATTAGCACATGTTTTAAGTGAGATCTCAAATATCTTCCTGTTATATTTCAACAGGAGCAGCCTGCCAGTTGATTCCTTTGTGTTCTACTGCAGCTTCCCAGAGTGTTCTAAAGAACAACTAGAGCGCTAACAGTCTTACTTATGAAAAAATTATGGCACACCTGAAGCCATCTTGATTGGAATAAACCGGTAACACTTAAAACATTTAATTTAAAAAGGAACAAAATGAGGGGGTTCATTTTGTCATAGAAATTACGGTTAGTGCCGTAGAAAGAAAAATTAGGACATGTTTTAAGTGAGATTACCAATATCTTCCTGTTATATTTCAATAGGAGCAGCCTGCCAGTTGATTCCTTTGTGTTCTACTGCAGCTTCCCAGAGTGTTCTAAAGAACAACTAGAGCGCTAACAGTCTTACTTATGACAAAATTATGGCACACCTGAAGCCATCTTGATTGGAATAAACCGGTAACACTTAAAACATTTAATTTAAAAAGGAAAAAAATGAGGGGGTTCATTTTGCCATAGAAATTATGGTTAGTTCTGCAGAAAGAAAAATTAGGGCATGTTTTAAGTGAGATCTCAAATCCTCTTCTATTTCATTAGAAAATTCTGACATGCAGACTGAAACAATCACTTTCAATACCAGCAGTAGACTTCCAGTTAACTCCCTGGTGAGCAGTAGCTTTACTACAGTGATCTAATGAGCAACTAGAGTGCTAACACTCTGAATTTATGGCAAATGTGTGACACATCTGAATGCCTTCTTGATGGAATCAAAGTAAAAAACTGAAAGCATTTCCTACTGAGGAGACTGCAGTAAATGAGGAAATTAGGAAACTTCATAACAAATAAGTATCCCAAGATGGCCACCAGAGAAAAAAGAGCCCAAATGTAGCACAAATATCACCCACAAGTAGCCCACATATAGCCCAATGACAGAAGTGTGGAAAACACTTTTTATTTTTAGTTTTTTGCAGTTTTATATAGTGCAGACTGGTCAGGTATTGGAGCGTTGCATCTTACTTGGACCCCTTATTGCGTATTTTGCACGAAGAACATGAGATTGATCTTGCGAAACATTGAACTTTACTATTCTGTTTACCTGAAGTTGCTCTCAACCGGGCTTTGTAACACCCGTTTTTACCTACTGGTTTTAATTAATTCTCACTGTATTGTATTAAGAAAGAGGATTTACTGTTTTTATGTACACTTTTATGATCTATGTTTCTAAATCAGATCGAATAAAGTTTAATGAATGTAATTGAAGTCTCCCAAGATGGCCAACAGAGAAAAATGAGCCCAAATGTAGCACAAATATCACCCAGATGTAGCCCACGTATAGCCCAATGACAGAAGTGTGGAAAACACTTTTATCCTTTGTTTTTTTGCAGTTTTATATAGTGCAGGCTGGTCAGATATTGGAGTGCTTTACATGAGCATTGGTTACATCATACAAGGACAAACTCATTTTGGTTGTAGGCATGGGGAGATTAAGTGATTTGACCAGAATCACAGAATGACGAGCTGAAGCAGAAACTCCAACTTGGTAACACCACATTTTCTCCCTAAGCGTAAGATTTAATCAAGTGGTCAACTGGATAAAAAAACATAGAGATAACAAATAATTCAAAAGTGCTTTGTCGCTATTTGAGAACTGCTTGGCTCAGAAAGCGACCTTTTTAAAAATGGTGTAAATGCGTTCGGCAGTTGCTGAGAAATTTAAAAAAAACAAATATCGATATCTAGAGGCACGGTGGATCCGCGAACCCTGCCGACCACGAGCTTCATTTTAATTGGCTGCCAACACTCCAAACCAGGAAGTGTTGGCAGCCATCTTGTGACTCGGTAGAACCGAGTCACAAGAAAACAGGGAAACAAAGGTGAAAAAGAAGAAAAGGGGGCAGGGTAGAAACACCCTGACCCCCTAGGCCTGCTCAGGGGGTCCCACAAGGACCCCCAGGGACAAAAAAAAGCATTTTTCTTTTTAAAATTGGTGAAATTTGCGCTGGGGTCGCGAATCCCACCGAAATGTAAAAAAAATGAGACCCCCGGGTGGGCCAGGTCCCGGGGGCATTGCCAACAAATATATGCAGGGCCCGC
Source organism: Calotriton arnoldi (assembly GCA_963921515.1). NCBI lineage: Eukaryota > Metazoa > Chordata > Amphibia > Caudata > Salamandridae > Calotriton > Calotriton arnoldi. Next base: position 1,308,415 of record CAWUFW010002568.1, on the reverse strand, counting down.
GGGGGCCCCCGCAGCCCCGGGGACCACCACCTCCCGGGGCTTGTTTTTTTAATGTTTGGGGGGCCTCCAAGGCCCCCCCAAGCCTCGGGGACCACCAACGCCAGGGCTTTTATCAAATAGGGACCCTCAAGATTCAAGGGGAATTAATCCTCCAACTTACCCTGAGCACTACTGATGCAGTCCAGCCATCGCCCTGTCACTACCCATGCACTCCTCCAATCAACCAGCGAGCACCATGTACTTATCCAATCACTCCGCCAAAACACAAGCACTTATAAATTCACCATCCACTCTCCTTGCAGTACTCTAATCATCCAGTCAGTACCCATGTACTCATCCAATGACCCAGGCACTAACTCAAGGCAAATACAGAGGAGGTCATGCTAATCACAGGGGTACCCCAACGCATAGTGTTCACTAGTGTATGTAGGTATTTTCACTGTATTCTAAGTGTCTTTTACCACCAGAGACAGAGTCAGTTACCACCAGTACCTATCAGCAAAAAGTTGGGGGCACAGGAGTACTTTCTACTCCTCTGTTGGTTCTTTCTGCACATCTCTTCCTTCTTCTTGCACTTTTCTTCGTCTTTCTGGACTTCTGTTGCCTCTTTCTGCATTTGTCTTCCTTCTTTCTGCGCTTTTCTTCTTCTTTCTTCACATGTCCTACCTCTGTAGGCATAGATAGAAACTAGCATTTAAAAAACCTTTGAAATTCACTTAAAAAACCATAGGTTTTAGGCATGTTATAGTTAGAAATTAGCATTTAAAAAACCTTTGAAATTCACTGAAAAAACCATAGGTTTCAGGCACGTTATAGTTAGAAATTAGCATTTAAAAAACCTTAGAAATTCACTGAAAAAACCATAGGTTTTAGGGAAAGTTATAGTTAGTTGGACATTTCACTCGTACAAAACCAGAGAAATTCCCCCGTTATAGTTAGTTCAGCTAACTACAACTCGCGCCCCGCAATGCACTGCTGATGACGTCACATATGACATCACTCATGACATGGTCAGTGACATCACTGATGACATCACTGATGACATCTCAAATGACATCACTGATGACATCATCCATGTGATAATTTGATGCATCTTCTCACACCCTAATGTAACCTTTGATACACCAACTCTAAATAATAGACTGCCATTCCCAAAACCATAGACACTCCAGCAGCAATAACTACATACCCACTCACTGATTCTTAGGTCTAAACACATATCCACTCACTTACCCGTACAGTCACTCATACTTACAATCACTCAGTACAGGACTATCATATGCACTCATACGCCTATATAGACACTCACACACCACCACTCATCCATAGAGGTACTCACACACCTAGTCAGTCATGCAAATAATTAATCACACTCCCATTTACTCACCTATACAGTTATACACACACCAGCTCACTTACTCATACAAATACTAGGACATTCTTACGCTCTTATACAATCACTGATACAAGCACACACTCATCCATACAGTCACTCTCATAATCACACACTCTCACTTATAGCTATTTATATATTCCAACACACATATATACTGCCTTTCACATATGTAGTTACTCACACATGTACCATTGAGATATACATTCACTCACTAACACACCCATACACACACTCACACACCCATACAGTCCATCACAGATGCACTCTTGAAACCATGCACCCAGTGAATCACCCACTCACACATCTATGCACAGAGTCACACACACCCCACCCATACAAACACTCAGGCATCCATACAGATACTCAGACAACCAATCAATAACCCATATAGACACTCATGTAGCTATTTACAAACCCATGCAGCCGCTTACACACCAACAGACAGACGGATACAGACATTCACACAGTTTAGTCACTAACCCGTGCATTCAGTAAGATACATTTCATCACTCACTTATAGAGTCAGTCACACACCTACTAAAGCATCCATTCAGACACTTATACACCCACTCATTCTTCAATACGCCTTTCCCTATATATATTAAACATATTTAAACTTTACAGAAACACACAGTCACTAGATGATGTCATCAGTGATGTCATCAGTGATGTAATTTGAGATGTCATCAGTGATGTCATCAGTGATGTCACTGACCATGTCATGAGTGATGTCATATGTGACGTCATCAGCAGTGCATTGCGGGGGGCGTGAGTTATAGTTAGCTGAACCAACTATAACGGGGAATTTCTCTGGTTTTGTACGAGTGAAATGTCCAACTAACTATAACTTTCCCTAAAACCTATGGTTTTTTCAGTGAATATATATATATATATATATATTTTACCTACTGGCGGTCGCCAGTAGGTAGTTATAGTTAGGACCTCGTTTCTATTCAAAAAGTATTTTTTCTTTTGCCAATATCTTTGGCGCCGTTTGACGGATCTTCGCGAAATGTTCAAAACTAATGGTTCACTCAGGTCAGCTCCTGTCTTGAAAGTTTCGGGGTGATTTGTCGAGCGGGGGACAAGAAAAAAGGGGGGTCACAAAACGGTTTTTCTCCATGTTAATTTTCATAGGAAAATTTGGACAAAGCTACAGCCTGAACTGTTGAACGGAATTACACCAAATTTGGCAAAAATGGTGTAAATCCGTTCAGTAGTTCCTGAGAAATTCAAAAAACAAAAATATCGATATCTGGTAGCCGAGGAGGATTCGAAAACCCTCCCGAGCACGAGCTTCATTTTGATTGGCTGTCAACACCCCAAACCAAGAAGGTTTGGCAACTACCACAAGAAAACAGTAAAATAAAGATAAAAAAACAAGAAAAGGGGGCAGGGTAGAAACACCCTGACCCCCTATGCCTGCTCAGGGGATCCCACAGGGGCCCCCAAGCCCAAATAAAGCATTTTTTTTTTTAAATAAATCAGCAGAATTTGCGCTGGGTACGCGAATCCTGCCAACATTTTTTAAAAAATGAAGCCCGGTCTCCTGTGCTTCATTTTAATCAGCCCCCGGGTGGGCAAGGTCCCGGGGGCAATCAGAAAATATAATGCGGGGGCACACAGGGGCTCCCGCAGCCCTGGGGACTGCCACCTCCCCGGGGCCATGTTGATTACATGCAGGGGGCACGCAGCCTCCCCGCAGCCCCGGGGACCGTCACCTCTCCGGGGCATTGCTATTATGTGTGGGGGGGCCTCGCAGGCCCCTCAAGCCCCAGGGACCGCCACCTCCCCGGGGCTTCATTAATTAAAAAAATAATTGTGGGGGGCAGGAGCCCCTGGGACCACCACCTCCATGGGGCATTTATACATTAAGCACGGGGTCCGTTGCAGACCCCCAGCCACGGGGACCACCACCTCACTGGGGCTTTGCACACGAAGGGAGGGGTGCCACGCGGCCCCCCCTCCTGTAGCCCTTCATGGCCCTGGGGACCGCCTCCCCCCAGGGCTGGCTCCAGCAATGTCCCAGGGTGCCCCGGGAATTATGTAGAGTGAGATTATGTGTTATGGAGAGTAATTATGTGGTAAGGTAGTCTGTGTTGTGGAGTGGTAACCTCAGGTTTAGTCTTCCTCGTTTCCATAGAAGCTAAACTATAAACTCAATGAGACAAAAAAAGGAACTACTGAGGAGCACTTCTAGACCTAGTTGGAGGTATGAGCAGGGCCACTGGAATTATGCTGCACCGACTTTTGCACAATTATACATTTTCCTCATTTGCCACATAATCCATCACCTGCTGCATAATCTGCAGAGTTGAACAAAAAAAAACTAGTTTCTAGCTCAAACTGCTCAAACGCTACCAAAAATGCAGCGACAAGTGTTACAGCATGGTGGAAGGCCCTTTGCAAACCTAGAATGGTCACCTATTACTTATTGCTAAATGTGGGTATTAAATTGGTACTAATGGTGTGCAAACCACTCTTGCTTCTTTCTGCGCCTCTTTTGCCTCTTTCTGCATTTCTGTTGCGTCTTTCTGCACCTTTCTTTTTTCTGCTCATCTTTCGCCTCTTTCTGCTCATCTCTTCTACTTTCTGCACCTCTCTTGCCTCTTTCTGCACCTCTGTTGCCTCTTTCTGCACCTCACTTGCTTCTTCCTGTACCCCTCTTGCCTCTTTCTGCACCCTTCTTCCCTCTTTCTGCACCTCTCTTGCCTCTTTCTGCACCCCTGTTCCCTCTTTTTGCACCTCTCCTGCCTGTTTCTGCACCTCTCTTGCCTCTTTCTACACTTCTCTTGCCTCTTCCTTCACCTCTGTTGCTTCTTTCTGCTCTTCTCTTGCATCTTTCTGCACCCCTCTTGCATCTTTCTGTACCTCTGTTGCTTCTTTCTGCACCTCTCCTGCCTGTTTCTGCACCTCTCTTGCCTCTTTCTACACTTCTCTTGCCTCTTTCTGCACCTCTGTTGCTTTTTTCTGCCCCCTCTTGCCTCTTTGTGCACCCCTCTTCTCTCTTTCTGCACCTCTCTTTCCTCAGTCTGCCCACCTGTTCCCTCTTTCTGCACCCCTTTTGCCTGTTTCTGCAACTCTGTTGCCTCTTTCTGCAGTTCTCTTGCCTCCTTCTGCACCTCACGTGGCTCTTTCTGCAACTCTCTTGCCTATTTCTACAGTTCTCTTGCCTCCTTCTGCACCTCTCTTGCCTCTTTCTACACTTCTCTTGCCTGTTTCTGTACCTCTCTTGCCTCTTTCTGCACCTTACTTGCTTCTTTCTGAACTCCTCTTGCCTCTTTCTGCACCCCTCTTCCCTCTTTGTACAACTCTCTTGCCTCTTTCTACACTTTTCATCCCTCTTTCTGTACCACTCTTGCCTCTTTCTGTACCTCTGCTGCCTCTTTCTGCACCCTTCGTGCCTCTTTCAGCACCTCTGTTGATTCTTTCTGCAGTTCTCTTCCTTCTTTCTGCACCCCTCCTGCCTCTTCTGTACCGCTCTTGCCTCTTTGTGCACCTCTCCTACCCCTTTCTGCACCCCTCTTGCCTCTTTTTGCACCTCTGTTGGTTCTTTCTGCACTGCTCTTGGTTCTTTCTGCACCTCTTTTGCAAATTTCAGCATCTCTCTTGCATATTTATGCACCCCTCTTCTCTCTTTGTCCACCTCTCACTTCTTTCTGCACTCCTCCTGCTTCTTTCTGCACTGCTCTTGCTTCTTTCTGCACCTCTCTTGCTAATTTCTGTAACCCTCTTGCCTCTTTCTGCACCCCTGTTCCCTCTTTCTGCACCTTTCTTGCCTGCTTCTGCACTTGACTTGCCTCTTTCTGCACCTCTGTTGCTTCTTTCTGCACTTCTCTCGCCTCTTTCTGTACTCAAATGGGAAGTGCAAGCTGTCAAGTTTAAAGGTCTGTGTGCTCTCGTAACTGAGGTATTTGTCTACTTGCATATGTATTCTTACATGTGTTATGCATCTGAAGATTGTAGCTTAAAAAGCCGGTAACTTCTCCTATAGGTGATCAAATTTCTCAGTTCTGCTCTGTCATTCGGTTGCACAGGCAGACATGTCTTATGTATATATGTGTTATAGAGCCCCTCAAGTATACTATTGAATACCCATGTGCCCTGTATTTTGAGCAGAAAGAAATGCATACACCTTTTTTACACAAATTTACAGAGTATGCTGTTTGAAACACAGGTATTCAAGTGTTTGTATGTTTATTTACATTTAACATGTCACTAGGTAAAAGCATAGACACACATGCATACCTTCACAAACTTGGTCAGACTTACAACAGTGATATGCTTACGATTGCTGTTTTATATTTGGTAGGCCTAACATTCTGTGCAGTCGATTAATAGTGAACCTTCAAGAGAAAAGTGAGGTTTAAGACATCTTCGGAGAAGGATTAGTGACTAGTGTACTTTGTATGAGTCTGTCGTAAGGTACAGTCAAAGTAAGCCTGTTTCTGCACCTCTGTTGGTTCTTTCTGCACATCTCTTGCTTCTTTCTGCACCTTTCTTCCTCTTTCTGGACTTCTGTTGCCTCTTTCTGCATTTCTCTTGCTTCTTTCTGTACCTTTTTTCCTCTTGCTGCACCTCTCTTGCCTCTTTCTACACCTCTGTTGCCTCTTTCTGCACTTCTCTTGCTTCTTTCTGCGCCTTTCTTCCTCTTTCTGCACATGTCCTACCTATGTAGGCATAGTTAGAAATTAGCATTTAAAAAACCATAGAAATTAACTGAAAAAAACAGAGGTTTCAGGGACGTTATATTTAGTATTAGCATTTAAAAAACCATAGAAATTCACTGAAAAAACCACAGGTTTCAGGGATGTTATAGTTAGGGATTACCATTTAAAAAACCTTAGAAATTCCCTGAAAAAACCACAGGTTTCAGAGACATTATATTTAGTTGGACATTTCACTCGTATAAAACCAGAGAAATTCAGACGTTATAGTTAGTAGAGCTAATCATAACTTGCGCCCCCGTAATGCACCGCTGATGACGTCACATATTACATCACTCATGACATGGTCAGTGACATCACTGATGACATCACTGATGACATCATCCATGTGATCATCTGATGTACCTCCTCACACTCTAATATAACCTTTGATACACACACTCTAAAATACAGACTACCAATATCGAAACCATAGACAGACCAATAGCAGTTAGTACATACCCACTCAGTGATTCATACATCTACACACACATCCACTCACTAACCCATACAGTCACTCATACTCGCAGTCATTCATCAATAAAGCCACTGATATATCCACTCATACACCCATATAGACACTCACACACTGCCACTCACCCAAAGAGTTACTCAAACACCTAGTCAGTCACCCAAAGAATTAATTACACTGCCATTTACTCACCTATACAGTTATACACACACACCACCTCACTTATTCATACAGATAGTACCATATACGTACTCTCTTCAACAATTACTGACATAAGCACACACTTATCAATGCAGCCACTGTCACAATTACTCACTGTCACATATACTCACTCATACACTCCAACACTCACATATACTGCCTTTCACATATGTAGTTACTTACACATATACCACTGAGACATCCATTCACTCACCAACACAGCTATACGTACACTCACTCACCCATACAGTCCCTAATACACACACTCATAAACCCATATACCCAGTGAATCACCCACTCACACATCCGTGAAGGGAGTCACACCCCCCCACCCACCCACTCTCGGAATATTTCCTCCATTTATTGCATGCCACATGGATAAGAGACGTGTTTCGGCAGTTCACTGCCTCTCTTAATCTTCAAAAATTGCCATTGTGGATACGCCTTTTATGGAAAATAAAGTTCATCAGCATCGAAGAAATACTCCTCATTTCATTAATCAATTATGTCGTCATATTAAACGTAAATATTCCCAACATATTTCCATGATTGTACTGTAAGTATAGAAATGCTCAAAATAACTAGCTGCGTTTTCACAACAGTTTGTTTCCCAAGTGGCTAGTGGCATACCTTTCATGCAAGTTTCTGTTCCATCACAGCTTGGACTGTGTCCTCAGTGCCCTGCTCCATGACCTCCAATATCAATTCACTTGTAGGGACAGACTTCACTTGAGAGCACAGAGGTCTTCCCCAGAGAGTCCTTTCCTTTCGGCATCAGACCTCAGCTCCAGTCTCATCCTTCAGCCATCTCCAGTTCACTCAATGGTGGTCCAGGGGCAAGCTGGCCGTCAATCATCTCTCACAGCTTGCGGTTTGCCTGCTTGCGCCAAATCGCAGGTGGTGCCTGGGGAGACGCTACCGCTAAGCGCCTGCAAAATTAACACTATGGGGCCGATTCCGATCTCGGCCGGTAGGGCTCCGAATAGGATTCGGCTTTACCGGATCCGATTCGGAGCCCTTTTTCCCGACCGAATCGTACGCGGGTCCGGCCGAGCGAGTACGATGCGACTCGCCGACCGACTCGTCCGGGCAACCCGACCGCTCCGACCGACTCGTACCCGGATCGTACCGCTCCGACCGACTCGCTCGGACCCGATTCGCACCGCGCAATGGAGACGTTTTCCGGCCGGGTAAGTACGATGCGCACCTCGACCGCTCCGACCGACTCGCGCCGTCCGACTCGAACTCGCTGTCGGAGCCGTACTTTGGGGGTCCGTGTCGGACCCCCTGTACGCGTACCCGTGCGAGGCGCACACAGGGGGGACCCATGGGTCCCCCTACCTGTGCGTGTACGCCGCGGAGCGCTCGCGGCGTACTCGCTGTAGGGAGTGCCCTTGTCCGCCTCGCACCCATTGAGGCAATGGGAGCCCGCGTACGCGTTGTACGACCGGCTCCCATTGAGTTCAATGGGAGTCCGACCGACTCGTGTCCGGTGGCATACGAATGCATCGGACTCGTTCGGTCGGACTGCACGGGTCCGATTCGGTCGGAAATCTCTCCGGGTCCGGCTCGGTCGGAGAGATTTCCGGCCCGAATCGGAATCGACCCCTATGTCTTTTTGATTAAAAAGAGACCCACACTTTCGGAATAGTTCATCTATTAATTGCATGCCACATGGATAAGAGACGCTTTTTGGCAGTTTACTGCCCTTCACAATCTTTAAAAATCGCCATTATGGATACGCCTTTTATGCAAAGACATGTCTCTTATCCATGTGGCATGCAATATATATATATATTTATTACCTACTGGCAGTCGTCAGTAGGTAGTTATAGTTAGGACCTAGTTTCCATAGGAAAAGCATTTTTTGACTGGCCTATACCTTTGGGGTCGTTTGACCAATCTTCGTGAAATTTTCAAAAAAAAGTGACAAGGTAGGTTCTGGTTGTCTTGGAAAGTTTGGGGGTGATCTGTGCAGTGGGGACCGAGAATTTGGGGCATTAAATTAGGGGGGCATTTTGTAATGTTAATTCCCATAGGAACCTTTAGCCACACCTACAGCCCGACCCGCTGAACGGAGTCACACGGAATTTTGCAGGGAGGTAGATGTTGGTTCAGGGAAGTGCCTTTTGCCTGTTTGGTGTAAATCAGTTCAGTTTTGAGAAATGTTTGTTTGTTTAAAATTATAGTGATATCTCTGGTTGCCAAGTCTGAGTGAACAAAGACGAGCTTGTGCAGGGAAATGCACTGCTCTGATTGGTTACCAACACTTCAACCAGGATGTGGGCCCTCCGCAGCCCCGGGGACCACCACCTCCCTGGGGTGAAAAGAAATAAAACATGGGGAGCACGCAATCTCCCACCGCCCCGGGGACTGCAACCTTCCCGGGGCAATATTACATTAAAATGCATGGGGGCACCAGCCCCCCCACACAGCCCTGGGTACTGCCACCTCCCTAGGGCTAATAGATTCAGATGCAGGAGGCCACGCACGCCCCACTGCCCCAGGGACCGCCGCCTCCCCAGGGCATGCACTTTATTTTTATTTTTAAAAAGCAGGGGAGGCCATAGGGCACAAATCAAATCACTAAGGGCGTCCATTGCGGACCCCCAGGTCCCGGGGACCACCACCTCCCTGGGGCAAATGTGATGAAAGGAGAGTGGCCACGTTGCCCCCTCCAGGAGCCCTAAATGGCCCTGGGAACCGCCACCCCCCAGGGCCCAGGACATTGCAGTTTGCTATGGCTTGCTCCCGCCAAGCCATAGCAAACTCTGGTCCACTTCATGGAAGAGAGAACATAGAAAATGCTCTCGCTTCCATGAAGCGGAGCAGAATTTCTTTTGGACAGAGGGAGCTGCACGTTAGCAGCTCCCTCTGTCCAAAAGCATTGCTGGCTCCCACAGAAGGAGGGGAGCCTACAGTGGCCGCGGGACTTTGAGGTTCCCCCCGCGGTCCCCAATGAGCTGTCCATGCCCCGGGGGATGGGGTCCCTGGGAAATATAGATCCAGGGATGGGGGCCATGCAGGCCCCCCTCCCCATTTAAAAAAAAGATATATATACACACATCCTCCTGATAAAAAATTAATTTGCAAAATTCTTTACTCTGAAATCACAAGGTGCGTTACTCAATTTATTACTCACTCGCATGTTGTATGACGATTTGGATATGTTATTGTTCATCTGACAATATTGTTCTGTATGTTTTCAAAGTGATCACGTTATGAACTCTAAGCAGTAACGAAATTAAATGAAAGGTAGACTGAGCCCTAAGTGGGCTTTCACCTGCAATGCCTGTAGATTCTTTACAATCTTGCTATGATTTCAAAACAATTAGGTAAAACTTAAATTGCTCTGGTTCATCATTCATCTAATCAGGCTAGTAACTGTTAATTTATAGTTGCCAACATTTGAAAAAAAAATTATAGGGATACTTTGTAGCACAGCTAGCAATTTATTACTGAAAATTTACCAAACCCACTGCCCCAAAGCTCCACCCATTCGTCCAACCCACATAATTTGAATAATTACACTCTGCCTACTCAAAATACTTTCACGGATTGTTACGTGCATTATAAAATAAGCAACGTGCTATTAAAGTTCATACAAACATACAGTCAAGACCGATAACAACACCTTTCTAACTGGGCAAAACTATCAATCTCAAACAGCACAGTGATAGACAACACCTCCGTCACTGCATATGCCAAATCTGCAAACCCGATCTCATGAAAGGTCAGGATGTGGAATCCCAAAAATAAAGTGTTACGATGTAAATGACATTGAGTGGAGCATGTCTGCTCCGCAATACCCATGGCCCACATTTACACAGTGGAAGCGGTTCATCATGGACAGCTTCCAGCTTGCGAATGGACACCGCCTCCTTTGGCCTGTGTTGATAAGCTGTTAGTGGATTGCAATAATAACTGCTGTTGCAAACCATTGCTACATATCCATGGGAACCGCCTGGGGGCATCAATTTCATGCTCCTTTTTCTTGACGACTCGTAATGGATCATTTGCAACTTGCAAAGTACCTTTAGTACACTGTGAATCTGGGGTTTGCGGATTTGGGATTTCACAGGCACTGTGACTACAAAAGCTTTTAGTACATCAGCCTAAGTGAGCTGGGAACTCAGGGACAGTGCGCTGAAAGCTGCGATTGAGATGCATACATGTAATAATAAGATACCCTTGCATTGAAGAAAGTCAACTAGGGCTAATTGTTTTCCTGAAGGAAAGGTCTCTGCCGCCCCCTGTCTTCCTGTAGCCGTCTTGCAGATATCTTGGTGTGCAAGGTTAGTGGGTGAGTCATGGCCCATATCATATTCCTTTTAAAAATAACAACTCTGACTGGAAATTGACCTTTGTTAAGCATGATAAAAGACATGTTATATTCTATCTGCAGCAAGCAGTGTTGCTAGGTGCTCCCTGTAACCACCAGGATCTGGAGGAAACGCTAGACATGCAGTTATTTCGAACCGCTGGAACAGGCACAAAGCACAGGCATAGCTTGTGAGTTAGTATGGCAGTGTCCAGGGCATGATGTGGGCTAGGATTTCTTTGGTTGTGAGGCAACTGCACAGAGCATTATTGAAGTGTGCCCACCATGTGCCGGGTCTTTCCTGGGATAGTGAATTACCTGGGACAGTCTCCAACATGCCGGGACTGTCCCGGCAAAAAAGCAGCTATGTTATTTACTAGAGCATTGAATGGTATGAAAGCGTGCACATGTGCCTCCTGCATTATCAAGCAAGTGAAAGCTAGCAGTACATAGAGACTGCCTACAGGAGCTGGTGAATAGCAGTCACTGGCCCCATTGGAGTTATGAAATCTACGGACACACAAAAGATCTCTTAACTTTCAGCCAGATATTTAGGCTATGAAATGAACCTTAATCTCTGGGTTGAGGCATGGTGAAAATTGAGCAATTACCAGGGGAATTGGCCCTGGAATTACATATTCTCCCAGTAATTCCTAATTTCTTAGTGGATCTTCAGAGTCTAATTGGTAATGGACTGGTTCTTCCCCACCCTAGGGGCCACACGTATCAAATAAGCATTTTGCAATTACCAAATTGCGACTTTTATCGATCTCTATTTGGTAATCGCAAAATGCTATGCTTGTAAGAAATTGCCAAATGTTTTGTGATTCCTTAATATTACCTAATAGCGATTTGGTAAATAGCTAATCACAATTAGGTAATATTACTCCAATCATTCCTATGGGCCGAAAGGCCCATAGGTGCGAATTGTTTTGCATTAGCTAATTTGCGATTATCTAATTGGTAATCACAAATTAGGCAGTGCAAAGACAAGGGTGCCCGAGGGCCTAAGGACCCCCTGAAGCACCCCCAAAAAACATAAATGTGCACATGTAATGCACACACATGCCCTATGGGCATGTGCGCGCTGCATGGCACTTTGAAAAATGTAGTTTTGTGCATTTTTCAAAGTTTGCACATTTTTATCATCGACTTGAAGTCAATAGTGATTGCATTTTCCTAAATGCACAGTTTGCATTTGGAAAATGCTTCATACATGTGCTAAGGGAATCGTAATTTGCAATTCCCTATATGTAGTCGCAATTTTAGGTAATCACAATTTTTGCAATTACCTAAAATTGCGAATACAAAGCCCTTTACACATAATGAAAGGCTATTTTGCATTCGCCAATGAACGATTTTACCGAATCGCACAGTTTACGAATGCAAAATACTTTTATACATGTGGCCCAGGTTACTAATAAATCCAGCACATATACTGCACTGCTAATAATGAGGGTGTTAGGGGTTTATACACAGGTTGAGGGTGCCAGAGGAAATCTGTTACTCCATCCCACACACATCCAAAACGCCATATATTATAATATAGATACATTCAATAACTATCACCTGTACTTAACATACTTTTTCCAAATGACAAGAATTCACATAGCCTCTCTAAATAAAGATATTTTTCTTTATATTTTCATGATAGGTGTTTTTAATTGATAGTGGTACAGACACAGTTCTGGATTAACAAAAATGCAAAGTAGGCACCAGCCTATAGGCCTCACTCCTTTTAGGGGCCCACAACAACAGATCAAAATAATATTGATTTGATCTTGAAAGACAATTACAATCAATCTTTCTTAAATTTTGTTTCCAAAAGATAGAAAAAAAGGAATCAACTCAAAGAAATGAAAATGTACATTAAAGACTCTATAGAGAAAATACTGTATTAATGTAATGTACTCATTAACAACTTAAAGTACATGGACCAGAGACATAAGATTCACATAACAGGTTGTCTCTTAAAAGCTCATCTTCTGGCAGCTGTCAGTTTGTAAAACAATCCAGTGCATTGGGTATTAGGAGATAATTTGTGAGGGGGGGGCAAAATTTCGACTGCCCATGGGCCTCCACGGGGTTTCATCCGGCGCTGTACAGACACTTCCTGTTCCTTTGCATCTGTTTAGTATTTACATCTATAAGTGCTCATAGGTGCAGTAATATGAATAAGAAAATATGATACATATGTACACACAAGGGATGTCCCCTATCTTTTCTGAGTATGCAATGTTTAGTACAAATCCAGTTCTCTGTGTTCTAATGAATCAGCATTGGACAATCCCTGAAACAGTGTTGACGTTTCAACCCACACTCTGGGTCTCCTTAAGACAATATATTTGTTGGTGTTTTAATTCTAACTAACAGTTTGCTTAACATACTTCACTTACCTCTAGGCTGTATTATTCCTTCCAAATGCCAACGTTATTCAGGATAAGGCCAACACAATGGGTCTTATACACTGTGCTTCAATAAACCCAAATATAAACACGAATGAGCACAGTGTCCATCTCACATGCTAAAATGAAGAGAGGTGTTTGGTGTCCAACATCTTATCTTTGCATGGGCCCTTACTGTTATTCTGTTGTTCTATACCTATGTCCAACAGGAATCACCATGTCTTTAACCCCTTCTGTGCTCATGACGGAATTGTTCCGTCATGAGCACAAGTTCTAGTGTGCTCATGACGGAACCATTCCGTCATGAGCACATGCTCTGGAAATCCCTCTGCTGCAGACAGCAGAGAAATTTCCCTTTTTTTTTTTTGCCTGGGGAGGTGGGGAAGAGCTTCCCCAACCTCCCCAGGCCTAGTTTTGTATTTCATTGAAATGACGATCGCACACATGGCGTGCGATCGTCATTGCAATGAAATCGAAACTGAAACTTAGTTTCAGTTTCTCAGTTTCGGTGCTTGTGGGGCTATCTCAGCCCCCCGAGCACCGAAAAAGATGGGAGAGGTATCGTTGGAAAAGGGAGAATCTCCCCTTTCCAATGGTATCCTTCCCTAGTAGATCCCTGCTTGGGGATCACCCCAGGAGGGCAATCCCCAAGCAGGGATCCACCCACTAGCACCAGGGAGGGGGGAGCGGCCCCTTGGGCAAGGGCCTTTGCTCCCCCCATATTTGTTTGGCCGCAACAGACTTTCTGCCCCACTGGGGGGGGGGGCGGAAAGCCCACTAGAAACCAGGAATTATTTATTTATTTTTACATTGGGGTGGGGGCTGCCCAAAAAGGGCATGGCAATGCCCCCACCCCCCAGAGAAATGTAAGTCTTTATGCCACACCGGGGGGGGGCAGAAAGCCCACTAGGAACTAGGGATTTTTTTTATTTATTGACGTTGGGGTGGGGGCTGCCCAAAAAGGGCATGGCAATGCCCCCCCCAGAGAAATGTAAGTCGTTCTGCCCCCCCTGAGGGGCAGAAAGCCCACTAGGAACCAGGGATTTTTAATTTTAATTGACGTTGGGGTGGGGGCTGCCCAAAAAGGGCATGGCAATGACCCCACCACCCCCAAGGGAAATGTCAGTCTTTCTGCCCCCCGGGGGAGCAGAAAGCCTACTAGAAAACAAGGATTTTTTTTATTGACCTTGGGGTGGGGGCTGCCCAAAAAGGGCATGGCAATGCCCCCACCCCCCAAAAAAAATGCAACAGTCTTTCTACTCCCCCCAGGGGCATATGGGGGCAATAGCCCCTGATTTGCCCCCGGGGGAGGCAGAAATCCCACTAGGCACCAGGGATTTATTTTTTATTTTTATAATGTAGGGGTGGGGGCTGCCCAGAATGGGCATGATAATGCCCCCACCCCAAAAACAATTACCACAGACTTTCTGCCCCTCCCCGGAGGCATATTGGGGCAATAGCCCCTTATCTGCCCCCCGGGGGGGTAGAAAGCCCACTAGGCTTCAGGATTTTTTTTTTATACAGGGTTGAGGTCTGCCCAGAATGGGCATGCCAATGCCCACACCTCCCCCAAAAAATGCCACAGTCTTTCTGCCCCCCCCAAGGGGTGGATGGGGGCAGTGGCCCCTGATCTGCCCCCGGGGGGGGGGGCAGAAAGCCCACTAGGCGCCAGAGATTACGCTGGCTTTTTTTATGCGTGGGGGTGGGGGCTACCCAGAATGGGCATACCAATTCCTCCACCCCCTGAAAACATAGCCACAGTCTTTCTTCCCCCCTTGGGGGCATATCGGGGCAACCCCCCCCCCAGATTCCCCCCCAGGGCAGCAGAAAGCCCACTAGGCACAGACTTGTTTTTAGCAATGTGCCTACCTGTGGATTTTGGGCCCTAGCGCAGCCGGCACATAGGGAAACCTAGCAAACCTGTATATTTTTTTAAACTAGACACCAAGGGGAATCCAGGATGGGGTGACTTGTGGGCCTCTCACCAGGTTCTGTTCCCAGAATCCCTTGCAAACCTCAAACTTAGTTTAAAAAAAACACATTTTCCTCACATTTCTGTGATGGAAAGTTCTGGGATCTGCGTGGATCCACAAAATTCCACCCACCCCGCACTCCCCAAAGTCTTCTGAGAAAAATGGTACCTCACTTGTGTGGGTAGGCCTAGTGCCCGCGACAGGAAACGGCCCAAAACGCAATGTGGACACACCACATTTTCACAGTGAAAAATGATCCTTTTTTTGCAAAGTGCCTGGCTTTAGTTTTTGAACCCTAGCTCTGCCGACACATAGGGAAACCTAGCAAACCTATACATTTTTGAAAACTAGACACCCAGGGGAATCCAGGATGGGGTGACCTGACTGGCTCTCCCCAGGTTCTGTTACCCAGAATCCCTTGCAAACCTAAACAAATTGTCAAAAAAAACACATTTTCCTCACATTTCTGTGGTGGAAAGTTCTGGAATCTGCGTGGATCCACTAAATTCCACCCATCCCGCATTTCCTAAAGTCTTCTGAGAAAAATGGTACCCCACTTGTGTGGGTAGGCCTAGTGCCCGCGACAGGAAACGGCGTAAAACGCAACGTGGACACACCACATTTTCACAGTGAAAACTGACCCTTTTGTTGCAAAGTGCCTAGCTGTAGATTGTGAACCCTAGCTCTGCCGGCACCTAGGGAAACCTAGCAAACCTATACATTTTTGAAAACTAGACACCCAGCGGAATTCAGTATGGTGTGACTTGACTGGCTCTCACCAGGTTCTGTTACCCAGAATCCCTTGCAAACATCAATATGTGTCAAAAGAACCACATTTTCCTCACATTTCTGTGGTGGAAAGTTCTGGAATCTGCGTGGATCCACAAAATTCCACCCACCCCGCATTCCCCAAAGTCTTCTGAGAACAATGGTACCTCACTTGTGTGGGTAGACCTAGTGCCCGCGATAGGAAACGGCCCAAAACACAACGTGGACACACCACATTTTACAGTGAAAACTGACACTATTTTGCAAAGTGCCTAGCTGTAGATTTTGATCCCTAGCTCTGCCCGCACATAGGGAAACCTAGCAAACCTATACATTTTTGAAAACTAGACACCCAGGGGAATCCAGGATGGGGTGACTTGTCTGGCTCTCACTAGGTTGTTACCCAGAATCCCTTGCAAACCTCAAACTTTGTAAAAAAAAAACACATTTTGCTCCATATTTCTGTGGTGGAAAGTTCTGGAATCTGCGTGGATCCACAAAATTCCACGCACCCCGCATTCCCCAAAGTCTTTCGAGAAAAATGGTACCTCACTTGTGTGGGTAGGCATAGTCCCCGCGACAGGAAACGGCCCAAAACGCAACGTGGACACAACACATTTTCACAGTGAAAACAGACCCTTTTTTTGCAAAGTGCCTAGCTGTAGATTTTGAACCCTAGCTCTGCCAGCACCTAGGGAAACCTAGCAAACCTATACATTTTTTAAAATTAGACACCCAGGGGAATCCAGGATGAGGTGACTTGTCTGGCTCTCACCAGGTTCTGTTACCCAGAATCCCTTGCAAACCTCAAAATTTGTCAAAAAATACATTTTTGTCACATTTCTGTGGTGGAAAGTTCTGAAATCTGTGAGGATCCACAAAATTCCACCCAGCCCGCATTCCCCAAAGTCTTCCGAGAAAAATGGTACCTCACTTGTGTGGGTGGGTCAAGTACCCGCAACAGGCAAGGGCCCAAAACCTATTGAGGCGACTTCAAACTTACCTATCACAAAACAACCTGGTTTTGCAAGGGGGGGGTCCCATGAGTTTATGGCCCCGGGCTCGGCGGCCACCTAGGGAAACCTACCAAACTCACACATTTCTGGAAACTAGACACCCGGGGGAGTCCAGCAAGGTATGGCTTGTGTGGGTCCCCCAACATTTCCCCACCCAGAATCCCCTGCAAACCTCAAATTTTGTTGAAAAAATCTATTTTTTCTCACATTTCTGTGTGGGAAAGTTGTAGGCTCACTGGGCTGACACAAATTTCCTACCACCCAGCGTTCCCCCAGGTCTCCCAATAAAAATAGTACCTCACTTGTGCGGGTAGGCATAGTGGCTGCAACAGGAAATGGCCCAAATCGTACTGTGGAGACTTCAAAATTACCTATAACAAAACTACCTGGTTTTGGGTGGGCACCTGGGGTTTTGGCCCCGGGCTTGCCGCAATGTAGGGAAACCTACCAAACCCACACATTTCTGAAAACTAGACACCCTGGGGAGTCCAATGAGGTATGGCTTGCGTGGAATCCCCAATGTTTCCCTACCCAGAATCCCCTGCAAACCTCAAATTTAGCTGAAAAAAACAAGTTTTCCACATATTTTTGTGTGGAATCACCGGGGCGGCACAAATGTCCTACCCCACAGCGTTCTCCTTAGTGTCCTGAGTAAAATGATACCCCAACGTTTTCCTACCCAGAATCCCCTGCAAACCTCAAATTTTGATAATACAATCACTTTTTTCTCACATTTGTGTTTGGGAAAGTTCTGGAATCCATGTGGATCCACAAATTTCCTACCACCCAGCGTTCCCCCAGGTCTCCCGATAAAAATGATACCTCACTCGCGTGGGTGGGTCAAGTACCCGTGACAGGCAAGGGCCCAAAACATAGTGAGGCGCCTACAAAATGACCTATCACAAAACAACCTGGTTTTGCAAGGGAAGTCACCTGGGTTTTTGGCCCCAGGCTCGGTGGCCATCTTGGAAAACTACCAAACCCACACATTTCTAAAAACTAGACACCCGGGGGAGTCCAGCGAGGTATGGCTTGTGTGGGTCCCTCAAAGTTTTCCTACCCAGAATGCCCTGCAAACCTCAAATTTAGCTGAAAAAATCCCTTTTTTCTCACATTTCTGTGTGGGAAAGTTCTGGAATCCATGTGGATCCACAAATTTCCTACCACCCAGCATTCCTCCAGGTCTCTTGATAAAAATGATACCTCACTCGCGTGGGTGGGTCAAGTACCCGCGACAGGCAAGGGCCCAAAACGTATTGAGGAGGCATCAAAATGACCTATCACAAAACAACCTGGTTCTGCAAGAGGGGTCACCTGGGTTTTTGGCCCCGGGCTCGGTGGTCATCTTGGAAAACTACCAAACCCACACATTTCTGAAAACTAGACACCCGGGGGAGTCCAGCGAGGTATGGCTTGCGTGGATCCCCCAACGTTTTCCTACCTAGAATGCCCTGCAAACCTCAAATTTACCTGAAAAAAACACATTTTCCAAATATTTTTGGGTGGAATCACTGTGCCAGCACAAATGTCCTACCCCACAGCGGTCCCCTCAGTCTCCTGAGTAAAATGATACCTCACTTGTGTGGGTGGGGCAAGGGCCTGTGACTGGGAAGAGCCCAAAACATAGGGAATAAGGGTATAGCACAGAGAATTCTAAGCGCTACATTTTTTTAAAAATAAGTTTTTAGCCAATTCTGCATTGGACACCCACACAAGTGAGGTATCATTTTACTCGGGACACTAAGGAGAACGCTGTGGGGTAGGACATTTGTGCCGCCACGGTGATTCCACACAAAAATATGTGGAAATGTGTTTTTTTCAGCTAAATTTGAGGTTTGCAGGGGATTCTGGGTAGGGAAACGTTGGGGGATCCATGCAAGTCATACCTCATTGGACTCCTCAGGGTGTCTAGTTTTCAGAAATGTGTGGGTTTGGTAGGTTTCCCTAGATGGCGGCGAGCCCGGGGCCAAAACCCCAGGTGCCCCCCCAAAACCAGGTAGTTTTGTTATAGGTAATTTTGAAGCCTCTACAGTACGATTTGGGCCATTTCCTGTTGCAGCCTCTATGCCTACCCACACAAGTGAGGTACCATTTTTATCCGGAGACCTGGGGGAACGCTGGGTGGGAGGAAATTTGTGGATCCACGCAGATTCCAGAACTTTCCCACAAAGAAATTTGAGAAAAAAGTGTTTTTTTCAGTGAAATTTGAGGTTTGCAGTGTATTCTGGGTAGGAGAATGTTGGGGGACCCACGCATGCCATACCTCGCTGTACTCCCCCGGGTGTCTATTTTCCATAATTGTGTGGGTTTGATAGGTTTCCCTAGATGGCCGCCGAGCCCCGGGCCAAAAACTCATGGGACCCCCCTTGCAAAACCAGGTTGGTTTGTGATAGGTAATTTTGATGTTGCCTCGATAGGTTTTGGGCCCTTGCCTGTCGCGGGTACTTGACCCACCCATGCAAGTAAGGTACCATTTTTCTCTAAACACTTTGGGATACGGGGGGTGGGTGGAATCTTGTGGAGCCACGCAGATTCCAGAATTTTCCACCACAGAAATGTGAGGAAAATGTGTTTTTTTTGACAATTTTTTAGGTTTGCAAGGGATTCTGGGTAACAGAACCTGGTGAGAGCCAGTCACTGTGAAAATGTGGTACGTCCACGTTGCGTTTTGCACCGTTTCCTGTCGCGGGCACTAGGCCTACCCACACAAGTGAGGTACCATTGTTCTTGGAAGACTTTGGGGAACGTGGGGTGAGTCGAATTTTCTGGATCCACACAGATTCCAGAACTTTCCACCCAGAAATGTGAGGAAAATATGGGGTTTTTTTAACATTTTTTTAGGTTTGCAAGGGATTCTGGGTAACAGAACCTGGTGAGAGCCAGTCAAGTCACCCCATCCTGGATTCCCCTGGGTGTCTAGTTTTCAAAAATGTATAGGTTTGCTAGGTTACCCTAGCGGCCGGCAGAGCTAGGGTTCAAAAACTACAGCTAGGCACTTTGCAAAAAAAGGGTCATTTTTCACTGTGAAAATGTGGTGTGTCCACGTTGCGTTTTGCGCCATTTCCTGTCGCGGGCACTAGGCCTACCCACACAAGTGAGGTACCATTTTTCTCGGAAGACTTTGTGGAACGCGGGGTGGGTAGAATTTTGTGGATCCACACAGATTCCAGAACTTTCCACCACAGAAATATGAGGAAAATGTGTTTTGTTTGACAATATTTTAGGTTTGCAAGGGATTCTGGGTAACATAACCTGGTGAGAGCCAGTCAAGTCACCCCATCCTGGATTCCCTGGGTATCTAGTTTTCAAAAATGTATAGGTTTGCTAGGTTTCCTAGGTGCCGGCAGAGCTAGGGTTAAAAACTACAGCTAGGCACTTAGCAAAAAAAGGGTCATTTTTCACTGTGAAAATGTGGTGTGTCCACGTTGAGTTTTGCGCCGTTTCCTGTCGCGGGCACTAGGCCTACCCACACAAGTGAGGTACTATTTTTCTTGGAAGACTTTGTGGAACGTGGGGTGGGTGGAATTTTGTAGATCCACGCAGATTCCAGAACTTTCCACCACAGAAATGTGAGGAAAATGTGTTTTTTTTGACAATTATTTAGGTTTGCAAGGGATTCTGGGTAACAGAACCTGGTGAGAGCAAGTCCAGTCACCCCATCCTGGATTCCCCTGGGCGTTTAGTTTTCAAAAATGTATTGGTTTGCTAGGTTTCCCTAGGTGCCGGCAGAGCTAGGGTTCAAAAACTACAACTAGGTACTTTGCAAAAAAGGGTCATTTTTCTCTGTGAAAATGTGGTGAGTCCACGTTGCGTTTTGAGCCGTTCCTGTCATGGGCACTAGGCCTACCCACACAAGTGAGGGACCATTTTTATCGGGAGACTTAGGGTAACACAGAATTGTAGAGCAACTGTTATTACCTATTGACTTTTGATGCATTTCTGCCTTCCAAATGAAAGACAATGTGCAAAAAAGAAGTCATTTTGAAAAATGACCTATAATTCTCATGCTAGTATGGGTACTCCCAATATCGGAAATGTGCAAATATCTACTGTTTCTAAACTCTATATTTTGTTCCCATTTCAGAAATATATAGGTGTCTTTCATACCGATTTTTCCATGTATACATTTTCCCAGAATAATTGCTATAGACCCGGTACATGATAAAAAACCATTGCAAGACGCTGCTCAGTTATTGGCTCTGGGTTCGTCGGGTTCTTGGTGAACCTACAAGTCTTATATATCCCCACAACCAGAAAGGTCCAGCGGATGTATCGGTATATTGCTTTCAAACAGCTGCCATAATTAGAAGAAGTTACAGGTGAAAACGTTGACACAAGTGGCTGTTTTTTTCAACTAATTTTCAATTTTTCCTATATTCAACGGTTAGTTTCTATAAAGAAACCTTGAAGGATCTACACAAATGACCCCTTGCTGAATTTAGAATTTTGTCTACTTTTCTAAAATGTATAGCTTTCCAGGATCCATTATTGGTTTCATACCCATTTCTGCCATTAACTGGAAAGAGGTTGAAAGCACAAAAAATAGCAGAAATAGGCTATGTCCCAGAAAAATGCCAAAACTGTGTAAACTATTTTGGTTTTCTGACAAAAGTCTGCTTGTCCCTGAAAGCTGGGAAGATGGTGATTTCAGCACCAAAACCCCTTTTTTGATACCATTTGCAGGGAAAAAAACAGACGCTTTCATCTGTAGCCCCTTTTCCCATTTTTCCCAAAAAAAAACAAATTTACCTGTATTTTGGCTAATTTCTGGGTCCCCTCCAGGGGAATCCACAAACCCTGGGTACCTTTAGAATCCCCATGATGTTGGAAAAAAAGGACGCAAATTTGGCGTGGATGCTTTATGTGGTCAAAACGTTACAGGGGCCTAAGCGCAAACTACCCCAAATAGCCAAAAAAAGGCTTAGCACAGGGGGGGAAAGGCCTAGCAGCGAAGGGGTTAACTTGCACTGATTAAACAGCCAATGCCATTTACTGAGTGTGTCAGTTTCTAAACAAAGCGATCCATCAAACAAATTATATTTAATCATGTATCTCTATCCCAAGTGTAGCAAACCTTCAATTGTATCCCTAGCCCATTCATGTAATTTTTTCATTGCCATGTGAAATGAAACCATGTTGCATTAGGCTGTACCAATTCAGCATGCACGTCTTTGCTCCAGTTCTAATCCAAACTCCACAAAAACACCAATTTCTCTAACTTTCACAATGAAGCATTCTCAACTCATAGCGGCTGTCACATATCAGCCTGTTACTGGTTGCTGAAATCACCAAGCCGCATTCAAAGAACCGAGGGCCTCATTTATGAAAAGTGACGCATCGCTGCGTGAAAACAGCGATGCGTCACTTTTCATTGCGCCCTCCTTGCGACATGCTGGATGCGTCATATTTACAGTTTGACGCATCATGTCGCATGGAGTCACAGATACGTCAGTATTTCAGACGTATATGTAAGCTCAAAAATGACGCATTGCTGGAGTGTGTCACAAAAGTGACTCAACTTCAGCAATGGGTCATTTCACATGGGCAAGTCCCATTTCAAATGTGCCTGCGTCAGTCTTACGCCTGCCTCATAGCAGGCGTAAGATATTGACACATTTGCGTCCTAGAAATGGCGCAGTGAAATCTCATAGATTTCACTGCGTCACTCTATGAGGCTTACTTGCGTCGGAACGCCCACCCTGCATACATTATACCTGGCGCAGGTATAATGTGGCGCAAGGTTTACAAAGTGACGCATCTACCTAGATGCGTCACTTTGTAAATATGAAGCAACATGGTACATTTTTTACGCCGCTGGTGCGTCACAAAAAGTGACGCACTGGCGGCGCAAAAGTGACGCAAGGGTTCATAAATAAGACCCCACATTTCTCCAAATATGTAACCTCACATCTTGCAAATGAAAGGTCTCACCTATTTAGAAACAAAATCCCGAACTCCTTAAACTGGACATCTGTGGCTATGAATGTGTTTGTAATCTGAAAATTATGAGGATTTTGGGTACGGAGTAGAGTTTTTTACACAATACGAGGAGATATGCATTACAAACACCAACTTACATAAAGTACAAAGCAACTAGTTTTGAGACAGAAAGTACAAGAGCATGTCGTTATCTTCCAGAAGTGGTGAGGCACAAAATTAAATGTGATGGACCAATGAGGGAGAACATTCAAACAAGGGCAGATTCAAATGGATGACAAATAATACCAGTAAAGATCATATCATATTTTAAAAAGCAAGCAGTCTTTAAGCAAGATGTGGAACATGGTCCCACATATGTTGGGACACCTAGTTTTTACTGAATACTTCCAAAACAACAAAACACATGAGGAAACCCCAAATTATACCTTTTCCTGATTAGCTTACAGCTCATACTCGAATGTAGCAATTACATTTTGCAGAAGTTGAAAATGACAACACAGTCTGCACATTCTGTGACAAATATCAACCGCACAAGGAGAACAAAGGGAACAATCTCACCCCTCGAAATGGATAACTCTCGCAATGCCAGGATGAATAAGGAGCAGCTCATAGAGGAACAACATCAGGGAACATCAGTCTATATTATCATGTCTGTGAAAAAAATGTATGAAGATATTGGTGTGGGGGTGCACTCCCAGTTTTTCTTATTACTCAAACTTTCATCACCTAAACAATCTTTTTAAATGGTGCTGCAGCGCTGCACACGCTGTCGATACATGTGCAATAGCTTCACTGTGTTAAAACAAGTACACTGACTTGGGTGCACTGTGCACTGTTTACTATAGTGGTGCTATACATGGTGTTGCAGCGCTGCACACGCTGTCAATACATGTGCAATAGTTTCACTGTGTTAAAACAAGTACACTGACTTGGGTGCGCTGCGCACTGTTCGCTATAGTGAACAGTGCGCAGCGCACCCAAGTCAGTGTACTTGTTTTAACACTGTGAAAAAAATGTAACACAAACTTCTTGTAAACATCTAATAAAATCAGTAATATTTTAAACATAAACTATATGCAGGATAATTCCCTTGTAACTGAATACTTTCAAAGCAACAGAAACATGTGGACAGCACCATAGAACCCCTCCCCTGTAGAGTGATAAAGCCCAAAATTGAATTTAGGGAATTCGATTTGGATAAGTAAAGCAGTTCTAATGGTTTTCGCACAAAAGAAATAAATGATCGTACGTGGGACCACACCACAGAGAATGCATTTATGAGAATGAATTTATTACAGAGAATGCATTTATTACTTTGTTACTGCAGAGAATGCATTTATTACTCCAATTCTCTGCATGTTGGTAGACTTGAAAACAGGTGTGTTACTGCAGGCCTTACTGCCCTAAGGCAGGGTGCACTATATCCCATGTGTGAACATTTATGCATGAGCAGATATGACCCTGCAATATCCAAGCCATTCTTGGATGTTGAAAGTGCATAGGGAAGCCATGGAGAGCACATGGCTGGATACTTGTCATTACTATTTTCCTAGCTCCTGTGTGGCTTCACTGTACCCCAAGATGTTTGATACCAAACATCTTGTCTTAATAAATCCTCACTGATGCCAGTGTGGGATTTATTAATACATGCCCACTGGAGACCCCTGAAAACCTAGCAAGCTCTGGTGTGGGCTCTGACCAGTCATAACCTGCCTGCCACCATCAAACATGTGTCTGACCTCATAGGGTGAGAACCTGCGCACTCAGAGGCCAGAAACAAAGCCTACTCTGGGCGGAGGTGCTTCACACCTCCTCGAGGCCGGAATGGTTTGCCAGAGCTGGACGCTTCAAAGGCAATGCTGCCTTTGAATTTCTG
The DNA here is from genome assembly GCA_963921515.1 of Calotriton arnoldi. Taxonomy (NCBI): domain Eukaryota; kingdom Metazoa; phylum Chordata; class Amphibia; order Caudata; family Salamandridae; genus Calotriton; species Calotriton arnoldi. Next base: position 1,283,341 of record CAWUFW010002568.1, on the reverse strand, counting down.
CCCAGGCTTCCCCAGATGGTGGGGGTTGCCAACCCCCTGCCCTGCTTCACATTTGGCAGGGGGACAGGCGGAAAAATTAGTTAGATGAGGAAAAGTGTCCACATTTAGCCGTCACCACACCTAAGGGGTGGCAGGCAATGTGAACCCCTCGCCTGAAAATCCACCATCTTGGGATGGTAGGAAACCCTCATTGATCAAGGACTAGCTTACATGAATCAGTAGATAGAGAGCCGCCTTCCTAGAGTATCTAGCTTACCCTGACTAGGATTGTGGCCCCTACTTGGATAGGATGCAAACCTCTGCCAACTAGAGACATAGGGGCCTATTTACAATCCCCTTGCACCGCTGGTCCGTCACTTTTAACATGGGAAAAAGTGATGCACCGGCAGCACAAGGGGCTTGTATATAAGCCCCCTCATTTTCAATAATCCCTGTAACCTGTAAAGTTTTTTTAATTCTATTTCCTAACTATAACATCCTTGTAACCTTTGTTTTTTCAGTGAAAAAATACCAATCAATCAAACTGTACTTATATAGTGCAACTTATCACCCATGAAGGTATCCAGGTGCTGAGCTGATGGTTTCAGTTGAAGAACCATGTCTTAAGTCTCTTTATGAAATCCACCAATGAGGATGATGTTTGAAGGTGGAGGGGAAGGGCATTCCAGGATTTGGCAGCGAGGTGGGAAACTGATCATCTTCCAGCGTGGCAACAGTGGATGTGTGGTGTCTTTGCACGAGCGAGGTAAGTGGAGCGGATGTTTCTGGGTGGCTGGTGGGATTTGAGGCGGTGGTTCAAGTAAGCTAGTCCTTGGTCATAGAGGGCTTTGTAGGTGTGGGTCAGAAGCTTCAAATGGCATCTTTTCTGGATGGGCAGCCAGTGGATGTCTCTCAGGTGTTGGGAGATGTGGGTCCTTTTGGGCAAGTTAAGGGTCATTCTGCCTCCAGTGTTCTGGATCATCTGGAGATTTCTCATAAGTTTTCCGGTGGTGCTCACATACAGTGCATTGTCAAAGTCCAGAGAGCTGGTGATGAGTGCCTGCATCACTGTTTTTCTAGTGTCAGAGGGTAACCATTTGAAAATTGTGCAGAACATGCAGAGCGTGTGGAAGCAGGCTGAGGGGGCAGTATTGACCTGTTGTTACATGGAGAGTTCACTGTCTAGGATGATGCCGAGGTTGTGGGCATGATCTTTCAGAGTGGGGGTAGGTCTGAGTTACGATGACCACCAGGAGTTGTTCCTAATGGAGGAGTGGCTGCTGAAGATCAGTACTTAGGTTTAATCTGTGTTGAGTTTCAGGCAGTTGTCTGTCTTTCATCCAGGGTGAGAAGTTCTTCATGCAGCTTGGAAAGTTGATTTTCGTCATAGTGGGGTCCACAGAGAGTGAGAGGACGAGCTGGGTGTCATTGTCATTGGAGATGATGTTGATTTTATGGGCTCTGAAGATGTCAGCTAGCGGCGTCATGCAGATGTTGAAGAGGGTGGAACTGATGGACAAGCCTTGGGGGATGCCACAGATGGTGTGCATTGGTTGAGAGGGGAAAGGAGGGAGACGGATCTTCTGTGTGCATCACGAGAGAAAGGATGCCATCCATCTAAGAGCGTCGTCTTTGATTCCACACTGGTGCAGTCAGTTGATGAGTGTGTGGTGGGAGACTGTGTTGAAGGCCGCAGAGAGGTTAAGAAGGATCAGGACGGTAGATTCCCCTCTGTTGAGTAGGCCGCGGTTGTTGTCTGTCATGGCGATCAGGGCCATTTTGGTGCTGTGGTTATCTCTGAATCCTGATTGGGAGGGGTCTGTTAGGTTGTTTCTCTCCAGGTATTGAGTGAGTTGGAGGTTGATGCGCTTCTCCGGAACCTTGGTTGGAAATGGGAGCAGCCAGATGGGGCAATAGTTTTGGAGGTCACTGGGGTCTGAGAAGGGTTTCATGAGGAGGGGGAGACCTCTGAGTGTTTCCAGGCATCGGAGAAGGTGTCTGTGGTGATGGATGCTTTGAGGATGGTTGTGAGCTGGTGGCTGATCTCGTCGCTTCCTAGGTTGAAGAGTTGATGGGGCATGGGTCAGTGGGTCGGTGGGTGTTCCTGAATGGATAGAGCTTATTAGGGTATTGGGGTTTGTTGTACTGAGTTGTTCCCATGTGGTGAGCGGGTGGTCAGTTGCTGTCTATGCAGGGGTTGGGATGCTTAGGAGGTCAGTTACTTGCATCGCAGAGTTCCTTTGAGGAAAAGATTCTGCTGTTTTCTTGGGCTGATGGACAGGTGAACTCTCCAACGATGGTGAAGAGTTCCTTGGTGTGGTTGTCACTGGCCTCGATGAAGTGTGTGTGTGTGTGTGTGTATATATATATAGGCGAAAACATTAATAATGGAGTCATTCAGCTTGTTTGTATTTTATATGGAGGGCAATGAAAATGCCAGTTTCTTTTATGTTTATACACCACGTGCTCTACTACAATGTATAAATGAGGTGGTAAAAATGGCATCTGGCAAGTTTTAAAAAGGCCAGTTTTACACCCGAAATACGTTACTTGGCAAACTATGTTTGAATAAATATGTGTCTGCATCGGTCCTGTTCTTTCACATCGGGAGCAGAAATGGGAGGAATGTTGTTTCGATATTGCTGATATCGGATATCGACGCCTCCCTCGTTCAGGAGCATCGTGTCATCAGCAGTTGGATAATGTATTATAAATACAACATGGTGCCCCCCAATGCCGAGAGAGAATCTAAAGCCGGAGTGTCATCGATGCCGGAGTTTACAGGTTTGCAGTTAATGCCAATGCATTAATAGCAAATGGCAGAGGGGGTTGCAGCATCTAAAGCTGCTGGAACCCAATCTGAGACACTTGTAATATGTTCAAACAATTGGTTTGTTGGCTGAATACATCGAAGGAAAGAGGCTGTGTTTTGTGACTGTATGACAATTCGCCTAGTGTGAATGGTCTCAGCAAAGTAAACTTTAAATGAACAACATACGGAGGAACTTTGTATCCATGGAACAATTTGAATAACTTTCTAAGGAATTAATGTCCCCATTGACAATATGGAAGCATGGCTGAGACTGTGTGTGTGAGAACCGGCATTGTGAAGGTCCATGGTTTGAGACTGAGCAGGCACATGGGCAAAGTCAGTCATAATTGCATCAAAGGAAAACTTTAGTATTTGGTGTATACACATTCTCTTTCCTTCTGACTGCCGTGCAGTGATACAGCGTGCCTTGGAAATACTAGAAATTATATTTTAATTAGTGTAGTAGTAAGCGCTGTTGGGAGATAAGATGCCTTCCCTTTTCTTTTGAATGAGCTGCGCTCCTGTTACATTGGTTTACATATACGCATCGTGCAGAAATGGTATCTGGCTATCTGCAGAGTTGGGATTTGGCAGCAAGGATCCCACACTGGTCTCAGGTATTTTACCAGAGGACCTTCCTACTAAGAATGTTGATGTTCACGCCAAGGGATTTACCACTACTTCTGAATGCCATACTTGTGAAAACATTAATAATGGAGTCATTCAGCTTGTTTGATATTTTATGGGGAGGGCAATAACAAGTTCAGTTTCTTTTATGTTTATACACCACGTGCTCTACTACAATGTGTAAATGAGGTGGTAAAAATGGCACCTGCCAAGTTTGAATAAGGCCGGTATTACAGCCGAAACGTGTTACTTGGCAAACTATGTTTGAATAAATATGTGCCTTTGAATTCCGCGCTGCGTTGGTCCTGTTCTTTCCCACCGGGAGCAGAAATGGGATATATATATATAGATAGATAGATATATTACCTACTGGCGGTCGCCAGTAGGTAGTTATAGTTAGGACCTATTATCCATAGGAAAAGCGTTTTTTGATTTGCCAATATCTTTGGCGCCGGTTGACGAATCATCGCAAAATTTTCAAAACTAATGGCCTGCTCCGGTCAGCTCCTGTATTGAAAGTTTGGGGGTGATTCATCAAGCGGAGGCTGAGAAAAAGGGGGGTCCCAAAACGCGTTTTCTCCATGTTAATTTCCATAGGAAATTTTGGAACAGGCTACAGCCCGAACTGATGAACGGAATTACACCAAATTTGGCAAAAATGTAGCTCTTGGTTCAGAAAGCAACCTTTTTTTCAAATGGTGTAAATCCGTTCAGTAGTTACAGAGAAATTCAAGAAATAAAGATATCGATATCTGAGCACTGAGGAGGATTCGCAACTCCTCCCTAGCACGAGCTGACTTCTGATTGGCTGCCAACACTCCAAACCAGGAAGTGTTGGCAGTCATCTTGTGACTCGGTAACCGAGTCACAAGAAAACAGTAGAAAAAAAGGTGAAAAACAAGAAAAGGGGGCAGGGTAGAAACACCCTGACCCCCTAGGCCTGCTCAGGGGTCCCACAAGTACCACCAGGGCCCAAAAAGCATTTTTTTTTTTTAAAAAGGCCTAATTCGCGCTGGGTGCGCAAATCCGGCCAAGAAAATTTTTAAAAACGAAGCGCGGGCTCCCGCTCTTCATTGTACTTAAGCCCCCGGGTGGGCCAGGTCCTGGGGGCAATGCCCAATTGTGCAGTGGGGGCCACAGGGGGCCCCTGCAGCCCCGGGGACAGCCACATCCCCGGGGCTTCATTCATGATTTGCGGGTGGCACGCAGCCCCCCCGCAGCCCCGGGGACCACCACCTCCCCGAGGCTTATTTCCATAAATAAAATACGTGGGGGGGAGCTCCGGCTCCCGCCCTGCCATAGCAAACTCTGCTTTGCTTTTTGGAAGCGAGAGCAGGAAACCTGCTCTCGCTTCCAAAAAGTGAAGCAGATTGCTTTTGGACAAGGGGAGCTGCATGTCAGCAGCTCCCCTTGCCCAAAAGCAATGCCGGCTCCCGCAGGAGGCGGGGAGCCGGCAGGGACGGTGGGGGCATTGGGGTTCCCCCCACAGTCCCCAACATGAGGGATGGCCTGGGGGATGGGGTGCCCGGGGCCAGAAGTGGCCCGGGAGGGGGGCCACACGGCCGCCCTCCCTTTATTTAAAAAATAAGAATGGCCGGGCCCCGGGGGATGGGGTCCCCGGGGCCAAAAAGGGCCTGGGGAGGGGGCCCCCCTTCCCTATAAATATATTTTAAAAAGGAGCCATGCCCCGGGGGATGGGGTCCCATGCGCCGAAATCGGCCTCGGGAGGGAGCCACGCGGCCCCTTTTCCGTTTTTTTTTTTTTTTTTTTTTTTTTTTTAAAAGGGTCAGGCCCTGGGGGATGGGGTCACTAGGGCCCCAAAAATACTAAAAGAAGGGGAGCCACACAGCCCCCTTCTAAAAATATATTTTAAAAAAAGCCGGCATCTCGCCAGAGGCCCCACCCCCTCCCTGCACCACTCTGCAAATGCGCCCCCTGGCGCATTCTAAGTTGGGGAATTAAGTCCCCTTGAATACTGAGGGTACCTGGGGGCCAACTAGCCCACCAGGTACCACCAGTAGGCGCCACACAGCTGGATTGCAGAGAGGTGGTCCGAGGCCATGCCCCTTTTTACACCACTCTGCAAACGCAACTCTTGGCGCACTGCTGGACGGGCGATGAGGTCCTCTTGTGTCCTGAGGACCTCAGGACACAGGTGGACTTCATCCCCTGAGCAGCAGTGCGCCAGGAGCCGTGTTTGCATAGTGGTGTAAAAAGGGGGCATGGCCTTTGAGCACTCTCAGCAATCCAGCTGTATGGAGCTTACTGGAGGTAACAGGAGGGCTAGTTGGCCCCCAGGCACCCTCAGGAGGAAAGGGGACTTCATCCCCCAACCAAGAGCGCGCCAGGAGGCGCGTTTTCAGAGTGGTGGGCAAATGGGGCGTGGCCTGCTATGAGAATTTAGCAATCCTGCTGTGTGGGGCTTACTGGAGGTAATAGGAGGGGTAGTTGGCTCCCAAGGATGTCCTTGGGGGCCAACTACCCCTCTTATTACCCCCAGTAAGTCCCACACAGTGGGATTGCTAAACGTCTTCGGAGGCCTTGCCCCCTTTCTCCACCACTCTGCAAACGCGCCTCCTGGCAGACTACGGGATGGGGATGAAGTCCAATTTACTCCTGAGGGAGTTTGTGGGCCAAGAAGCCCTTCTGATACCTCCTGTAAATCCTACGCAGCGGAATTCCTGAGCGCTGGTCGGAGGCCCAGCACCCTTTCTCCACCACTCAGCAAACACGACTACTAGTTAAAGAAGTGTTTCCAATGTAATAGGTTTCGCATTTGCGAGAGCTAGAGCTATTGGCGTTGTAAATGCAAATGTTTTTTACTAATGTTTTTTGGAGTGGAGTGGATGTACGTTGTGTGTAGTGGAATTATGTGGTATGTTGTGCAGTGAAATTATGGAGATAGAAAGTATGTGGTATTTAGTGTATAAGAATTATGTAGAGTGGGATTATGTGTTATGGAGAGTAAATATGTGGTATGATAGTCTGTGTTGTGGAGTGGTAGTCTTCCTTGTTTCCATAGAAGCTCAACTATGAACTCAGTGAGACAATATAGAAGGGATCACTGAGGAGCACTTGTGGACCTAGTCAGAGGTAGGAGCAGGGCCACTGGAATTATGCGACTGTTTGGCTGCACCGACCTTCGCACAATTATACATTTTCTGCAATAGCCACATAATTCATCATCTACTCCCTAATCTGCAGATTTGAACAAAAAAAGCCTTGTTTCTAGCTCAAACGGCTCAAACGTTACCAAAAATTTAGCGACAAGTGTTACAGCGTGGTGGAAGGCCCTTTGCAAACCCAGAATGGTCACCTGTTACTTATTGCTAAATGTGGGTATTAAATTGGTACTAATGGTGTGCAAGCCACTCTTGCTTCCTTCTGCGCCTCTCTTGCCTCTTTCTGCACCTCTCTTGCCTCTTTCTGCACCCTTCTTGCCTCTTTCTGCACCCCTCTTGCCTCTTTCTGCAACTCTCTTTCCTCTTTCTGCACCCTCTCTTCCCTCTTTCTGCACCGCTCTTGCCTCTTTCTGTACCTCATGTTGCTTCTTTCTGCACTTCTCTTGCCTCTTTCTGCACCCTTCTGTGCCTCTTTCTAGCACCTCTGTTAGCCTTCTTTCTGCACTTCTCTTCCTGTCTTTCCACACCCTTCGTGCCTCTTTCTGCACCCTTCGTTCACTTTTCCTGCACATTCTCTTGGCTTATTTCTGCATCTGCTCTTGCCTCTCTCTGCACCTCACTTGCCTCCTTCTGTACCTCTGTTGTTTCTTACTGCACTGCTCTTGCTTCTTTCTGCACCTCTGTTGATTCTTTCTGCACTTCTCTTGCTTATTTCTACACCTCTCGTGCTTCTTTCTGCATCCCACTTGCCTCTTTCTGCACTTTTCTTGCCTGTTTCTGCACCGCTCTTGCCTCTTTCTTCACTCTGTCTTGCCTCTTTCTGCACCTCTCTTGCTTCTCTCTGCACTGCTCTTGCTTCTTTCTGCACCTCGCTCGCCTCTTTGTGCAACTCTCTTGCCTCTTTCTACCCCTCATCTTCCTTCTTTCTGCACCACTCTTGCCTCTTTCTGGTACCTCTGTTGCTTCTTTCTGCACTTCTCTTGCCTCTTTCTGCACCCCTCTTCCCTCTTTGTGCAACTCTCTTGCCTCTTTCTACCCCTCTCTTCCCTCTTTCTGCACCACTCTTGCCTCTTTCTGTACCTCTGTTGCTTCTTTCTGCACTTCTCTTGCCTCTTTCTGCACCCTTCGTGCCTCTTTCAGCACCTCTGTTGCTTCTATCTGTGCTTCTCTTCCTTCTTTCCACACCCCTCATGCTTCTTTCTGCATCCCACTTGCCTCTTTCTGCACTTGCCTGTTTCTGCACCTCTCTTGCCTCTTTCTGCACCTGTCTTGCCTCTTTCTGCACCTCACTTGCTTCTTTCTGCACCTCATCTCTGCCTCTTTCTGCACCCCTCTTCCCTCTTTGTGCACCTCTCTTGCTTCTTTCTGCACCTCTCTATGGCCTTCTTTCTGCACTGCTTCTTGCCTTCTTTCTGCACATCTCTTGCTTCTTTCTGCACTGCTCTTGCTTCTTTCTACACCTCTGTTGCTTCTTTCTGCACTTCTCTTGCTTCTTTCTGCACTTCTCTTGCCTTCTTTCTGCACCCCTGCCTGCTTCATTTCTGCACCTCTCTTGCCTCTTTCCGCACCTCGTCTTACCTCTTTCTGCACCCCTCTTGCCTCTTTCTGCACCTCGTCTTGCTCTCTTTCTGCACTGCTCTTGCTTCTTTCTGCACCTCACTTGCCTCTTTCTGCACTTCTCTTGCTTCTTTCTGCACTTCTGCTTGCTTGTTTCTGCACTTCTCTTGCCTCTTTCTGCACCTCTCTTGCCTCTTTCTGCACTTCTCTTGCTTCTTTCTGCATCTCTCTTGTGCCTCTTTCTGCACTTCTCTTGCTTCTTTCTACACCTCTCCTGCCTCTTTCTGCACCTCTCTTGCCTCTTTCTGCACTTCTCTTGCCTCTTTCTGCACCTCTGTTGCTTCATTCTCCACCTCTTTTGTTTCTTTCTGCACCTCTCTTGCTTCTTTCTGCACTTCTCATGCTTCTTTCTGCAACTCGCTTGCCTCTTTCTGCACTTCTCTTGCCTCTTTCTGCACCTCTCTTGCTTCTTTCTGCACTGCTCTTGCCTCTTTCTGCAATCCTCTTGCCTCTTTCTAGCACCTCTGTTGCTTCTTTCTGCACTTCTCTTGCCTCTTTCTGCACCCCTCTTGCCTCTTTCTGCACCTCTGTTGCTTCTTTCTGCACTTCTACTTGCCTCTTTCTGCACCTCTCTTGCTTCTTTCTGCACCTCTCTTGCGTCTTTCTGCACCTCTGTTGCTTCTTTCTGCACTGCTCTTGCCTCTTTCTGTACCCCTCTTTTTTCTTTCTGCACCTCTCTTGCCTCTTTCTGCACCCCTGTTCCCTGTATCTGTACATTTCCTGCCTGTTTCTACACATCTGTTGCCTCTTTCTGTACCTCTGTTGCCTCTTTCTGCACTTCTCTTGCTCTTTCTGCACCCTTATCGCCTCTTTCTGCACCTCTCTTGCTTCTTTCTGCACTGCTCTTGCTTCTTTCTGCACCTCTACTTGCCTCTTTCTGCACTTCTCGTGCTTCTTTCTGCACCTCTGTTGCTTCTTTCAGCAACTCTCTTGCCTCTTTCTGCAGTTCTCTTCCTTCTTTCTACACCCCTCTGGCCTCTTTCTGTCACCTCATCTTGCCTCTTTCTGCACCCCTCTTCCCTCTTTGTGCAACTCTCTTGCCTATTTCTACCCCTCTGTTGCCTCTTTCTGCACCACTCTTGCCTCTTTCTGTACCTCTGTTGCTTCTTTCTGCACTTCTCTTGCCTCTTTCTGCACCCTTCATGTCTCTTTCAGCACCTCTGTTGCTTCTTTCTGCACTTCTCTTCCTTCTTTCCACACCCCTCGTGCCTCTTACTGCACCCTTCTCCCCTTTTCCTGCAATACTCTTGGTTCTTTCTGTACTGCTCTTGCCTCTTTCTGCACCTCGCTTGCCTCCTTCTGCACCTCTGTTGCTCCTTTCTGCACTACTCTTACCTCTTTCTACACCTCTGTTGCTTCATTCTGTACTTCCCATGCTTCTTTCCTCACCTGTCTTGCTTCTTTCTGCACCCCTGTTGTCTCTTTCTGCACTCATGTTCCCTCTTTCTGCACCTCTCTTGCCTCTTTCTGCATCACACTTACCTCTTTCTGCACTTCTCTTGCTTCTTTCTACACCTCTGTTGCTTCTTTCAGCAATTCTCTTGCCTCTTTCTGCACTTCTCTTGCCTGTTTCTGTACCTCTCTTGCCTCTTTCTGCACCTCTCTTGCCTCTTTCTGCACCTCACTTGCTTTTCTGCACCCCTCATGCCGCTTTCTACACCCCTCTTCCCTCTTTGTGCAACTCTCTTGCCTCTTTCTACCCCTCTATTCCCTCTTTCTGCACCACTCTTGCCTCTTTCTGCACCCTTCGTGCCTCTTTCAGCACCTCTGTTGCTTCTTTCTGCACTTCTCTTCCTTCTTTCCACTCCCCTCGTGCCTCTTTCTGCACCCGTCTTCTCTTTTCCTGCACGTCTCTTGGTTCTTTCTGCACTGCTCTTGCCTCTTTCTGCACCCCTCTTGCCTCCTTCTGTACCTCTGTTGTTTCTTACTGCACTGCTCTTGCTTCTTTCTGCACCTCTGTTGATTCTTTCTGCACTTCTCTTGCTTCTTTCTACCTCTCTCGTGCTTCTTTCTGCATCCCACTTGTCTCTTTCTGCACTTCTCTTGCCTCTTTCTGCAGCCCTCTAGCCTCTTTCCGCATCTCTTTTGCTTGTTTCTGCTCTTCTTTTGCCTCTTTCGTGAGAAGTTGGCCTGGCATATGCTGTCCACTATTTGCAGTGGGCACCTTGCACCAGTCCAAACAACCCCTTATTGGAGATAGGTTAAAGACAACCTTTATTGAAAGCTATCCTATGGGTAGCTATGGAGAGCAGCCTTCAGGCTAAGTCTTGAAGGAATGTAAAGCAGCTTGTTTTACCAGTCTATAATCTCTTGAGTGACCAAATGAAAGAGGACCACACCAGGTATATATTCAAAATATATGTATTTATTACTAAACACACCCCTCTAGTCTCTTTATGAGGCTAGAGTTCGAAGTACATACGTTACGAGTTAGTTATCTACAGTAATAGCACAAATACACGTTTGAGCCCCAGGGGCGTACCAAACCATATACCAATAAAGTGGTATAAGAACCACGACTGAGCTAGACACAAGGCCTAGAGCCTGTAGAAGTGCTTGGACCACAAGGAACCACCCAAGGCAGTGACACAGGGGACCCACGGGGGACGCGTGCAGTGTATGAACACAACCGCGAACCACCGTTAACTTCTATGGGGAAAGTCGCGATTAGAATTTAAGAGAAAAGGGACACTTAGAGGAGGACTTGGAGCAAACCCTTTGAGAACTAGGCCTTTCTAGTGTCTATACCCACGGGAGCACCGGAGTACTCGAGTTACCTCACCCAGGGAAGCCGGGTGCATAGGTGTCTTTCGGGGTCGGGTTTCGTCATCGCTTTCTATGGCGATCTGCTGCAAAGTGCTGCTGGCGGCCAAGTCGAAAGTGTTCGGGTGGATCCAAAGGTGGATCGAAGATCTGAAGAACCTGAAAGCAGAGGGGACAGAGTCTGGGTCACTAGCCAGTGACCAGGAAGGCGATGAGCAGATGCCCACCGATGTCGAGTGCTTCAGGTAGGTTGACGGTCTTCTTGACTCTTCAGCCACGAGGTCCAGGAGGCGTCGACGACAACCAGGAGCTGGATTCGAGCTGTCCCACGATGTCTTTCGATTGCAGGGGTGTCGGCGACCGGATTGGAACCAACAAGCCTTGGCAACGGCAAGTCTTGTGGAAAGCGAAGAAAGACGATGTTGCAGACCAGCAAAGTCTGGGGGACTCACCCAGCGAGGATAAGTCAGGGCATACCTGGAGCAACCAGGGAGCCCAAGCAGAAAAAGATTGGCATTCGGGAGGGCCTACTAGCCAACGGACTAGCGACCGCAAAGGAGCCTCGAGACGGTGCACGTGGAGCTGGCTCACAGGACACTCGTGGAGTGGAGGCCAGTGATCTTCAGTGCAGTTGGTGCTGGAGGCTGGGGCTACTCGGAGCCCAAAGCACAACTTCGTGACAGACCCAGAAGAGGATGCACTTGCAAATGCGTTTGGTGTCCAGGGGTCACGGTTCCACGTTACCCACGACAGCTACGGGCCTCAGTTTTGCTGGGGACTCAGGGCAGCCTGGGGAAGTCTGGAAATCTACCTCTGGTGATGCAAAGACTTCGGCGTCCAACGGGAGCTTCGGCGATGCAGACCGGACAATTGCTTCTTTGGTGCCTGCCAAGCAGGGGAGTCACTCCTTGACCCCAAGGGAGATTCTTCAGTCCTCTAATTTTAAAGTAGAGCGTCGAAAGTCCAGGATTCTGTATCAGAGTTTCGTCCAGGTAAATCTAAAGTCCTAAGGACTGGGTTCCCTTACTTATACTAAGGTAGGGGGTTGGACATACTCTGTGACCCCACCTATGGGAGGGTCAGGTCAGAGGGGTGGTTACACCCCTTTCCCTTTGTCCAGTTTTGCACCAGAGCAGGGGCTGGAAGCCCCTGAGCCGGTTTGAACTGGGGTATGCACAGGGACACCAAGTGTGCCCCCAGTGCAGGATTTCAAAGCACCAGAGAGTGCTCCCGCCCAGCCCCAATACACACTATCCTGTCTGGGGAGGTGGTCACACCTCCCTGGGACAGGAGACCTATTGTCCAGGCCTCCCCTGCCGGAGTTTCAGTCAGCAGCAGGAGGCCAGACTCGTGTCTGTGGCAGCGGCATCCATTTTGTGATGCCAGGGCTTGGAAAGTCAGTACCGGGCATACTGGTGTGTACATGTCTTTCCCTCTAGAAGGGTGGAATGCTACCCCAGCCTCCAGAACTGGCGGGGGGGTAGTATTCCAAGATGTTTGACACCAAACACGACATGTTTCCGTGCAGCCATCCCAAAGTTAGCATTTAACGCGAGGTTATAATGCGCTTAAGAGTATATGGTCAGGCTGCACTACAAACAGCGTCAGAGAAGGGTCTCCGAACACTACAGAGGGGCCCTGCTCATGCAGGGGCACCCTCTCACATAGGAACCATGCACTCTGCCTTCAGGATTGATAAGGCCTGCCATAGGAGTGACTTATAGGTTTATATGTGTGTATGTATATAGTGATATAGGTAGCCTATATCACAGTAAGGGGTGCATGTACCACCTTACCCAGGCTGCAGTAGCAGACCTGTGGTGTCAGTTTGGATGGCCTTCCAGGGGTGGCACAATACATGCTGCAGCCCCTTGTAGGCCTCTGAGGTACCTATGCCCTGGGTGCATAGTATACCATATACTAGGGACTTATAAGGGCCCTCCAGGTTCCAATCAGAGATGTGCCTAAGGCACATGGAAACCATTTTAGAGAGGAAGCAGCTAGGCTGGGGTTCTGATTAGCAGGGCCCCAGCCAGACTAAGGTCGAAAAACAGTGAAGCATCAGCAAAAAGTGGGGGTACCCATGTGAAGCAGATCCTACTCTCCTACACAACCCCCCAAACGTAGGGACATTAAACTAACCTTGCCCAGTTAAGTCTTCATGTTCTAAGTGGAAGTACCTAGAGAGTCCATCTGCATTGGCATGGTTACTCCCAGGTCTATGTTCCACTGTGAAGTCCATCCCCTGTAGGGAAATGGACCACCTAAGCAGTTTGGGGTTTTCACCCTTCATTTGTTTTAGCCATAAGAGGGGCTTATGGTCTGTTTGAACAAGGAAGTGAGTACCAAACAAGTATGGCCTCAACTTCTTCAGAGCCCAGACCACAGCAAAGGCCTCCCTCTCAATGGCTGACCAACGTTTCTCTCTAGGGGTCAGCCTTCTGCTAATGAAAGCTACTGGCTGATCCTGACCTTCTTCATTCAATTGTGACAGTACAGCCCCTACCCCCAATTCAGATGCATCAGTTTGAACAATGAACTTCTTGGAGTAATCAGGACTCTGTAGAATGGGAGCAGTGCACATGGCCTGCTTCAGGTCATCAAATGCCTTTTGACAGCTAACTGTCCACTGAACCTTTTTGGGCATTTTCTTGGAAGTTAAGTCATTCAGGGGTGCCACTATTGATCCATACCCCTTGACAAATCTCCTATAGTACCCAGTCAGGCCTAAGAAGGCTCTCACCTGAGTCTGGGTAGTTGGAGCAGTCCAGTCCATGATGGTCTGGATCTTGCTCTGCAGTGGTTGAACCTGGCCTCCACCCACAAGGTGGCCCAGGTACACAACCTGACTCTGCCCTATCTGGCACTTGGTGGCCTTGATAGTCAGGCCTGCTTTCTGCAGGGCCTGTAAAACATTTCTGAGGTGGACCAGGTGATCCTCCCAGGTGGAGCTAAAGACAGCAATATCATCTAGATATGCTGCACTATAGGCTTCCAGACCTGTAAGGACTGTATTCACCAACCTCTGAAAAGTGGCAGGTGCATTCTTCAGACCAAAGGGCATCACCACAAATTGATAATGCCCACTAGGGGTTGAGAATGCTGTCTTGGGCTTTGCATCATCAGCTAGTCTGATCTGCCAGTAGCCAGCTGTCAGGTCAAATGTGCTTAGATACTTGGCTGAGGCCAAAGTGTCTATTAGCTCATCTGCCCTTGGTATTGGATGGGCATCAGTCCTAGTGACTGCATTGAGACCCCTGTAGTCCACACAAAACCTCATCTCTCTTTTCCCACCACTGGTGTGAGGTTTTGGCACAAGGACCACTGGACTAGCCCAAGGGCTATCTGAGGGTTCAATAACTCCCAAATCCAACATCTTCTGGACTTCTGTCCTGATACAGTCCCTGACATGGTCAGGTTGCCTATAAATCTTATTTTTAATAGGCAGACTGTCCCCAGTGTCCACTTCATGAGTGCACCAGGTAGTCTGACTGGGTGTCAGTGAGAATATGTGTCTGAACTGATTGAGCACTTGTCTGCAATCAGTCTGCTGCTGGGTAGTGAGGCTGCCTGCCAAGGCTGCACCATCCACTGACCCATCATCAGGGTTCTGTGAGAGCAGGTCAGGGAGTGGGTCACTCTCTTCCTCCTGTCCCTCATCAGTAGCCATGAGCAAGCCCATGTCTGCCCTGTCCACATATGGTTTTAACCTGTTGACATGGAGAACCCTGTGGGGACTCCTGGGTGTTCCTAGGTCTACTAAGTAGGTAACCTCACCCTTCTGCTCAACAATGGTATGGGGTCCACTCCATTTGTCTTGGAGAGCTGCTGGGGCCACTGGCTCCAACACCCACACCTTCTGTCCTGGCTGGTAAACAGTCAGTACAGCCTTTTGGTCATGCCAGGCCTTTTGAAGTTCCTTGCTAGCCTCAAGGTTTTTAGTTGCCTTTTTCATATACTCAGCCATCCGGGATCGGAGACCAAGTACGTAGTCCACTATGTCTTGCTTTGGGGGCTTGAGAGGTAACTCCCATCCTTCACCAAGCACAGTGGACCCCTGACAGGGTGACAAAGCAAAAGTTCAAAAGGGCTGTAGCCAACCCCCTTTTGAGGCACCTCCCTGTACGCAAATAAAAGGCAGGGCAAGAGTATGTCCCATCTTCGCCTAAGCTTTTCTGGGAGCCCTTTAATCATGCCCTTCAAGGTTTTGTTGAATCTCTCAACTAAACCATTGCATTGTGGGTGATAGGGTGTGGTGAACTTGTAAGTCACTCCACACTCCTTCCACATTGCTTTTAAGTATCCAGACATAAAGTTTGCACCCCTGTCTGATACAACCTCCTTAGGAAAGCCCACTCTTGAGAAAATTCCCAGGAGGGCCCTTGCCACCACAGGTGCTGTAGTGGTCCTAAGGGGAATAGCCTCTGGGTACCTGGTGGCATGATCCACTACCACCAGGATAAACCTGTGCCCAGATGGTGTTTGGGGATCCATGGGACCAACAATGTCAATCCCCACCCTTTCAAAGGGAACCCCCACCACAGGTAGTGGTATCAGGGGGGCCTTTGTAGTGCCACCTGCCTTGCCACTGGCCGGGCAGGTCACACAGGAGCGACACAACTCCTTGGTGTCTTCAGACATGTGGGGCCAGTGAAAGTGAGGGACAATTCTGTCCCAAGTCTTGTTCTGGCCCAGGTGACCTGCTAAGGGAATATCATGGGCTAGGGTCAATAGGAAGCCCCTGAACTTCAGAGGTATAACCAACCTCCTGGTAGCACCAGGCTTGGGGTCTCTACACTCTGAGTACAAGAGTCCATCATCCCAATACACAGTATGGGGACCACTAGCTTTCCCAGCAGCCTCAGCAGCAGCTTGCTGTCTGAGGGGTTCAAGAGAGGGGCAGCTCTGCTGCTCCTGGCTCAGATCTGCCCTGGAAGATCCCCCTGTCCCCAAGAACTCAACCTGTTCAGGTTCAAGCTCCTCTGGGACAGTTCCTTCCTCAGGACTGAGATCATCCCCCTCAAGGGACTGGTCTTCCTTCTGAGCCAAGGGGGAAGGCACTGCCTTTACCCTACTACTCCTCTTCTTGGAAGGCACTTGATCCATTATTCCAGAATCCAAGGCCTGTTCAGTGCTAGACATTTTGGCTTGTGACCTGGTCACAGCAAACACATCTGCAGGGATCCCCAGCATTTCTGCATGGGTCCTGAGCTCCACTTCTGCCCAAGCTGAAGTTTCTAAGTCATTGCCAAGCAAGCATTCAACAGGTAGGTCTGCACTTACCACAACTTTCTTAAGGCCAGTTACCCCTCCCCAGGAGAAGTTAACAACTGCCAGAGTATGGTCTGTTCTGACGTTGCTAGCATTGGTCACTTGGTACATCTCACCAAGTATAATCTGCCCAGGATTCACAAGGTCTTGTGTCACCATGGTGACACTTGCCCCTGTGTCCCTAAATGCCAAAGCCTCTTTTCCATTGATTAAAGGCTGTTGTCTGTACTTGCCCAGATTACTGGGACTCCCAGAGGAGGTCATATCCATGCCTCCATCACAGACTAGGACAGCCTGAGTGAGTTCTCTGACTAGGTCAGAGCTCATCTCTTTACCCAGGGTCAACCCTACTAAACCCTTGGCTTGTGTAGTCCCACCACCAACTGTAACTGCACTAGGGGGAGCAGGTGCCTTAGGGGCATTGGTGGGGGCTGGAGTCGAGTCTTTGGACTTGGTGCAATCACTGGTCCAGTGGGTCTTTTGCTTACAGACCTTGCACCATGGTTTTCTTTGGCTTTCCCTTTGGTAGACTGTGAATCCCCACCTGAAGAAGATTTTTGGGGGCCTTGTGAAGACTTTTGATCTTTACCCTTCTCCCCACCCTTATCAGAGGTTTTCGAATCTTGCTTCTTAGGGTCATCACCTTGGTTCTGTACCTTCTGCTTCACCCTGGTTCTGACCCATTTGTCTGCCTTCTTTCCCAATTCTTGGGGAGAGGTCAGATCAGAGTCTACCAGGTGCTGATGCAACAGCTGATTTTGACAGTTATTAAGAATCTGCTCCCTCATTATCAGATTGTACTATCCTGTGAAGTCACATACCTTACTGCCCAATAACCAACCTTCCAGAGCCTTGGCAGAACAATCAACAAAGTCCACCCAGTCTTGAGTCTGTGCTTTTTGGGTATCCCTAAACTTTAACCTGTATTGTTCAGTGGTTAGGCCAAACCCATCAATTAGAGCACTCTTCAAGACTTTGTAATTATCAGCATCCTCCTCTTTAACAGTGAGGAGCTTGTCTCTACCTTTGTCTGCAAAGGAGAGCCACAAGATTGCTGCCCACTGCTCCTGAGGGACCCTCTGTACTTTACAGGCCCTCTCTAGAGCAGTTATCCATTTGTGGATATCATCCCCACTCTGGTAGGGAGGGACAATCTTGCTCAGGTTTCTATGGTCATAAGACCTTTCCCTATCTTTGGGGAAACTGCTGCCACCATGGGACTCTAGTCCCAACTTTTGTCTCTCTCTATAGAGATCTAGGGACTCCCTGTCTATAGCCAATTGCTGTTTCCTGAGTTCAAGTTGAGCTTGCTCATATTGAATCAATCTCTTTCTCCTCTCATGAGAGGATTCCCTCCTATGAGAGGAGACAGAGGTCCCTATTGAGGTGTCAGAGTGGTTAGACTCCTGAGAAGGAGACCTAGACCTTCTGGGCACACTCAGAACTCTTCCTGGGGGACAAAGGGGAGGTCAGTCAGATCCTCTCCCTCCTCCTCCTCCACAGGAGGAATTGGATTCTCCAGGACAAGGTCATTTTCACCTTCCTGGCCAGTTTCAGAGGGGGGGGAATTTTCACCCCTGGCCCCTTCCTCATCTTCTGCCCCACCCTCCTTGCCTACCCCTTCAGACCCTAGGGGCCTGCTGAGATCATCAGCTAGTAACACCTCCCTGAGGTGTTGGGTGCTGGTACTTTTGCCTGTCTTCAACTTCCTAGTAGTGCATAAGGCTCTCAATTCCAAGAATGGGAGTTTATCATACTTGGAGGGAAGAAGCCCACTGGCTTCTGGCAAGGACTCACTGGGTCCTGGCTTGAAGACATCACTAGTGAGGTGTGGTGTATGCACTACCTACTCTGGTGTGGCCTACTAAACTCTCTTGAGTTGTAGAAAGGGTGTGCTGTCCCTTAACACACAACTCTAAGTTCAGTAGAACTTACTGTATTACTAAGCTTGATTATATGTACCTTAGGTACCCTTAGTGGTTTTCAGTTGATCAATTCAATTGAGATTATCTGGTAAAACAATAGCAAGCTGGAATCCCACCACTGCCACCAATGTGAGAAGTTGACCTGGCATATGCTGTCCACTATTTGCAGTGGGCACCTTGCACCAGTCCAAACAACCCCTTATTGGAGATAGGTTAAAGACAACCTTTATTGAAAGCTATCCTAGTGGTAGCTACGGAGAGCAGCCTTCAGGCTAAGTCTTGAAGGAATGTAAAGCAGCTTGTTTTACCAGTCTATAATCTCTTGAGTGACCAAATGAAAGAGGACCACACCAGGTATATATTCAAAATATATGTATTTATTACTAAACACACCCCTCTAGTCTCTTTATGAGGCTAGAGTTCGAAGTACATACGTTACGAGTTAGTTATCTACAGTAATAGCACAAATACACATTTGAGCCCCAGGGGCGTACCAAACCATATACCAATAAAGTGGTATAAGAACCACGACTGAGCTAGACACAAGGCCTAGAGCCTGTAGAAGTGCTTGGACCACAAGGAACCACCCAAGGCAGTGACACAGGGGACCCACGGGGGACGCGTGCAGTGTATGAACACAACCGCGAACCACCGTTAACTTCTATGGGGAAAGTCGCGATTAGAATTTAAGAGAAAAGGGACACTTAGAGGAGGACTTGGAGCAAACCCTTTGAGAACTAGGCTGTTCTAGTGTCTATACCCAAGGGAGCACCGGAGTACTCGAGTTACCTCACCCAGGGAAGCCGGGTGCATAGGTGTCTTTCGGGGTCGGGTTTCGTCGTCGCTTTCTATGGCGATCTGCTGCAAAGTGCTGCTGGCGACCAAGTCGAAAGTGTTCGGGTGGATCCAAAGGTGGATCGAAGATCTGAAGAACCTGAAAGCAGAGGGGACAGAGTCTGGGTCACTAGCCAGTGACCAGGAAGGCGATGAGCAGATGCCCACCGATGTCGAGTGCTTCAGGTAGGTTGACGGTCATCTTGACTCTTCAGCCACGAGGTCCAGGAGGCGTCGACGACAACCAGGAGCTGGATTCTAGCTGTCCCACGACGTCTGTCGATTGCAGGGGTGTCGGCGACCGGATTGGACCCAACAAGCCTTGGCAACGGCAAGTCTTGTGGAAAGCGAAGAAGGACGATGTTGCAGACCAGCAAGGTCTGGAGGGACTCACCCAGCAAGGATAAGTCAGGGCACACCTGGAGCAACCAGGGAGCCCAAGCAGAAAAAGATTGGCCTTCGGGAGGGCCTACTAGCCAACGGACTAGCGACCGCAAAGGAGCCTCAAGACGGTGCACGTGGAGCTGGCTCACAGGACACTCATGGAGAGGAGGCCAGGGATTTTCGGTGCAGTTGGTGCTGGAGGCTGGGGCTACTTGGAGCCCAAAGCACGACTTCGTGGGAGACCCAAAAGAGGATGCACTTGCAAATGCGTTCAGTGTCCAGGGGTCACGGTTCCATGTTACCCACGACAGCTACGGGCCTCAGTTTTGCTGGGGACTCAGGGCAGCCTCGGCGAAGTCTGGAAATCCACCTCTGGTGATGCAAAGACTTCGGCGTCCGACGGGAGCTTCGGCGATGCAGACCGGACAATTGCTTCTTTGGTGCCTGCCAAGCAGGGGAGTCACTCCTTGACCCCAAGGGAGATTCTTCAGTCCTCTAAGTTTAAAGTAGAGCGTCGAAGGTCCAGGATTCTGTATCAGAGTTTCGTCCAGGTAAATCTAAAGTCCTAAGGACTGGGTTCCCTTACTTATACTAAGGTATGGGGTTGGACATACTCTGTGACCCCACCTATGGGAGGGTCAGGGCAGAGGAGTGGTTACACCCCTTTCCCTTTGTCCAGTTTCGCACCAGAGCAGGGGCTGAAAGCCCCTGAGCCGGTTTGAACTGGGGTATGCACAGGGACACCAAGTATGCCCCCAGTGCAGGACTTCAAAGCACCAGAGAGTGCTCCCGCCCAGCCCCAATACACACTATCCTGTCTGGGGAGGTGGTCACACCTCCCTGGGACAGGAAACCTATTGTCCAGGCCTCCCCTGCCGGAGTTTCGGTCAGCAGCAGGAGGCCAGACTCGTGTCTGTGGCAGCGGCATCCATTTTGTGATGCCAGGGCTTGGAAAGTCAGTACCGGGCATACCGGTATATACATGTCTTTCCCTCTAGAAGGGTGGAATGCTACCCCCAAATGCCAGAACTGGCGGGGGGTAGTATTCCAAGATGTTTGACACCAAACACGACATGTTTCCGTGCAGCCATCCCAAAGTTAGCATTTAACGCGAGGTTATAATGCGCTTAAGAGTATATGGTCAGGCTGCACTACAAACAGCATCAGAGAAGGGTCTCCGAATGCTGCAGAGGGGCCCTGCTCATGCAGGGGCACCCTCTCACATAGGAACCACGCACTCTGCCTTCAGGATTGATAAGGCCTGCCATAGGAGTGACTTATAGGTTTATATGTGTGTATGTATATAGTGATATAGGTAGCCTATATCACAGTAAGGAGTGCATGCACCACCTTACCCAGGCTGCAGTAGCAGACCTGTGGTGTCAGTTTGGATGGCCTTCCAGGGGTGGCACAATACATGCTGCAGCCCCTGGTAGGCCTCTGAGGTACCTATGCCCTGGGTACATAGTATACCATATACTAGGGACTTATAAGGGCACTCCAGATTCCAATAAGAGATGTGCCTAAGGCACATGGAAACCATTTTAGAGAGGAAGCAGCTAGGCTGGGGTTCTGATTAGCAGGGCCCCAGCCAGACTAAGGTCGAAAAACAGTGAAGCATCAGCAAAAAGTGGGGGTACCCATGTGAAGCATATCCTACTCTCCTACATCTTTCTGTACCCCTCTTGCCTCCTTCTGTACCTCTGTTGTTTCTTACTGCACTGCTCTTGTTTCTTTCTGCACCTCTCTTGCACATTTCTGCACCCCTCTTGCTTCTTTCTGCACCCCACTTCCCTCTTTCTGCACCTCTTCTGCCTGTTTCTGCACCTCTGCCTCCTCTTTCTGAACTTCTCTTGCCTCTTTCTGCACCTCTGTTGCTTCTTTCTGCACTTCTCTTGCCTCTTTCTGTACCCCTCTTCCCTCTTTCTGCACCTCTGTTGCTTCGTTCTGTACTTCTCTTGCTTCTTTCTGCACCTCTCTTGCTTCTTTCTGCACCTCTCTTGCCTCATTCCGCACCTCTCTTGCCTGTCTCTGCACCTCACTTGCCTCTTTTTGCACCTCTGTTGGTTCTTTTGCACTGCTCTTGCTTCTTTCTGCACCTCTCTTGCAAATTTCTGCACCCCTCTTGCCTCTTTCTGCACCCCTCTTACCTGGTTCTGCACCTCTCTTGCCTCTGTCTGCACCGCTGTTCCCTCCTTCTGTACGTCTTTTGCCTGTTTCTGCAACTCTTTTACCTCTTTATGCAGTTCTCTTACCTCCTTCTGCACCTCTGTTGCTTCTTTCTACACTTCTCTTGCCTCTTTCTGCACCCCGTTGCTTCATTCTGCACTTCCCATGCTTCTTTCCGCACCTGTCTTGCTTCTTTCTGCACCCTTGTTGTCTCTTTCTGCACTCGTCTTCCCTCTTTCTGCACCTCTCTTGCCTCTTGCTGCATCTCACTTGCCTCTTTCTACATTTCTCTTGCTTCTTTCTACACCTCTGTTGCTTCTTTCAGCAATTCTCTTGCCTCTTTCTGCACCTCTTGCCTCTTTCTGCACCTCTTGCCTCTTTCTGCACCTCTCTTGCCTCTTTCTGCACCTCACTTGCTTCTTTCTGCACCCCTCTTGCCTCTTTCTGCACCCCTCTTCCCTCTTTGTGCAACTCTCTTGCCTCTTTCTACCACTCTCTTCCCTCTTTCCGCACCACTCTTGCCTCTTTCTGTACCTCTGTTGCTTCTTTCTGCACTTCTCTTGCCTCTTTCTGCACCCTTTGTGCCTCTTTCAGCACCTCTGTTGCTTCTTTCTGCACTTCTCTTCCTTCTTTCCACACCCCTCGTGCCTCTTTCTGCACCCTTCTTCCCTTTTCCTGCACGTCTCTTGGTTTTTTCTGCACTGCTCTTGCCTCTTTCTGCACCCCTCTTGCTGCCTTCTGTACCTCTGTTGTTTCTTACTGCACTGCTTTTGCTTCTTTCTGCACCTCTGTTGATTCTTTCTGTACTTCTCTTGCTTCTTTCTACACCTCTTGTGCTTATTTCTGCATCCCACTTACCTCTTTCTGCACCCTTCTTCCCTCTTTGTGCACCTCTCCTGCCTCTTTCTGCACTTCTCTTGCCTCTTTCTGCAGCCTTCTAGCCACTTTCCGCATCTCTTTTGCTTGTTTCTGCTCTTCTTTTGCCTCTTTCTGTACCCCTCTTGCCTCCTTCTGTACCTCTGTTGTTTCTTACTGCACTGCTCTTGCTTCTTTCTTCACCTCTGTTGATTCTTTCTGTACTTCTCTTGCTTCTTTCTACACCTCTCGTGCTTATTTCTGCATCCCACTCACCTCTTTCTGCACCCTTCTTCCCTCTTTGTGCACCTCTCCTGCCTCTTACTGCACTGCTCTTGCTTCTTTCTGCACCTGTCTTGCAAATTTCTGCAACCCTCTTGCCTCTTTCGGCACCCCTCTTCTCTCTTTCTGCACCCCTCTTCCCTCTTTCTGTACCTCTTCTGCCTGTTTCTGCACCTCTGCCTCTTCTTTCTGAACTTCTCTTGCCTCTGTCTGCACCTCTGTTGCTTTTTTCTGCACTTCTCTCACCTCTTTCTACACCCCTCTTACATCTTTCTGCACCTCTGTTGCTTCTTTCTGCACCTCTCTTGCTTCTTTCTGCACCTCTCTTGCTTCTTTCTGCACCTCTCTTGCCTCTTTCTGCACACACAGAGCTACTTTTAAACTGACCTCAGGCTCAGCAGTGCACACATGCTGGCCTCTAAACTGCCATGCCCTATTATATGCTAGGGACCTAGAGGTAGTGTTAATCCCCCTGCCTTATTATGTACTAGGGCCTTACAGGGGAGGTCATGCCAATCACAGGGGTACCCCAACCCATAGTGTACCCTAGTGTATGTAGATGTTTTCACTGTATTCTAAGTGTCTTTCAGCATAGCACTGGCTCCGGCCTGGTTAGGCAGAGCCCAGGGTCATTCAGAGTCAGTTACCACCAGTACCAGTCAGTAAAAAGTTGGGGGATGTCCAGGGCACAGGATGGCTTTGCAACAAGGCCTCTTTCTGCACCTCTGTTGGTTCTTTCTGCATATCTCTTGCTTCTTTCTGCACCTTTCTTCCTCTGTCTGGACTTCTGTTGCCTCTTTCTGCATTTCTCTTGCATCTTTCTGTGCCTTTCTTCCTCTTTCTGCACATCTCCTACCTCTGTAGGCATACTTAGAAATTAGCATTTAAAAAACCTTTGAAATTCACTGAAAAAACCACAGGTTTCAGGGACATTATAGTTAGTTGGACATTTCACTCGAACAAAACCAGAGAAATTCGGCCGTTATAGTTAGTTGAGCTAACTATAACTTGCACCCCCGCAATGCACTGCTGATGACTTCACATATTACATCATTGATGACATGGTCAGTGACATCACTGATGACATCACTGATGACATCTCAAATGACATCACTGATGCACGCACAAGAAATGCGCATGCGCGGACGCTCGCACATGCGCAGTTTTCGCAAGGATTAGAAGAAACCGCGACGAAGAGGAGGAGGGCAGCCCGGGGACGCCGCAGTACAGGTAAGTGGGTTTTAATTTATTTTTAAGTACTAAAATTCATTGTTAATATGGGGGGGTGTTGGCGGGGGCTGGCCAACTCCGCTACGCTGCAGAATGTGTGGAGATTTGCCTTCTCCGCGTTCTCCGCGGAACGCGGAGAAGGCAAATCTCCGCACACTCTGCGGGCGGAGCGGAGGTCTCCGCCCGGGCCTAAAATTTGCAGCACACTTGATTAAATAAAATGTTTTTAATCCCCAGCGGGGTCACTGTGGGACCCCACCATCACTTCTAGAGGGCCTGGGTAGTCCTACCCTGCCCCCCTTCTTTAGTCTATATGGTTTTTATGGGACCCAGCTCAAACCTAGTCCCAATATGGCTGCCAACACTTCAACCAGGAAGCCAATCAGATTACAGCATGGGGACTGTTGGATCTGCGGGTAGTCTAAATCCCTAGATATACAAATTTGTTTTTCATTCAATATCTCCCAAACTACTAAATGGCTTTACACCAAATCACAAAAAGCACACATTGCGTACCAAGATCTAGCTTCCTGTCAAATTTAGTGTAATCCTGTTCAGCGGTTCAGACTGTAGTCGTGACTAAAGGTCCTAAGGAAAATAACATGAGGAAAATGCATTTTGGGGTCCCCCATTTTCTGAGCCCCTGCTACATGAAGGACCCCGAAACTTTCCAGATCCCTTGAAGTGAAGTACCGGGCAGATTTTTTGGGGAAATTTCATGAAGATTCATCTACCAGCACCAAAGATGTAGGCAACTGAAAATCACCTTTTTAATAGCAACTCTGTCCTAACTATAACTACCTACTGGCGGCCTAGTTTCCATAGGAAAAGCGTTCGTTGACTTGCTTATAACTTTGGCGCCGTATGATGAATTTTCGTGACATTTTCCCAAAAAGTGCCCCAGTTTGTCTAGCTGTGCATGGGAAGTTTCGGGGTGATCCATCAATCGTGGCCGAGAAAAGGAGGGGTTAAAAAAAAGTGTGTTTCCTATGTTAATTCCGATAGAGAATTTAGACACGACTACAGCCTGAACTGCTGAACGGAATTACACCAAATTCAGCAGAAAGCTAGATCTTGGTCCAGAAAGCATGCTGTTGTGATTTGCTGTCAACCCCACACTGTGCACAGCCCTTGCTGTGCACAGTGAAGAGTTGGTATTGAGGTCCCAGGGACCCCATCTCATAGAACCAAAACATATATATTAAGGGGAGGGGGTATGCAGCCCTCTACCCAACCTTTAATTGGCCACAGGAACCCCATCCCCTGGGCCCAAATACAATTAAACAGGGGAGGAGGGTGTGCTGCCCCCATCCCTGAGCCTAAATAGACCCTGGGGACCACATCTCTGGGGCCAAATACAATAAAAAAAATGGAGGGGGTGTGCTACCCCCCTCCCCAAGCCTTCTTGGCCCCCAGGGACCTCATACCCCAGGGCCAAAATCTAAGGGGAGGGGGGTGTGCAGCTCCCCTCCTTAAGCCTTATTTAGCCCCAGGGACCCCATCCCCTATGCCAAATATAATAAAAAAGGGAATGGGCCTGTGCGGCCCCCTTCCCTGTGCCTTATCAGGCCATGGGGACCCCATCCCTTAGAGCATTTTTTTTAAAGGTGAGGTGGGCCGCCTTAGTCCCCCTCCCCGAGCCTCCTTAGGACCTGGGAACCCCATCTCCCAACACCCTATGTATTTTAAAAGGGACGGAGGGCACGTGGCCCCATTCTCCAGGCCTTAGGCCCTGGGTTTCCCATTCCCAGGACCTTTTTTTTTAAAGGAGATAAGTGGCAGATGGCCTCCGTCCCCGAGCCTCATTTGACCCTGGGGACCCATCCCCCAGTGCCCTATGCATTTTAAAGGGGAGGTGGGCAAAGTGGCCCCCCTCTCTGAGCCTTATTAGGCCCTGAGAACCCCATCCACCTGGGCCTTTTTTAAAGGGGAGGGGGGCCACGTGGTACCCATCCCCAAGCCTTATTAAGCCATGGGGACCCCATTTCCCAGGGTCATTTTTTTTTAAAGGGAGGGGGCTGCACGGCCCCTGTCCCTAAGCCCCTTTTTGCACTGGATGGAGTCCCCATGAGCTATTAAAGGCTCGAGGAGGGGCCAGTGCAGCACACTCCCCTTTTTTGTAAGTTGCAGCCCCAGGAGTGAGTTCCTCCAGGCCTATAATGGCTCCAGGAGAGGGCCCTGTGGCCCCCCTTCCCATTTAATTAAATAAATTGACCCCAGTTTATGGAGTCCCCAGGGCCCTTCAAGGCTTGGGGAAGTTGGCCATGCCCCCCTCCTCCCCTTTTGTGCACATTTCAGCCCCTGGGTGGGTTCCCCAGGCCTATAATGGCTCAGGAGGGGGGTGCGCAGCCCCCTCCACTTATGAAATGCGGGCCTGCGGGTGGGCTTCCCTTGGCCTATAATGGCATGGGGGGTTGCATGACCTGCTCCCCTTAATTAAACTATGCTGCCCCGGGCCACCATTTTTTTGGTTTTGTTTGGTTTTTACAATTCCATGGGAGTATCATGAGATCGTGCCAAAAACTGCAGTTTTTTCTATTTTGAAGAAATTTCCAAGTGTATATATATAGGGTCACAGAGGTTCCGCAACTCCTTCCGATCTCCGAAATCTGATTGTCTGCCAACACTTCAAACCAGGAAGTGTTGGCAACCATCTTGAGACTCGGCTTGAGCTGAGTC
This sequence comes from Calotriton arnoldi, assembly GCA_963921515.1. Lineage (NCBI taxonomy): Eukaryota > Metazoa > Chordata > Amphibia > Caudata > Salamandridae > Calotriton > Calotriton arnoldi. The sequence goes on along the minus strand of CAWUFW010002568.1, from coordinate 1,256,792 downwards.
CCAGAAAAAAAATAAAAAAATAGAAAAGGGATCTGGGTGGAAATAGCCTGACCCACTAGGCCTTTTGGGAGGGGTCCAACAGGCACCCCGCAGGGCCAAAAAAACATTTTATTAAAAGATTTCACAGGATCAAAAGATCCCGCCAAAGATTTTTTTTAAATGAAGCGTGGGCTCTCGCGCTTCATTAATAATCAACCCCTGGGTGGGCCAGGTCTTAGGGGCAGTTGAATAAAAAAAGGAGGGGGGTTCAAGGGCCCCCCACCCCGGTGACCACCACCTACCCGGGGCTTTTTGATTTATAAACAGGGGGGGCTCTCAGACCCCCCTGGACCCAGGGCTCAGCACCTACCTGGGGCCATAATCAATTTGTGTTTGGGGGCCTCAGGGATACTCCTGGGGACCACCACCTCCCTTGGGCCAACTTCTTTTCAAATGATGGAAGGGTACAGCCCCCTTCCTGGGCCGTGTGTGGCCCTTGGGACCGTCACCTCCCTGAGGCAGGCCCAACATCAAGAAAGGAGTGGGCCACACGGCTCCCCTCCTGGAGCCATAGGTGCCCCTGGGAACCGCCACCCCCCGGGCTGGCTCCTGCTATGTCCAGGGGTGCCCACTCCCGGGACATAGTGGTTTGCTATGGCTTGGCGGGAGCAAATAGTAAATGCTCCGCTTTGAGCAAGCAAGAGCATGAAATGTGGTCTTGCTTGCTAGAAGCGGAGCAAAATTGTTTTTACAGAGAGGGAGCTGCATGTTTAGCAATGCTGGCTACCGCAGGAGGTAGGGGAGCCAGCAGGGACCGTGGGGGTCTTGAGGCTCCCACTGTGGTCCCCAACAGATGTGGGTGGGGGTCCTGGGGGCATCCACAATAGAGGCCGGGCCCTATCCAGATGTGGTCCCTGGGGACGTAATCGGCCCGAAAAGGGGTTTGCGCAGCCCCCTTTTCAATTTAAGAATGGCCGGGATCCAGGGTTGGGGACCCTGGTGCCAAGAGTGGCCTGGGGAGGGGAGCAGCACAGCCCCCCTCCCTCAAAACAATGAAAAAAAAACTTAAAAAGGCAGGGACCTGGGGGATGGGGTCCCCGGGGCCCAAATTGGCCCAGGGAAGGGGGGTCACGCGGCCCCCTTCCCTAATAAAATTTTAAAAAACTGTTAACAAGTCACCGGAGGCCCTGCCCCCTTTCACCAGCACTCTGCAAGCGCCTCCGGTCGTACTACTATTTGGGGAATGAAGTACCCTTGACTCCGGAGGATCCTTGGAAGCTATCTACCCCTCCTGTTACCTTCAGTAAGTCCCACACTTTTGGATTGCTGAAAGGTTGTTAGAGGCCATGCCCCCTTTCTCCACCATTCTGCAAATGCGCCTCCTGGCTCACTACTAGTGTGGGGATGAATTCCCCTTGGCTCTTTAGAGTCCTTGGGGGCCAACTACCCCTCCCATTACCTTCAGTAAGTACCACACAGTGGAACTACTGAGAGGTTGCCGGAGGCCATGCCCCCTTTCTCCATCACTCTGCAAATGCACCTCCTGGTGCACAACTGGTTGGGGGATAAAGTACCCTTGGCTGCTGAGCATCCATGGGGCCAACGACCCCTCCTGTTACCTCCAGTAAGTCCCACATAGTGTGATTGCTGAGAGGTGTTCAGACGCCACGCCCCCTTTCTCCACCATTCTGCAAACATGCCTCTTGGCACACTACTGGTTGGGGGAAGGAGTCCTCTTGGATGCTGAGGGACTTTCGGGGCTGAGAAGCCCTTCTGTTACCTCCAGTATGTCTCTTACAGCAGGATTTCTGAGAGCTTGTCAGAGTCCCTGCCCCCTTTTCCTACCACTCTGCAACCATGACTACTAGCTGAAAAAAACATAGAAATTCACTCAAAAAAAACCCAAAGGTTTTTTCAGGGACTGTATAGTTCGGAAATAGAATTTGAAAAACCTTAGAAATTCACTTAAAAAAAAGGTTACAGGGACAGTATAGTTAGGAAATTGAATAAAAAAAACTTAGAAATTCAATGAAAAAAACAAAGGTTACAGGGACTATAGTTAGGCTCATATTTCACTTCAAAATCAGTGAAATCTGGCAAATATAGCTACCTGAGCTAACTATAACTTACGCCTCCGCAATGCACTGCTTATGACCTCACATATTCCATCACTCATGACATGGTCAGTGATAATACTGATGACATCTCAAATGACATCACTGATGGCATCATCCAAAGAACCTTTCACACACCCACTCACACCCCCATACAACCTCTCCTACTCCCACTCACACAACCACTCACATACCCATTCACAGACCCATACCAGGACTCACATACCCACTCACTCCTTGTTGAACTTGGCCCTTTTTGCAGGGTCATCCCTGAACTTTTTGCCTTCCTCCTGTATTTTTTCTGACCTGTTGATGATGGTTTTATGACTCTGGGCACTTTACCACTGCTGATCAGTGCTAAAGTGCATATGCTCTCTTTTGTAAATTGTGCTATGGATTAGTGATTCCATGATTGGCTTATTTGATTTACTTGTCAGACCCTAGTATAGTGCACCTTGGGTGCCCAGGGCCTATAAATCAAATGCTGCTGGTGGGCTTGCAGCACTGGTTGTGCCACCCACAGAAGCAGCCTGTAAAGTGTGACGCATGCCTGCCATTGCAGAGCCTGTGTGCAGTCTAGTACTGCCATGCTGACTTGGCTAGTGCACCCACTTGCCAGTCCCTAAACCTTCCCTTTTCTACATATCAGGCACCCCTAAGGTAGGCCCAAGGGCAGGGTGCATTGTATGTAAAAGGTAGGACATGCCCTGATGTGTGTGGCATGTCCTAATAGTGAATTACAGCCAATTTCGTTTTTCACTATTTCAAGGCTATCTGCTCCCATAGGCCAGAATGGACAGTTTGGTTATAACATCTTATAATCCTTAACTGACCCTAGGAACAAGATGGAAAAACGAATTTAGTATGCCTGAACTCAGAATGTTAAAATACATCTTTTAGTGTGGGTGATTTTTACATTCTGTGTTTGAAAATACCACTTTTAGAAAGTAGGTATTTTCTTGCCTAACCTTCCAGTGTGCCTCTGCTAAGGTTGTGTATTCACTGTCTGGTTTGTGAGTGACAGGGGACTGGAGAGGGTCTTGGCTCCAGCAGTCTGATGGGTCAGGGCTGGGCTGAATAGGACCCACATAGAATAGAGAGTAGGGGGAGGAGACTTCCTTTCACTGACCTGAGCCCTCATAGAATAGAGAGTAGGGGCGGGGATTTCCTTTCACTCCCTGAGACCTCATAGAATAGAGAGTAGGGGAGGAGATTTCCTTTCAGCTACCATGGCCAGGTCTGCTCTCAAACAATGCTGTCTCCACCTCCTGCCAGGAAGCTGCACAGAACTGGTTTTGGTCAGGCACAGACACTCTCTGCCTCCAGAGAACAAAGACTTTCTGAGTATAAATATTGGGGCCCAGACCCCAGAACTTTAGATCACTTCTGGGAATTAAGACGAACCTTTGCTGAGGAGAAGAACCAGGAAACTGAAGGAGGAGACTGCCCCTGTGCTGTGTGCAGTTGGGGTTGGCCTGCAGTGGTTACTTTATTGCCAAAGAAAGGAGAAAGGAACTTTGTGTGTACTTTCATCATCTTGAAGAAGTTCTCCAAGGGCTTGAAGACTGAACTTGCCTCCTGCCTGAAGTCTCAGGGATACAAGACTTCACCAACCAGCTCCCCTGAATTCCCTTGCTGGGAATTCTACCTGCAAAGAGGTGCCTGCTGTTGTGTTGGGCCCTTTTGAAGACTGCGTGTCGCTGGGAGCTTGAAGTGCGACGCAACAAGGAGAAGCGTGTCGCCGTCGCATCAGTTGCCGTCGCATCGCCGAAGAAGCGTGCCGCCGCTGTTCGCCATCGCATCACCGACGAAGCGTGTTGCATCACCGGAGAAGCGTGTCGCCGCCGCAGAGGTTGCCGTCGCATCACCGGAGAAGCGTGTCGCAGGGCCTGTCGCGGCTCAGAAGTTCACCGAGTGACCGCACGGCCATCGGGCGTGCACGAATCGCATCTACGTTGTCGCACCGTAACCAAGACGCCATTTTGTCGCATCGCACCAGATCGTCATCGCATCGAGGCACCATCTTGTCGCATCGCACCGGATCACAGTAAGAAACCGACGCATCAACTCCCCACACAGTAAGGAAGCGAGCCTCAACTCCCCTGTGCAGCAGTAAGGAACCGACGCATCCACTCCCCTGACTGTAAGGAACCGACGCATCACCTTCCCTGCGACCCTTTTGTTTGTATTGCGTGACGCATCCAAGGTACTTTGACAGTAAAGTGTTGCATTTACCATCTACATTGAACTAAGCTATTTCTACCATTTTAAAGACTCATTTTTGATTACAGTATTGTGGATTTTTGTCGTTTGACCTTGTGTTAAGTCTAGTAAAGATTGCTTATTTGTCTAAATTGGTGTAGTGTCCATTTGTAGTGTTTTCACTGTATTACTGTATGTGTTCACAAATGCTTTACACACTGCCTCTGAGATAAGCCTGCCTGCTCATGCCAAGCTACCAAGGGGGTGAGCAGGGGTTATTTAGGAGTGTAGCCCCTTACCCTGACTAGACGCAAGGGTCCCTATTTGGAAAAAGGTGCAAACCATTGCCAACTAGAGACCCCCAAATCTAACACTCCTCCATAGGGCCACTCACACACCCACTCACTCACTCGTACAGCCATTCACACAACATTTCACTCACCTATATAGCCACTCATACAACAGTCACTCACCCATATAGCCAGTCACATAGACACACACTCACCCATATGGCTACTCACACACCTACGTATTCACCTACAGAGTAACTCACACAACCACTCACTCACCCATCCAGTCTCTCAAAACAGCCACTCATTCACCTATACAAGTACTCACACAGTCACTCACACACCCACACAACCACTTACATACCCATTCACACATCCACACAAGCACTCACACATCCGCTCACTCACCCATACAGCCATTCACACAGACACATACTCTCCAATACAGCCACTCACACACCAACTCACTTAACCAAACACCCACTAAAACAGCTACTCACTCACCCATAAAGCCACTTACACGCCAAGTCACTTACTCATACAGCCATTCATATTCCCACTGACCCTCCCATACAGTCACTACACACCCACTTACCAACCCATAGAGCCACTCACACTGCCACTCACTCACCCATTCAGCCACTGACACACCCACTCATTCACCAATACCCCCACTCACACAGCATCTCACTCACCCACACAGATACTCACACACCCACTTGCACACCCATACAGCCACTTACACACCATACACACAAGGATACGTACAGTCACACAGCCGCTCACATAGTATGTTAGAAGTAGTATCTCTCAATAGTAGTGCACCTAGTATGCTAATTTATCTTTTGTAGTAGGTTAGTATATATGTGTAACACCCATAAACCCTTAAAAACACACTCACAGGATGATGCAATCAGTAATGTCATTTGAGATGTCATCAGTGATGTCACTGACCATGTCATGAGTGATGTAATATGTGAGGTCATAAGCAGCGCATTGCAGGGCAGTAAGTTATAGTTTGCTCAGTTAAGTATAACAGCCGAATTTCACTGGTTTTGTACGAGGGAAATCTGAGCCTAACTATAACGTCCCTGTAAACTCTGCTTTCTTCAGTGAAAAAAAATAAATATGTATATATATATATATATATTCACTGGAAAAAACCCAAAGTTTACAGGGACGTTAAAGTTAGGCAGACATTTCAGTAGAACAAAACCAGCGAAATTCAGCAGTTATAGTTAGTGAGGCTAACTATAACTTACTCCCCCACAATGCAATGCTTATGACCTTAAATATTTCATCACTCATGACATGCCTCATTTCGGACTCAGGGGACCCCATCCCCCGAAACTAGGCCTTACTTTATATTTTTAGTTATAAAGGGCCCCATCCCCCGGGGCATGCCATCTCCTTTGGGACCGCGGGTGGAGCCTGAAGGCCTCCTGCGTGAGCCCGCAATGCTTTTTACCCCCAGGTAGCTGCTTACATGCAGCTCCCGGGGGGTAAAAAGCAAAGTGCTCCACTTTGAACAAGCGAGAGCAAAATGCTCTCGCTTGTTCAAAGTGGAGCACTTGTTTGCAATGGGATGGCGTGAACAGTGCACCCACCATCCCATAGCAAACTGCAATGTCCAGGGGGTGGGCACCCCAGGACATTTCTGGAGATGGCCCTGGGGGGTGGCAGTACCCAGGGCCATTTATGGCTCCAGGAAGGGGGCCGCGCCCCCCTCCCATTTGGAAAATGGCCCAAGGGAGGTGGTGGTCCTCTGGGCTTTGTGGGGGGGCTGGAGCCCCCCCATTATTTTTAATTATAGCCCGGGGAGGTGGCAGTCCCCGGGGCTGAGCCCCCCCACGTTTTATTGTAAACATAGCCCTCCTGTATTTCACATAATTAGCCCCGGGGAGGTGGCAGTCCCCTGCATCACTATTTGTAATTGTCCCCGGGACCTGGCCCACCCAGGGCCCTAAAGTAAACAAAGCGCGGGAGTCCACACTCATTTTAAAAAAAAAATCTGCCAGATTCGTGGATCCACTGCAAATACTGCCGAAAGAAAAAAAAATGCTTTTTTGGGCCCAGGGGGGCCCTGTGGGACCCCTGAACAGGCCTAGGGGGGCAGGGTGTTTCTACCCTGCCCCCTTTTCTTGTTTTTTAAGATGGCTGCTGACACTTCCTGGTTTGAAGTGTTGGCAGCCAATCAGATCTCAGGCACGAGAACGGCTGGGTTCGCAGATCTACCGCAGCCACAGTTGTATATCTGAGAAATCTTTAAATTTCTCAGGAACTACTGAACAGATTTACATCATTTAACAAAAAGAGTGCTTTCTGAACCAAGAGCTACCTTTTTCTCAATTTTGGTGTAATTCTGTTCAGTAGTTCGGGCTGTAGCTGTGTCTAAAGTTTCCTATGGAAATTAACATGGAGGAAAGGCGTTTTGGGACCTCCCTTTTTCTCAGCCCCTGCTTGATGGATCACCCTGAAACCTTCAACACAACAGCTGAAGTGAGTGGCCCATTAGTTTTGAAAATTTCGCGAGGATTCGTCAAATGGCGCCAAAGTTATAGGCAAATCAAAAAACTCTTATCCTATGGAAACTAGGTCCTAACTATAACTACCTACTGGCGACTACCAGTAGGTAATATATATATATATTATCTGGCGTAATCATTTTATTCATCGGTCCCCTTCAACCTCGAGTTTGTGCCTCATTAGAGCTTTATTTTATTGCTGCCTGCCAATCATGGTATTGTGACATTTGCCTTTGCCCTGATTATAAGCATTTTGAAACTGACTTTGCACCGGACATTTGTTAAACCATCAAGTGGCATTATGCGATCAGTAGTCCCTTGTGGTTCCAAGCATGCGCTTTGGGTTTGACATTCAAGTCGAGAGTTCACAATCATTGTGTGCAATTTGACCCTGGGATGCAGCTGCTATTTTCTGGTCCCCGTGCCTCTTGGTGTTTGGTTTTTATCTGTGGGAATGTGATATCCACATCAAGGCAGAAGTCAAGTCTGATCTCGTAGTATAGGTCAGAGGTGAGCTTGGTAGCAGCTCGGGCTATTATTTCGAGACAAAGACTATTTGCATTTGGCGAACTCAGTGATATTCAGCAGCAGTGTGTTTTAAATGTTATCAACTAACCATTTTATTTTAACTTTAGGCATTATAGAATGAGATGTTTGGCGGCACAATTCATACACTTGAAAACATTCCCATGATGGTGGGCGACTTATATTGTTTGTATGCCCATGCATTGTACAATAACGGTATATCATGTCAATAATTATTTGCATTTTGCAAATTACACATTATAATATGATTTACCTGCAACATCGCTGATTTTCAGCTCAAGTGAGCACTCTGATGTCGCATAGGGCTTGAATGGTGGCTACATACTCGATAGTATGTTTTTTATGTCTATCTATTCACCAAGTGGGAAGGGCTATTTAATGTGTTTGTATAATGGTGCCAACCAGATTGATAAAGGCTTCCAGTAATCCGAAACGCGTCTCTCTTTTACCTCTGGGATTGCGTGTGACCTGATTTAATAAACAGATGCCGTATCCTGACCATCTTGAGTCTGTGCCTTCTTCCATGGATGCTTCTGTGGGAGCTGGATGTTGTGTTCATATATATATATATATATATATATATTCACTGAAAAAACCATAGGTTTCAGGGACGTTATAGTTAGAAATTATCATTTAAAAACCTTAGAAATTCACTGAAAAAACCACAGGTTTCAGAGACGTTATAGTTAGAAATTGGCATTTAAAAAACCTTAGAAATTCACTGAAAAAACCACAGGTTTCAGGGACGTTATAGTTAGTTGGACATTTCACTCGTACAAAACCAGAGAAATTTGGCCGTTATAGTTAGTTAAGCTAACTATAACTCGCGCCCCCACAATGTACTGCTGATGACGTCACATATTACATCATTCATGACATGGTCAGTGACATCACTGATGACATCACTGATGACATCTCAAATTACATCACTGATGACATCACTGATGACATCTCAAATGGCATCACTGATGAGACATTAAAAAGAAAATTACCAGCAAACCCAAGTATAACATACAGAAAAACAGCCTCCTTAGGAGACATCTTGACACATAGCCATCTTGAGGTCAAGGAACCTGAAAAGTCCACTTGGCTAAATACACCTGGATTTTGGAAGTGTTCAAAATGCAAACCCTGCGAACATGGTCAAAACACCTTATCATATCAACTTCAAAATGGGAAAACAGAATACATCATTGACCATATTACTTGTGAATCAAAATATCTGGTATACATACTGGAATGCCCCTGTAAAAAGCAATATGTGGCGAGTACGATTAATACATTGAAGCTAAGAATACTCCAACATTTAGGAGCCATCAAAAATAAAAGCTTTTCCTATCCAATGGCAAAACACTTTTCTGAACACCACTCAAGTAATAGCCAACAATTGAAATACTTGGCAGAAAGATCGTGAGGCAGAAAGAGCGAGGAGGTGACAGAACTTTGGACCTAAGGAAGATGGAATCTCAATATATTCTATCCATTGGAACTGAGAGTCCATTTGGCCACAATCTGGATGCAGAATTGCATATACATCTGCAATAATATCATATATAAGAACCTTTTGATATCTAAATATCTGCATCAAGATTTGAAATGAACATTTTCCGCTAACGGCCACAGAATATATTGCACAGGGACAAACCAAAAGAAACCACTAATTGGAAAAAGATTTACTATGAATGAATTCATTGTAAGAAATCCGGGAAAGATGGGTAAAAGGGTAAAAGGGAACGCAAAAAGGCAAAAATTTGCTTTATAAAAAACCGTAAGATATTTACCATATGAAATATAAATGGGACTTAATCTAATGAACTTTAATTTAGATTTTAAGTGTTTTAATTTCGAAACTTGAAGATTTTTCTTTATGAAATATATACTTTATAGATTTTTTCGTATGACAGTCTGCAAAATGGGAAATTGAGCAAATGCACTAAGCACTTTCGGTGACATATAGATCACATTGTTTCCCCTCGCTCTAACACATATGAGAGAGAAAACAAAAGGGAGGGGAAAAGGGAATGGCTGGATTTGAACAATCCCCATGAATTTGTTCATTGGTATTTTGCCCCTATTTCATTCTTTTAGAAATAACTGAATATTCTTTCATGACATTTTAGATAATGCTTTTATGCCAACAAACAGTTTGATTAACTTATCTAGTACTTCACTGTAATTAACTTTTTGTATTCTAACTGAGCAGAATATTCTTTCTATCATTATCGGCACATTTGGATATCTTTTTAACTGCGTCCCTTGTAAATATGTTTTATCTTTATCAAATTGTATAAAATTACAAATTAATCTTTCCCGGATAGAAATGAAATTATGCACTTGTACTTTACTGCCATGAAAATTATTGCTGGATGTACTTTACAGATAGTAATATGTGTGTAAAAAAATGGCGGGTAGTTGTCGCCATTATTCTAACATGAGGGTTAGTAGTCTAGTATTTGTACAATAGTAGAAATAGACAAAGGGATCTAAATGCACTTTTTCACTTTAAATTGACGATCTAGACAATGGGACTCTATGGTCCAGTTGAAGGCGGAGAACCGAAACGCATAGACCGTCCATGCTCTGCACTATGGTGTATTAAATAAACACTTTTGTTTTTTTCAAAAAAGCAACCTACTTGTGGAATCTACTCTTTTGGTGCTGTGAAATCCTCGCCGTGTGGAGGTGTGGAACTTGTTGGAATATATATATATATATATATATTGATATATATATATATATGTATATATATATTCACTGAAAAAACCATAGGTTTTAGGGACAGTTATAGTTAGTTGGACATTGCACTCGTACAAAACCCGTGAAATTCCCCCGTTATAGTTAGTTCAGGTAACTATAACTCACGCCCCGCAATGCACTGCTGATGACGTCACATATTACATCACTCATGACATGGTCAGTGACATCACTCATGACATCACTGATGACATCTCAAATGACATCATCCAGTGACTGTGTGTTTCTGTAAAGTTTAAATATGTTTAATATATATAGGGAAAGGCGTATTGAAGAATGAGTGGGTGTATAAGTGTCTGAATGGATGATTTAGTAGGTGCGTGACTAACTCTATAAGTGAGTGAATAAACGTATCTTACTGAATGCATGGGTTAGTGACTAAACTGGGTGAATGTCTGTATCCGTTTGTCTGTTGCTGTGTAAGTGGCAGCATGGGTTTGTGAATAGCTACATGAGTGTCTATATGAGTTATTGATTGGTTGGCTGAGTATCTGTATGGGTGCCTGAGTGTTTGTGTGGGTGGGGTGTGTGCGACTCTGTGCATAGATGTGTGAGTGGGTGATTCACTGGATGGATGGTTACAAGAGTGCATCTGTGATAGACTGTATGGGTGGGTAAGTGTGTGTAAGAGTGTGTTAGTGAGTGAATGTATGTCCCAGTGGTACATGTGTGAGTAACTACGTATGTGAAAGGCAGTATATATGTGTGTTGGAGTATATAAATACCTATAAGCGAGAGTGTGTGATTGTGATAGTGACTGTATGGATGAGTGTGTGCTTGTATCAGAGATTGTATAAGAGCGTAAGAATGTGCTAGTATTTGTATGAGTAAGTGAGCTGGTGTGTGTATAACTGTATAGGTGAGTAAATGGGTGTGTGCTTAATTTTTGCATGACTGACTAGGTGTGTGAGTACCTCTATGGATGAGTGGCGGTGTGTGAGTGTTTATATAGGTGTATGAGTGCATATAATAGTCCTGTACTGAGTGACTATAAGTATGAGTGACTGTACGGGTGAGTGAGTAGATGTGTGTGTGTAGACCTAAGAATCAGTGAGTGTGTATATAGTAATTGGTGTTGGAGTGTCTATGGTTTTGACAATGGCAGTCTGTAATTTACAGTGGGTGTATCAAAAGTTATATTAGGGTGTGAGAAGATGCATCAAATTAACACATGGATGATGTCATCAGTGATGTCATCAGTGATGTAATTTGAGATGTCATCAGTGATGTCATCAGTGATGTCACTGACCATGTCATGAGTGATGTAATATGTGACGTCATCAGCAGTGCAATGCGGGGGCGCGAGTTATAGTTACCTGAACTAACTATAACGGGGGAATTTCACGGGTTTTGTATGAGTGCAATGTCCAACTAACTATAACTGTCCCTAAAACCTATGGTTTTTTCAGTGAATTTGTAAGGTTTTTAAATGCTAATTTCTAACTATAACGTGCCTGAAACCTATGGTTTTTTCAGTGAATTTCAAAGGTTTTTTAAATGCTAATTCCTAACTATAACATGTCTGAAACCTATGGTTTTTTTCAGTGAATTTCAAAGGTTTTGTAAATGACAATTTTTAAATGTATTAATTGTTATATTTATTTTTTTGATACTGATTTACTACATTTTTTTAAACTATTTATTTTTAGATATTTTATTTTTTAAAATACATTGTAATTACATTATACATTACATTACAAAATATACTTTCTCAGAATGAATTACTTTAGTTTAAATACTTTGCAAATAGGCAATAGACTTTTAAGTACAGTAGTTACAGTTGTTGCAATGGGCAACACAATTTCAAACACAATGCAACATTGAGCTCAATGTGAATTTCAAGTTAAATGTAATTAGTTACTTTATGGATTACTTTTCTAACCACAGGACTGGATCCTAGATTCAGTCCTGGGACATCTCCTGTAAACAGTTGAGTAAAAGCGTTTTGGTTACAGTAGTGATTTTTAAGGAATATTATTGTATTTTAAAAGTTGACACTTAGAAACTTTTTCACATAGAATCACCAATGCTATCCTATGGGAGAAAATTCACTTAGCAGGTAAGTAGTGTTATCGTTACTTTTTCTTACTCAGTGGTGGATCTTGGATCCAGCACTGGTGCATCTCCTGTAAACAGTTGAAAGAATGCGTTTAAGTCATACAGGCGATTTTTAAGGAATATTTGTAGTTTGTGAAAATCGACACTTTGAAACTTTTCTGCTGAAAACCAGACAATGGATTCCTATGGAAGGAAATACAAGTTACTGGTAAATACGGTTAGAATTACTTTTCAGGGTCAGTGCTGGGCTAAAAGATGCAGCACTGGGTTCTCTCCTGATAACAGGTGAGTAAATCGGAATTCGTAGTTCGGCTGATTTTAGAGGAATATTATAAAGTTCCAAAACTCCACACTTCGAAGAATTTCCAAGTGAAACCAGTCAATGTTAGCCTATGGAAGGAAATTCAAGTTACTGGTAAGTACGGTTAAAATTACTTTTCAGGATCAGTACTGGGCTCAAAGATGCAGCACTGAGGTCTCTCCTGATAACAGGTGAGTAAATTGGAATTCGTAGTTCTGCTGATTTTAGAGGAATATTTGTATGTTTCAAAAATCGACACAGAAACTTTTTCAGCAAAAAGCAGGCAATGATATCCTATGGAAGGAAATTCAATTTACTGGTAAGTACGGTTAGAATTACTTTTCAAGGTCAGTGCTGGGCTAAAAGATGCAGCACTGGGTTCTCTCCTGATAACAGGTGAGTAAATCGGAATTCGTAGTTCGGCTGATTTGAGAGGAATATTATAAAGTTCCAAAACTCCACACTTAGAAGAATTTCCAAGTGAAACCAATCAATGTTAGCCTATGGAAGGAAATTCAAATTACTGGTAAGTGCGGTTAAAATTACTTTTCAGGATCAGTATTGGGCTCAAAGATGCAGCACTGAGGTCTCTCCTGATAACAGGTGAGTAAATCGGAATTCGTAGTTCGGCTGATTTTAGAGGAATATTTGTATGTTACAAAAATCGACACTTAGAAACTTTTTCAGCAAAAAGCAGGCAATGATATCCTATGGAAGGAAATTCAAGTTACTGGTAAGTACGGTTAAAATTACTTTTCAGGATCAGTACTGGGCTCAAAGATGCAGCACTGAGGTCTCTCCTGATAACAGGTGAGTAAATCGGAATTCGTAGTTCGGCTGATTTTAGAGGATTATTATAAAGTTCCAAAACTCCACACTTAGAAGAATTTCCAAGTGAAACCAGTCAATGTTAGCCTATGGAAGGAAATTCAAGTTACTGGTAAGTACGGTTAAAATTACTTTTCAGGATCAGTACTGGGCTCAAAGATGCAGCACAGAGGTCTCTCCTGATAACAGGTGAGTAAATCGGAATTCGTAGTTCGGCTGATTTTAGAGGAATATGGTGAAGGGAGGGGGCGGGGCCTGAGGTGACATCTGTGCAAACCCGCCCCGTGGCACGGTTTAAGTTGGGGGATTAAGTCCCCTTGAATCATGAGGGTCCCTGGGGTCCAACTAGCCCACCCTGTACCTCCAGTATGCGCCAGGGAGCTGCGTTGCAAAGAGGTGTTCAGAGGCCACGCCCCTTTTTGCACCTCTCTGCAACGCAGCTCTGTGGCGCTTTCTGGATGTACCTGGTGGGCTAGTTGGCCCCCAGGGACCCTCAGGATTGAAGGGGATTTCATTCCCCATCTTAAAATGTGCCACGGGGCCTGTTTGCACACATGTCACCTGAAGCCCCGCCCCCTCCCTGCACCACTGTGCAAACGCGCCCCGTGGCGCGTTTTAAGTTGGGGGATTAAGTCCCCTTGAATCCTGAGGGTCCCTGGAGTCAAACTAGCCCACCATGTACCTCCAAAAAGCGATGCTCCCGTCCTGTCATAGCAAACAACAGTGTCCCGGGGGGTAGGCACCCCGGGACACTGCAGGAGCCGGCCCTGGGGGGTGGTGATCCCCAGGGCCATCACTGGCTCCAGGAGGGGGGCCGCGCGGCCCCCCTCCCAACTTGTTCAAAGCCCCGGGGAGGTGGTGGTCCCCGGGGCTCTGGGGGTCCGTAACGGACCCCCATATTTAAATCTTTAGTGCCCCAGGGAGGTGGCGGTCCCCGGGGCGTGTGGGGGGGCTGGAGCCCCCCACACAGGTTTTTAAAATAAAAAAAAACAGCCCCGGGGGGTGGCGGTCCCCGGGGCAGCGGGAGGGCACACAGCCCTCCCGCCATCATTTTTTTTATAAAGCCCCGGGGGGTGGCGGTCCCCGGGGCTTGGGGGGCCTTAGAGGCCCCCCCATAAACAATAAACCCACCCCCCGTATGCCCCCGGGACTTGGGCCACCCGGGGGCAAATTTGCATCGAAGCGCGGGAGACCGTGCTTCGATTTTTTTTCTTTTTTCGGCAGGATCCGCGCATCCTGCCAATTTTTTAAAAGAAAAAAAATGCTTTTTTCTGCCCAGGGGGTCCTTGTGGGACCCCCTGAGCAGACCTAGGGGGTCAGGGTGTTTCTACCCTGCCCCCTTTGTGCATTTGCACACTTGCGATTTTTTTTTTCTCGGCGGGATTCGCGAACCCTAAGCGCATCCCGCCGATTTAAAAAAAAAATCTTTTTTCTGCCCAGGGGGTCCTTGTGGGACCCCCTGAGCAGACCTAGGGGGTCAGGGTGTTTCTACCCTGCTCCCTTTTTGCACTTTGCGCACTTGTTTCTGTCCCCGAGGGACAAAATGGCTGCCAACACTTCCTGATTTGGAGTGTTGACAGCCAATTAGCATGCAGCTCGTGATCGGGAGGGTACGCGGACCCTACTCGGCCATAGATATATATGTGATTTTATTTGTGATTTTCTCAGAAACTACTGAACGGATTTACACCATTTAAGCAAAAGGCACGACACTGAACCAAGGGCTACCTCTTTGCCAAATTTGGTGTAATTCCGTTCAGCAGTTCGGTCTGTAGCCGCGATGAAAGGATCCTATGGAAAAATGAATGGGGAAAACGTGTTTTGGGACCCCCCTTTTTTCTCGGCCCCCGCTTGACGAATCAACCCGAGACTTTCAGGGTAGGAGCGGAGCGGATCGCCCCAACAAGTTGGAAGCTTTCGCGAAGATTCGTCAACCGGCGCAAGAGTTATTTCAAATAGAATGTTGCGGATTTCCTATGGAAAATAGGTTTTAACTATAACTATCTACTGGCGATTATATTAAATTACAGATGTTTAGCCCTTGATTAAATATATGACATTAATTAGAAGCACTAAGCTTATATAAGAAAATGTTCATGGGATAAAAAAGTAAACGTTTGGTAATTAAGTGAGTGTTATCATGTACGTACAGCTGCCTCTTTTAAATGCTTAAACTTAGTCTATTAACTGATTGGACGAAATGCAGCATGTGCCTTTTAAGCTTTTTTCTATATATACTCACTGATAGGTCCAGCGCGTCATGTGATCAAGACTGCCGTTGGGCAGTCGAAACGCGTCATGCTGGGCACTCGCTTTTAATAACTATGCACTGACACTTTGTTCAATCTGCACTGAAATAAAGGAAAACTTTTCACCGCATTTGTGGTCCGTACCTGCTTTTTCGACCAGGATTGTGATCGTTCCAGGACTGTGGCTGTCATATATATATATATATACAGAGAGATAGATAGATAGATAGATAGATATATCATGCAAAAATGTTCCAGGGGTCTTGCAGATGCGCTGAGCTAGTCTAATTTTAATGGGTTCAAGGCATAGAATTTGGATTGCAGGTCAGTAACTTTTCTAAAGCAGACTCTTATTTGCTCAGACTAGTATTAGTTCTCTAAACACGTCACAGCCTACATAACAGTCATTCTGCCAATAAAAGACTGTAATTTGAGTATTAGATATCTGTATAGTGTCTTTTAGCTAACAATATAGCATATGGTGTTCAATATGGATGCTTTCTCTAATCAGATATCCTACGTTCTTTGTACCTAACATATTAGTAAGATGGGAATACGTGTGAAGAAACGTAGGGGTATAAGGGATGTAACAATGAAAAGTTTTGTTTTTGATCAAGGGCATACAATGCAAATTTTAGGAACACTAAAAAATATTAAACTTTGAGGTAACCCTAAAGTTTTTCAATGCATGTGCTATATATATAAAGAAGAACATCAAAGTTACACCTAGACAGGCTTGGCTTAAGTAGGATGAAACGTGATGTGACATCCAACAATCAATGCAAAAATCACAGGATTGGTGAAGTAAAGCGTAGTGGAAAAGTTGTTAGTGAGGAGAAAAAATATAACTCAAATAAAATGAGCATTTTATAATTGTCTACACTTCAGCAAGCCTGTGTTACAAAATGTGGAAAAACACACAAATAGGCTAAGAGAATAAGGGGTAAGTCAGCTTTATTTTCGAATATCATACAATTCCCTTGTATATTTCTAGCCGGTGTTAAGTTACACGTGCATATCTGATGTGTAAGCTGAAATGTATGTTTACAGGTTAAAAGTCCTAAGATACCAAGCTGAGCAGGCTTGTCTTTTACACACTCAATACACGACTCACAATTACAAAAGCATGCCTGGAATTAAATACATGGAAGGTAACGCCATAATTGTGAAAAGGATTAATGGTGAGTGCAGTCCTACATCAAAAATGGTAAACAAGTCCATTCTGTACACTGAACTATATAGGAAGTTGCAATGAAATGATGTACGCACAGTAGAGTTCAGTGTGGCTAAATGAATAGCTCCGTCTGCTAAATGGTCTGTGTAATCTCTTAAACTGTGTATGAGAGTTAGCTATCCTGCATTGCTTTAAATGCCAAGAATTCCTTTTCTGTTTACTGATAACTATGTACCGCAGGTATTTCTAAACAGTGCTGATCGTCCCAACATCTAAGCTGGAATAGACACCTTTTGGGACACACCTGTCCTTATGCTTATGGTCCTGGTTACTTTTAAAATGGTCGCTGCAGTCTCATCTGTTTGACTTCCAATGTTATGTCTGCATTATTTTTCAGGAACCAATTATAAAATCGAATTTTCATTGAACAATGTGTTAGCACAAACTAGAAACTTTAATCCAAAAACCTCAGCAATACCAACAGCAACAGCAACAACAACAACAACAACAACAACAACAACAGCATCAACGACAACAAAGAAAACCATAGCAATAGCTATCGTCGACTTATCCAGTTCTGCCTCAGGAATCAGAAGTGGTCTTGCCTTCCAGTTGTTGGCCCTTGTCTTTGGATTGTGGCTAGGAACGCTCTGAAGGTGTGTGACATTTCTTTTCAGGTATATATGTTGAGTGAAAACTGTAAAATAGAACATTTTCATGTTGTGTATGTTGCCTATTTATTGTAGGAGACATTAAGAACTAAGCAGTGGGTGAGCAGATGATCAATGAGTCTAAAATACATCTTGCTGCTAGATTTTTTGTTTTTTTAAATGTATTCCAAAATGCCGATTTTGTTTTTATAATTCTTCTGTTTTGCTGATGTGAGTGATTACTTTTTAGGGGAAGTTATACATTATCAAACCAAATAGAGCAAACGCCATTTGTGCCCTGCTAAGATTTTGAGTCAGGGAACAGCAAGAAAGTAACTAGCTCACAATAGTTTTGCTTTGTTTATATGATAAGAAATGAAGGTAAACGTTTTCAGCTTTTTAGATTGGACTTTTGAGGCAAAACCAGTTTGTGCATTTTTTATTGCATGACTGAGAAAAATTATGCGAAACCTGTTTCTCAATTTTTTAAAATGCTGTAGTTCAAGTAATTTAGGAAAACAAACATGGAAGGTGATATATTTGTATCTGAGACTTAATAAAAAGAATTAAGTCGGAAACGTATTGAAAAGAATTAAGTTAGAGATACCACGACTTACTGGAATGGTGCACTTAAAATCTGTTCCTTCTAGGTTGCAACCTCCACCAAAATACAAGGTTGACAATTCAGTTCCTTCACAAAAAACTGGGAATTAAAATTGGTTATGTTATGGAAACTTTTCCTGAGCATTATTTTAAGTAGTGTACTAGTGTAGTTTCTAGAGGATAAGCAGACATGTAATTAACCCTTGACGATTCGCCCTTAATGTATTTTTGTGTCATTTTTTCAAGATTATGATAATTGATCAGGTACTCAACAGAAACGTACCTGTGATTACCTATAGTTGACATGCACATACATTGATATTCCTTTGCTTTATCATATGCCAAACTATTGCATATCAACCTGGATATTGGTTCTTTGCATTAATAGAGGAATTACACCCATTGAGCACTTTCTGTTGTTTGATTTGATGTGACTTTTGGAATAAGATCTGGCACTGTCTTATGACAGTATCATTGTACAAGGATCTGACCTAAGTTCAAACGTAGATAAGCTCTTTTAAAAAATAATGGCCCGATGTACAAAACATTTTTACAATTACAAATCTTGTGATTCAAAAAATCTTGGCTTTGTAGCCACAAAAATAGATGTTATAATATACAAAAACGAATTGTGAGTTGATCATGAATTTTTCTGTCAATCTTTTTACATACAACACACAAAATGTAATGGGAGGGAAGCTTTTGCCTCTGGCAGTTTCTCAGGTTAGCATTTCCCCTCATCCTTCTTTTGCCCATATGCAAATCAGCCTTGGTCCTGCTCTAAATGGAAGAGTCCAAGCCAGATTGCCAAGGCAGGTCCTCTCGGAACCGGAACAGAAGCAACCAAAGATTGGTTTCGGCCTAATTGGGCTTTTTCTGTTGGGTGCAGCTTCGTTCCAGTGGCACAGGAAGCACAGGACCAATGCTTTGGCATACCTTTGGGCCCTTATGCCGTTGTACCAAACACATAAATAATGATGGGATAGTATTCCAACCCATCGTTGTTTTGCTATCTACTCATAAACACATGCGTACCCTAATACAATCCATGCCAGCCCCATCAACAGACAAATGAAACTAATCACTTTCATTTTTCACTAAGAAAAATTCAAACTATTAAAGTTAAAATTGCCCCCTTTCACTCACAAAAATATTACATCCAGAAACACTAAATACATGTAACAGATTTGAGCATTTAAAATCTGAAGAACTATCAAAAGTAATAAAACATCTTAAACTCACAAGATATTTTCACGTTGTCATTGCAGTGCATAAAACGAGACATCAAAGACATTTTTTACTTATTCAGAAAATTCTGACATCTCTTGATCGCACATCATTATCAGTCTTTTCCAATTCCTTAAAGCAGGCCAGATGACCCTATGCTTAAAAAGTTCAATATAAACATCCAAGCACATTTCAGATCTATAACTAACTTACCATGGATAGGAAAAGCCTTTGAGTGGTCAGTGACAATACAGCTAACAAAATAAATCACTCAAAAGCATCTACAATCCGAAACCAATAACATTTTAGAGCTTGATTCAGTGCATAGTTCTTCGTTGACATCTACTGCATAACAGATGAAGGTAATCACTACTAGTAATGCTTGGTTTATCAGCAACGTTTGACACTCTAAACCAACACAAATTTATGAATTAGCTGGAATCTAGGACCTGATTCCTCAATCAAGTCTTTTATTGGTACTCCACTTATCTCTCTCAATATTGCCAATTAATCAAAATTGGAAACCACACATCTTCTGTTGCACCCATAAATTGTGGTGCTCCTCAAGGTTCCACAAGAGCACCATGAGTATTTCATCTCTATTTGCAAATTCTTTCTAACTTTCTAATCAACTCTGGAATCAGAATCCACCAGTAGGCTGACTGCACATAATTATATATCAAGACATCTTTAATTACTGACACTACCACCCTTATATTGTGCCTCTTGAAAATCCAGCATTGGATATACAATAACTTTCGCCAACCAAATCCCCCAAAAATGTAATTCATCCTTCTCTCCACCAAACATAAAGACAAATGTAATGATGTCCAGCCGTCTCTATACCCTGCTGTCTTAATTTCATGTTGACAATCATCTGTCTTCTCACATTACATCAACAAATTAGCCAAATCTGCAAAAAAAACTTTTACATTCACTGATGAAAATTAAACACCTTCTGACACAAACCAAGTAGAAATTATTTCACAAGTGCTAGTAATTGCATGATTACATTTTGTCAATGTTTTTTTTGCTGGCATTTCCAAATCTTCTCTGGCCCCAATCAGGCAGTCTACAATTCCACAGTCCATCTCCTAACTTACAAAAGAAAGTTCAATCACAGTACACCGGTACTGAAGGAACTGCATTAGCTGCCAAGCCCGGGAATATTAAACTTAAAAAATTGGGGCTGCTGCTTTTTCAAATTGGATTGCCAGCCTCTATATGCCTATGTGCACTTTCTGGAACCAATTCTGCACTGAGGAATGTGGCTTATGAGATCCTGCATCACCGGATAACCATTGATGAGAATAGATATTGTGCTGCTCCCTGCCTTATGAACACAAGCTGAAGTGGGTAAGGGGAAATAC
Organism: Calotriton arnoldi; assembly: GCA_963921515.1. Taxonomy (NCBI): domain Eukaryota; kingdom Metazoa; phylum Chordata; class Amphibia; order Caudata; family Salamandridae; genus Calotriton; species Calotriton arnoldi. The sequence continues at coordinate 1,235,922 of CAWUFW010002568.1, read as the reverse complement.
AGTCAGGAGACATGACCTACTTCTTACATGATCCAGAAGGTGAAACTGACTCCGGAGTGGAATGCTGGCAAATGTGGCATCCTCAAATTGACATTTATTAAAGAAAAGCAGAGGGGAAAGGGTTCTGCCGACCCAGACTTGAACTGCTGTGAGTGGCTTGAACCTCAACCATTGGGCCTAGCAAATGAGCCTCTGTATACCCACACTGGAGGCGCCTGTAGTGGAATGGAGGGTTTAGGGCACCGTAGCGCCACACTTTCTGGAGGAGGTCAGAGGGCTTCTACTCATGGCTCAGTAGCCCCATACATGAACGTTGGAGAAGTGGAATGATGGGCTCAAGGTTCTGGGCACCATCAATGCTACATTTCTGCTGGGTACAACATTACTTGTAGGATGCTTGAGGAAGAGTATGGGAATTCATTCAATACTAAACCCCATTTAGGATTCTAACCTGCTCACCAAAGCTCCTTCCATCTACTTGCATGACCCCGAGACCAAAAGGGCCTTAGAGACTGCACCCTCTACCTCTTAGGGATACCGTTGCTCTTCGGTCCTAACCAGGACCTGGAATCTGCCACTGTGATACCTTGAAACTTTGCAAGCCACTGAGCTCCATGCTTTAAATCAGCACAGTGCTCTCAATCTTTGCCTTTGCTGCATCTGCTACATCAAACCTCATAGACCAAACTGAATTGAAGGCAATCTGACTGAGCTGGCCGGCATCAAATTGGAGAATCACTTACTAGAGACAGGGACAAATGCAGATCCCCTCTGAAAGGAGACAGTCATTTGTGTTTTCCAGGTCATTTACTTTCCCTGGGATTGGTTCCCCCACACTTAAGACATTTGCTGTGGGCACCTAATATCCCTCGGGGACTCTGTTTAACCCACATTAAGTCTTATTATCTGCCATGTCATTTATCACAAATGTCTCATTTCTTACTACAGCAAGGCAAGTTGCCAACGTTGCTTATCATAGAATGAGCCCTGCATTGATGCCCAATGAGAATGCTTCTGGCATATGTCCATCAGACTGTCCCACCATCCTTGGAGAATCTGATTAATACAGCTATGTCTCTTGACTAAAAGACAGTACACAAATGACTCAGGGTAGAACCATTCTTAAATAAACTGCCCACTGTGTAGCAAAATGCTGACCTGGGGATCATTTATACCTTGATTTTCTGGAGAGAATAGACAAAAAACACATCGCTTCCCTAGCCAATTTTTTTCAAAGAAGGATCCCCCAAATTCTTCAAATCTCTAAGGGCGGACTAAGGTCTAGGTGCTTCAAATAGCTGAAAACATGGGCAGTTTACATATTGCCATGTTAGTCATCTAAGCCTGATGCTGACTGTGCTGATAGGCTGACCCATTAGGAACTACCTGTGGACTAACCCGAGGGGTTGTGTTCACAGTTTACGGAGTCCTTATTGATCAGCTGTTTTCAAAACCCCCTCTATGTGAATCTGGATTACTCTGGCATACTGTGCTGAGGAAGTAACACCCTACTGAAAACTGGTATGTCTTAGTCCACAATCATGCTACAATGATCCAAAAATCGAAACTCAAATTCTTGCATTTCAGTGTCCTACACGATGATGGTACTGAACTCTGTGGAAACTGCACAGGGAAAACCTGCTAGTACTGTCTGACTGCTGGATATGTGTCTTTGATTTTCTCGATACATTATGGGACTTCTCCAAGCTGAAATCATATTGAAGCATAATATGAGTTAAAGTGACTAATGTCAGTGACATCCTCATACCCCCATCGGCTCGCTTGGACATCTTACATGACACAGCGGATGCACATGTGCTGACTTACTCAAACAGTACCATCATCCTCCCCCTTCGTACAGCATCCCCCACACAGCTCACAAGGTGCCCCACAGGTTGAGATCAGTAATTACTCCTTTGCATTGAGAACAGAGAAAACTAACCAATAACAGTCTCCAAAATCCGTTTTCCGGCCAGTAGCCAACAGGCGGCCGGCCATTAACACTTATATGCAGTAAGAACCAATCAAAATCAAACAGTGTCTGTATCAGTAATACAAATGTGGGTGGGGGGTAAAGCAATCCTCTAGACCATATAAGGCCTGCATGTCAGGGAACACTGCGCACAGCCAGACATTAATATATAGAGTTTTAGGAATATACTGCCTCCCCAACCCAGTTACACGCATGATCACTTCTACAGACCCCCTCCAAACCTATTCAAGGTTCATCACATTAGTTCTCCGGCAGTCTGTAGGATAACGGTGGGGCCCTTGCTCAGCACCATCGCAAGCTGCAAGTCAGTCAATGACGGTGTGTCCTCCTTTGGGTTCTCCGCCTCTGAGGCCGAAGGATGTGGCCTGCCTCTCCATGTCCCTCACTGCCTGGGCCTGCTCCCTTGCTGCCTTTTCTCTGGTGGGTCCGTGGGCAGCTTTTGTTGCTTGCCTGTCGCAATCTCCAAGTCTGCCATGGGAGGTGGGATCCAGTCGTAGCTCCAAGCGAAGGCGCAAGACCTTTTTGTTCCAGCCAGGCCCAGGCCTCCCCCGGAGTCGTGCAGAAGGTGGTGGTGCCTTCTTGCTGTACCCGAAGCATGGCAGGGAACTGGAGAGCATATTTTATGTTGTGCTCCCGTAGGTTTTCCTTCACCTCGAGAAGGAGGATCTACGTTTCTGAACCTCCAAAGTGTAGTCCAAGTAGAAATGCACCTCTGCGTTCTCGACCGATCATGGGCCCCGTGCTCTCATAGCCTTTAGTATGTGGTCCCAGTCATTGTAATTAAATAATCATGCCACCACCAGTCGTGGCAGGGCCCCAGGTGAGGGGGACCCCCCCGGCACCCTGTGGGCCCACTCTAACAAAAAGAAGGTGGATTGTTTTCCTTGAAGGATTGTGTGGATGAACCAGTTTTCCCTGTATAGTTCCATTCTTTGGTCCTCAGTGCGTTCAGGAAGGCCCACTTTATGGACGTTGTTTGTCCATGATCTCCCTTCATGGTCTTCGACCTGGTCTTGCAAGTCCTTGACCCCTTCTTGTAGAGCCTTGTGGCACTTGTCGGCGTCTAGAACCGTGGGTCCGAGGTTAGCCAGCGTAGATTCTGAGTTCTCGACCTGATCCTTTAGTTTTTAATGGTCATCCCGGTCATGCCCAACCTCTATGCATAGGGAGTCCAATTTGGGTCCTAAGGTAGATTTAATGTCTAGAACCACTGAGAGAAATTCGTCGAAACTACGAGAGTGGACCGATAGGGTATCCGTCTTTTCCGCATGGACAGCTTCCACCGGGCATTCGGTATGGCCCGTCGCTCCGCCAGCCAGGGCCTTGGACCTTTCTGACTTGTTTTTTACCATCTCAGAGGAGGCTATGTGAGTAAAATAAAAATGGTCATTTAATAGCTGGCGGGGACCACTGTCCAGGATCACAGACAAGTCTGAGCGACCGGCAGGAGCCCAGTGAGGCAGACCCCTGTCAGCCTCGTCTTCTCTGTTGGGGCCCCAGCGTCCAAGCCCACAGGTCACCAGTCTCTTTCCAGTAAGATGTCGCTGGGAGACGCTGCTCATCTTGGAATAGGTCAAGCTCAGGTTGCAGAGAGTTCGGGGAGGGAGTGAGATGCAGTTAAATCCGGCCAAAGCTTTGTTGAGAGATATGAGTGCTTTGAACGGAGGTGACAGGGATCTGCAAGGCCCGGTCACAGTCAGTGGGTGTGGTGGGGCAAGTGCGTTTGTGTCCCAATGCCACGATATGCAAAGGTGCTGCTGGTGTCGTTTAGCATGGGTTCTTGTTCTTTTTTGTGACCCCCTATATGCCTTTTTATTTTGGATAATAATTCCTTACTTTGCCCTCACAGGCCTGGCCACAGGTCTGAGAACTCAAGAGTCGCTCCAGCTTCAGTATCGCCACCGCCGTGTTTTCAGCACAATCCCACAGTTGTGGGCCGGGCAGCAGATGCAGCATAGGAGACGTCCCCCAGTCCCAGCTGGGCCCGTCCAGGCGGCACAGTCATCGCTCCAGGGCCTGCGGCAGCAGACAGCAGTTGCCACCAAACCTCGGTGCCCATCGGGCAAGTAATACTTTGTGTCAACTGAGCTCTGGGGTGGGTGGGCACCTCGAGGGCAACTCTCACGATGCCTGGTTGGCGTGTACCTCAGCAGCCTATCTCAGCTCCCCAGGTCAGTGTGGCGGTGCCACTCCCGCTGCTGTATGGCGTTACGGGGTCCCACTGCAGCCGCAGTGCGCCACCCAGGCTACCACCCAGCACCGCTAAGGCCATTGGAATGACAGGGGCCCCTCGGCCTGAAGCTGGAGGCCGCAGATTCCATAAACTTCAACAGCAGAAATGGAGAGGAAGCACCGCGGGGAGCACCGTGAGCCATGTCTGGCAGCAAGTGTAGTGCGGGTGGTGTTCCATGGATCGCACCACACTGGTCCTGGCAGCACAGCCGTCGCTCCGAGGCTGCAACTGCAGACCATGGACCGCTCCTCACCTCCACCTCAGGCCTCTGCATTGATCGTGCTTCAGGGCGCACATCTTTTTGTTTTTTTTCAAACATATTTTATTGATTTTCTCAGAACATAGCACCTAATATGATTCTTCTTACATACAGCAGATTATTCTTCCAGCATGGGAGAAATAGTTTCCAAAGTCTGACATATAAAATACCGTCGAAGGCGGGGAGGCCCAGCCATTTGACATTTAGCAGTCTAGTATACAATCTTTGCCGCATAGCAGGTGCAGGTTGTAAAACAGTAACAACACTAATCTCAAATTACCGTAACCCTCCATCCCCACCCCCCCATCTGGCTCACCCCAATTAAGACTGCTCTCTCTAGGGTCCGGCTTTAGCTAAGTGTATTCTCCTTGTAGAGGCAGAAACAGAGCCCTTGAACTGGCCGTGCTTCTCGCGAGCATCAGGAGGCTGTCTGAGGCCATGGGTTAGATGTGGGGCCAAGTTCTTAGGCGAGTGATATCGGGGCGCACGTCTTAACTGTAGGTCCTTGCACCTCGGGCCAAAGTGGCAGCCTCTCCTCTTTCAGTGCGCCGTAGTCAGGGACGCTCCTCCGACCGCAGCATGTATCCCAAGCAGCAACCCAGGGCGTGATATGTCGCAGGATCAGCATGGGCTTCCAGACCCAAAGCCTGAGTCTGCCAGCTCAGCTTCTCCAGTGTGCGGCCACTCCCGATGCCTGAGAGGGGGCATTAGTAATAAGGGGGGGCACTATGATTTTTCTCTGGGGCAGTGTATGGTGACAATTATGGCAGGATTCTGTGTGGGCCGAACGCAGAGCTCACTATTGTGTGTAAGCCTCAGTCGTCATCTTGGCCACACCCCCTTATATATCACACTCCTAACATCACATATTGAAACAGGACCCACAGCGCTATATCTTGTGATCCTCCTTCATTTTGATAACTATCAACCCCTGCCACAAGGATATATGTACAGGCTACTGGCTGGATTATGCCACTCCACACCACATATTATATTTTATGAAAGGGTTGTCCAGTCATCTTGATTTCTATCCCTCTGACCACTGATGCCTGTGAGGTGTTACAGTATGAGGAGACTTAGGGTGACCCCTCAATCCTGATCCAATGCTTAATTGAGGCTTCAGAATAGAATACCCCTTTCTTTCTCTGCTCCCATCTCTTTCCACCCAATTTCTCCTGGCCCCTACTAATCCCTGGCACCAAATCTCAGACATTTAGTAGATGCTACATGATCATGGTGGGGCATTCTTGATTTGCTGCACGTTCCTACCCCACCCATTAGTCATTATTCACCATTCATTATTTGTTATTATTCATTTTTCTATCTATATTTCCTTGCTTCTTTCTTTATGTCTAGTAATCCATGTTTTTGTGCTCCATGTACTGAGGCAGTATTTGGCTAGTTATCATAAGTTGTTTGACTATAATGAACAAGGGAGACATCAACCCCTATTTTAATAGACAAGACAGCAAATAGTGCCCATGCCTTGTACTCTCTATTTTTAGGTTGCAACTGCTCCCAAATTTGAATTATACCTGTTGGTTTCAATTGATATATTCAATTGATGGCTCAATTTTCATGTATTCTAGTCATTCAACATAGCATTGTAGAATACGTGTACAAGCTGTGGGCCCGATTCACAAAGGTAAACTTATACTTTTGTATAAGTTTACTACTTTACGGTATTCACAAATGTAAACTTAGACCAAAAGTCTAACTTTACTACTTTTCTGTATTCTTAAAGTTAAGTTACTACTAGTAAAGTTAGACTTTTGGTCTAAGTTTACCTTTCTGCATACCAAAAACTAGTAAAGTTGGACTTTTGGTGTAAGTTTGCCTTGGTGAATACCGAAAAGTAGTAAAGTTAGACTTTTTGTCTGAGTTTACCTTTTTGAATACCGAAAACTAGTAAACTTAAACAAAAGTATAAGTTTACCTTTGTGAATCGGGCCCCTTATGTTTAACTAAGAAAAAAAGATGCAAAAAAAATACAATATTCTTGTCTAACTTATGTGGCTACATATCTGGGTAACTTACACTACATGGGGAGCTTCTTAACCATTTTGCGAGGAATAAAGTACCTTAGAATCTCCAATTGGAAATTCCAAAATTTAAATAGTCCCTTACTTAACACTTAACACTGCATTCACTACCACCTCAACTCGGGAATCAATCAGATCAATTCTCATTTAGGAAACAATTGAAAACACATTTACTTTGATGTTATCTATTCTAATTGTATTTCTTGACATTTTCATGTTACCCCTCTACACTCACTTTGTACCAGTTTTCCCATTTGTCCACCAACTTATAACTTATTAGTTGTATTCCATATTATTGTTAAACGCAAAATGAACTAACACATCCGATATAGGTACGTCAGGGAAACATGAAAAAAATACAAATAGACCTACTTACGGGACCTTAGTAATGGTCATGTGACCAACTCACCTGACCTTGTAAGCCAATCAGGGCCTGTTGTTTTGGGCAGTGTGCTCATTGTTATCCCCCACCAATTTAACAAGATGCCTCAACAAAACCTTTATTGAAATAAGTAACTTTGCAGATGGTATTATGAATGAGTATGCATAGGGCTCATTTAGACTTTGGCTGAGCAGAAGCACCCCACTATTCTGCTGTGATCTTGCTCTGCCAAATGTGCCAGCCCCCTCCCACTCTATTAAGAGTCAATGAGATTGTGGAGTTTACACAAGTTGAGCCTCGATTAGCTCCCTCAGTTTGATTTGTTGACCTGACCATCAAATCACATTGACAGTGTCCCAGCCCTAAACAGGTCAAGGTGACCATCACTTATTTTCACTGCCATGGTCCGCCATGTATGGTAGTTCCAGGTAGCGAAAATGCACACCAGCCTGATGCTCAGTGAGAAACCTCCAGCGGCCTGGGCACTTCCATGGAAGTTTCCCACAATTGCCCCTCTGGTCCATCCACAGAGGAAACTTTTCCCATATGGCAGTCCTGCACAAGGTGACTCAGGTTTTGTAATTGTGCTTGCCTGTGTAGTGGAAATTAAGGCTCACATCTTCATGAAAATCCTTTAGCCATTATCCACATTCTAAGAGCCACTCACTGCCTTTCAATGAAATGATATTGGACCCCACTTTGACAAGTTGGTTTCTAGTCCTTCAGTGAACCATTATGTTGCCCGCCTCTATCACCTCGTCCGAATGACCTAAGTTCATATATCCTCACCCTTCGCCTATGTGTCTACTGGTACAGGCTTAACTCCAACATATTTCCATCAGGGAGTCAAAAAGAATAGAAACCATGGACAAGAAAGACTTGTCCTCTAGAAGTCCCTGGAAGTATCACGCGTCTGTTGGCTCATTTATCTCTTATTTAGCAAAGAGGGGAGTCACTGTTCCGATTTCAGGGAAGAAGGAGAGAAATGGAAAGACACTCACGTCATGTACTACTCTATGTGTGGGGGACAGTGTGTCCTCATTTTGATGCCCTCACACACCCCGAAGGATGTCATGCTTCATCATTGGGCTGTGCTCCTCGTCGGGCCGGCGCTGCAATGCCCTACGGGTCTCCCGAAGGGTCTCTTTATCAGAGATCTTTTGATGAAGCCGTATGGGTGCGTGGGGGTAAGTGGCAGTGAAGTCCTAATATGTGCTTTAAAAAATGGCTGGAGGGAGAGTGAGAAATTTTATTAAGGTGTTCCCTCTGTCATTGCTAAAAACAAAGTGAAAGGTGCTGCTATAAGGGATATTATGTCCCTTTGTAGCTAACTACATTTTATATCCCTAATGGATATATTTTCCGGCCAACATGTTTCACGCTTCTCTACGGTCTCAGGAGGAGATCTAGAGCGCTTCCTCAGGACCAATCAAATTATGGGAAGAAAGAGTTTCCAATGGCCTAATTTGATCCAGTGCCACTGGACAGATAGGGAGACGGCAAGAGGCGCACAGGTGCAACGGCCCCAGCGACATCGAGGAACTATCTCGAGTGACCTCTACCCGATCTCATGAGGCATTTTCTCAGTTTTTAAGGGAGATGCTACTCTCCCTAGTTTCTTCATGGAAAATTTTGGGGTGATCCGCCAAGTGGGGGTAAAGAAAAAGGAGTGTCCCAAAACGGGAATTACACCAAATTTGGCAGGAAGCTATATCTTCGTCTAGAAAGTGTGATTTTTTTTATTTAGTGTAAATCTGTTCAGTAGTTTTTGAGAAATTAGGGATCAAAAATATTTGTATATCTGATGGGTTAGGTTGGAACCCAGTTTAAAAAAATAGAGCCTAAGCAGCTTTTTTCTCTTGGGCCAACTGGCTCCTGAAGGAGAAAGGCTACTATGAGAACAAGCACTCTGACTGGCTGGCCGCAATATGAGAAAAAATGTTGCAGGCAGCCATTTCAAGACTCTGGGACTTAGTCACCTTTCATGAGTTTGTTTGAAAAAAAAAAGTACAAGGGGGCAGCCCTTGTGGTGGGAGGCAATATAAAAAAGAATGGTTTTTATGTCACAATCCCATCAGAAAGAATTAAATAAAATGGACTGTTTAATATGAACCCTGGGGTGGGCCAGATCCTGGGGGTCAAATAAATGCATTATTTGGTGAGGTAGGGGTGTGTTGGGCCTCTCCCTGAGTCAATTTCAGCCCTGAGGACCACATCCCCGGGGCCCGTTGTTTAAATCAAAGGGGCAGGGATGTGCAGCCCTCTTCCCGAAGGACCACATACCCAAAACATATATAAAAACATATATAAAAAGGAGAGGGGTGCACAGCATTCCTCCTGAGCCTATATAGGCCTAGGGGACCCCATCCACAGTGCCAACATATATTAAAGAGGAGGGAGGGCATTGTGCCCAGATTTAAGGCCACGGGGAGCCCACTCCCAGGGCACAGTAGTTTCTTTGCCCACACTCTTGTGGGCAAGGAAGCACAGATTGCTGCCACCCAGCAGGAGCAATGAAAAATACCTATTCCCGCCGGGAGGGAGCAATACCGGCTCCTGAGGCATCCAGAATGCATGCATGAGGGGAGCTGATGGGGTCACGGGGGCTCTGTGTGTGCTGGGGATGCCAGGACACCTACATAATGCCCCAGGGGATGGGATCCCTGTGGCCTCTGTGGGCTTGGGGAAGGGGGCTGCGCAACCCACTCCCCTTAAAAAAAAAGGCCACAGGGGATGGTGTTCCAGGGGCCTCAAGTGGATTGGGGAGTGGGGCCGTGCAGCCTCTCCCCTAACTAAAAAAATAAAGGCTCCATTGATGGGGTCCTCGGGGCCACAGTGGCTTGTGGCTGTGGGGCCCATGCCCCCTTCTTTTAATTAAAGGAAAGGCCATGTGGAATGGGGGATCCAGGGACCAGAAGTGGTTCAGGGAAGGGGGCCACGCACCCCCTCCCCTTAAATAAAGAAAGGCCCCAGGGGATAGGGTCCGCAGGGCTGGAAGTAGCTCGAGGATTGGGGATCGCACATCCCTCTCCCCTAATTAAAAAAATTAGGCCAGAGAGGATGGGGTCCTCGAGGCCATACAGACTCAGGGAGGGGTGTGCAGCCCCGCTTCTCCATTAATTTAAATAAAAGGATGTCCTTGGTAGGCAACAGAACACCAATAAATGTGCATCAGGAGCCTCTCATTTATTATTCACTGCTCTTTTTAGGACCAGCCCACAATGCCCTGCAACAGCTTTTTTGTTTTTTAATCTTGGTGGTACCTCTAGAATAGGGAGGGGCACCACCAAGACTTTTTTAATGTTGTGGGAGTCCCCCAGCAGCATTAAAAAAAAAGTAAGCCTCTCGGCTGGAGCTCTCTGCTCTTCAGCTGGAGTACAAGGCTATCTTGTGGTTGTTTTTATGATTACATTTTGTGGGCTGAAAAATATTAAAAGAAAGACTCAGACATGTTGATTTTATTTTTTTTAAAAGATGGCTCTGAGTCTTTCTTCTAACATTTTTCAGCCCACAAAAAATGCAATAATAAAAACTATGTTAAAAGAAAGACTGACAGACTTGATTGAATATTTTCATAATATTCAGTGTTATTAAGAATTGCATTGTGTGAATTACTGAAATATACACTAGAATAAAGATATTGGTGATTTTTGAAAAAAGATGATAATAGGCTCACTTTTTAGATTTTGGTGTTGTGACTCTTTGGCAAAGACAGTAAATCTACCTGAGTGCATCCAGGACCTGTGAGACCAACCGTACAGTGTGTATGCTTAGCTGTGAAAGGGGTGAGGTTGGCTGCTTGCAAGGAGTTGATGCGGCTAGCCCTACACCACCCATAGCCGAAGAACATGCGCTGCGCTGGGTTGGCTGCCCCGGAGGGGTTGAACGCTGGGCCTGGAGGCAGGCCTTCAGCCATACACAGCTTGAAGTTGGCTTTACATATGTTAATAAAATATTACTTTATGTTTAAGATAAAAAACTAGAAATTCACTGAAAAAAACAAAGATTAAAGTAACGTTTAAGTTAGGTGAAAATTTCAGTGACAACATAATGTTTTAAACTAAAAAAAACACTAAAATTCACCAGTTATAGTTATCTCTAGTGACTATAACGTGTGTCATAAAGTAACTATAACTCGTGCCCTCACCCTGCACAGCTAATTACCCCACACATTACATCACTCACAACATGTTCTATAACATGAGTGATAGCATCACTAAAACATTTGAAATTATTTCATTGACGACAAAACTATGCATGGAGGAGATACAAGTTACTATAGGGCATGAGTTTTAGTTACTAAAGATAACTGTAACGGGGGATTTTCAGTGTTTTTTTTTTGTTTAAAATGATTTGTTGTCAGTGAAATATTCACCTAACTAAAGCATTACTTTAACCTTTGTTGTTTTAGTGAATATTTCTATGTATGTATGTATGTGTGCATATATATATATATTATTCACTGGAAAAAACAAATGTTAAAGTAGAGCTAACTGTAACTTGCACCCCCGCCATGCAACTCGTTTGACTTCACATATTACATTACGTCAGGATTTCGAGCTAACTTCAGCACAGAAACGGCTCTGCTGGAAATCTCTGAGACGATTAAAACCACTCTGGATAGAGGAGGAAAGGCTGTGTTGATACTACTAGATCTTTCTGCGGCTTTTGACACCGTGCCCCACGATCGACTCCTCCGTAGACTGAGGGATAGTGGTATTGGGGGCACGGTGTTCAGATGGTTCTCTTCTTTCCTGGAAAGCCGACAGCAAACTGTCTGGTCTCCTCCTTTTTCAGCCCCCATGCCTCCGCTGAATATAGGGGTTCCTCAGGGCTCCGTTCTAAGCCCTACCCTATTTAATATATACATGGCCCCCCTTGCTCCACTGGCGGAACAGCTTGGGGCTAAAATTGTATCATACGCTGATGATACCCAGCTGCTATTTACCTGTGAAAAGGATGAGGCGTTCAATGGTAATGCAGTAAATGCCTGTCTAACCAAGGTATTTGCCTGGTTCAGGCAAAACCATCTAATGTGCAACTCTAATAAGTCGGAAATCATTTTCTTTGGACATACCCCTGGCGCAGAATGGCGTCAATGGTGGCCACAAAATCTATCCCGTCCTGAAAGTCCAGTTTCCATTGCAAAAAATTTAGGGGTAAAATTCGACTCCGACCTGACCATGAAGTCCCAGGTTCAAATGGTAGCAGACACCTGTTTCGGTCTACTAAAAATGATGAGGAATTTTCTCCCTCTACTTTCTATCTCCCATAGGAAAACTGTGGTCCAGGCACTTATCACATCAAGGTTGGACTACGCAAATGTACTGTATCTGGGCCTTCCGGACTACCTACTGAACCGTCTCCAGGTGGTCCAAAATGCCGCGGGTCGGACCCAGATCACATATGTCCTCCTATCTCAGAACCCTGCACTGGCTCCCCATGAAAAAAAGGGTCAGTTTTAAAGCTCTGGTTCTGAGTTTTAAGGACCTAAATAGTATTGGCGCCCCGTACCTCAGTTATAAAATCCAACCTTATAAACCTTTTAGAACTCTGCGCTCATCAACCCAGGAACTGACTATTGTGCCTACGTTTTGCCGTTCTCGTAAAGGAGGACGCTCCTTCCAGGTAGCAGCCGCAAAACTATGGAACAGCCTCCCACTTTTGCTAAGACAAGAGCATGATCTCCTCAGTTTCAGACGCAATGTCAAAACTTGGCTCTTCCAACAATAGGCTCGCCATCCTTTGGGCGTCTAGGTCTTGCTTACGCTCTGTCCAGGGGTCAAGGATAGTGGCGGGACACTCCACGGAGTAGCCGTGCGCTTAATAAATACCCCCCATACCATACCATACTCATTACATGTTCTGACATCGTTTTTGACATCACCTATGACATCTTCAATGACATAATTGATGACATCACTGATGACATCTTCCAACAAATATGCTAGTAATTTTTTATAGTTTACATAGTGGCAGGTAACTACCATATTACATTTCTGCCTAATTTTGCACAGCCTGTGTCCAGCTAATGGGTGTAAGTGTTTACCAAATGCATGTGCTCCTTATGCATCTTAGTTGTGTAGCGGTATTGCACATGTTATATATATTTGTATTGAAGACTAACTGTGTGCAGTTGACAGTTGATGACTTGTGTTCAGCATGTTCCACACATGTTTTTTGCTCTTCAGAAAAGTTTCCGACAGGGCAAAGATTGTACGTAAAACATAGTGAGGATTGTAAGCAGCCTTGAATTATTAGACAGAATCATCTCAGTATGATAATATCTACATAACTTAGATAACAGTGTGCACTAGGTACTAACCTATGTACATGCTCTTGTTTTGCTTCAGAAGATGGCTTATCTCTAAGGTTTTCACCAAAGTATGTAGGCTTCAGGTAGTCTGATCTTCAGCACCTTTGGACCTACGTTATCTTAAGTGAATAGTCACTCTTTGGACAAGTTTTGCATAGAGTGTGCACTGTTCTTAGTAGATACATTTTAATACTCTGTGGTGTATTTATCATGTATCATGAGAGGGTCACTGTCTGCAAAAAGTGTGGTACAGAGTAAACTCTCTCCATAGAGTAAACAGTGTTAACAGTGCCCACTTTTCTACTCATATCCGCTTCATTTCTCAATGTAGGTTCAGTGACTGTCAGGGGTTTGATACAGGTAAAGACTAGGGCATTAGTTATGTAACAGGGCTTGAGTATCTGGAGGCACTCGGTTTTCCCTGGTCAGTTGTATACGGATTGAACACCATGTGCAAAATAGGTTACCATTTCATCTGTGGTTCATAGTCCTCATGAAATCAGCTACCTGTGAAGTGTATGGTATAGGGTCAATCTTGCACATAACACAAGTTTGCTTTACCTATGAGAGTTGTACATATGATAGCACTAATGATGTTTCATATTATTCTGAGCTGTTTTTAACTTACGTTCATAGCTCTAAAGCTGTACCATACCATTTTATAGAGCAATGTGTACAAAAGAATCTTGAATAATGTCATCAGTGATTACATCAATTGTCATTTCAGATGTCATCCGTGATGTCATAAATTATGTCATAGAACATGTAAGGAGTGATGTAATATGTGAGGTCATAAGCAGTGCATGGCAGGGGCGCAAGTTATACTTAGCTATGCTAACTATAACTGGTGAATTTCTGTGTTTTTGTTTTATTCAGAACGTTAATGTTGTCACTGACATATTCACCTAACTATAATGTTACTTTAACCTTTGTTTTTTTCAGTGAATTTCGAATTTATTTTTTTAAACAAAAACAGATCTTTGTACCTCACCTAACTATAACATTACTTTAACCTTTAACCCCTTCCATGCGCGGCCGATTTTCGCCCTGTGCGAGGCATTGCATTGAGCGGACGGGTTCATGACGAGCTCAGCTCGTCATGCGCACACGAGCACTGCGCAGCATGACGAGCTGAGCTCGTCATGAGCATGGAAGGGGTTAAAGTTTGATTTAACATAAAGTAACATTGCATTACCATATGTAAAGGCAACCCTCCGCTGTTTATGGCCTTTGGCTGTGCACAGCGGGGGATTTGCCACAGGGCCTGGCCTGTGGCCAGACCCTGCAGTAAACCCCCCACAGGGTCCTATGTTTTTTAAAAGGGGAAGGGCCACATGCCCCCGTTCCTCATTAAGTCATTAGGCCCTGGGGACCCCAGGGCTCTATGTTTTTGAAGAGGAGGGGGTCCAAGTGCCCCCCTCCCTGAGCCTTGTTAGACCCTGGGGACCCCATCCCGCAGGGCTGTGTTTTTTTAAGGGGAGGGGGCGGGGTGGTCCCCTCTCCGAGCCTTTTAAAGGTCCTGGGGATCCCATCCCTCAGGGCCATATCATTTAAAGGGGAGGTGGCCACACAGCCCCCCTCTCCGAGCCTTATTAGGCCCTGAGGACCCCATCCCCCAAGGCCCTATTAAGTTTCAAGCGGAGGAAGGCCAAATGACCCCCCTGCTCAAGCCTTATTAGGCCCTGGGGGCCCCATCCCCCAGGGCCTTTTTTAATGGAGAGGGGTGCCTCCCTTCCCTGTGCATTATTAGGCCCTGGGGATCCACCCACAAGGCTGTTTTTTTAATGGGAGGAGTGATGAGGTCCTCTTGGGTCCTGAGGTCCTCAGGACACAAGAGGACCTCATTGCCCCACCAGCAGTGCGGCAGGAGGTGCGTTTGCAGAGTGGTGTAAAAAGGGGGTGTGGCCTCGGACCACTCTCAGCAATCGAGCTGTGTGGGGCTTACTAGAGGTACCTGGTGGGCTAGTTGGCCCCTAGGGACCATCAGGATACAAGGGGGCTTAATCACCCAACCCAAAACCCGCCAGGAGGCATGTTTGCAGAGTGGTGGAGAAAGGGTCGTGGCCTGTGTCCACCTTTCAGCAATCCCACTATCTGGGGCATACTGGAGGTATCAGGTATGCTAGTTGGCCCCTAAGGACCCCAGCAGCTAAGAGGACTTATATCCTCATCCAAGAGTGCACCAGGAAGTGCGTTTGCACAGTGGTGGGGAAAGGGGGCGTGGCCTGCTATGAGAACTTAGTAATCCTGCTGTGTGGGAGTTACTGGAGGTAATAGGAGGGGTAGTTGAACTTCCCCTCCTGTTACCTCCAGTAAGACCCACCCAGTGGGATTGCTGAGAGGTCTTCGGAGGGCACGCTCACCTTTCTCCACCACTCTGCAAATGAAAATCCTGGCACAGTACTGGTTGGGGGATGAAGTCCACTTTACTCCTGAGGGACTTTGGCGGCCAAGTAGCCCTCCTGGTACCTCCTGTAAGTCCTACGCAGTGGAATTTCTGAGCGCTGGTTGGAGGCCCAGCCCCCTTTCTCCACCACTCTGCAAATGTGACTACCAGTTAAAGAAGCATTTGTAATGTAATAGGTCTTAGAGGTAGTTTTAATCCCCCTGCCCTATTATGTACTAGGGCCTTACAGGGGAGGTCATGCCAATCACAGGGGTACCCCAACCCATAGTGTACCCTAGTGTATGTAGGTGTCTTTCAGCATAGCACTGGCTCCGGGCCTAGTTAGGCAGAGCCCAGGGTCAGTCAGAGTCAGTTACCACCAGTACACGTCAGATAAAAATAAGGGGTTGCCGAGGGTACAGGATGACTTTGCAACAAGGCCTCTTTCTGCATCTCTGTTGGTTCTTTCTGCATATCTCTTGCTTCTTTCTGCACCTTTCTTCCTCTTTCTGCACATACCTCTGTAGGCATAGTTAGAAATTTTCATTTGAAAAACCTTAGAACTTCACTGAAAAAACCATAGGTTTCAGGGACGTTATAGTTAGAAATTAGCATTTAAAAAACCTTTGAAATTCACTGAAAAAACATAGGTTTCAGGGATGTTATAGTTAGAAATTAACATTTAAAAAACCTTTGAAATTCACTGAAAAAACCACAGGTTTTAGGGACGTTATAGTTAGTTGGGCATTTCACTCGTACAAAACCAGAGAAATTTGGCTGTTCTAGTTAGTTCAGCTAACTATAACTAGCGCCCCCGCAATGCACTGCTGATGATGTCACATATTACATCATTCATGACATGGTCAGTGACATTGCTGATGTCATCACTGATGACATCTCAAATGACATCACTGATGACATCACTGACGACATCATCCACAGAACCACTCACACACCCACTCACATCCCATGCAACATATCATACACCCACTCACACACCGACACAACCAGTCACATTCCAATTTACAGACCTGTATAAGTACTCAAAGAACCACGCACTCATCCATAGAGCAATTCAAACACCCACTGACTCGCTCATACGCTCACTTATAAAACCACTCACTCACCCATACAGTATTCATACAACCAGTCACACACCCATACAGAAACTTACACAGCCACACACTCACCCATACTGCTACTCACACCTACTTATTTACACTCACTCACACACCCACTCAATCACTGACATATCCATTCCGACATCAATACAAGCACTCACACATCCGCTCAATCACCCATACAGCCATTCACAAAGACACTCACTCTCAAATACAGCCACTCACATACCAACTCACTTAACCAAACACCCACTCAAACAACCAATCCCTTACCCATACAGCCACTTACACACCCAGTCACTCACTCATACAGCCATTCACACAAATCACTCGCCCATATAGTTATGAGTGATTTAACATGTGAAGTCATAATCATTGTAGTTAGCTCAGATAACTATAACTGCTGAATTTCTATGGTTTTGTAGGAGTGAAATCTGAGCCTAACTATCACATCCCCATAACCTTTGGTTATTTCAGTAAATTTCTACATTTAAAAAAATTCTTCTTTCTAACTATAACATCCTTGTAACCTTTTTTTTAAAGTGACTTTCTAAGGTTTTTCAAATTCTTTTTCCCAACTATAACATCCCTGTAAACTTTGTTTTTTACTGAGAATTTCGATTTTTTTTTAACTAGTAGTCGCGTTTGCAGTGTGGTGAAGAAAGGGGGCGGGCCTCTGACCAGCTCTCAGGAATCCCGCTTTGTCAGACTTACAGGAGGTAACAGCAGGGCTTTTTGGCCCCCAAGGACGCTTTGCATCCAAGATGACTTCATCCCCCAACCAGTAGTGCACCAGGAGGTGCATTTGCAGAGTGGTGGAGAAAGGGGACAGGGCCTTCTACCAGCTCTCAGCAATCACACTGTGTGGGACTTACTGGGGGTACCAGGAGGGTTTCTTGGCCCCCAAGGACCCTCAGCATCCAAGGGGACTTCTTTCCCTGACCAGTAATGTGACAGGATGCCCGTTTGCAGAGTGTTGGGGAAAGGGAGCATGGCCTCCAAAGACCTCTCAGCAATCCCACTGTATGGGACTTACTGGAGGTAACAGGAGGGCTTGTTGGCCCCCAAGGACCCTCAACAACCAAGGGGACATTATCCCCCAACCAGTGGTGCACCATGAGGCACGTTTGCAGAGTGGTGGAGAAAGGGGGCATGGCCTCCAAACACCTATCAGCAATCCTGCTGTTTGGGACTTACTGGAGTTTACAGGAGGAGTAGTTGGCCCCCAAGGACACTCAGGAGGCAAGGGGCTACATCCCCAACCTGTAGTGTGCCAGGAGGCGCATTTTCAGAGTATTGGTGAAAGGGGGCTGGACCTCCAGCAACTTGCTGCACTTTCTCTTTTTTTAATATTTATTGCTGTTATTATGGAAGGGGGGGGCTTGTGGCCTCCCTTCTGAAGGAAGTGCCCGATTCGGGTCACTCGGGTCACTAATGACCACCTCTTAGCCTTCCGTACCAAATGAAGAGTCGGTCAGACAGTAGAGAATACAAACCGATAGCTGTTTATTAGATACACTCAGAGCGGAGCCCAGTCTGCCCAGTCTCTAGGAGTGCTTCAGAGGGACTGAAATCGACAAGCATAAAGATACATTATGTACATTTTGTAACTGGGCTAAAACACGCCCATAGTAGAATTTTCCAGGCAGGTGCTGCTAAGCAATGAAATAAAGGAAGAAAAAACAATCTCAGTGCTCATATCTTCCACAAAGTTGCAAAGTCCAAGGTTGTTCCAGTCGGGCCCGTCACCAGACAAGTGGGAGAAGGCCTTTATCTATTGAGAAAGGTATGCGCTAATAAGAACAGTCTATTCATTAGCGAAGCAAAACCCAACCTTGGAGAAACGAAACCCAGCAGAGGCCTTTTCTCAGAAATAGCTAAGGATTAGTTTCAGGCATGATTCAAAATGGTGTCTAAACAGAAAATGGTACAGCAAATGCTAACTTACATAAGGTAATGCACAAGCAGAAACATTTCTATTCTAACAGACCCTCCTTTTAGCATGAGCTAAAACATTTTCTAACGGTAACAAGAAAAATATGAAATGAGAAAAACAAAAAAAAAACATGAATATAACTTCTCATGAACATTCCATATTCTCAGTATCGGGAGGGGAGACTGTAGGGAGGGAAGAAGTCTCAAAAATGCCCTCATCTATCTCCATAAGGTGGTCGATCTCTTTCTGCACCATAATTGCAGCATTGGTATCATGAATTGATATTTTCCTCTTAGGAGTAAGAAGGGTGGTGCAATAAGTGCAACAGAAGGGGAGGCACTGAATAAGGGCACAGCAAAACACCAATATCACAATCAAGTAAACCACATTTTCAAGAATCCAACCCCAGCCACCAAAAAGAGACCAACTCCAATTTCCACTTTCCATTCCCTTGACATTCTCGAGGATGTCTACTATGTGTTTGGTAATATTCTTTTCCATATTTTTGAAGCCGACTACACACTGGTCTCCCACTACTGCGCATACACCACCACTTTTGGCTAGAATTAAATCCACTGCGTATCTAGTCTGTTCAGAATATATTTGCATGCTCTCCAACTGAGTAGTGATGTCGCGTAAAGCAGCCACGTTAGTGTTAGATAATGTTTTTAACTTGCACCCAAAATATTCTCTAGCTTTCTCACCCAGGGCCATAGAGGTACCACCCAAAGTGAAAATGGAAGAAAGGATGTATCCAAAAGTAATCCCATTACTATAATTATTGACCTCCATATCGGTCACTCCCTCACAAAATTCTTTGGTCAAGGTTCTTTTAACCCAACGGACATTAGGCTTAGCATATTTACAAGGGACACATACGGGCAGCACCATCCCAAGAGCTACATCGTCGGTGGCATTATGCACATTAGAATAGGTACCGTTAGAGAAAAAGTAAAACAGCGGGGTGCATAAATCGGTCCTTCATAATCTACTGCAGCATATCTAGTGTTAATTCCAAAGGTACTCGGATCTTTGTCATTCACCAGGGGCATTGTATTTTTGTACTGCACTTTTCCAGAACAATTGATATACAAAGAAGTGTCTGTACTATTCACGATAGGGCAACAAGCAGGATAATAACCAGCCTCCCGGGTGACTACCAATTCCTTATAATGCCAACCCACCAGCGTAACATTCTGTTCTTCCATATAAAAGTTATCGCAATATGTAGTGTTATCACACCCTGGATAACCCATTCGCAGTGGCTTTCTATAATATAATCAAGGACCTGGATAGCCAAAACCAAATACTCCCTTCACTTCTGTAAACTGCGGTGGACGAGTATAAGTACAGTTCACAAGAGATAATGGGTATGCAGTCCATAAACTAGTGACGGACTCAGTGGGGTAACAAGCGGTCCCTTCTCCAAAGAATCTCATGTGCGTATCTAGAAACACATTGCTCAGGGCTGTCCTTTTCTTTCTTGATGGGGAAATAACTTTAACCTTAGCACATAACGACACATCCTGATCATTTTCCAAAACCCATGACACCCCACACAATATTATCAGCAATAAAACCACAAAAGCAACACATGTAATTTTCTGTTTACGAGTCCACACCATATTATGCTGGGCAACAAGAATCACTGGCTGCTCTTCCTCAGCAACCATTCTACCAAAGGGATGCATAACGAATGATGAAATGGGGGCAAAATGCGACAGAAATATACAAGTTCCCAGGGTCCGTCAGAGCCTCACTGGTACAGGCTCATATGGTCCATCAGTACGTTGGCGCTCTTGAGCACCGGCGGTGGAGCTTGCTTGGTCTTAAGCTCGTATCCCACGTCAATCACGATGGTATACCTCCACAGTATACTTTGGTCTTCCCTATCTAATGTTCTAACAACTAACTAAAGTAAGCAGAAATCCTTCACCAAGCTTAATAAATCTCTGTTGGTACTATAACTCAGTACAGCCTATCTTACGCAGTCCATCCCTAATCTCTTTTCTCCTTAGATGCAATTTCCCTCAGCCGAGGGCGCAAATTGTACCTGGTAGCCCCAGGCACTGTAGGATCAGTGAACAAGGGCTCTAGGATAGCTCGTATTTCTGGGAACAGCTGCATTCAACACATCGTCATTTTCCTTATTCGTCTGCGTCCACGTTAGTTGGGCATCACTGAATGGGACAAACCGAGGCACCTGCTTGCACTCGGAGTCCCCGATGCCGTCCTTGACCCACTGATCATAGGGTAGAGG
The DNA here is from genome assembly GCA_963921515.1 of Calotriton arnoldi. Taxonomy (NCBI): domain Eukaryota; kingdom Metazoa; phylum Chordata; class Amphibia; order Caudata; family Salamandridae; genus Calotriton; species Calotriton arnoldi. The sequence continues at coordinate 1,214,994 of CAWUFW010002568.1, read as the reverse complement.
TAAAGGAACCCTCCGACAATGGGTGGCATGCACCCAGTTCTTACGGCCAGCAACCTTCACAGCAGTACATATCACCAACAGAACCTGTTCAGGTCCCTTTCATCGCAGCTCCAAACTTTTCTTTCGCTGAAAGTTCTGGAGAAGCACAAAATCACCAGGCTGAATATTGTGGCTGGGTCCCTCTGGTGTAGAAGGCAGGGACTCCTGCACCTGTTGGTGAATAGAATGTAAACTTTCTGTTAACTGGCCAAGATATTCCAACAACGCAGGGTATTCAATATCAGAGAATCGATGAGGGCGCGGGATGCCCCAGAGATTTGCCGGGCATCCAAACACGACCTCATACGGTGACAATCCTGTTCTAGAATGAGCTGTTGTTCTTGTTGCCAAAAGTGCTAATGGTAAAGCATCTGGCCACTGTAACCCTGTCGTCTCCTGAATTTTTGCCAATTTCAGTTGGAGAGTACCATTGTACTTCTCAACCAAACCCGCTGACTGCGGATGATTGGCAACATGAAATTTCTGCTTCACATGAAGACCCTCACAAATCAATTGAATCACTTTGGCATTAAAATGACTTCCGTTGTCACTCCAGATCACTCGGGGCAAGCCAAAACGAGGAAAGAACACCTTCAGGAGTACCTTTGCAGTCGTAATGGCTGTATTATCTTTAGTGGGATAAGCCTCAACCCATTTACTGAATGCACATACAACCACTAAAACATACTTGAGATTATTGCATCGCTCTAATTCAATGTATTCCATTTGAAGGACTTCAAAAGGGAATGTAGGTGGTTCAAAGTTACCGGGTGGTGTAGGGGTACCCTTCCCAGGATTATGCATCATGCATACCATGCAGTACTTTACTAAGTGTGCAGCTGTCTTAGGGATGTTATCATTCTGCCATACGGGGTCTATCAATTTACAAATGCCTTTAGCACTAATATGAGCTGGACCGTGGGCCATAGTAACCACAGGACGAACATATGCATCTGGTAACATCCATCTCTGTTTTCCTGATTTATCAATCCAACATCCCTCCTCATTCAACTGTGCTGTATTTTCCTGCCACACCGCTAATTCTTCTATCGTAGCTTCACTTTGTATCTCCTTTACACTTTCAAGGGGGGCCTCAAACATGACAACCTCAGGAACTCACCTAGCTGGACCTGCTACAAACATCCTTTTCATCTTTGTCCGGGCCGTTTCCTTAGCTGTCTGATCAGCAAAGCGTTTCCCCTACCTACATCATCGGTGACCTTCCTGTGGGCACTACACTTAACTATGGCCAATTTCTTGGGGAGCGTCAAAGCAGACTAAACCCTCAATATGAGGTGTCCATGCTGGATTCTGGAGCCATGGGAAGTAAGGAGCCCTCCCTCAGCCCAGAGTCGCCCAAAATTATGCGCGACCCCGAAGGCATAGTGGCTGTCAGTATAGATGTTGACAACCAAACCCTCACTTAATTCACAAGCTCGAATAAGGGCAGCTAACTCAGCAGCTTGAGCCGACTGATAAGAGACCCGTGATGTCTCTACTACCGTGCGCAGTGTGGTAATAGCGTAGGCTGCAATGGTGGTACCATCTGGTAATTTTAATCAAGAGCCATCAACATATAGTTCCCCTTGTGGGTCAGATAAGGGAACATCAGTCAAGTCTACCCGTCCTTTCGTATCTTCTTCTGTTCGGAAGATGCAGTCATGTTTATCAACTTCATCACTCTCAGAAGGGAGGGGTGGTAACGTGGCTGGATTCAGAGTGGCACATCTTTTGATTGTGATGTGTTTAGCAAACAATGTCAATTCATAGCCAGTAAGACGTGCACTGGTGAGGTGCTGTGTCTTTGTTTTATTCAGGAGCGTGTCCACAGCATGGGGTACCATGACTGTGAGGTCAGTATCAAGCACGAGTCCAGCCGATTGTCTGATTGAAGTGGCCACAGCCGCGACCGCTCTTAGACAACTCGGGAGGGCTCTCGCAACTGGATCAAGCACAGCAGAGAAATAAGGTCACGGTTGTTGCTTATTCCCAAATTTTTGTGTTAGGACAGAAAGCACGCAACCAGCCATCTCATGGACGTAAAGCAGAAAGGCTTGCCACAGTTAGATGTACCAAGCATGGGAGCCGAACAAAGCGCAGTTTTCAATTGCTCAAAAGGTTGCTGACATTCAGGCGTCCAGGGCAAAGGCTCATGCACTTCTTTCATTGTTAATGCAAGCAAAAGTTTGATTAGTAGGGAGTAATTAGGTATCCACTGACGACAGTAGGAAGTGATACCTATAAAAGCGCGCACATTTTTTTGAGTTTGTGGAATGGGCATGTTAACAATGGTACTAATACGCTCAGGGGTCAACCTCCTACCCTCCTTCGACAGTAGGTGACCTAAATAGGTGACCTCCTGTCGACAATACTGAAATTTAGAAAGAGGCACTTTATGTCCATGATGGGCTAAATGTAGCAAAAATTTAACAGTACTATCTTTGCAACCTTGTTCTGTACAGAAGTAACAAGTAAGTCATCAACATACTGCACTAATACATTACCTGGGGGAAGCGAAAGGGAATCCAATTGACCTTTCAATGCTTGGCTATAAATACTCGGACTCTCTGTATAGCCCTGAGGAGCTCGTCAGAACCTAAATCTCCAACCAGCTAGGGTGAACCCAAACAGATATCTACTATCTGGATGAATAGGAATACTAAAGAATGCATTTTTTTAAATCAATAACAGAAAAGAATTTAGCAGTAGAAGGATTGATTGTCAAAAGCCTGGGGAACCACTATTTTATTAACTTCGCGCAAGTCAATCCCAAAACGGTAAACATCCTCATGATCATCAGAGGAACCTGAGGGTGTCCGTTTAAGAATCGGAAGAATGGGACTATTACAAATGTTAGCAGACGTCTCTTCAACTTCTCCCTTTTGTATCAAATCCTAAATAATCTGTAGAAGGGCTTGCTCTCCCGCCTGAGGTATTTTATACTGAGGAATACAAGCCAAAATTGCATTGACTTTGACCTGTATCGAAACTGGCGGTATGTGCAACAGTCCTACATCTATATCACCTGTCACCCATAGTGTGGGTGGCACATCAGCGAATTCAACGGGAAGAGGTGCATCCTGAGACAAACACTGATTAACACCCACATCAGGGCCCATCGTCATATAAACACCTGCCGGGGAACAATAAATAGTAGCATGCAATTTCTTCAACAAATCCAAACCCCTCAAATTTTCTACACAATTTGAGGTGAACAAAAATGGAGAATCCACAGTAAAAGGACCAACAGTCATTGCAAGGGGTCGGGAAATGGGGCTTACAACCGGGACACCTGAAAAACCTACCAAAACATTATTATGGCCAGACAGAGCCGCCCAAGCGACCAAATGTCGAGAAACAGAACTCTTCGTCGCACTTGTGTCCACTAAAAATTCCTTAGTCGAGCCTTGCAAATCCGCAGTGACATAAGGACCACGCTGATCTAAAGGTATGGGAACTGGTCCCTCACTCTGTCCCTGGCTATCCTAGCTGTAAGACATCCCTGTCACCTCATCTGTATCGTAATCATCATGATAATACTGTCCATCGCGAGGGTCGTCAAAGTAATTGTTATAGGAATCACCCTGTGAGACCGTAACATTCTGAGCTCTATCAGTCCCACGACCTCGTCCATGAGAACCTCGCCCTCTAGGGACCGCAACCTTCTGCAAAAGCACAGGACACTCGCTACACCAATGGCCCTCCTCCTTACAATATGCACTCTGATTCAGCCCCAAGGGTGTCGTGGTCGGCTGCCTGCTAGTGCGCGGCAGCTGTCTAGAAGGACCACCGCGTCCTCTACCATTCGCCCTAAACGCTTGTTGTAACATCACCTTCGTCTTCAACTCCTTATGCTTTTTATCTGTCTTCTCTTTCTCCTCTTGGTCCCGATGTTCATAATATTAAGTCATATTCAAAATAACAGAAGGGGAAGAGGTGGACTAAGTACTCTCAGACGCCTGCAAACAAGTCGCAATTTCAGGGAGCAGATTAGAAACAAATCTGTCGACAAACACTCCTCCCTCAATAGACATATCCTGCCCACTATAATCCAAGAACGTATCTTCAAACCGAGTACAGAAATCAGACACACTTTTCATCCTTCTTCTGTCGACAAGCCATCAACTTATCCCAATTCACCTTCTTCGGCGGAATAAGAGAATGCATATATGTAATAATACAACCCGGCAAAGCAAGTGTCCCAGCTCGGGCCTTATCATCTGGCTTCCTTTCCTGATCCCATCCCTTAATCTGCTCCCATGTGCCACCCAACTCCGCAACATGATCCTGAGAATGAACCTGTCTCCAAATATCAACCGGAATGAGAAGACCAAAAAACATTTCAATATCAGCAAGAGTCATTACAGTAGAAGAGGCAGCTTCGGTCAATTCTTTATAATAGGCAGTGGGATTTTTCCTCGGATCAGGCAAATGAGTCTTAAGGGATAGAGACTCACTTCTCTTCCACGGAGTATAAACCAATTGTTCCTGAAAATGGGCCGCTACACCCGGTCTGGTGACAGTACCACGCTGATCCGTTAACTCTGGTATTTCTGGGTGATATATAGGATGAACCTCCCTCATCGGAAACTGAGATACCGACTTAGGACTATTCTCATACAAACTTCCCCTGTAAGCAATTAAAGTTGTAAGATTTCCAAAAACCTGACCTCACTGCAAATCACTAACATACACACGATCTCTAACATCAAATAAAATTTGAGGCGCTTCTGCCCCAAAGTGTTGCTGCCAAAGACTAATCAACATAGCGGACATATGCTTAAGGGCATGTTGTTGTATAAAAGGCTCAAATTCTTGCATGACTTCCCAAACATCCTCCACACTATAGATTGCATTACGAGCCCACTGCGCAGCCTGATTAGCTATTACTTCTTTTTCTTCATCCCCAACCCAGACCGCACTAAAGGGCCCATGCGCTCCTTAAATTTCGTCCAATCTTTATCCTCGAATCCACGTGCTGGCGTCTCAATACTCAAAGAGGTCGGAGGATGAAAAACCATGGAAGGGGAAGCAACAGAAGTAACAGGTACAATCGTCGCTGGCGCTTGTACCGGAGGAGAGAGAACAGAGGATACAGGAGTCGAGACAGTAGGCGTGCTAATAGCCACAGTTGCCAAAGATGGCGAAAACAAAGAAGGAGCAGGGGGTGCCGTGGCCAAAGCCATCAAAACAACAACTGTAGATGCGGGAACCGTTGGAGCAGATACAACAGGCTGCTGTGACTGTAAAGGAACAGCGGAGTATATCCTCTACGGGGCATAGGGAGGCGGGGCTGAGTGTCTAACAATTCCTCCACAAAAGTATCTGTGTCCTCTTGGGCCAAATAAGATTTATCAATATGCAACAGAAACCTCCTATCTTCACATTCAACTCCTGCCTCTTGCTTTTCCCTATCATATGCTACAGCTTTCTGGGTCAGTGTTTGCATCTTCTCCTTCCATGCATCCTTTTCCATCTTCAATCGTCTCTGTTTAGCTGCTTTCTGCCATGTTCGGAGGGAATCAAACATAGACTGTCTACTTTGTCTTTTAAATAACTGTTTCTGTAAAAAACCAATCTTTTGTTCATCAAAAGTGCCCGTCAACGGCCACTGTAACTCGGCATTGTCCCTCGTATATTTGTGCCATAATGTACTAAACATAATAGGGCCAAGACCATGCTTCAAATACATATCAAAATTAGGGGTGCCTTCTGGAGGCGCCGGCTGGGCTTCTTCCAATCAAGCATCTGCAAAGCAACAACGACAACAGAAAAACAAGAACTTACTAAGACCAGGCATTTTCAAACAGAAAACAAATTCGTTATTTTTTTAGTTATTTTTTTGCCTGGCAAAAGCAATTGCAAGTGCTTTTATCAAAAACGGTCCTCAGACCGTACCAAACTCAAACCACAATGGCACCATATCCACAAAGAACCAAAACAAACTCACCCGATACGAGAAGCATGCCTTGACGGATCACCCTGCAACTTTCAACACATCAGTTTAACTAACTAAAGTATAAATCTGGAAACTTTCAGGAAGATTCATCAAGCGGCGCCAAAGTTATTGGCAAAACAAAAAATACTCTTCCTATGGAAACTGGGTCTTAAGTATACAGGAGTTATAGTTAGGACAAGGTTGCCATAGGAAATTGATTTTTTGTTTTGCTTATAACTTTTGCACCGTTTGACAAATCGTCATGAACATTTCCCCAAAAAAGTTCATCCACCTCAGCTTCTTCCTGCACAGGTTCCAGGTGATCTGTGAAGTGGTGCCTGAGAAAAATAGGGGGGCCAAAAACGCATTTTCCCCATGCAGGTTTCAGTAGGAAATATGAACAGTGATACAGCAAAAACAGATAAACACAATTACTCCAAATTTTGCAGAAAGTTAGATCTTGGTCCTGAAAGCATGCTTTTTGTGTTTTGGTGTAACTAACTTTAGTAGTTTTTAAGAAATGAAGGTACACAATGTATGCATATATAGGGAAGTGAATGCTCTGTGCATCCAACAGATCAAAGGTAAAATCAGATTGGCTGCGACCACATCAACAAAGATGGTGTGGCAGCCATTTTAGGACTTGTGGACTCAGTCCCCAGTCCTGGAAAAGCTAAAAAAAACACATACTGAACGGGGTCGGTATACTCTGACCCCCTGGCTTTGTGGGGGTCTTTGGTGCCAAAAATGTCATTTGTGCTTGTAGCAATAACACAAATCCGCAGAGAATTTGTGGATCAGCAGCACCTTCATTAAAAAAAAGGCAGGCTCCCGTCCTTTTGATTTTTAAGTCCCCTAGGGTGGGCCAGGGCTCAATGGTCTTTGCATCCCATTTTAGAGAAGGGAAGCATGCCCTCCCCCTGCCTGAGTCTCATCCAGATCCCGAGGACCCCATCACCTGGGGCCAATTCATTTAGGAAGGGGGTGGCCCCCCTTCCCGAGCCTCTGTAAGGACCCCATCCACTTGGGCCAATTCATTTATTGGGGAAGGAGAGTGTACGGCCCCCCTACCTAAATCTCAGAGAGGCCCTGCGGACCCTATCCTCTGGGGCCAGTTTTTTTTATGGGGCGGGTGGCGTTTGGCCCCCCTCCCTGACCAGAGTGATGTCATTAATGATGTCGTTTGAAATGTCATAAGAGATGTCATTAATGATGCTAATGAACATGTCATGCGTGTAATATGTAAGGGCATAAGCAGTGCATGGCTGGGGTGCAAGTTATAGTTAACCAGTTAACTATAACTGGTGAATTCCAGTGTTTTTATGTTTACAATTTTAGTTTTTAACTAACATTTTTACATATCTATAACATCACTTTAACCTTTGAATTTATGGGGGCATTTCTAGCGTTTTCCATAATGAAGTAATATTTGATTTCCCAGACTGATTTTAACCAGTGATTATTTAAAACGATAACCACATTTTAAAAATCGCCATTATTTCCAATGCACCCCAGAATCACATTTAAAAGCAATTTGTAAACATATATGCATTTCAGTATTAATCAACAAAGTTGTCAATAAAGCATTTCAAATTAAAACAAAAATAAACATATGTGTCAGTCTTTCTTTTATACAACTTGCGCTACTTAATTCAGCCATAAGACCAATCTCAAGGGGTCACCGCACTCCTTGAAAACAATACCCACATGTTCAAAATCACCACTAATTCCAATGTATCCCATAATCACGTTTAAACGTAATCACAAAAAATACATGCATTGCACTATTAATCAACATAGTAGCCAGTAAAGAATTTCAAGTTAAAACAACCCTAAACGTGTGTCAGTCTTTCTTTTATACAACGTAGCCCACATAATGAAGCCATAGAACCAATCACAAGAGTCCCTACACACCATAGCTAAAGAGCTGAAGTTGTAGCTACATAGGGGCATATTAACAACGGCCAGCGATAATTATCGCTGGCCGTGCTTAGCGATAATTATATTATCGCTGGCTATCTCTGGCATTTATCGCCCTGGTAGCGCGTTATTAACAACGCGTTACTCCAGGGCGATAAAAATTCCAGAGATAGCGATGTTATCGCCCTTTTGCAGGGAACATCGCTGGTTTTCCAGCGATGTTCCCTGCAAAAGGGCGATAACCTTGCTGATACGACCCACAGGGTCGTATCAGCAGAATCCACCTCCTATGGCTAACATAGGTAAGTCGGGATTATAGCAGACGTTAGATTTTGGCGAAAACGGCCGTTTTCGCCAAAATCTAACGTCTGCTATAATCCTGTGGGCTGCCTTGTAAATATCGCTATGTGCACATCGGCGATATTTACAACGTAGCCCATCTGGGGTACGCCCAGTAACACCCACTTTGCATCTCATTAGAGATGCAAGGATGGGCGTTGGGGGAAAGGGCGATAGTGCAGGGATTCACGCGATAGCGTGCCCTTGCTGATTAGGCGATAGAATTATCGCCGCTTTCCGTCCGAAAACGGACGCTAAAGCGGCGATAATTGTCTATCGCCTCGTTGTTAATATGCCCCCAAGTGATTTGAATACTGAACAAACCTCTTCTGTGGTCTTGAATTTTGTACTCTAGGAGACTAAAGGTTAGTATTTGAAAATACCCAGGGGGGCTTCTAGAACTCTTGCAGAAGCCCCTCCCCTCCCCCCCTTTACTTTGTTGGTCGTGCCCCTGCCCCTTCTTGGGGCACTGCAGGGGCCACATAATATCTAAATATGCCCTTGCATGGTATATGGGGCTCTCCCCGGTACAAAGCAGTGAATAGAAGAACAGCAGGACAAGCCCGCTGTTCTCTGTCACTTCTATTTACTGCCGCATGTGGTTTTCTTTCTGCTTTTTTTTTCATTAGATCCAGGTGCAGGATAAGGTGTGGGGTAGAGCAGAGACGTCACGCCACACCCAGCACCCCCTTTACATCTCCTCTTGTAAGCGCACCTCTGATGAGGCGCTCGGGAGCTGACAATCTCAGTGGTTGTATAGATTCATTGCAAGACTTCTGAAAGGTGATCGTCAATAAAACGTGAAATCTCTTTAGGTAGCATTGTACTTTATTCAGAAGAAGTGTCGGAAAATCTGTGCATCATAGACTTATACATGCAGTCATACCTAATTCTATCTATTTTCTAAAAGTAATTCCTACCTTTTGATGGTCACACGTGGAAGTCTATGCGGATTGTAGATTTCTATGCATACTTTAGTTTCTCCAGATGTTCTATCTCAGATTCACCATCACTGCGGCAGCAATTTGCATGTGTGCGTTTATTTTTTTAAATGTTTTTATCCTCAGTGACGATATATTCCCCTCTGTAAATAATAGTGTTTTCCTGCCTATTCCGTAAACGCCTTTTGTCAAATAATTATAGTATCCATTCTATGGTCGGAAGGATCATCTGAAATGTGTAGGAATACCTACAAATGAATGAGTTTTTGGTAGTTAACGTTCGTTTCGAGTGTTCTCCATTAATTCAAATTTTCTGTCCTTAAACCTAACTTAATACAGTCAGAAAATGTGCCATAACACTGGAATTCCTTCCGTATTAAGATCCATATCCAGGCGTAAATTTCCACGTGCCATTTTTCTGTGAGTCAAGATCTTGGAACCATGTTTACATATTACAATTTTTGGTGCATGTTTACCTTGGGTGCACAAAAGGTTTATGAATCGGACTCGTTGTGGTTATTATAAACATGTGACTGAATTAAATACCGTCATGTTTTTAAGATACACCCAGCAAAGCCTGGATGGCTGAAACATATGTCAATATTATGTTACAATTCCTTATGCAAACATTCCAGAGAGAAATCAAATGATCTTTCTTTTTTTCTTCCTAGGTTACACAACCAAACGGCAATCTGAAATACTGGACTTTTTTCAAAGGAAATGAAAGGATTGGATTTTAGTTAATATGTGATGAACGTTTGAAGAGTAACCTATTTGTATCAATTCTATGAAAACTTATTTCAGGTCATTATTGTGTTGTGCTATTGCTGGGTGTAGGGATATTCCCCAACTGTTGGACAAAATATGGGTATTTTCCGAATGATGTCCTAGATGCAAAGGAAAATCGGTTTTGGTGTAACTGTGTTTTCTTCATTTTGCATAGTTAATATTCATGCATAAATTATCAGTTGATCAGCGCGAACGTTTCAGAAAATATTAGTTGCTTTACTTCCTACATCTGTCTCTTTCTAGGAATCTCCTTGGTGCCCTCCAGCTGCAGTGAAATGTGTATAATGCCATCAGAGCAATAAATGCCGACAAAAAGTTGCGTTTTCCTGCTACACAAGTTCTGTCCCAAGTTTTCTTGAGGTTTCTTTCCCCAGTGTGAGTCCATTAAGGCACCTAAAGCCAGTTAGTGATTCAGTGTAGAACTGGGAAAACTATTTCACCCCGGATGTGCGTTTAACTCCACCTGTTGCATACTGGCTGACTTATTTAGAGCTGAATGAAGAACTTTTAGGGCTTCATTTAAGACCTGAACACTACTTTTGTTTTCCCCAGTTTGGTTTCACCTTTTACCGCCAACAGAGAATCCTCTAATTGAGGTCTTACCATTTCTTGCACACATCTGAGGATTTTTCATTAACTTGGGCCCAAGTCTTGCCCACTCACTATGGATGGCATCAGATAAGATCTCAGTTACTGAGAAGACCAAAGCTTCTTCTCTGCAAAAACCATGGCCAATGAGGCACATCCCTCAAGACCAAGAAGACATATGTAGATTTAGAATGAATTTCATTTTCATGGGTTCACACAATATTTACACTTCATATGTAGTTGTAATTAAATTATGGAGTGTAAATAAATCTTTATAAGGAGAACAATGGATAGTGAACAATGGATAGTGAACTTTATAAGGAGAACAATGGATAGTGAACTCAGACAAGACGGAAGTCCTCATCCTGGGTTCATCACCCTCCGCCTGGGACGACTCTTGGTGGCCCCCGGCCCTGGGCACCGCGCCCAAGCCAACGGACCACGCACGCAACCTGGGCTTCATCCTGGACTCCTCCCTGTCGATGACCAGACAAGTCAACGCCGTCTCATCTTCGTGCTTCAACACCCTGCGCATGCTCCGCAAGATCTTCAGATGGATCCCCACTGAAACCAGGAAGACCGTCACCCAGGCACTCGTCACCAGCCGACTGGACTATGGGAACACCCTCTACGCCGGAACCACAGCCAAACTTCAAAAAGACTCCAGCGCATCCAGAACGCCTCCGCACGACTCATCCTGGACATCCCCCGACACAGCCACATCACCGGACACCTGAAAGACCTGCACTGGCTCCCCGTCAGCAAGAGAATCACGTTCAGACTCCTCACCCACGCACACAAGGCCCTCCACGACCTGGGCCCCAAGTACCTCAACGACCGCATGACCTTCTACACGCCCACCCGCCAGCTACGATCAACCAGCCACGCCCTCGCCACCGTACCACGCATCCGCAGAGCCACCGCCGGAGGAAGATCCTTCTCCTACCTGGCAGCCAAGACCTGGAACTCCCTCCCCACTCACCTTCGGCGAACCCAGGACCATCTCTCCTTCAGGAAGCAGCTCAAGACCTGGCTGTTCGAGCAGTAAGTTACCCCCTCCCCCAGCGCCTTGAGACCCTCCCGGGTGAGTAGCGCGCTCTATAAATGCCGTGATTGATTGATTGATTGATTGATTGATTTTGCCTAATATTATGATACTAATGACAATAATAGTAAAATTGTTAGTTTAGTACTTAAGCTACAGTTTTGCTGTTTTTTTACTGTAAATTACAAGTGAATCTTTTTCCAATGTAGTGGTATTTACTCTGTCAACCTTGTAAGGATGAAAAGACTACATGGGCCCTGCTATTATATTATAACTGTATTTAAAACCCTGATGAGAATCAAATCTGCTAAAAACATCAACCAAACGTACATCTGAGGCATGTGCTGGTGTTTTATTTCTTTAACTGTAATGAACTGTCTGTAATCGCAACATATACTACTTTTATCTGATGCAAATGTTATGATCGCTATTTTAAATTTGCAAGTTTCTTTTAAATCTTTATGTGATATTTTGTTTACCGTACTTGATTAAATCTAATAAAACCAAAAAGTACTGTTTATGATAACATAATATATGATAAAGCTTTGAGATGACCCAATAAACTAATGATTCCTATGATCAATCGTGTCCTGTAATATTAAATTGAACAATTGCCCACATCGGTGTGAAAGTGAACATCTCCCGAGACCACTCGCCTAGTTACAGGACAACGTGGACTTGATCAATACATTAGGCAATTCTAATGATCTTTTACACCGCGATGTGGTGTGTTTTCTCGTTCAACTATTTCACAGAATATGTTTTAGAAACAAAATGCTAGTGATGACCATGCTGCAATTCTAGTAATCATTAGTAGTCTCTGTGATTACTGAGACTGGGTTAGCCTTGTAGATGCTTCCAAAGCTACTGTGGTGTCTTATTCTAAGCTCAGAGAGAGTGTAAAGAGGGGGCCTGTTGCAGATACTTTCAGAGGATGTATTGATCTACCCGTGATGAGTGAGATTGGGTGAGCTGGTGCTAATGGCCTTATCAATCGCAAGCTGCCCAGTGCCAAGAGCTGTTATCTGTCCTCTTGCTCACTTATGCTCTCTCACATTCAGCTCATACCAATAATTGTGAGTTGACAATTAACAGAGATTGGTGCCATCTAAGGAAGGTGTTAACTTGTAGCGGGCTACACCAGCCATTAAAGGTGCTCTCTAGTGTTATAACAAGGGAGAGAGATTTTAATGGCAGGTATAGTTATAGTGGCTAGTATAGCCCACTGCATCACCCTGTACCAGCAAGGCTATTAGAACATCCAGCCAACGAGAATCTTCCTGGGAGTCAAAGGGAGCTTATAACCCTCTGCTGCTCTTACGCTTCTGAGCCTTTGTTTCACATTTAACAATAATTGCTGTGTGCAGTGCTACAGCAGTAACTGTGACACATAGACAGCAGAAGCTATTAAAGGAGGCTGAATTCAACCCCTTATTCTTCCTCACCAATACCAAACTGTTTTTCCTAATTTGGCAGGGCCAAAGGAGACTCGGGAGGTGAGGAGAAATCCTCCCTCCCTCCTTCCATGGCTCAAGTGACGCTGTTAACTACAGGAGAAGGGCGGTGGGGAATCTTTCTGTCTTCACTCTTCCAAAGCTTCTGTCTCTCGTATTCTCCAGCACAATCCACTTAGCGAAGAAGCAGGTAAGAGGAAGAAACAGAGGTTGTAGATGAGGACATTGAAATGTTGACAGCAGAGGGTCCACTCCATTGTTTATAGGCCACCGCTGCTCCCCTGATCATCTGCACAGCCAACATTCCAAAGTTGTAATAATGCTTAATTATAATTCATAAAAGGCATACCAGTTTCTTACAAATGTTAGTTTTGTAGCACTTCATTAGAAAAGAAATTGGATAATCACACTCTATGTATATTTTGAGCTACATTCTAGTTTGCTCTTTCATATTATATTTCAAATGTAGTCCCAGACAAAGCAGCAAGCTGTGCACATGAAAATATTACAGTTTATGCTAAAGCTTGCAATCCCCAAGAGGAATCATTCACAACTGGCCCATTAATATTACTAGCCCCAGCAACCAAAACGTTTTGAAGTGAATCTCAAATTACATATACTAACAGCTATTCCTGCAATAACAAGCACCAACAAAGCCAACAGGTCTCGCTTATAACTTGATGTGCCTAGAGGCTTCAGTCCATGAAGTTGCTTACTCATCCCTCCATGCACTCGGTTACTAGGGTGAGCAGCTGGCATGGGTGCAAATTCAGGATGGTGAGTGTAAAAACTCAGGACAAAGGGTCAAAATTCAGAACAAAAGTTCAGGACAGAAGGTCAAATTCAGGACAAAAATTCAGGACAAAAGGTACGTTTTACAGACACATCAGAGGAGGTCGCACAAAAGTACATAAGTAAATAAATAGACAACCAACATAAGTACAAGTCAAAATAAGTTTATAATATATTGAGACAATCGTGCACTTCATGTTTTTTTGGTGTGTGTGCAGCTTTGAGCAACGGTGCAGGTCTTTTTTGTGGTATTTCCTATGATCAGAATCTATTTATATGGTAACTGGGCTGGGTTGTACAGTCTGATATTTTGTTTACAGTTCATGGTCCTGAGCAGGCATGTTTGGTGAGGAAGTGGTCGGGAACATCTGCTCGGATGGACTTTGTTACTAGCAGCTCATATCTGAGTGCCATAGTGAGATGCAAAGCAACACGTATAGAATGTAGCTAATTGGGACCTGCAGTGCTGGACTAGGGTGCAGTTCTCCAAGTGGCCAGCTTTATGTCTCAGATCGCTTCTAGTATTCCATGTCTGTTCAGCTGGTGATGACTGGTTTAGGGACTGGCACGGTACTGAGTGATGGATAAGACCCATAGCAGACAGGTCGTGTGTGAGGGTAAGAGCATTAGGCAGGAAACAAAGTTATTAACCAGCCTGCCTGAGCTATAACTGGCTGCACACTGCTGAGTGTTATGGTATTATTGTGGGCCAGAAGGGTTGACATTACTATATAATGCCCTGGCTAGCCATATATCAGCCCTCCTTATTTTACCTGCTTTTGGGAAATAGTATATTGATTGGGTTGTTTCATTTTTGTGAGTTGTAAACATCAGATTCTCATTGATGCACAGAAGTGTGCTACAGACTAGAAACTGAATACGTTGTTGAGGCATTATTTTAGGTCAGAAGGAGGCACTGTGTTTTACATACAAAGATTTTCACAAAATGTCAACATGCAGTTTTACTGATAAAACTATATAGTGCACACATAATAATGTGTGGAAATGTGGTTTAAGCAAATATGTATCATTTGAATATCACAAAGTAAAGTGTCTTGATTGTTTTGATCCTATTAAAACTGTTTCCAGAACACTTCAGAATTACAAACAAGTGGTCCATTTGTGGTTTCATAACTGCCGATATGTTTTAAAACATTTGCACAGTTCATTTACAGGTATTTAGAAGTTGTGTTACTAAACAAACTGACAGCTTACAGCCTTTGTTTTCACACACCCTTTACCACCACAACAAGACTGTTTACTAGTCCACTTTACTATTCTGTCTTTGACTAGTAAGTTAGAGAATTTTGTTTAGCCTCAGCTACCCATCTCCAAGCTAATCTAGGCCAATTTAAATACTGCTTCTGCACGTGCACTCCATGTTAGTGCACATATGCACCAAACAGCCTCCTAAATAGTCCAAAGCACTCTCCAAGCTATACTATAGTACAGTTTAAAAGATACTATGTGTTGGGCTAGTTCAAAGCTATTGTGACATAACTCAAGCAAGACTTGGCACATATGGCACAACAAGCAGCAGCCTACCAATAAAAGTGGGTAGAGTGACAGCAACATTGGCATGCAATAGCAGCCACACCACTCTGTCATTCATCATACAGTAACCTGGTCCTATTTCACCATTAGACAGCTCACTAAGACTAAGTAAGCCTTCGTACAGAAGCCAAGTCACACAACGAAAAATCAAAAAGTTGCCATGACAGAGAGAGACTCATAATACACCAGCATGACCAAACTATGTATCATCATTCAGCAGCTTGAACACAGTGTACCATTTCACAGCAGCCTCAACACACAGTATGAGACCGCATGCTAGACACAGTAAACCTGTGGATATCACCCTGGTCACTCAACTATCCATATGAGAGTAGACTAGCAACGCTATTGACCAGATGATCATCAGGAATCACCAGGCAAAATAAAGCTGGTGGCATGGGGAGCCATGAAAAAGCAACATGAACACACAGTGGACATAATGAAGGAGAGATCATTATCATGCAGTTCAGGAAAGGTAGATTCATAGTCTGCTTCATGTTTATCCTTGTAAAACCTTTTTACTTTTGCATCCATTGAGGAATACACCAACATAGCATAAACTATACTCTATATAAACTGTTGAGGCAGTGGTTGGGCATTTCTTAGAGCAAAATGGTTTGCAGAGTTTTCTGCAGGCTTGCAAACAAAAGTACTCAGATCCTTGGTTCCTCACCATGCTAGCAGTCATATTTAAAAAGAACTGAGACTGGAACTACAAAATAAAGCTCAAGTCATACATTTTTTAAGGTTGACAGAGCTAACATAACTCAACCAAACAACTGGCCTTCAGTTTAATATTCTCAGCCACTTGTTTGCTATGGGGACATTGTTAGTAATGCGGTCTCTAGTTGGCAGTGGTTTGCACCCTGTTCAAGTAGGGACCCTCACTCTAGTCAGGGTAAGGGAGTCACACAGCTAAGATAACCCCTGCTCACCGCCTTGGTAGCTTGTCACAAGCAGTCAGGCTTAACTCAGAGGCAATGCGTAAAGTATTTGTGCACACACACACAGTAACACAGTAAAAACACTACAAAAGGAGTCAACATAGTTTAGAAAAAAAACAATATTTATCTGAATAAAACAAGACCAAAACGAAAAAAAAATCCAACATACGCAAGTAAAAATGACACTTTTAAACGATCAAGTAAGTTTAGTCCATAGATATCAATGGATGCGTTTTATTAGTACAAAGTATCTTAGATAAGTCAAAAATCACAGATGGTATGAGGCTCAGGGGAGGTGAGGCGCCAGAAAAGCAAAGTGGTGGGTAGGTTCCTTATTACACATGGAGGTGATGCGTTTGTTCCTTACAGGCAGAGGAGGTGATGCGTCAGTTCCTTACTGGCAGGGAAGGTGATGTGTCAGTTTCCGGACTTGCGGCCTAAGTTCCTTGCTGCGATGCATTGTCGATGAAGAATTGGCACCCAGGGACAGTGCAATCAAAAATCCAGATGCGCTGCTTCGATGAGACAGCGGTGAAGTAGGCGCTGCATCGATTCCACAGCCACGAAGCAAGTGATGTGTCGGAGTCGGAGCAAGTACCACGGACATCGGTGACACGGTGCTCGAAACTCACTCTGCAGCAATTTTTCTGATGAGCTGCGATGGCAAACAGGGGTCTGCCGTTAAGGCCGTGGTTGAT
This sequence comes from Calotriton arnoldi, assembly GCA_963921515.1. Taxonomy (NCBI): domain Eukaryota; kingdom Metazoa; phylum Chordata; class Amphibia; order Caudata; family Salamandridae; genus Calotriton; species Calotriton arnoldi. The sequence goes on along the minus strand of CAWUFW010002568.1, from coordinate 1,197,953 downwards.
GCATCGAGCGGCGACCAAGCTTCGGGGCAGACAACGGCCTGCGTCTATCTTTTACAGCCGTGCCTTGATGATAAAACAGGTGCTGGGAAATGATGCATGGATTTCCAGGTTTCCCTTCCAATGGCCCAGGAACTGCATTTGGCACCACTTTGCAAGTCAGGACCCTCAGCAGAAGAGCCCAGGTACTGGCAGGTGAAGTTTTTGATGGCCCTGAGACTTCTTAACAGGAGGCAAGCTCACCTCAAGTCCTTGGAGAACCTTGGAAGAAGGATACAGAAAGTAAAGTCCAGTCCTTTCACTCCCAGGATAGAAGTAGCAAAGCAGCAGGCCAACACAGCAAAGCAAACAACAAAGTGACAGCCCCTCCTGACAGCTTTTCCAGCTCTTTTTCCTGGCAGAATGTCCTCAGCCAGAAGTGTTCTGATTTTGGGGTATCAGTGGTCCAAAACGTATACCCCTTTCTGCCTTTTTAAGTAGGTAAACTTCAAAGAAAAGACTTTGTAGTACACAAGACCCTGCCTTTCCCTGCCCTCGGACCAGACACACTACAGGGGGTGGAAACTGCTTTGTGTGCGGACAGGCACAGCCCTAATCAGGTGTCAGTGACAACACCTCCCACCACTCTAGCTCAGGAAGTCCCATCAGCCTGGTGATAGTCTATCAGGATATGACGGGCACACCTCAGTTTCCTTTGTGTGACTATCTAGAGAAGAGGTCTTCAATCTGTGCGGCATGACCCCCAGGGGGGCCGTGGAGTCCTGGAAAGGGGGTCACGCATTCCCCAGCCTCACTTGTGCCTGGATTCCAAAATGTTTGTTTTCATTTTGGAAAAAGACAGCCCTCTTGGGATGGCTAATTTTGCTCCTTAAAATGCTTCAGTTGAGTCTCCTGTGCTGTGAAAAGCTGTCGTGCCAGGTGCCTGGTCGCCTGAAAGAAATGCAAATGTGCCCTATTAGTTAATCTGCAAGTGCAAAGGGTGCTTGGGACCCGGTGAATCACTCCAAAGTTTGTGATGACAAAGATTTTTTTTTTTGTGGTAGTGCAAAGAGTTAACAACAGGGCTGTGAAGTGCTTGCTCTTAATCCTAACTGTATTTACACAGCCCTTAGTACCCCTAAAGAGGTGTTGAAGGGACAGTTATTTAAAAAAAAAAAAGAAATTGTATTACCTATGCCTTGGTATTACTAAAATCTACGGGGCATATTAGCAAGACCCACGTTAAAATTATCGCCGTTTTAGCGGCAGGAAACTGCCGCTAAAACGGCGATAATGGGCTTGCTAATATGCGTTATGGGAATTCCAATAGAAGCCCAGGTTAGATGTGCAGGACATCTAACATGGGCTTCTATTGGAATTCTATAACGCATATTAGCAAGCCCATTATCGCCGTTTTAGCGGCAGTTTCCTGCCGCTAAAACGGCGATAATTTTAACGTGGGTCTTGCTAATATGCCCCTACATTTTGGAAGCACCATTTTATAGTAAAGCTATTTACACATTTTGTATCAGTCTATCTTATAATGCGTGTAATGCAATGCAAGTATAAAATAATGACTTACATATTCACAGTGCTTTCTGTCACAGGCTGTGACCTCATAGCACTAAAAATACACAGGTCACTATTCTTCACTGCACCAACCAAGATTTAATTTTGTGGCTCCCTGGTTACACACAGACCTTTGCAGTTCATTAACTAATAGAGGTTTCATAATGTACTACAGTGCATTTCCCACTGTGTAACAACTTTTTAAAATGTATTTTTCATTTAAGCTGGTGAAAGACCTAAAAAACGTACAGAATATTTTGGACTTATTTATGAGAGGCTTTCGCCACCAGAGCATCACTTTTTTTGATGCTCCGGTGGCGCAAGTGTCTCAACCATACCTTTGAGGCAGCGCAAAGTCACCCTGCATGGCTTTGCATGACCTCATAGTTATGGAGTATGACAAAGCAGCGCAAGTCACTGCGTTGCCTTACTCTGCATCAAGGAGGTGTTCCATAGGCATTTTGTGGGTGTTCCCACGCAACACCCATGGATTTTGATGCTGCCCCATATTTACAAAATCGCGTGAACCTGGGGCAGCGCCAAAAACGTACATCTCCCCAGCGGAGGCGTAACGAGGAGACATTTTTTCATTTCTCCTTGCTATTTCCTCTTTCCATGTGTGCTACATTCTGCAGCTCACATAGAAAGAGGAAAACGCCTCTAGGGATTCTTTTAGTGAAGGAAGGTGCCCCTTCCTGCACAAAAACAATCCTGCCTATGTTGGTGCTAGGCAGCAATTTGTGTGCCAACCCAAGGGGAAAGGACAAGAATGCACTGTATTTCATAAATATGGTGCATTCCTGCCTTTTCACATTGGCATAGGGCAGCACAGCAAGAAGACCTGCGGTGCTGCTTTACGCCTATTCCTCGTAAATCAGGCCCTTTGTTTTTAGCTATACCTTTGACCACGCCCCTACGCTAACTGAGCTTTGTTTGGCTAAACACTGTTTAATATTATTTCCCCACCGTAAAAATGATTTGCTGTGGGAATTGGGGGCATTTATGGTTGTTGATGATGAGGAGTATCAGGTTCTAGACATTTTTGTCAGGAGGGGGTCCTTACTCCTAAACATTTTTTGACAAGGGGGTCTCGGCATCAAAAAGTTTGAAGACCTCTGGTCTAGAGTGAATGCACAAGAGCCCAACTGTCAGCCAACCCAGATGTGCATTCTACTGGCAGGCAGAGGCACAGAATGGTTAAGCAAGAAATGCCCACTTTCTAAAAGTGCAAAAACAACAGTTGATGGACAGAATGCAGAACAATGTCATACATTCACCCCAGTACAGAGATCTGGGCCTAAACCCATCGTTTTTTTTGCTCACCATGCCATTCCAGCTTGAACCCAGCCATATGCAAATCAGTCTTGACCCTGTGCCTCATGGGAACAGTCCAGCCCGAACTGCCAAGCCAGGTCCTCCCTGGACTTTCTAAAAGTGACATTTTAAAACATACAATTCAAAAACAAACTTCTCAAAAAGATGTTTTTTTAAATTGTGAGTTCAGAGACCCCAAACTCTAAATCTACATCTGTTCCCAATGGGAAATTACACTTAAAAGATATTTCAAGGCAATCCCCATGTTATCCTATGGAAGAGATAGGTCTTGCGAAAATTAAAAACAAAATTAGCAGTATTTCACTATTGGGACATATAAAACACACCAGTACATGTCCTACCTTTTAAATACACTGCACCCTGCCCAGGGGGCTGCCTTGGTCCTACCTTAGTGGTGACTTACATGTAGTAAAAGGAAAGATTTTGGCCTGGCAAGTGAGTGACGTGTATTCCAGGGACAGGCAGAAGGCCCCAAATGGTTTAAGTAAGAAAATGCCAACTTTCTAAAAGTGAGAACAAAAGAAACCTAGGACCAAGTCCTGGCCTGCGTGTGCACTACGAAAAAACACTCGAGGAATGTGAACACAATGTAATCATCACTTAGAACAACAATAAAATAACTTGAACTATTATGAACGAAACGTTAAATGTCCATCTTCATAGTACTCCCATCTTCAAGGGAAAGAAACCAAACTCCGCCTTTGGCTCGTCAAGTGTGTTTATTAAATGAACGAGGCAATCAACTTTCTTGCATAACTGAAGTGTTCATCCCAATGCATTTCGGGCTTAAAACAATAGCCCTTCTTCAGGGGAATCTGTAAACAATGAAATGTATATCTCAATACATTCAGCGCAATGCATAATTACATGAGTTTCAGCAAACATACCAAACATTGAAGCTCAGAGAACCAAAAGTACATGCTAACATAACCAATAGCTCTAAGGATAGCTAAAATATACAAGACTCCATGAGTAAAAGAGGAGGTCTGGTGGAGGCAATGGAATGTACACATTAACAACAAATCCGACACATGTCCAAGATTCATGCTAGGATCTGGTGAAACTGAATCAGAACCAAAAGTAAAAAGTATGTGTGATAGTTCAATTTGTGCAGTGAGAAATAGCATAAACCGGAATAGGAAACCCGAAGTCAAAATGTCGAAAAAGAAACCACGAGATCAAACAATTAAAAGTGCATCCGTGTTTTTAACATGCGTGAACACTGTGACATGCTGAGCAAACGGACTCGGAGAGAGTGCTGTTGAAGTGAAGGTAACGCATACCTTCTAGCAACAGATCTTACAAAAAACTTGAGCGGTGGACCGCGAAGACTCCGTTCTGCTTGAAGAAACCAAGAGTAAGAAAACTGCGCAGTTGTTACGAGAAAAAAAAGGCAAGGGCTATACCGAGCCTAGACTTACCCGCTCCAAACGAAGAGCAGCAGGCCAATTGGAACAGAAACCGATGATCCAACAAACAGCCTGAACCCTGTGGTGCTCACGAATTTACATGCTGGAAAGGCGCGCATGCACTATATGTGGCGTGTGTGGTATGAACCGGAAACGGAAGCGAGTAGACTCAACAGAGTCAATGAAAATAGACAACTCCTGGGACTAATGTGAAAGTGGTAAAAAAACAGACTAAAAAAAAGGATGGTCCATGCAAAGAAATCTCAAGGATTGCTGATATATAAAAAACGTGAAGTACAACTACCAGAAAGGTGGTCCATGCAGAGAAATGCCAAAGATTGCAGATATATATAAAAAAACATGAAGTGCAACTACCTAGAGTATACATAATACAGGATGGATAACAACAACAATGCTAGAAACGACACAATAGTGTTGATACAATAATGCTCAGAAACATGTAATCAAAGAAAGTGCAGTGCCGTATATTGGAAAACGTTGAATGTAAACAGGGTGGCATAATAGGGGATGTACCCACCCCAAGGAAGGGACCGATTGGTCCTGACCCGTACCTACTGGTAACCGCCCTTAAATTTAGTATTTAGGCGCAACCCTGAACCTTGCCTCCTCAGACCAGAGCCGAAAAGAAAAAGCAAGAAGAAGAAGGACCGGGACAGCCGTGCGGAGAAAAGAAGAGAAGGACACCAACTGACTTGGCCAAAGTCCTACCGGCCTGTCCCAACCTCAGACTCCTCCAATAGAACCTCAGTGTGTCCTGCAGTCAGCCGTCCTCAAAAACCCAGAGAACCTGCCCTGCCTTTGCAACTAAAAAGGACTTTGTCTCCCGTGAGCATTGGACTTGCTCAAAGGTAACTGACTCTGACTCCGGCCGACTCAGTGAGTCTCCACCACTCTGCTCCGGCACCCCGAGCCCTAATGACCTAATATCCTAAGGAGGTCCCCCCAGCGATCCTAGACTGGATCCCAGTGACCCCTGAACCTCCATAAGTTCCTAAATCAACTCTGCAGCCAACAACTGGAAGGTCCCCTCAACCGGGACCGAAGGCGACCCCCTGACCAACTCTGTAACCAAAATGGTCCAGAAAGAGCAACCGCAACCGTCTGACCAACTCCGTCCCTGAACGCTTGCGGTCACAGGACGACGAGGAAAAGGGAGATGTCAGTGGTACCCACAGAGCCTATTGGGAGGAGGGACACCTGTACACTGAGGCCATAGACCCCAATCCTGGTGCCACTAGGAGAGTGGCAGTGCCTCAAATGTATAGAGAGTACTTACACACTTTGACTCATCACATCCCCCTAGCTGGGCATCTTGGTAAAACCAAAACCTGGGAAATGCTAGTTAGCCACTTTTACTGTCCCCAGATGGTCCAGAAAGTAAACGAGTTTATCAGCTCCTGTGTCACCTGTCAAGCCAGTAGCAAAACAGGTGGATACAAAAAGGCCCCCTTAATTCCACTACCAGTGGTTGGGGTTCCCTTTGAAAGGTAGGTGTGGACATAGTGGGTCCACTTGAACCTCTCTAAGCACCAGGAAACAAATTCATACTGGTGGTAGTGGATCATGCCACTAGGTATCCTGAAGCAATTCCCCTTAGGACTACTACAGCTCCTGCAGTAGCCAAGGTCCTCATTGGTGTCTTTACAAGGGTACGGTTTCCTAAAGGAGGTAGTGTCAGATAGAGAGTCAGACTTCATGTCTGCATACCTCAAACACATGTGGAAAGAGTGTGGAGTGCAGTACAAGTTTTTTACCCCCTATCACCCAAAAACCAATGGTCTTGTTGAAAGGTTCAAACAACATTGAATGGAATAATCATGTGCCTCCCTGAAAAACTCAAAAGGAGATGGGATGTCCTCTTGCCATGCTTGCTTTTCACCTACAGGGTGGTGCCTCAGGAGGGAGTAGGGTTTTCCCCCTTTGAACTTCTGTTTGGCCATCCTGTTAGGGGACCACTCTGTCTTGTGAAAGAGGGTTGGGAGAAGCCTCTCCAAAAACCCAAACAAGATATTGTGGACTATGTACTAGGCCTAAGGTCCAGAATGGCAGAGTACATGGAAAAAGCTTCCAAAAATCTTGAGGCCAGCCAGGAGCTCCACAAGCACTGGTATGACCAAAAAGCTGCACTGGTGGAATTCCAACCAGGGCAAAAGGTGTGGTTTCTGGAGCTAGAGCACCAAGGGCTCTCCAAGACAAATGGAGTGGCCATTACCGCATCTTAGAAAAGAAGAGAGAGGTCACCTACTTGGTGGACCTGGGCACAAGCAGGACCCCCAAAAGGATGATCCATGTGAACCGCCTCAAGCTTTTCCACGACAGGGCTGTCATAACCATGCTGATGGTTACTGATGAGGATCAGGAGACAGAGAATGAACCTCTCCCTGACCTCATCTCTTACAGCCCCAAAGATGGGTCAGTGGATGAGTTGTCTATTCAGACACCCTCACTGCCCAACAGCAGGCTGACTGTAAGCAAGTCTTACAGCAGTATGCTAAGCTCTTTTTCTTGACCCCTGGTCATAAAAACTGGTATACCCATGATGTGGACTCTGGGGACAGTGTACCTGTCATGATCAAAATCTATGGACAGTCTGATCGAGTTAAGGAGAGCATCAAAGCTGAAGTCAGCAAGATGATGGCGTTAGGGGTTATTGAACCCTCTGAGAGCCCCTGGGCCAGCCCAGTGGTTCTAGTTCCCAAACCTCATCCACAGGGTAGAAAGAGAGAACTAAGGTTCTGTGTGGACTATAGAGGACTCAACTTTGTCACCAAGACAGATGCTCACCCTATCCCAAGAGCTGATGAATTGATAGACAAATTGGGTGCAGCCAAATTTCTCAGTACCTTTAACTTAACTGCAGGGTACTGGCAGATTGGCATGGCCCCAGGAGCCAAAGAGAAAACAGCATTCTCCACACCTGATGGGCACTATCAGTTTACTGTTATGCCGTTTGGTTTAAAGAATGCCCCTGCCACCTTCCAGAGGTTGGTGAACCAAGTCCTTACTGAATTGGAGGCCTTTAGTGCTGTCATGACCAACAAATCTTCTTCCACATATATGAAAGCTGCAGGCATCTCCGCTGCCATTCCCCTGGCAAGGCATTCTATATATACATTACAGATATTGTGTTGATTATTGCTGAACAAAACACAGAGTGGTTTGGGCTCAGGGGCTATTCTTGAGGGGCATGTTTTCTTCTGTTTTACTTTCTATGTTGTATTTTTCAGTTGATGATCAAAATAAACTCTCTTGGAATGAATCATAAGTTATGTTCATCACTTTCACTCAAAGTTGTTCAAATTTCCACAAAATGGGCATACTGATACCACACACAAGACTTTAACATGAACCCAAAAACAATTGTATAGACATATATAGCTATAACACAATCAATTAAAAAAACATGTTTTGTATTATTATAAACAATTTATCATAAAAAATTCTCCTTGATCAAAAAAAAAACACTTGTATCAAATTTTACACAACAAATATATATATATAAACACAAAAGTTTGAAGAGACAACTGGCATGTAAAACATTTAAAACATCATCAATTGGTTATTCCAACCGGAATCAATCACAAAGGTCCACTGTGCATTAATTAAGCCGGACCATACCAGTTCCTTGGATATAACCTCAGTAAGGTGTCGACGCTGTTTCAGTGGTAACAAACTGATTATACAACCACCTTCATCAGGACACGATTAATAAGTAGTCTCTCATAACACCTTTGCGTGGTATAACTCAAACTGTTATTTTGATAATGATACAGCAAAGAATGAATTTGGAAATATATCGTCCCTTTTTGATATTGCACGATTTAAAAGACTGCATTTCCATCTAGTCTTTGTTCACTCTTCAGAATAAATGTAGGGCATCGATGGTAGAATAACCAAATTCCATCAGTCGGATCCTTCAATAAGACCTCAAACTAAACATAAAGGGACTTCACCTCCGAGAAAATCTTTATGGTAATCTTCGTTTTTTTTTTTTAAATGGCACACCGGGAAACGTTAACTCTAAAGTTTGCCTTTCTTCAATTTGCAAACGGACACTTGGTCATCAAGTAGTCCTCCGTGTGGTCTTTCCCGAATCCCGAAGATTACCATAAAGATTTTCTCGGAGGTGAAGTCCCTTTATGTTTAGTTTGAGGTCCTATTGAAGGATCCGACTGATGGAATTTGGTTATTCTACCATCGATGCCCTACATTTATTCTGAAGAGTGAACAAAGACTAGATGGAAACGCAGTCTTTTAAATCATGCAATATCAAAAAGGGACGATAAATTTCCAAATTCATACTTTGCTGTATCATTATCAAAATAACAGTTTGAGTTATACCACGCAAAGGTGTTATGAGAGACTACTTATTAATCGTGTCCTGATGAAGCTGGTTGTATAATCAGTTTGTTACCACTGAAACGCGTCAACGCCATACTTACTGAGGTTATATCCAAGGAACTCGTATGGTCCGACTTAATTAATGCACAGTGGACCTTTGTGATTGATTCCGGTTGGAATAACCAATTGATGATGTTTTAAATGTTTTACATGCCAGTTGTCTCTTCAAACTTTTGTGTTTATATATATATATTTGTTGTGTAAAATTTGATACAAGTGTTTTTATTTTTGATCAAGGAGAATTTTTTATGATAAATTGTTTATAATAATAAAAAACATGTTTTTTTAATTGATTGTGTTATAGCTATATATGTCTATACAATTGTTTTTGGGTTCATGTTAAAGTCTTGTGTGTGGTATCAGTATGCCCATTTAGTGGAAATTTGAACAACTTTGAGTGAAAGTGATGAACATAACTTCTGATTCGGTCCAAGAGAGTTTATTTTGATCATTACTTGTAGTACCCTGTCTCTTGGTTAGTGGGGTCGCTCCCTCTTTTCTTATGTATTTTTCAGTTGGCCTTTATCGAGACAACATTGCCCAGACGTCTGTGCTGCCTCACAGGGCGCACACTTTTAGGCCACTGACTCATAGCCCGAACAACTTCCTGCCATTGTTATTGATCAATCATAGTAAGTTACACCATGATTGCCACAGTGATTAATGACTCATAGGAAATTACAACTGTGATGCCTCAGTGATTCATGACTCATAGGAAGTTACACCATGATTGCCACAGTGATTAATGACTCATAGGAAATTACACTGTGATGCCTTCAGTGGTTGATGACTCATAGGAAGTTACACAGTGATTGCCACTTTGATAGAATGACTCATAAGAAGTTCCACCATGATTGCTGTGATTGCTGACTCCCAGGAGGTTCAACATTGGGTAAGACTGCTCTATAAATATGACCAAGCCCTATCTTACTTGCTTGTTATTCTCCAACGTCAGCAGGACCGGTCAAAGCCGTGGAGAACTCCCAAATTCTGAGATAAGCACATGACCAAGTGAGCAGGGTCCCGTCAGTGCTTTAGAAGAATCACGGAACAAGAACAGCGAGTGATCAGGAAGCTGCAGCATCAGAAACGGTAAAGAACTTCAATGCGGCTCCAAGATTTTACCAAGAACATCACTTCAGTCAGAGCAGTGGGAGAGTCTTCACCAGTTGAGACTGCGCAGTTGGTGGCAGTTTAAATAGCAACAGCCCAAGCTAGCGCAACAAACAAAAGGCAAGTGTGGGTCAGTTTGGAATGCGGGTGGGCTCCATTTTTGTACAAATCTCGTTGGCAAAAGAGCAGGTGGAATCCGCTAAAGACTTGCTTAGATAATTTGGATTGGTGCAAAGTGAGGAAACCTCTCTTTAATCAAAGATTGAACCATCCTGTAGACTGTGCAAATAACAGTAATATGGAGTGAGTGAACTCTACTATTAACATTCTGGAATAAAGAATAATACTTGTGAGATCACTTGCCTTTTTTCGCTAAACAGGAAAAGTTAAAGACATTTCCTGTGCCCTTTCAGTGATTAAGAGTCAAGAGGAGAATCCTTCCCAATAAAGGTTCCTAGAACAAGTTCAGCAGATTCATTTTCTTTTCAGATAAGGGGGTATTGTTCACAAGTCTGGATACTAGCAAAGTACTTATATGGTAATAGCAGGAACTTATACAGTGGCTTTGTTGTGTCTTTCAGATCTCCCTCCCAGCTGTCCCTTTCCTTCCCTTGATCCTTCCAACTGTCTGTGCTTTAACAGCAACCAGCATTTTGGAAGATCGGGAGGTGGACCCACTTAAGCATCACCTTGATCCTGAGGAGTTCGTATGGCTGACAAGTGCAGCATAACTTGATGATATTGCTGTCTTTACCTCCACCTGGCAGGATCACCTGATCCACCTGGGAAAGGTTTTAAAAGCCCTGCAAACTGCAGGCCTAACTATCAAGGCATCCAAATGCCAGATAGGGCAGGGAACCGTTGTATACTTTGGCCACCTTGTTGGTGGAGGCCAAGTGCAACTTTTACAACCCAAGATCCAGGCCATCCTGGACTGGGAAGCTCCAACAACCCAGACTCAAGTCAAGGCATTCCTTGGCTTGACTGGATACTACAGGAGGTTTGTGAAAGGGTATGGATCCATTGTGACACCCCTCACACAACTCACCTCCAAGAAGATGCCCAAAAAGATAAACTGGACAGTTAGCTGTCAAAAGGCTTTTGGTTCCCTGAAAGAGGCAATGTGCTCAGCACCAATTCTCAAAGCTCCAGACTACACCAAGCAGTTCATTGTGCAGACTGATGCCTCTGAGCTAGGGATAGGAGCGGTCCTATCCCAGACCAATGATGAAGGCCAAGATCAGCCTGTTGCTTTTATAAGCAGGAGGTGACTCCATAAGGAGCAGCGTTGGAGTGCCATTGAGAGGGATGCCTTTGCTGTGGTTTGGTCCTTGAAGAAGCTGAGACCATACTTGTTTGGTACTCACTTCACAGTTCAAACTGGCCACAGACCTTTCAAATGGCTAATGTAATTGAAAGGTGAAAATCCTAAACCTTTGAGGTGGTCCATCTCCCTACAGGAAATGGACTTTACAGTGGAACATAGACCTGAGACTGCCCATGCCAATGCAGATGGACTCCAGGTTCTTCCACTTAGACAATGAAGACTCTCTAGGGCAGCGGACTTGCTCAAAGGCAACCGACTCTGACTCTGGCCGACTCCGTGAGTCTCTGCCACTCTGCTCCTGGCGCCCCAAGCCCGAGTGACCCAATATCCTAAGAAGGTCCCCCCAGCGATCCTAGCCTGTGTTACAGTGACCCCTGAACCTCCATAAGTTCCTAAATCAACTCTGTAGCCAACAACTGGAAGGTCCCCTCAACCGGGACCGAAGGTGACCCCCTGACCGATTCTGTAACTGAAGCGGTCCAGAAAGAGCAACCGCGACCATCCACCAGACTCCATCCCTGAACTCTTGCGGTCACAGGACGACGACTCCGAAAGACCCCATTCGCCTCAAAAGCAGCTGACCGACTCCGACCGCTACCGAATCTGCAGCATCAGCCAAAACCGCATCCTACACCAGCCACCTCTGTGCTGCTGGTGGTGTAGTCCTTGTGTTGGCCATTGGGCATTCAGTGCTGACCTCGACCCCAGGAGCGTTTGTTCCCCAATCTGGTGGCCTGATCACCGCAGTCCCCAAAGCCCATGACTGTGCTTAACCCGTTGGCTAACATGTGGTCCCTGCACTCTGCAATACGCCACCTCTGTGCTGCTGGCGGTTCGACTTGAGTGCCCATTTGATCAAATCTTACCCATGGACCGGTAAGCTCAGTTCTGCCTTCTCAGGAATAAATGTGTCTAGTGAGTAGTACTGTAAACCTCAATTTTTCTCTCCCTCAGGAAATGCACCAGCCTTGCATCTAGAGATATCTGGCTGCGTAAGAAAAGTAATTGCAAAGTAATTCTGACTATCTGCAAATACAAAGTAACTGTAAACTGATTCATTGCATCCAATCTATATTTAAACTGTATACGCTTGCAAAGTATTTCTATACTGACCTGTACCAGGCCTAGCTTGGTTCTAGAAAATAAATATAACTCAGACTATTTTTATACAAACCAATTGGTCGGATGTCAGTCCTTGAGTGTGGGAAATCATTTCTTGCCTGAGTTGTACAATAAATGCTTAGCACTACCCTCTTATAAGGCCTTACTGCTTGCCCACACTACCACAAATAGAGAGTAAGGTACTGCCTACTTTAACCTCTGCCTACCTATGGGGATCTCTTGGACTCTGGGCACATTATACCTTACTTTGGTATAGTATATACAGAGCCAGCTTCCTACAGAGCTCATCATGGACAACGGACAAGAGGCCCAAATAATGGACAGTCTGTGAAATTTACGGATGGTTGGTCACCCTATCGGTCACTCATCATTCATGTACCTAGTCATTCATCCATTCGCGTATACATCGAATAATCAAACCTCATTCTTAAATTCACCTCTTCTTCCATCTTCATTACCAAGCACACACTTACCTGTCAATGAAGAGTCACTATCATTCTTCTGCAAGACCTTCTGGCTGATAGTCTGTGAGGGGTAACTGAGAGCTGTTGGTAGAGTGCAAGTGGTAGTTTGTGAGGTGTGTGACTATACTACTCTGGGACAGGAGTGTAAGTGCTTTTGGTATTGCATGACTGCTTGTCCGAGAATACTTCTGTATGAGGGATGTTAGTGTAGTCAGTAGTGTCAGACTGTGTTAGAAACATTGGGCCTGATTCACAGAACTAACTTACATCAAAAACGTAAAGTTAGTACTTTTTGGTATTCACAGAATACACTTATTCATTTTGGTATTCACAGAATGAACTTACTCATTTCGGTATTCACAGAAGTTAGTAGTCCTAACTTTAGGACTCCTAAATGCCTTCTGTGAATTCCGAAAGTCTTAAAGTTAGGATTTTTCTCAATTTAGGAGTAATAAAGTTAGGACTCCTAACTTACTACTCCTAAACTGAGAAAAATCCTAACTTTAAGACTTTCGGTATTCACAGAAGGCATTTAGGAGTCCTAAAGTTAGGAGTCCTAACTTCTGTGAATACCGAAATGAGTAAGTTCATTCTGTGAATACCAAAATGAGTAAATGTATTCTGTGAATACCAAAAGTACTAACTTACGTTTTTGACGTAAGTTAGTTCTGTGAATCAGGCCCTGGGTCTCTAGTTGGCAGAGCTTTGTTCCCTGTCCAAGTAGGGACCACAATCCTAGTCAGGGTAAGTCAGATACACAACCTAAATTAACCAGTGCTCTTCCTCTAGCAGCTTAGCACAGAGCAGTCAGGCTTAACTTAAGAGGCAATGTGTAAAGTATTTGCGCAACACTTCAAATATAGTAACACAGTGAGAACACCACAAAAAGACTCCACTCCAATTTAGAAAATTAAAGAATATTTGTATGAGTAAAACAAGACCAAAATGACAAACATCCAATGAGTAGAACTTGAGAATTTAATTTTTAAAGAATATTTTGCAATATAGTGCTTAAAAGCGAACAGCGCTTAGGGGTTAATTGAGGTCACACTGGACCGAGGTAGATCAAAAGTCCAGGCCGCCCGCGATGGAGGGTAGGCTGGCAAAAGGACCCATGCTGGTCCCGCTGGAAAAGTACCTTGGATGGAGCAAATGTCGGCGTAAAAGACTTGTTCTGATTCACACAGTCATGTAGATGCTTCATCCTAAAGCCTTGCAGTCAGGTCCCATGTCGTCGTCGAACCCCTTATGATGCAGGTGCTGTGTCATCGTCGAACCTCACAGTCAGGTACCATGTCATCGTCGAGCTGTGCAGGGATGTCCACGAATATGCGCTGTTTCAGTGTTGAAGGGCACTGCGTCGGTTCAGATCGGCCCAAAGTCATCGCTGTGTCGATTTTTGTAGTAAAACAGCTGCAGAATCCACTTTAAAGGCCCAGGTCTGGGTTGGAACTTCTTGGCAGGGCAGAACTCACAGTTGGCAGAGTCCAGCAGCTGAAGCAGAGTTGAAGGAATTCTTTAATGGCCATGAGGCTACAAAACAGGAGGCAAGCCAGCAGGCCCTTTGAGAAACTTGGGTTCAAGGATGTAGAGAGCAATTCCAGTCCTTCTCACTCCCAGGCAAGAAGCCACAGGCAGCAAGCCAACACAGTCAAGCAGGTAGCAAAGTGGCAGTCCCTCCTACAGCACAGCAAGCAGCTGACAGCAGGCCAACACAGCGAAGCAGTTATCAGAGTGGCAGTCCTTCCTGCAGCAGAGAAGCTCTTCTTCCTGACAGAATGTTCTTAGTTCCAGCAGTGTTCTGAATTCATGGTGTCATGGGTCCAGTACTTATACACAATTTGGCCTTTGAAGTAGGGAGACTTTAAATAGATGCTTTGAAGTACACAAGGTACTGCCTTTCCCCAGACTCACTACAGAGGGTATGCAACCCTTTGTGTGGGGACAAGCACAGCCCTATTCAGGTGCAAGTGTCAGCTCCTCCTTCTCATCCTGCCTCAAGATGACCCATCAACATGCAGATGGCTGCTCAGTTAAACCTACTCTGCCTTTGTGTGTGACTGTCTAGAGGGAATGCAGGAAGCCAGCTGTCACCCACCCTAGACGTGCAGATCAAGGACACGCAGAAGGCACCAAATGGTCCCAAGAAGAAATTTAAAAAAACAACTTCACCATAATTTGTGTTTTTAAAATTGTGAGCGCAGGGACACCAGATTTGATTTTCCTATCTTGTCCTTTTGGGGAACTACACTTATAAAATGTTAAAAAGCAGTCTCAATGTTAACCTATGGGAAAGATGGGTCCTCCAGTAGTGAAAAACAAATTTAAGAGCATTTTCCAAATAATACACCTCCAGAAAAACTTGGAAATCATTTGGGAAGTGTTGATGATAGAAATATGTAACACGGTCGATATAACACCACCACCAAGTACGAAGCCACTAAACAAAGAGGAATTAGATCAAATAGGGCACCGGGCCAAAACGGCCTCCCAAACACCGTCTTTAGAGCTAATACAGATCTGTGGGCAGAGGTCCTGACTCCACTATGTAATGAGATTCTTCTGACAAAATCAGTTCCTGATTCATGGCAAGGAAGCATTTTGCAGCCTATCTAAAAAAGCGCCCGCCAAACAAATCCAACAAATTACCGATTAATAGCATTGACAGATGTTAAGGCAAAAGTCTTTGCCACCCGTCTATTGAAGGAACTGGAGAAATCGTCAGTAACACAGCACTTTACTCCTGTCAATCAATCAGAATTCCAAAAGAGCCAGTCAACAATCACCAACTTGATAGCCCTAACTCTGATGGCGAGAGTGCAATTTTGTAGGGGCAACATTTTTATATTTGCTTTGTCAATCTGAAAGCAGCATTTGATACAGTTCCACAAGTGTTGCTATGGAAAGAATTAGCAGCATGGGCAGTGCCTTGAAAAATACTTGACCTGATCATCCTCCTTTTTACGAATATCTGGGTACAGGTCAAGCTGTGGGATGGTCCTAGTCTTACAAGGTGAATTAAAACTTTCAATGGCTTAAACCAAGGGTATGTGCTTGTGCCGTGTTTATTTCAGGCCTAATTACAATATCGGTCGGATTTCCGACCGACATTGCAGATTTAAAGTCCGACTGCCGTATTATAATGACGGCAGTCGGAGTTTAAACCGGCTTGGGAATCTGACGCGGTTCCGACAGGAAAGGCTTCATAATCCCTTAAGCACGGCGTTTCCACCATCAGTATTATGATGGCAGTTTCCAACAGCAGTTCCATGTCAGCCTTTCCGACATGGAACTACTGTCGGAAAAAGTCTTTGGGGGCCCTTAGCCGGGCCCCCATCCCTCCGCGGCCTCCGCATGCTGCTCTGGGGGGCGCCTGTGGTGCCCCCCTCAACATCCGTGTGCCAGTCACCATAAGGTACCTGCCACACGGTGTAAGGATATTTGGAAACATCCATTTTTCCATGGGAGCTTATGCTGCGGGCGTTTTCTGCCCGTTCCACAAGCTCCCATAGAAAAATGGATGTTTCCGACAACACTGTGTGCGGTCGCATCCAAATGATGCGGTCAGAACTGCCGACCTGAGGTCGCTTGGTTGCTATTTCGCAACGGTAATCAGGACCTTAATCTTTTCATGGTGGAGCTGAACCAGATGCTGGAACATATTAATGCACACCCTTCCAAATTTGTAAACTTTCATCTAAAATATCCACAATACGGCGATGATACTTTATTACTCAGTCAGACCCCTATAGGGTTACAGCGATTAATCAAGTCTTTTGACGAAGTAATTTCAATGAATCATCTTGAATTGAATATAAAGAAAAACAAAATAATGACAACAGGGCAGTCTATGGCTAGATCTCAATCTTGACATTTAAGGCAAAAGCCTATCAAATTGGTTAGGGGCTACAAATACTTAGACATTTTATTTGATAATAAAATTTCATTTAAAGTTCATTTTAATCTATTAAGAGCTAAAACATCTTCTGCCATTTTTGCTTTTAAATCACTACAAGATTAATTAAGTTGCCCTATATATGAACATTTGGTGAAAATCATGGCTACTAAATTGATTGCAGCATTATTTTATGGTTCAATCATTTTCTGAGGGAAGGACGCCAAATGACTGGTCCTATTGCAAATCAAGGCTACTAAATCTGTTTTTATGATTCCTAAGAACATTGGCCATGCAGAAATTTGATTGGAGTTTGATCTCCAAGGGCAAGCTCTAGTGCGACAGGCCGCATTTTTAAAATGTTTACACTCCTTGTATTTATCTGCACCTGGTTCCTTAGCAAATATGTGCTGGCAAGAAATCAACAACTCCAAGTATGCTGGTGCCTGGAGAGCCAACCTATCAGTGTACTACCACTGTTTCGATTTACAGATATCTACGCCTCCAGAAATGAAGAGAGTGTGCTTTACGCACTTTTTTAATCAAGCAGCTAAAAAACTCCTGTTTAATGTCGAAAAGAATTATATTAACAGCCAAGAAGCATGCTTGGACAGTCATAAACTCCCACGAGAAATTGGAAATGCATTCTTACATGTCTAACCCCTTTCATCATGTATGAGGGATGCATTTCTCAAGTTAAGATTTGGAAGGAATTTCTAACTAAGGATGGCCCTCCAAAATGGCAGTAACAATGGGAAACTAGCAGCTGCAGGCTCTGTGGGTATTCGCAAAAAACTACTTCTTTTAGTTTGTGTCTATCCCAACTTGCTATATGTCCACCAAATTCTTTTGAAACCATTATATTTAAAAGTAGGAGTGAGACCATGTCACTAAGCACTAATACTATGTCTATGGGGCACGGCAATCCCCCTCATTTGCTGGTTTGTTACATTTTTGACTGAGGTGGTGATCCAGCGCGATATTAGCAAACCACATTCATACACCAGATACTCTCTTGGGCCCATACATTCATACTATGCTAATACTTACGCTGGGTTTCTCAGTTATACTCTTTATAAAAAATCACTGCTACCAATTACCTTCCGATTGAAGAGTAATGACTTACCAATGAATCCTTTGCTAATTGGGAAGTTTAAAATGAGTGACATTCATCATAGTACATAATCCAGAAATAACCACTGAGTCAGGAAGTTTTAAAATGTTTATCTAAAGATTTAGCAGAGTAAATTACATAACCACATGGTACTTAATCGCATATCACGGTTGAAGCATAGAATAATAATTATTGATTAATGACGGTCCCTCAGAAAGGAGAAGATAGAGACAGCAGCGCAACTAAAGGTTGCATTTATATTTACCTAAGTGCGAGAACCAAACCCCTTGGCCAAGGAGTTGGAAAGAATAGGACCCAGGAAGGATGAAGAGCAAAGACCTCCTCCAGGATCAGGACAGGACCGGTGACCGCTCTACAACGACGCCTGCGTCGTTCCCCTCTCTGATACTCGACTTCTCCTCGATTCTCCCGTGCCTTCCTTCTAATGGACTCCGCCGCCCCCTCCTCAGGACCTCTCTGGACAGCGATTCAGTCTGCAATCGATCAGCTTGACGGTCTGGAGCTCTTCTGTGCGTTCTGAGAGTAAGCTCTAGTCTCCTGTGCGTACTCTGCGGTCTGAGCTAAACTAATTAACTAATTCTATATCTATTATACCCTTCTACGCCCATGTACCTCCCCTTAATGTTGCTAAAATATGGGACTACTACTTCTGATTGGATAGGGACAGGGGGTTAATCCTCACACCATATTGATTTGGTTCGAATTCTGAAGCCCATTGTCTTTAAACTACCGCCCATCCAATTTAATACATTTGCTTTATTTCCCACCCGTCTCACGACAAATGTTATATATTCTTCATATACAAAGTTTCAATTTTCAACAGGAAAGGCAAGAGCACAGCAGCTTCGGCCATCAGGTCATGGCCTTGGACGACGTCCAGGTTGACTTCATTTTTATTCTTTGGCAGCCAAACAGGACACATGCGCAGAATCATTGTCTCTCGAGTTTCAGATCACCAACCCCAGGCCCAAGTTTACGAACTAATAAAAGTCAAAGAAGAAAATATTAAAATCACAAATAATATGTTTCACTGTATACCCACTCTTTCTACTCTATCCCCATTTACTTATAAATCTATCCCGCATTAGTAGCGTTAAGAAAACGACAAATTAATAATAACACAAGAGCAAGCTGAAGCATGTGAAAACATCAAGCAGCCATTTTAAAGCACACTGCGCAGAAGCAGAAATTTCCTACCAAGCAAAGAAAGACGTCACACCATGTGATATGGATGAGACATGCGCAGTAAGGTTCCCGCGCTTTAGCGGCCATTTTAGATTACGGACAAGCGTTACTTGTTAGTCAGAACACATAGGCAAGCTTCCTTGCTATTCATGTAGTGTATGCAAAGTTAATATACACAATACAAGATTAATAAATTAATACTGTGAGGAGATTGCATCCGAGCAAGTCTCATTTGTGAGTCCTTGCTCCATCAGTGGAACGAAAGCACTTAAGGTTTCTTGCATTGATAGCTGAGAATGATTTGCACATGCCCATTTAAGAGTTATCAAACGTTAAGTATTTCAGCATTGTTCTGAATTGAATTGGTTAGGAGTTAAGCACTTTAGCATTACCTTGCATATGATTAATCTTGAGTTTGGAGTCTTTTACTGCTGCAAAGGGGGCAGACCACAAGCCCCAGGCACCAATGCGGCCACCATCACAACCGCGCCCGGAGGTGCTTGTTGAAATTGGGACTAGGGGTCCCGCACAGCGTGGTACACACACAGGACGTGCCCAGGTCAAGACCGGGCCAAGAGCGGGCCCGTCTGCGCCTGTCCATGCCTGGGCGAGGCTGGACTGGGCCCACTAATTTTGAGGTTCGGGTGGACTCATCCAGCATATCTAGGCTGCCTTTAACCAATGACTCAAAGGTATTCTCATAATTTTCTTCCTTGACAATGGGTGAATGAAAGGCTTCAGGGGCATGTATGTCATCTCACACCACTACCGCAATTGATAGCATGTTGGCAAAAGCTGTTGGGGCAATTTCAGATGCAATTATGCTGGTTGAGAGCAGACTCTCTATAGACCTGGGTCACTCCCTAAAGCACCATGAAGACGAGACAGGCTCTACTGCTATCACTATAGCCTGCCCTGTTTCGCTTATGCCCTGTTTACACAATACCCCCCGACTGATAGTGGGTCTCTTGACACCGTACCATCTATTGCCCCTATATGCCTAAGTTCATCCAAAAATGTATGTATAAGTCAGCCTGTGAAAAAAAGAGGAAACAAGGGATGGTCACCAGAGGGACTGTTGCAGTAGCCGTAACCAAAAATCAGCAGTTGAGAAGCTTCGAGCATATTCCGCTTCTACCCTGGACTAAACCCCACTGTGAGTCTCAGGCATTTCAAACAGAGGGGTCCCTTTATGCTAAAGAACGGGGTGCAGACTTATTAATCAATGAGACTAGTGCTATGATCTCCTTATTCAACACGATTCTTGATCAAAAACTGAACCTATTATAAAGTGGCTGGAGTCGACAGAGAGATCCCTATCTGGCCGTTATGACTCAACTAAAGTAGCAGGAATGCTGCATGTTCTAACCCGCCACTGACTTATTCAGATTGTCACCAAAAAAGGTCGGACTGTGTGTCTGATATAGTGAACAAGCCACAGAGGGAGCCTACCCATGCTAATGAAATCTTCTCCAGAAAGAATATGGCTCTGCTGATCCAAGTACTACCAATCCAGCTAAAGAAACTGCGTCCGCGAGATCTAACTGTACTGGCACCCTAGGAGGAGCTCTGGAAGTGACGGCTCCCAGCAAAGATACATTGAATCTCCCTCCAACAGCTTGCCCTTTTGTACTGGTACTTGATGGCAGTCCTCCTCTGAAGACAGGCTCAGCCGAATCCTGGTCACAATTAAAGAACAAAATCGTACATTGGTTAAACAAATAGTATCTTGAAACTCAGAATGCGGGGGAAATCATTATGAAATGGAGGGTTGGGTGGGTGAGTCAAGGGTCTAAGGACATTTCATGGGACTGTATACTGGTAAACTTTAGGGCCTCAGTGTATGTACGTAACATCTTAAAATATGGAGACTCACTACCACTTATCAATTCTCAGACTGTGCCATTACCCCTTGGTGATTTCTAAAAGCCAGTAGCACCCCCTACTCTTCGTGAAATTCGAATGAATGAATGAATGAATGACCAACTTAAAAAGCGCAAACAAATGCCCGAGGGCTTCAAGGAGCTGAGCGATTACGCTGCCAGGAGTGTGGGAGCATCAACACTCTACAATAAACCGTTACTAAGCAAAAAGCCAGGTTTTCAAGGGCTTACGGAAAGGAAGGTGTGCCTCAAGACAAGAGATGGATTTGGGGAGAGTATTCCAGAGCTTGGAGGCCGCCACAACAAAGTCTCTTCCTCCCCATCTTGCTCTCCTAAACCTAGGAACAACCAGCCGATTTCTATCGGCAGAGCGCAGCTTTCTAGTTGGAACATTACGTTGGAAGAGCTGTTTAATTCCCGCCGGGCCAGAGCTGTGAAGTGCCTTATGAACAATGCATAGGGCCTTGAATAATTTTCGTTTCTCAGCTGGGGGCCAATGCAATTTCCGAATAGCAGCAGAAATCGAACTTCGGAAAATCCAAAATAATTCTTGCTGCAGCCTTCTGGACAAGCTGCAACTTTTTAATGGATGCCTTATTGATGTCCCGGTAGAGTGCATTACAGAAATCTATCCTGGACAAAGCTAAGGCCACAGCTGCTTGTTTACGAGTGGAGAGAGAGAGAGAAACGGAAATATCTTCCTGAGGGTCCTTATAACCGAGAAACAAGATGAGACAGTCTTATTGACCTGAAAATTAAAAGACAGCTTGTTATTAACTAGGACACCAAGATTCTTTGCTGAATCAACGGGACAAGGATATTGTCCAAGCAATCCTGGCCACCATGAATGGGTCTAGATATATTGTTGGCTACCAAAGACCAGAAGCTCAGTTTTGTCCCCATTCAATCGGAGGCAGTTATTTACCATCCAAGATGCCACAGCCTGCATGCAGTTGTTGAAATTGGCGGCGGAGGCCTGTTTATCCTTAGTGATAGACACAATTATTTGTGTATCATCAGCATAGGGTAATGCCTGCAGCCCAAAGGATCTAATCAGCTTGGCCAACGGGGAGACATATATATATATATTGAACAGGGTGGGACTCAAAGATGAGCCTTGCGGAACTCCAAAGAAGATGGGCGTGGCATCAGAGTAGAATTGGTCCACCATTACTGTCTGTGACCTGTCTCTCAGGAATCAGGACAGGAGCTTCAAGGCCGAGTCTGTCACCCCAATTTCCTGAAGGTGGTCAGTCAGCCTTGTCGGAGAGACAGTATCAAAGGCCGCGGGATAGGTCCAACAGAATCAGCACCGCAGTCTGCCCAGCATCAACCATGATACAGATGTTGTTGACTGCGGATAATAATGCAGTCTCAGTCCCATGGCAACTCCTAAATCCATACTGAGAGTAGTCAAGCAGATGCTGTTGTTCCAAATAACTCATCAGCTGGGCATTTAGATGTTTCTCCAACATCTTGGCGGGAACAGGTAATAGGGAAATGGCCCAATAGTTTTTAAATTCAGATGGATCAAGGTTGTTTTTTTTAAGGAGAGCCTTAACAACCGCTGTTTACCAGCTAAGAGGGTAGCATCCACAGGAAATGGTCAGATTGAGAGTTGATGTAAGGTGGGGAATAATGGAGTCCCTTCCCAACTTCATCAGCTTTGGGGAGCAAGGTTCAAGTGGGGAGCCTGATTTGATCCCCCGTAGAAGCTGGTCGGTCCGTTCATATGACAGAGGGAGGAAAGCAGGCAAACAGACATCCCTCTTCTTAGTCTGGGTCAGACTAGGGACTGTGGAATTAATCTTTTGGGCAGAGATCAAGAGTTCAGAGTTAAGACTGTCCACAGGAGAGTAGATCCAAAAGATTTTGGAGTGAAAATATTTAGCCAAGCCGTAACAGAAGTCCTACGAGCTCTCCTTAAATGCTGGAGCAGGCGGTATGGATAATAAATTGATCAGTTTAAATACATCACTGGGGGACGTAAGTGATGCTATCTTCTGATTGCAGTATGATGATTTCTCTAATTTAATGGCTGCTTTATCTTCTGCTAACTTGGCCTTATGATTTGTTCTTTCAATGTGGCCAAAGTGTTTACGTCAGATACGTTCTTGGTGGCAACAAGCTTGTCTGAGTGTTCTGAGCTTCTCTGAGTACCAGGGAGCGATGGGCTTTTTTCTACCTACATAGAATTCTTTAAGGGGAGCAAGAAAATCAGTGGCAGCCATGAGCCTATTCGAATACTCTGTGGCTGCCAGATTCGAGTCATTATGTTCAGTCCATTGTTGGGTATTAAAGGCCCAAAGAAGTGATTCCTTGCTTATGCATTTGTAATTTCGTTTAAGCACCTTATTATTCCCCTTAGTGGTGGCTTCAAGTATTACTGGGAACGAAAGGGAGAAAGGGACACTGTGATGATCAGACCAAGAGAGGGGAGAGGTTCATCCACCCTAAGACGATGATCATTAGAAAAAATGCCATCAAGAATGTGTTCTGCATCATGGGTGGCTATCTTTACTAGTTGGACAAACCCTTCCGGGAAATGCCCTTACTGAGTTGCACAAACAGGTTCAATGTTCTTCACAACCTGGAAGATATAAAATGACTACCAGTGGTGTCTCCTTTGTGCATCCTCTGCCTGGCTCACCCACGACAGTTAATCATATTGCTACTGTCCTCCCCGCTCAAGGCACTACGTTACGAATTGCGAGCTGGAATGTGGCAGGGATTCGCTCTAAGTTATGTGTGCTAGAATGGCTCTCATTTATTAAAAGCTAAGATATAATCATGTTACAGGAGATATGGGAGGTGGTACCCTCTTTTGTCGATGGGTTTCAATGTTATAGTATTCCAGCCATTAGTTACCGCTCTGGTCGTGCTTCAGGCAGTTTGTCAGTGTGGTTGAATATAGCTCTAGGTGGTCACGTGGATGTTCTGGAAACAGCCAGCACTATTAATCTATAAAACCCAATATTTTTAGAACTAACAAATATTCTTACTAAGCTATCTGACAGGGTTATTGCTCACGGTCATGAATTGTATCTGTGCCTGGCTGGCGATTTTAATGTTCATCTTTCTTCAGGCAAAAATACTTTAGGTTCCACAGGGGGAGGGTCGGACTCAAGAAGCCAGGAGTTGGAGATGATAGTAGCATCCCATGACTTAGTAGACACAATGGAAATTGCAGGGAAAGATATTGCCTCACCCACATACAAGGGCATAGGGACACCTCCATGAACGATTACATATTTATCACAAGGAGCTTAGTTGAGATTCTGAAATATGTTTCTGTTGTTGTATCTACTTTTAGTGACCACAATCCTCTTGAGGTTGCTCTCCTAATGGCCCCGAGGAAAGTGTAGAAGAGCGAGATAGGGGCCAGAAATCTCCAACCCTCCACGGACAATTTAAAACTGATATGGAGAATGCGTGATCCAGTTCGAACCCAAGAAGTTATCTTAAAAGAGAACATGAGATTAGTGGATGTCTGCTCATCATAAAAGGACAGTGCAACCTGCATTGTGGGCGCTTTTAATGATCTCTGCCTAAGTATACAAACGCCCTCCTCAGGCCAATAAGCCCACTTAACAAGCTGCATGGCTGTTTTGACCACGATTGTACGGTAGCTTACCAGGAATTATGAATAGCATTAGGGAAAAACCACAGAGACCAAGAACTAGTTGCTGTTTTGGGAAAACAATATAAGGCTGTCACGGCTTAGCATTGGCAGCCAGTTGTAACAGAGCAGTGGGATACACTAGTGCAAGCAGCCTGCACGAAAGATAGTAGGCATTTTTGGGCTATTGTCTCAGATATGAGACGTATAAAATTAACAGTTTCCCCAGTCTCCTGTTATATCACAAGCGAATCCTGGGAAGACCATTTCAGAAAAGTTTATGTTCCTCCTCCACGAGAGGACATTTTTATAATTGATAGTGGGAAACTAACAGAGGCCAGGATAACTGTGGATGAGGTGGAAGAGGCCCTTACACAAAGCATAGGAGGAAAAGCCCCAGGGCCTCATGGTGTACCGATTGACTTATTTAAACTTAACATCGAACTCTGGTACCCCATCTTAAACAATGTGTGCAGTAATTTGGCACACAAAGATGTCCCGTCCTCTTGGTGCACCTCCATCATTGTCCCCATATTTAAGAAGGGTAATCATGACGACCCAGTTGTTATAGACAAATCTCGTTGATTGACACAACTGTCAAAACTTTGGAACGTGTCATCTATAAAAAAATCCAGGAGTGGGACCAAGCTGAAACCATTTTGCTTCCTTCCTAGCACGGATTGAGAAGTAAGATGGGGACAATTGAGCAATGTGCCAACCTGAATCTAATAATAGGTAAATACACTGTCGTAAAGCTTGAGTCTTTATATCTGGCTTTTATGGACCTAAGTGCAGCTTTCGACTGTGTTAATCAAACCAAATTATGGCACATGCTGTTGCTCCGGGTTCTGGATGCCTCTTTTGTTCACTTCCTTGTATATTTGCATAGGAACATGAGAGCCAGGGTTAGAATAAGTGACAATGGAAATGTTTCCACGGATATTGAGATTGGCAGGGGTGTCCGACAAGGATGTGTGCTTGCCCCAGTCTTGTTCATTTTATACATTAATGATTTGTACCCAGCTCTAGCAATGATACAACTAGCGATGTTCCTTCTGTTAAAGGGAATCTCTTACCCACACTTTTATATGCAGACAACGCTGTGCTAAAGGCTCAAACTCCCTAAGCACTGCGCCTCCTAGTATTTGCATTCACTCATTTTATGGCTATGCACCAACATTACAAAGTCGCATATTATGGCATGGGGCCCACACTGTATTCAACTTTCTTAACCATTAAAATTTCTTAACCAGCGTCAAGAGATTCCCTAATCTGGGAGTCACGTTTTCTGCTTCAAGAGCCTGGTCCCCTAGTATCGCACATCACAGAATGCAGTTTTCAAAGGCAATCGGTTCGTTATTCTGCTTCCCTCAACCTCATGTTGGGGGGCAATTGACAGACCTGATGCAAATCAACAAATCTCACTGTGTCTCCAGTGTTAATGGCCTCACAATCCCGTGATTGGCATATATCAAATAAGAATTAGGTAAAATTGGCATGCAGAGGGATTTTAATGAGCCTAATTCATGTTCCAGTTTTAATAACAGAAAAGTAGCCTCAATTTTTAATGAATAGGTGCAGGAAAGGCGCCTCAAAAGCACAGAAGGGGAAAGTTTGATCACTGCATATTTGTCTTTGAGTGCCTCGGTGTATCCCCCCGTTTATTTATGGCAGCCTTGTGGGAGATGGGAGCGCTCTTTGTTATTCAGGTTTCAAGCTGACACCGTCAAATACTTATTGTGCTTCCCGCTTGGGTATCAGTCAAACCTTGCTGTTATTCCCTGCCCGTGCGATAATAAAACAGGCCAAACACTTTTTATTGTTCTGTAAATTTTATGAATTTTATACCAGGTTAGTCCTGATCCCTCTTTTAAAAAAGAAATACCATGACATTAGGCAGTGTAGAGCCATGTTTTTATCGGTTATTCAATTGTCCGATACTGAAACTCGTTTACATGTAGGCTCATTCTTAAGACATGCTGTGAGAGCACGTGGTACTTTATCATTTTAACAATCTGCTGCTATTTGTGACTTTTGTTCTGTTGATATTTCCGAATAAAGTGTCTAAACTGAAACTGAACTGAAACTGATTAATCTTGGACTACCATATATGTATACTGGCTTACATCATTATTTTATCTTTTTGTCATAATTGTAATGATTGTAATGATTTTAATTGTTCAGGCAAGAATTTTAGCATTGTGCAGAATAAATTGGTTAGAAGTTAAGCATTTTAGCATCACCTTGCACAGATCTTCGAATATGATTTGCACATGACTGTTTTTGAATTGCCTTATCTGTACAGTAGTTTAAATACTTATTTTACTAATTTGTCTTAATTGTAATGATTTTAATCAGACATTAAACTTGAACTCCACTCACATACTAGCAAGATATGTAAAACTTAAAAGTACATGTCCTACTTTTTAAGTACACTGCACTCTGTCCTCAGGGCTGTCTAGGGCCTACGTACATGTAATGAAAAAAAGGCTTAGTGCTTGGCAAGTAGGGCAACTTGTCAGATCAAAATGTCAGTTTAAAACTGCACACACAGGCTCTGCAGTGGCAGGTCTTAGATATGTTTAAAGCGCTACTGAAGTGGCATAAGGAATGCTGCAGGTCCACTAGTAGCATTGAATTTACAGGCTCTCAGCATAAGTGGTGCACTTTACTAGGGATTTATAGGTACATTAAACATACCAAATATAAATAACCCAATTATAACATATTTAGAGTATGGAGCACATGCACTTTAGCACTGGTTGGCAGTTATAAAGTGTCCAGAGTCCTAAAGCATACAAAAATTAGGTCAGAAAAAAGAGGAGGAAGACAAAAAGTTTGGGGTGACCCTGCAAAAAGGGCAATTTCCAACACAACTGCTATTCTGAGTATGGCGTGTGTGCTGTCAGAAGTGTGTGACTACTAGTCTGTGCTGGGTGTGAGAGAGCTAGTTGTAGTGTTTCACTGCTAGTCTGATGGATATGGGAATGCTGTCCATATTGCAAGACTGGTTGTAAGTGAGGGGTATAAGAATGCTTCACTTAGTGTGTGACTTGTACTCTGAAAAAAACCTGGCTTTAATAATACCTAAGTGGAGTCCTCTTCCTCTGCTTGTGAGTCACGATTGCTTGCTTTCACTAATGTTAATTCCTAGAAATTGGAATGGGGGCATTAATGACCTAAGCTGTCCATTTATTTACTTTTGAGAACCCTTGCCCCGCATGCATCACTGACCCATACATCATGTGCATTACCGTTTTTCTAGAATCACCAAGCACAAGTTACACCAATTAATTGAGCCTCAGCCCCCTCCCCCTGGAAACTGAATGCTCACAATCACCCTCAACCTCTGACATTCAATCAATCAATCACGGCATTTATAGAGCGCGCTACTCACCCGGGAGGGTCTCAAGGCGCTGGGGGAGGGGGTAAGTTACTGCTCGAACAGCCAGGTCTTGAGCTGCTTCCTGAAGGCGAGATGGTCCTGGGTTCGCCGAAGGTGAGTGGGGAGGGAGTTCCAGGTCTTGGCCGCCAGGTAGGAGAAGGATCTTCCTCCGGCGGTGGTTCTGCGGATGCGTGGTACGGTGGCGAGGGCGTGGCTGGTTGATCGTAGCTGGCGTGTGGGCGTGTAGAAGGACATGCGGTCGTTGAGGTACTTTGGGCCCAGGTCGTGGAGGGCCTTGTGTGCGTGGGTGAGGAGTCTGAACGTGATTCTCTTGCTGACGGGGAGCCAGTGCAGGTCTTTCAGGTGTACGGTGATGTGGCTGTGTCGGGGGATGTCCAGGATGAGTCGTGCGGAGGCGTTCTGGATGCGCTGGAGTCTCTTTTGAAGTTTGGCTGTGGTTCCGGCGTAGAGGGTGTTCCCATAGTCCAGTCGGCTGGTGACGAGTGCCTGGGTGACGGTCTTCCTGGTTTCAGTGGGGATCCATCTGAAGATCTTGCGGAGCATGCGCAGGGTGTTGAAGCATGAAGATGAGACGGCGTTGACTTGTTTGGTCATCGATAGGGAGGAGTCCAGGATGAAGCCCAGGTTGCGTGCGTGGTCCGTTGGCTTGGGTGCGGTGCCCAGGGCCGGGGGCCACCAGGAGTCGTCCCAGGCGGAGGGTGATGAGCCCAGGATGAGGACTTCCGTCTTGTCTGAGTTCAGTTTAAGGCGGCTGTTCCTCATCCAGTCGGCGACGTCTCTCATCCCGTCGTGCAGGTTGGCTCTGGCGGTGGTGGGGTCGTTGGTGAGGGAGAGGATCAGCTGGGTGTCGTCGGCGTAGGAGATGATGTTGAGGTTGTGTCGGCGTGCGATGGCTGCGAGGGGGCTCATGTAGACGTTGAAGAGGGTCGGGCTGAGTGAGGATCCTTGTGGAACGCCGCAGATGACTTCGGTGGCTTCGGATCTGAACGGGGAGAGGCGGACTCTCTGGGTTCTTCCGGCGAGGAACGAGATGATCCATTCCAGTGCTTTCTCTCGGATTCCGATGTTGCTGAGGCGCTTCACTAGGGTGCGGTGGCAGACGGTGTCGAACGCCGCGGAGAGGTCCAGGAGGATGAGGGCAGCTGTTTCCCCGTTGTCGGTTAGGGTTCTGATGTCGTCGGTGGCTGCGATAAGGGCGGTCTCGGTGCTGTGGTTGGCCCGAAACCCGGACTGCGAGGGGTCGAGGGATCCATTCGTCTCGAGGAAGGCGGCAAGCTGTCTGTTGACGGTCTTCTCGATGACTTTGGCCGGAAACGGAAGGAGCGAGATGGGGCGGTAGTTCTTGAGGTCGGTGGGGTCCGCCGTTGGTTTCTTCAGGAGGGCGGTAAGCTCGGCGTGCTTCCAGCTCTCCGGGAAGGTGGCGGTGTGGAAGGAGGAGTTGATGATGTCCCGGAGATGGGGTGCGATGGTGGCGTCGGCTTTGTTGAAGACGTGGTGTGGGCAGGGGTCGGTTGGTGATCCGGAGTGGATGGAGTTCATCGTGCGGGTGGTGTCTTCGGTGTTGATCGGGGTCCAGTTGCAGAGGGTGGTGGTGGCGGGCATTGGTTTGGCGGTAGGGTGCGTTGTTTGTGCGTCGAAGCTGTTGTGTATGTCGGTGATCTTGCGGTGGAAGAACGCGGAGAGTGAGTTGCAGAGGTCTTGCGAGGGGTGATGTCGTTGTTTCCGGCGCTGGGGTTGGAGAACTCTTTGACGATGCTGAAAAGTTCCTTGCTGTCATGGGCGTTGTTGTCCAGTCGTTCTTTGAGTGCCGACTTCTTGGTGGCACGGATCAGCTGGTGGTGTTTGCGGGTGGCGTGCTTGAGGGCGGTCCTGTTGTCTGTGGTCTGGTCGAGTCGCCAGGTTTTCTCGAGAGTGCGGCAGTTCTTCTTGGATTCCTTGAGTTCGTTGGTGAACCAAGGGGTTTTCTTGCTTCCGGGTCTGCTGGGAGGGTTTTTAGTGGTGCGAGGTCGTCGGCGCAGGCGGTCAGCCACTTGGCGAGGTTGCTGGCTGCTTCGTTTGGGTCCGTTGTGTCGGTGGGTGTGTTCTGGCTGAGGGAGGCGGTGAGCTGCTCGGCGGTGATCTTGCTCCAGCTCCGGTGGGGAGCCTGTTGCGGGTGGTGGTGGGTCGCAGTCTTTCTGAAGCTGAAGTGGACGCAGCTGTGGTCGGTCCAGTGGAGTCCGGTGGCGTGGCTGAAGGAGATGTGCTTGCTGGACGAGAAGACGGGGTCAAGCGTGTGGCCGGCGTAGTGGGTGGGCGTGTTCACCAGTTGCTTGAGTCCGAGGTTGGCGAGGTTGTCCAGCAGGGCGGTGGTGTTTCTGTCGTTGTTGTTCTCCAGGTGGAAGTTGAGGTCCCCTAGGAGGATGTAGTCGGCGGAGGGCATGGCGTGCGGGCTGATGAAGTCTGCGATGTCTTCGCTGAATAGTGTGCGTGGTCCCGGGGGTCTGTAGATGAGGGTGCCTCGGAGGGTGGTCTTGGGGTCCGTGTGTATCTGGAAGTGTAGGTGTTCGGCGGCGGTGAAGGTCTCGTCGGAGTTAGTCGAGATGCGGATGGTGTTCTTGTGTACGATGGCGATGCCTCCTCCCGTCTGGTTGACGCGGTCCTTCCGGGTGATCTTGTATCCATCCGGGATGGCTATGGCGATGTCAGGCGCTGAGGAGGCGTTCATCCAGGTTTCGGTGAGGAAGGCGATGTCCGGTGCTGTTGCGTCGAGCAGGTCCCAGAGTTCCACGGCGTGCCTGTGGACGGAGCGGGTGTTCAGCAGGATGCATTTCAGGTGGTTGCTGCTGTTGCTCGACTTGGCGGAGGTGGTGCACGTCAGGGGGCAGGTGAATCGGCAGGTTTGGCAGGTGAAGGGTCCGTGGGTGCGTCTCGGTGAGGCTCGGTAGCAGGCAGGGTTCCGGCCGGCATTGAGTGCGGTGAGTGTGGCGGCGTCGTAGGTCCGTCGAGTGGTGTTGCATCGGTGGGATCCAGGGGTTCTGGCGCTGGGCGCGGTCCAGTCGCGGACGGGCGCAGACGGGCTTGCCTTAGGCGCGCCTTCGGCGCGCCAGCGGCGCGCCCGCTGCGCACGTCCGCTGCGCGGGCGTGCAGCGGCCGCCATTTATGGGGAGGTGGGAGGGAGGAGCAGCTGGGAGGCGGGAGGCAGGGGCAGCGAATGGGCAGTCAGGGGGCGGGGCCGCAGGGACGCAGCGGCGGGAATGGCGATAGGCAGCGAGGGGCACAGAAGGAAAAACGGGGGGAGAGCAGGTAAATCACGGGCACAACAACAGTGGGGCAGCGAGGGGCACAGAAGGAAAAACGGGGGGAGAGCAGGTAAATCACGGGCACAACAACAGTGGGGCAGCGAGGGGCACAGAAGGAAAACGGGGGGAGAGCAGGTAAATCACGGGCACAACAACAGTGGGGCAGCGAGGGGCACAGAAGGAAAAACGGGGGGAGAGCAGGTAAATCACGGGCACAACAACAGTGGGGCAGCGAGGGGCACAGAAGGAAAAACGGGGGGGAGAGCAGGTAAATCACGGGCACAACAACAGTGGGGCAGCGAGGGGCACAGAAGGAAAACGGGGGAGAGCAGGTAAATCACGGGCACAACAACAGTGGGGCAGCGAGGGGCACAGAAGGAAAAACGGGGGGAGAGCAGGTAAATCACGGGCACAACAACAGTGGGGCAGCGAGGGGCACAGAAGGAAAAACGGGGGGAGAGCAGGTAAATCACGGGCACAACAACAGTGGGACAGCGAGGGGCACAGAAGGAAAAACGGGGGAGAGCAGGTAAATCACGGGCACAACAACAGTGGGGCAGCGAGGGGCACAGAAGGAAAAACGGGGGGAGAGCAGGTAAATCACGGGCACAACAACAGTGGGGCAGCGAGGGGCACAGAAGGAAAACGGGGGGAGAGCAGGTAAATCACGGGCACAACAACAGTGGGGCAGCGAGGGGCACAGAAGGAAAAACGGGGGGAGAGCAGGTAAATCACGGGCACAACAACAGTGGGGCAGCGAGGGGCACAGAAGGAAAAACGGGGGGAGAGCAGGTAAATCACGGGCACAACAACAGTGGGGCAGCGAGGGGCACAGAAGGAAAACGGGGGGAGAGCAGGTAAATCACGGGCACAACAACAGTGGGGCAGCGAGGGGCACAGAAGGAAAAACGGGGGGAGAGCAGGTAAATCACGGGCACAACAACAGTGGGGCAGCGAGGGGCACAGAAGGAAAAACGGGGGGAGAGCAGGTAAATCACGGGCACAACAACAGTGGGGCAGCGAGGGGCACAGAAGGAAAAACGGGGGGAGAGCAGGTAAATCACGGGCACAACAACAGTGGGGCAGCGAGGGGCACAGAAGGAAAACGGGGGGAGAGCAGGTAAATCACGGGCACAACAACAGTGGGGCAGCGAGGGGCACAGAAGGAAAAACGGGGGGAGAGCAGGTAAATCACGGGCACAACAACAGTGGGGCAGCGAGGGGCACAGAAGGAAAAACGGGGGGAGAGCAGGTAAATCACGGGCACAACAACAGTGGGGCAGCGAGGGGCACAGAAGGAAAAACGGGGGGAGAGCAGGTAAATCACGGGCACAACAACAGTGGGGCAGCGAGGGGCACAGAAGGAAAAACGGGGGGAGAGCAGGTAAATCACGGGCACAACAACAGTGGGGCAGCGAGGGGCACAGAAGGAAAACGGGGGAGAGCAGGTAAATCACGGGCACAACAACAGTGGGGCAGCGAGGGGCACAGAAGGAAAAACGGGGGGAGAGCAGGTAAATCACGGGCACAACAACAGTGGGGCAGCGAGGGGCACAGAAGGAAAACGGGGGGGAGAGCAGGTAAATCACGGGCACAACAACAGTGGGGCAGCGAGGGGCACAGAAGGAAAACGGGGGGAGAGCAGGTAAATCACGGGCACAACAACAGTGGGGCAGCGAGGGGCACAGAAGGAAAATGGGGGAGAGCAGGTAAATCACGGGCACAACAACAGTGGGGCAGCGAGGGGCACAGAAGGAAAAACGGGGGGAGAGCAGGTAAATCACGGGCACAACAACAGTGGGGCAGCGAGGGGCACAGAAGGAAAACGGGGGGAGAGCAGGTAATCACGGGCACAACAACAGTGGGGCAGCGAGGGGCACAGAAGGAAAAACGGGGGGAGAGCAGGTAAATCACGGGCACAACAACAGTGGGGCAGCGAGGGGCACAGAAGGAAAACGGGGGGAGAGCAGGTAAATCACGGGCACAACAACAGTGGGGCAGCGAGGGGCACAGAAGGAAAAACGGGGGGAGAGCAGGTAAATCACGGGCACAACAACAGTGGGGCAGCGAGGGGCACAGAAGGAAAACGGGGGAGAGCAGGTAAATCACGGGCACAACAACAGTGGGGCAGCGAGGGGCACAGAAGGAAAACGGGGGGAGAGCAGGTAAATCACGGGCACAACAACAGTGGGGCAGCGAGGGGCACAGAAGGAAAACGGGGGGAGAGCAGGTAAATCACGGGCACAACAACAGTGGGGCAGCGAGGGGCACAGAAGGAAAACGGGGGGAGAGCAGGTAAATCACGGGCACAACAACAGTGGGGCAGCGAGGGGCACAGAAGGAAAAACGGGGGGAGAGCAGGTAAATCACGGGCACAACAACAGTGGGGCAGCGAGGGGCACAGAAGGAAAAACGGGGGGAGAGCAGGTAAATCACGGGCACAACAACAGTGGGGCAGCGAGGGGCACAGAAGGAAAAACGGGGGAGAGCAGGTAAATCACGGGCACAACAACAGTGGGGCAGCGAGGGGCACAGAAGGAAAAACGGGGGGAGAGCAGGTAAATCACGGGCACAACAACAGTGGGGCAGCGAGGGGCACAGAAGGAAAAACGGGGGGAGAGCAGGTAAATCACGGGCACAACAACAGTGGGGCAGCGAGGGGCACAGAAGGAAAAACGGGGGGGAGAGCAGGTAAATCACGGGCACAACAACAGTGGGGCAGCGAGGGGCACAGAAGGAAAAACGGGGGAGAGCAGGCAAATCACGGGCACAACAACAGTGGGGCAGCGAGGGGCACAGAAAGGAAAAGGGGAGACAAGCAGACAAAACTGGCACCGGGGCCACAAGCGGAGGGCGATCTTACCTACAGGAGCAGCGGGCAGACAGCACAGGCGGAGCTGTGTGGTGGGGGAGCGACCTACCTGACAACTAAGCTGCAGTCTCTACCAGCTGCTCACCCTGGCTGACACTTGTCCAAGTACACGAAATGTAGAGTTTATGACCTCACAATATATATCAATAAATAATGAGACCTAAAAATGAAATGGAACCAAAGCACAACGCATAATCAAACCAATTATTGATACTACATTCATCGTTGTCTATGTCAAAGTGGTAGGGGTAATGTGATATTCAAGGTCATCAATAAGATAATATACATCATTTGCAATTAGATATGTTTTATTAAAGTGAGGTCCTGGGCAATGTATTTGTTGCGCCCCCACTATCCACAGTCTAGTCATCAATGATGTCATTTCACTTGTAAGTATACAAAACAGTGATGGATGGAATGCTTGAAGTAATCTTAGCCACTGGTTATCACTCAGGGCCGCATCTCAATCCATCGTTATTTTAGACACCATGCCACCTCAGGTTTTACCCAGCTATATGCAAATCAGTCTTGAGCCTGCACCTGCCCGAACAGCCAAGCCAGGTCCTCCCTGAACCAGAACACAAGCAACCCAGGACCGGTTTCCTATAGTTTTGGGCTCATCAGCCGGGTACAAGATAGCTCCAGTGTCATAGTGTGCACGGAACCCATGTCTGGGCAAACCTGTCCCACTTAGGGCGAGACAATAAGTATACAAAACAGTGATAGATGGAAGGCTTGAATTAATCTCAGACACTGGTAATCACTCGGGCTGCATCCCAATTGATTGTTATTTTGCACACCATGCCATCTCTATGTCATCTTTATGTCATGATCTGTTATCTCAGTTTGGACCCAGCTCTATACAAATCAGTCTTGACTCTGCTCCAATAGGATCCATCCAGCCTGAACTGCCAAGCCAGGTCCTCCCTTAACCAGAGCACTAGCTCTAGTTTTGTGCTCATCAGCCGGGTACAGCTTGGTACCAGTAACACAGTGTGCACGGGACGGGACCCACGTCTGGGCAAACCCATCTCACTTAGGGCGACACAATAACTATAGAAAACAGTGATGGATGGAATGTTTGAATTAATCTCAGCTATAGGTAGTTAGTCGGGCCCCATCCCAATCCATTGTTATTTTGCGCACCATGTCATCTCAATTTGGACCCAGCTATGTGCAACTGAGTCTTTTTTTTTGTGTCACAATTTGTTATTGGAGTAAAAGCATTCAACAATTGCACAATATGGTACATAGGCAAGACGCACCAAGTAATACAATGCAGTGCTGAGGAACATGGAGGGGGAAGGGGAGGATACTGTGTTGCTAAGTAGAGGCCCGTCACATATGAAATCCATGGGGGACCAACAAAGCCAAAGGTGGACATCCCCTTAGGATAGCGAGGGTCGAGAGGTCAACAGTCGAGGGACTGTGTGGGGGGAGGGCAGAAGAAGTCGATAGTCGGTTCTGCAGGGGGAACGGGAGATGGGATTTGCTCCCTATAGCTGTGTAATATAGATAAGGAGGGTCGGGGAAAGGAAGGATCCTGCATTGAAGAGGGGAAGGAGGGGTCCTGTTTTAATAAAGCTCTCACCAATGGTAGAGGGATGGGAATAGGTCCTTATGTCGGCGGAGGAGAAAACATGGGATTACAAAAACTGTAGATTACGAAGACGGTGTCACTCTGAGGGGAGGTCATATGTCTGCCTGTCCGGGTGTGGGGGGCAGGAGGGGGGATGTGTGGAGGTTGGGAATCTGGGGAGACAGGGTGAGGAAAGGGGGTGTGGTAGTGGTGGGGGAGGAGAGGTGAGCCGGTTGGATCGGAGAGGGGAGTTAGGGAGGTTGGGGAGGGGAAGGGGCGGGGAAGGGAAGGGAAAGGAAAGGAAAGGGAGAAAGAAAGGATTGTGGGGAAGGGGGTCAGGGAGGTGAGTGAAGAGCAGCAGGTGGGAGAAAGAAAAGGCTGTGATGACAGGGGAGGCGGGTGGGGAAGATGGTGGGAGGAAAGGGAGATCAGTGAGGTGGGGGTGAGGGAGGGGTAGGAGACCTCACATAGGAATGACAAGGGTCTGCTACACAGCACGTAGGGACACTGATCCCAGTGCCCGTAGTGGGATGCAAGGAAGGAGCGGTGGGAACTGAGAGATTGCTGTGGTACCCCCCCCCCCTTTCAGGGCCCATCTCTCAGGAAAGGGGACCATGTCTGCGTGAACACCTCAGCCTGGTTTTGTAGGTTATAGATAACACGTTCATGTGACGCTGTCTGTATCATTGCCACCGTCCAATCCTCCGATGAAGGGGGTGTGGGTGACCTCCATTGACGGAGGATACAACTCTTGGCCGTAGCCATGGTCGTGTGGAGGAGGCAGCATTGTGGGTTGGACAGGTCCGGAGAGTCCCCAGTGCCATGGAGGAGAATGACTGTGGGGGAGAGGGGAAGTTGCAATGGCATGGATCCTCCCAAAGAGTTCCCTACATGGGACCAGAAGGGCTGGATCGAGGGACACTTGCAAAGGATATGAGTGATATCACAGTGTGTCTCTGCGCATCTCCAGCAGTTCACGTGTGGTAGGAGTCCTGCCCTGTTCAAATATGTCGGAGTCCAGTGCCAGCTGTGGAGTGTTTTGAAGAGGCAGAATTTTAAGCGGCCTTCCGGCGTGCCCCATCCAGGGCATTTAGAATGTCAGCCCAGTCCTCTTCCTCCAGGGTGATCTGCAGTTGGGTCTGCCATTTGGCTCGGAGGCTGTGAAGAAGAGGTTGGGAAAAGAGATGGCATGCGAGTACCCCATAAAGACCCAACATCACTCCCTTGTGGCGACCCCACGTGGTCAGAAATGTCACTATCGGCGACGATTGTAGTGACCAAGGACGGGGGCCTAGACAACGTCACAGGCAGTGCTGCAATTGCAGGTTTCGCTGGGCTTGCCGAGGATGAAGGCCAAACTCCTCCTGTAGGCGGTTGAAGGGTTTCAGATCCCCATCATGCAGGATTTGGTCCAGGGTGTGGATGCCCACCTCCATCCAAGGAATCCAGTGGAGGGCCCAGCTGCCAATATGAAGTCCTTCATTACCCCATAATGGTGCCTTAGCGTGTTAGAGTCCACCCCCAAAGAAGCGGTGAGCGCGTGACCAGGCCTTTTGTGTGGCCTATAGCACGGGTGCAGACTACTTGACTGGGGGGCCCAATGTTCAACTGACGGAAGACCCAGGCCTCCACTTGAATGACGCGCCATTAGCTTGGAGGTAGCTAACAGGGGTCGCGAGGAGCCCCACATGAAGGACCGGATCCCTGTGTCAATGAGGCGGAGGGTGGACGGAGGCACTACGATGGGTAGCATGCCCAGTGTATATGTGAAGCGCAGTAAAGTGACCATTTTCACCGCCTCTACCCTGCCCATGTGGAGAACCCAAGAGAGACCACTTTTCAAAATCCAGTTTCATCTGGGCCAGCAGGGGGTCCAGATTGTCCGCTACCATCCCATCCAGCCCCCTATTAACCAGGATCCCCAGGTATTTGAGACGTGAGGATTTCCAGCGGAAAGTGTAGCCAAGGATTGCCACTTTTGTAGTTCCAGCGGAGAGTGGCAGGGCCTCGCTCTTGCGCCAGTTTACTTTGTGACCGGAGAGAGTTGCAAAGTCATTGATGACTTCCAAGAGGGCCGGCAGGGAGCGGGGGAGGTCAGTGAGAGTGAGTAGGACATCGTTGGTGTAAAGATAGATCTTACACAATCCTCCCACAAGTGGAACGCCTGTTATGCGAGTCGAGTGGCGTATAGCGGAGGCAAGGGGTTCCACAGAGAAATAGGATGGGGGGGGAGAGGGGGCAGCCCTGGTGAGTGCCTCTCCAGACCAGAAAGGAGTCTGAGAGGAACCCCGCACAGTTGACCTGGGCAGTGGGGCATTCATACAATAGTCGCACTGATAACGCTGATCCTTATCTTATCTTTTCTAAGGATCTCCAGGTCGCCAGGATCTTTTTACCTGCTGAATAGCGTGAAGGGAAGAAAATCTTTACCAGTTATGCGGCCATTTAGAATCCAGTTTACCTTAAAAGACCACTGACTCCGAATTCAATTTTGTGGGTTTATTACAGCCAAGAATAACTGCACGTGCAAACACCTCAACACGAGGTTAAAGAAATAGATGGACACTAATACAAATAGCATCCTACGCAGGAGTCTCATCCGACTCAGGATAAGAAGAATCGTTAGCTCCAGAAGTATTAGACAAGCGATAACTGCTCCAATGTCTATATTATTCTTCATTTACCTAGATAAGCATAAAACCCATTAGCTGTCCCTACTCTATCACTCAGGTGACATACCTACTTAACGAGTTACCCAGGCAAGAGTAAAGAAAAAGGTGTCAGTTGTGAAGACTTCCTAATAAGTACACTCACATAGCATTTTGAGCTCGCTCTAAGATGCTCCTTCACAGAATCCCTCTCTGTCTTTCTCTCTGGTCTCCTCTACCTCTTCTCTACTACCCACCCTCGGGGCACTATCCCTAATACAAAACCCAAATACAATTGAACACGCCCTTGTCACGCCTCTTCGGCCAGGTCTTCCTTCTCGTACTTTTCCATTAAAGCTCTTACTTCATCCAGGACGGTTACGATGACCTTGAGTCCCAGGCACCTTCTCCACTGAAAACATCATCCCTGCATTCCAGTGTACTCCCATCTCAATGCCTCCCACCACCCTAACTCGTGAAACAAAGAGCCAGTCTTTCGCTAACGAGGCATGTGTCCTTGCACCTGCAACAGAAGATACGTTTCAACAGACTTTTCCCCTCTACATGAAATTACCAACTGTGCCCAGAGAGCCTTTCCAAGAGAAACTTTTGCTATCAACAAAAATAAGCTAACATAAGCACGAATCAGGCCTTTCATTTACGTATATGCAGTCAGGCCTTTGCACAATTTAAATATACAATTATAATCACTTCTATAAGCATTAGTTCATTACATTTCATATGCGAAAGGTGAACTACACGTGCAACTTAATATAGTACACGTTTAACTGTTGCATCTCGATTATACATGGCCTACTCCATTAATGCATCATTGCGAACACGTTCAGATAAGCATTACATTTGCAAGATCATAATAGCACAACTACCTTTCTATTCACCCTAATAATGCAATTCACAACTATATTAACTAACCATTCATAGATATATATCTCATGATATATGCGGGTACAGACTAACGATGATTATAATGCACCCCTACAATTGTTTCGAGAGCATAGCGCTCTATCAGTTCCCCCCTTTGATGACTCCTGTCATCACATCTACTCAACTCCCTTGGAGAAAGAACCGACCTAAACAGAACTCGTTGCCATTCTCCCTGGTCTGTATCTCTCTAAACTCTTGAGGCTTCGATAGTGACTGTCCTGCTGTCTAGCCATTCTCGTCTCATTTTCTCTCAGAGCCCTCTCAGCTCTGCCTGCTCGATACCATTTGTATGCTTTGATCAGACCCCACAGACAAACCACCACAATAAGGAAAGGTCTCAGAATATAGCCAAGGAATCCTTTTCCCAAATTCGCAAACCAGCTCCCCACTTGGCCAAATCCTTTGCCAACTTTCTCCCAGGCTCCCTCTTCAGTCAGATCCGCTATTTTCGTGTGGATGGTAGTGATGTTACTTATATATTTCTCCAGATCCTTGCTGCGGTCTGGTATATAAGTACAGCACTCTTGAACCTTCAATAGTTTACAGACTCCGCCCTCTTTAGCCAATAAGACATCTAAAGCAAGGCGATTCTGCAAAACCATTGTCCTTATCAATAACATCTCTCCCTCCACCAGTACCAACGATTTTGCTGTATTCATTGATAGTTCATCTATCACAGTCGCCAATCTCCGGATCTTTACGTCATTCAAGACCACACCCAAACTTGGTATCATTGCTCCAAAGATATCTCCCACTACGACCCCTGCACTCGCGCCTCTTCTCACTCTAGAATGCTTTCCACCTTCCAAAAGTTCTAAATCCGCTTTATGGTAAATCTTTGGAAAGATTATTCCCAAGTAACACGTACCATACCAGTTCGCAGGCAATCTCACATAAGCATTCCTTCCACACACGAAATACACCCTAGGTATCACTTGTACAGGGCCTTGGAGAAAATTCTTTGCTGAATCTGCCATGGTGAAAACATGGTCACATGTACTCTGTCCCACTGGAACCTTTTCATAGTAGGTCTGATAACGTCTCACACACAGCTTTCCCCTCTGCTCATTGTCCAAGGCTATAGGACCATAACTTCCTTTTGTTCGGTGCAATCTTTCCTCCTCGGTCCAATCTACTGGACTATGCCCTGTGTCCTGTGTCTGTGTTAGTTTTCTATACCTGTCTTCTACTTGATCTACAAACTTCTTTTCTACACTTGATAATGAGCACGTCAAGTTATGTCGGTGGGCATATGCTGTGTCCAGTTCCAAAGACGGTATGAAGAACTTCCTAAGTCTATCCTCTGACTTGTAGTAATCGTACTTATTCAAATGTTTGTAAGCTGGGACTTCAGGAAGCACTGCATCGTAATTGGAAAAGAAATATTCAAACTGATCTCTTTCATAGAATATACTAAGCAACAGACTACATGAAATTCCATACGTCAGTGGAAGATGTGATACCTAATACCCTCATCCACTGAAGCAGGCAACTGCATACACACATAGCAATCTTTAGCATCCATCGCATCTACATACTCATATAGCAGCTTGGCGTAAGCATTAAGCTTGAAATCACTTCTAGACAAATCTACATGCAACCTACGACTTTCTTCTATCAGCAAAGCCTTGTCAGCTCCTATGTTTCCTCTTTTGGCTAGGTGTAGTAGGTGTAAGAGTTCCTGGCACCCCCTCCACTGCTAGCTCGTGTGGAACTGTATATGAGACTACAATTACTATGATTATAGAAACTATCACACCCCCTATAAGTAGGCCTACAATCAATTTGGATCTACGATGTGGATCTCCAGCCTCCATGATCTCGAAAGTTCTCGAAAGTTCTTTGTTTCAGCAATGAGTACTCAAAAGTCTCTGTCTTCTCCACACGTGACTTGCTTAACCGATTCGAGCAACACTTGAAACCTCTGGAAATCCCCTTTTTCAGCTACAGTCTTATTTACATAGTCCAGAAAAAGACTTCCCTAAACTCTTGTTCCTCTTCCGTGGAAAGTCCCTAAGTTTATTCTTCTTCCACTCGGATCTAGGTTATCTTCTTCTTTAGACTTTTTATTTACAACAGGTTATATTTCATCCACAAGAAGATCATATGCAAGTGCTTCTAAAACATGGTACAAAAGTTCAAGACGAAGAATCACCAATTCATGTGAGGACGGCCCAAATCCAAAAGACGGAAATTCGAGTCGATGCAAAACCAATTCTCGGACTTTACTCAGAAGCGGGGGATTCGGAACCGTGAGGGTCAGTATTCCTTCGACCTCGAGTGCTGGTATTAACAACTCATTCCAAAAAATTGTGGGTTTGCCCTATGATCTGCACATCCATTCGCAACAATTTTGTAACTATATCATTAACTACAAACATTTTTTAGGGTGCTCCCATGGTGTCACAATACCCACCCACCAGGGTATGCTTACACTAGGACTGAAACAGCCTAGAACAATATTGAACCAAAACACACCGAAGCACACCAAATGGTCGTGACTATTATCAAAAGCACAAAGTAACTCAATAAATGAGAAAAGTTTTTTGAAAAAGATTTTCTTCCTCCTCCTTCCCACACTGTATAGTTCAATTCGCCATGGATCAATTTCTTGTTTATAGAAGTCCACAATGAATCTTGAGTCAGGTCCTTTTGTTTGTTTTATTTCAATTCTTTAAACATGAAACACAGCAGCAGCCGACGTACGTTTCGCCCCCTCCGGGCTTTCTCAAGGCTCAGATATACAGGTTGAATTCATTTCCATAATTTCAAGCGCATTGTATTTATTGACTCCCCTCAATACTAATTCTTCCAGAACAAATGTTTAGGATGCAAAGTCAATCAGATTGGCAGTGGTGTTTGCTTCTTTAGAAGTACATGCATCTCCTTTCAGGGATACGCTTCACGATGTCGCTTAACTCAGTGCTCGGGACCTTGATAAGTCCTCTCTCCGTCTCTCTATGTTCTCTGTTCCTCGTAACCGGCAGCAATGCGCTTCCAACTCGCGGGCGCCCGAGCACTGAGTTAAGCGACATCGTGAAGCGTATCCCTGAAAGGAGATGCATGTACTTCTAAAGAAGCAAACACCACTGCCAATCTGATTGACTTTGCATCCTAAACATTTGTTCCGGAAGAATTAGTATTGAGGGGAGTCAATAAATACAATGCGCTTGAAATTATGGAAATGAATTCAACCTGTATATCTGAGCCTTCAGAAAGCCCGGAGGGGGCGAAACGTACGTCGGCTGCTGCTGTGTTTCATGTTTAAAGAATTGAAATAAAACAAACAAAAGGACCTGACTCAAGATTCATTGTGGACTTCTATAAAAAAGAAATTGATCCATGGCGAATTGAACCATACAGTGTGGGAAGGGAGGAGGAAGAAAACCTTTTTTTTTTTAAACTTTTCTCATTTATTGAGTTACTTTGTGCTTTTTGATAATAGTCACGACCATTTGGTGTGCTTCGGTGTGTTTTGGTTCAATGCTGGTATTAACAACACCACCTTCAGCACTACGCTCGGACTCTTGCTGACCACCTGCACAGACCTCAGCCTCCCCGAGCTCACTACCCCCTGCATCAGTCA
This sequence comes from Calotriton arnoldi, assembly GCA_963921515.1. Classification (NCBI taxonomy): domain Eukaryota; kingdom Metazoa; phylum Chordata; class Amphibia; order Caudata; family Salamandridae; genus Calotriton; species Calotriton arnoldi. Next base: position 1,155,185 of record CAWUFW010002568.1, on the reverse strand, counting down.
CTGCGTAAGTCCACTCAGGGGTAGAGTATCTCTGGCAAGGTACCCTCGTTCTTTTCGACCTCCTCCGACCCTCTTGAGTCTGCTCTTCGTCACTTGCTTCTGTTTCAGACGTTTCAGACACTGGAGCAAGATCTCTTTCGGGTGCCAACCTCAGATTCAGTCGCCTCTGTCTTTCAGGCCAAACCTCCTCAATTCTGGTCATTCTTCCGCCTTCCCCTTCGATACCCTGTGCACCACTTCCTTCTTCTGCTGAATTTGACTCTACTCCACCCACTGCACCACCTATGTCTTCCGAGTCAGAGTCGAGGTTCTGGTTGTCAGAACCCCCTTCAGCTTGCTCTGGTGCACCACCAGCTGCGTCAGCGACCCTCACAGCTTGACTTGTCCTCTCATGTGGACCTGCCACATCAGCTGGATTTTCATTTACGAGAGGAGCTGTTTCTTCCGAGGGTGCTGAAACTCTGCGGGTATGGGAAGCATGTACCCAGTTCGGCAATCCTCCACACTTCACTGCTGTGTTCGTTACCAGTATCACCTGGTACGGGCCTCGCCACCGAACATCCAGACAGCTCTTCCTCTCGTGCTTTCGGACAAGCACCCAGTCGCCTGGACACAGGTCGTGGCATAGATCACTCGAGGCCGGAACAGCTGCAGCTTGTACCTGCTGGGACACAGAGCGGACCACATCAGATAGTCCTTTACAGTAATCAAGAATCAAGTCATCAGTGATGTTTATCAAAGCTGTAGTCGGTACTGCTGGCAACCGCATTGCCCTTCCCATCAAGATTTCGTGAGGGGACAACCCAGTCCTCCTATCTGGGACACTTCGCATGCTCATCAGCACAAGTGGCAATGCATCAGGCCACTTCAAGGACGTTGATGAACACATTTTTGCCATCCGGGCTTTCAAAGTCCCATTAACCTGTTCCACCATCCCAGAAGCCTCTGGTCGATAACTGCAATGGAGTCTCTGATCAACATTCAATGCGGCACAAAGTAACTTCATGATTTCACTGTGGAAGTGTTTTCCTCTATCTGATTCCAAAGAGGTTGGTATCCCAAACCTCGGGATGAGCTCCCTCAACAATAACTTAGCCACTGTGAGAGTGTCACACCTGCGTGATGGGTAAGCCTCCACCCACCGTGAGAATACACATACCAACACCAAAATGTATCTCAACCCATTGCACTTAGGCATTTCCACGAAATCTAGCTGTATTCTATTGAAAGGCCCTCCTGACCTCCAAATGTGACTCATAGTGACTACAGTTTTCTTTCCAGCATTCATCTGCTGACACGTAACGCACCTCTGACAAACTGTTTCAGCAATCGCACGAAATCGTGGGTTATACCACGTTTGTCTAAACACACGCATCATTGCATCTCTACCAAGGTGTACCGATCCATGTATTAATCTCGCTATTGGGCTCAGCAAATTTTCTGGCAACACAGCTCTCCCATCACTGGAAACCCAAACATCCACATCCCCTCTTTCACACCCTGCTTTGACCCAACCGTTCCGTTCCTGGTCTGAGACCTCATCCTGCAGTCGCTTGAGTTCCTCCCAAGTGTCTGCCATGGCCAACATCATGTTGAGCTCGGTTCTTTCTTGGCTCTCTCCTGTGTAACCCTCTGTAAATATACATCCTTGCTCTTCACAGAAGCGGGCAACTTCGTCTGCATAATTGTTCCCCAGAGAGACAAAATCATCCCCCTTTCCGTGCACAGTGCACTTGACAACTGCGATTTCCTTCGGACACTGCAATGCATCTAACAGTTGTCTTACATATTCTCCATTCCTAATGGGTGAACCAGATGATGTCAAAAATCCCCTCTGTGACCATAACTGTCCAAAGTCATGAACCACACCAAACCCATACTGGCTGTCCGTGTATATCGTGATTCGCATTTGATCAGCGGCCAAACAGGCACGAGTCAAGGCAATGATCTCAGCCACCTGCGCGGAGTGTACTCCTTCTAGGCAAGCGGCCTCAACCACTCCTGAAATGGTACATACAGCAAACGCTGCTCTTAGTTGGCCAACACTGTCTCTTAGGCATGAAGCATCGACAAAGAAAATCTCATTTGGGTCAATCAGTGGTTCATCGACAATGTCAGGCCTCGGTTTGGTGCATAGTTCAGTCACCTCAAGACAATCATGGTCCGCACAATCTTCATCATCTACATTCGGTATAGGCATTAATGTCGCAGGGTTTAAGACGGAACACCTTTTCAGAGTCACATTCTCTGCGGCGAGTACGACTTGCTCATACCTCGTTAACCTGTTATTCGTTAGGTGCTGAGTCTTAGTTCTGGTCATTAACAATTCAACCGAGTGTGGCACATAGACTGTTAGAGGGTGACCCATTACTATGCTTTCACATCTCTCAATGCTGACACCTGTTGCAGCAACGGATCTGAGACATCCGGGCAACGCAGAAGCTACTGGATCTAAAGTAGCTGAAAAATAGGCAACTGGTCTACGGACACCTCCATGGTTCTGAGCTAGAACTGCTAATGCACAACCTTCTCTCTCCCAACAGAACAGTGAGAAAGCCTTATTGTAATCGGGCATTCCCAAAGCTGGTGCAGAACACAACTCTTCTCTCAGTTTTAGGAATGACATTAAGCACTCCTCGTCCCATGGTACCGGATCACTCACATCCTTGTGCGTAAGTCTCTGTAAAGGCTTTGCTCTCAGGGAAAAATTGGGAATCCACTGACGACAATAGCCGACCATTCCCAAAAACATCCTAACTTCCCTTTGAGTAGTGGGCACTGCCATGTTCATTATTGCCTCAATACGATCTGATGACACCTTCCTCTTGCCTTTTTCCAGTCTGTGGCCCAAATACTGAACTTCGTTCAGACAATACTGCAATTTGTTTGTGGACACCTTGTGTCCATTCTCTGCCAAATGATTCAGTAGGGCTATCGTGTCTATCCTGCAAGCGTCTTCTGTTTCCGATGCCACAAGTAGGTCATCTATGTATTGCACAAGAACTGAGTTCTGTGGCAATACAAGACTCTCTAGATTCTTCTTCAAGATCTGATTAAAGATCGATGGACTCTCTGTATACCCTTGAGGGATACGACACCATGTTAACACACGATTTTCCAGCCGGAAAGCAAAAAGAAATTGGCTTTCCTCATGGAGCGGTATCGAGAAGAATGCTTGACACAAATCATGACAGTAAACCACTCGGCTTCGCATGGGATCTGGAACAGTATCACTGATGGATTCGGTACCACTGGACAACAAGGGACAACTATCGTGTTGACCTTTCGCAGGTCTTGCACGATCCTGAATTTCCCGCTCGGTTTCTGTAGTCCCATAATAGGTGAATTACATGGACTACCTCTGATCTCCTTCAGAATGCCTTGCTTGGTCATAGACTCGATTACAGGTTTAATCCCTGCGATCGTTTCAGGCGACAGATTGTACTGGGGCGTTCTAGGGAATTCAACATTCTGTTTCACCTGGATCTGCACAGGTTCAACCCCCTTGATTAGTCCTATCTCTTCTCCGGTGAAGTCCCACACCTCGGGTGACACGGTGTCTCTCAAATCCGGTGAAAGTTCTTCCACGGTCACCATTGGATATAAGTCTATACACAGATGCTGATTAGCAACTTTAAAGGTAGCATCATCATCCCTCGTCTGAACCTCCACTCCCCTGGGTGTGCAATAAATAGTGCAATTCAATTTACATAACAGATCTCTTCCCAGAAGACAAACTGGACTCGTATCGCACACCACAAACTGATGTCTAGTTTGGAAGGACCCTATCCTCACTGGGATCGGTTTGGTCAGTGGGCTGTTTATTCTTTTATTCGCCACTCCAACAACTTGGATCGATTGTCCCGAGAGGGGTAGGTTGGGGACTACTGCTGATCTTACAGTAGACCGGGTAGCACCAGTGTCAACCAAGAGTGTGGTAGGATGACCATCAATGTATGCCTCCACAAAAGGTCCTCTCTGGTCTACCTCCAAGACTGCTCCAAGTGTGCAGTCTTCCTCCCCCCTCAGGCACCGTCAGGATAACGGGTCTGGACTGTACTCATCATACTCTTCAAAAAGGGGCATCTGCTGGTAAGTCCGCATTCCCTGCGAGATTCTTGGTGGCTGGGGGACCTGTACTTGCGGGTTATACGTCCCCCCTTTCATCGATCTGGGCCTCATCACAGTATTAACTACCTCCGGCGCAGGTGCCTGAACCACTTCTATCTCCTGCTGCACCTAGTTGGCTGGGTTCAAGGGACACTCGCGCTTCCAATGTCCAATCTGATGACAAAGATGACACGCAGTGGTCTTCTTCAATGTCGCCACATCCACCCCTGTCTTGGGATCTATAGGTTTCCCCTTTCCCTGTCCTTGCCCGTTTTGGTTCCCTTGATAATTTCCCTGTCTCCTTCCCAGCGTCCCTCCACTAGGCTGGATCTGAGCTGTCTGCATCTAAACGAGCATCAGCTTGTCCTTTAGCTTCCGGTGCTTCGAGTCTACTTCATCGCTACAGTACCTCGCATACCGCAAGATTTCATCTACCGGCTTGTTTTGCCAACAGATCAAATGGTGCTGTATCATGAGGCTGACCTCTGGTCTCAATCCCAAGACAAACTTTGAGACAAACTGTCCCATATCTTTGGGGTCCAAGGCATCTAATCCACTATACTGTTTAAAGGCTTGCAAGAGTCTTTCATAATATTCATGCACTGTCTCCTTGGGTTCCTGCACAGTTCGATCTATCTTAACCCAATCGATGTCTTGAGGTGAAATTTTCAGCATCAACCATGTAATCACTTGTTCGAATTTTTTCATGACAATGGGTGACGGACCATTTGTAACAGCATCCCTTTCAGGTTCGAAGGTCGGCCACTCAACTTCAATTTTACAAGCTGTCCACAAATCTCCTGGCACCACTACATCAAACAAAGTGTTCAAATCAGTCCATAGTACCTTCGAGATTTTAACAAAACGCTCAACCTGTTTGTACCATTCTACGGGTTTTTCCCTCAGTCGAGGGAAATCATTTGTAAATGCAGCCAAGTCCCCTCTACTCCATGGCACATGCACGTACCCTCCGTTCTGCCCTTCCCGTAAAGGAAAGTTCCCGACGCCCGTCGCCCCTCCCCCCGGAGGCGGCGTTTCTCCTACAATTTTCTTTGCCATTTTTTTCTTTGACCACCTTTCTTCCCATTTATCCAACAATTTCCATATACGTATCCCTACAATCAGATCTTTAGTATGCATCCTTAATCCTGTGATCCTTTTCTCCTCCAATTCCTGATCACTATATTGCAACCTATGTGACCCTTGCAATGATTTTGTTTTGTTCAAATCCACCTCGTATCTTTTAGCCAATTCTGTCAATTTCTCATGTGCAGCCCTTGCTTTACGAGTCACATCTTTTGCCACGAAAAGCAGCTCGTCTGGCCCATAGATCTCTATTCTCTCTAAAGGCAGGTTCCCTCATAATCATTTCGTCTACCTCTGCCTTTAATCTTACTACGTCCAGCAACCTTACCTGTACTGCACTCTTCAGTATTTCTTGACAAGCCGCACCATTCCGTTCGTCATAATCATTGCTTTGTTCTTGTGACCTGCTCTCTTCTATTATATTCCTGGAATCTGGTCTGTCTCCTAAGTTGCCTTGCTCCACATCTCTTGGCATCCTATCGCTCTGATTCCTTACAGGTGGTACCCACATTCTTAAGTCTGATCTGGACTCGATTAAAGACCTTGGTCTGACTGGTCTCACATCCACCTGTCCAAAAGAGGAGTCTGCGGTGGCTGGCAATGGTGTGCTTGTTTCTAGGGGCTTCGCAAAGTGAACCACTTGTACTCCTAAGCCATTCCCTCCCACACTGGTCCCTTCTCCCCCTGTCGTCTGCATTGGACTTCCTCCACTTATTCGATCTGGGTCATATACCGATACTATAGGACCAATGGTAACAGGTACCGTCAGGGAGTCTGGTAACCGCATATTCCCAATGGAAGGCTGGGTTCCCACTCCCTCTGTTCCCGTGGAAATTTTCCCACTACCCTCATGTTTGTCTGATTCCGTAACTCGCCAGTTTCTACTGCTGAAGCTGATTTTCCCTCTTCTGAATCTGGATTAAATGGAGGTGGTCTCTCTGCTAGCAACCTATCTAACAGGCTGTCATCTGTATCACTGTCGTCCTCTTCAGCCCACCTCTTCTTAGCCTCTCCTACATTTATCAACAGTGGAAACAGCCTATCCCCCTCAATAGTTTCCACTCTCCACCTTTTCTCCAATGCATCCCATCTCGCATCTTGAAATGCCCTGATCGATTTCTTCACCCTTTCCTGACTTTTGTTTCTTTTCCTGTCATACGCTGCCCTAATCCATGCATGTAGCGCCTCAAACTGTGTCGGTCTAGGCAGTGGTCGTAAAGAAGACATTACAGTTTTTAGCTGGTACAACACTTCCAACCTGAAAGTGCCATAGCGTGGGAAAGTCAATTCTCCTTCTCCTTCTGTCATTTTATGCCAATTCTCAAGCCAAATTATAGTATGCAATCCTACATTCTTAGCCATATAATGTGCTGGCGTATCCTCGGGAGGGGCTTCCTCTCCACCCCGAGTAACCACATGTCTATCACCTCTACAAAGTTCTCGTAAAACTTTAAAACATTTCATGATGAAACAAATTTCCGTTCACGCGCAAGTTTTTGTTTTACTTCCTGATTTCAATCCACCAATGCCAGCGCGGCTCACACCAACCGACCTATCGCAGGGCGGCACTGTCTGACGTCACTCTTCCTCCGCTCGCAGCAGTTCCCCTCCTTCTCAATTAACCCTTTCTCGCTCTCACATGTCCCACTCACACTCTGAAGCAATTGTCCGTCCTACCGAACAATCACCTCTCTGACTGTCGGTCAACCAATGACCGATCAGCCTCTCGAAATTGTTGACCTCAATCTGGCAACTGTCTGTCCGCGAACGACCGGACAATCACCTCTGACGCAATCGATAGGATTCAAACGCTCAATATTCTGCATACAACAACCTACGACCAGCGTCGGTTATTCACACACTCACACATGTGCTCCCTATCTTCAGTGGGTTGATCAACGACGTCTCATGACCCCCACAACCTCTGGTCAACGATCTCAACTCTGGGTGTCTTCTACACCACAATATCAAATCTCTCGATCCCGCGCGTGCTCACGGTCCGATCCTCAATCACACGACTCTCATTCCAACTCCGCAAGACATCACACAACAATTAAACACTGCAATCTAACAAGCATCACCCTGTTCATACTCACTCTACCACAAACTGCTACTTCCGCCGCACCGTCACTCTCCGTCAGTTCTCATCAACCGCCGTCGTCCTCCTCTTACGATCCACTGGATCACCATCACTCTGGCTCTATGGGGCAAATAATCTCTTATCCTAATCTAGATCTCCCCTTACTATCAGAGGAAACCATCCTACTCTGCTACCAACTGATAACGCTGATCCTTATCTTATCTTTTCTAAGGATCTCCAGGTCGCCAGGATCTTTTTACCTGCTGAATAGCGTGAAGGGAAGAAAATCTTTACCAGTTATGCGGCCATTTAGAATCCAGTTTACCTTAAAAGACCACTGACTCCGAATTCAATTTTGTGGGTTTATTACAGCCAAGAATAACTGCACGTGCAAACACCTCAACACGAGGTTAAAGAAATAGATGGGCACAAATACAAATAGCATCCTACACAGGAGTCTCATCCGACTCAGGATAAGAAGAATCGTTAGCTCCAGAAGTATTAGACAAGCGATAACTGCTCCAATCTCTATATTATTCTTCATTTACCTAGATAAGCATAAAACCCATTAGCTGTCCCTACTCTATCACTCAGGTGACATACCTACTTAACGAGTTACCCAGGCAAGAGTAAAGAAAAAGGTGTCAGTTGTGAAGACTTCCTAAGAAGTACACTCACATAGCATTTTGAGCTCGTTCTAAGATGCTCCTTCACAGAATCCCTCTCTGTCTTTCTCTCTGGTCTCCTCTACCTCTTCTCTACTACCCACCCTCGGGGCACTATCCCTAATACAAAACCCAAATACAATTGAACACGCCCTTGTCACGCCTCTTCGGCCAGGTCTTCCTTCTCGTATTTTTCCATCGAAGCTCTTACTTCATCCAGGACGGTTACGATGACCTTGAGTCCCAGGCACCTTCTCCACTGAAAACATCATCCCTGCATTCCAGTGTACTCCCATCTCAATGCCTCCCACCACCCTAACTCGTGAAACAAAGAGCCAGTCTTTCGCTAACGAGGCATGTGTCCTTGCACCTGCAACAGAAGATATGTTTCAACAGACTTTTCCCCTCTACATGAAATTACCAACTGTGCCCAGAGAGCCTTTCCAAGAGAAACTTTTCCTATCAACAAAAATAAGCTAACATAAGCACGAATCAGGCCTTTCATTTACGTATATGCAGTCAGGCCGTTGCACAATTTAAATATACAATTATAATCACTTCTATAAGCATTAGTTCATTACATTTCATATGCGAAAGGTGAACTACACGTGCAACTTAATATAGTACACGTTTAACTGTTGCATCTCGATTATACATGGCCTACTCCATTAATGCATCATTGCGAACACGTTCAGATAAGCATTACATTTGCAAGATCATAATAGCACAACTACCTTTCTATTCACCCTAATAATGCAATTCACATCTATATAAACTAACCACTCATAGATATATATCTCATGATATATGCGGGTACAGACTAACAATGATTATAATGCACCCCTACAATTTTTCCGAGAGCATAGCGCTCTATCAGCACATTGGTGATGAATTGGTCTCCCAGTCCGAATCTTTTCATGGTGACAAAGAGGTAACCCCACTCGATGCGGTCGAACGCCTTCTCCGCGTCTAAGGAGATCCTTGGCTGCCCAGAGGGTTTGGGCCAGAGTGCGAATGTGATTCCTGGAAGAGCGGCCCGGTACAAAACCAACCTGTGTGTGATGGATAAGGGAAGGAATGCCCTTGCCAAGCCGCGATGCCAGGATACTGGCAAGGATCTTGATGTCGCCATTCAACAGTGAGATGGACCTATAGCTGCCACACAGTAATGGGTCTCTCCCAGGTTGGGGAGAACAGCGATCACAGCCCTGTTGGAGATAGGTCCCACTGATGCTGGCCGCTCTGCCTCCTGGAATGCGGCATGTAAGGAGTTGATTACCTCCTCACATCACCATCTATAGAACTACGCAAGGAAGCTGTCCTCACCCCGAGATTTGTGATAGGGCATTTTGGAGATAGCTGATGCAATCTCCTCTTTGCTGATCTCCCCCGCCAGTAGTTCCCTGCCTTTGTCTGATAGGCAAGGGAGGTCTACACCCTCTAAAAAGGTGGCCACACATTCCGCGTTCGCCGGCGCCTCTGGGGTATACAACGTCCTGTAGAACAAGGCAAATTCGTTGACTATGTCCTGCAGTCAAGTGAGGATCTCCCCATTTGTTGACTGTTTAGCAGGGATGGCCATGGCGGCATCCCGTTGTCTCAGTTAGGTAGCCAGGAGGCATCTAGCTTTCTCCCCCTGCTCATAGTGACTTCCTTTCAGGCACTGCAATGTGTATACAGCCTTGGAGGTGAAGGGTTTGTTGAGGGCCATACAGGCCTGTTCTAGGCTGCGGCAGATATGCAGTGAGGGGTGGAGGAGAAGACGTGGGTAAGAGAGGCTATCTGTCCCTCCAATTCGGTCTGTCAAATATTAACTTGTTTATTGGACTCAGCAGAATCTTTCATGAGTTGGCCCCGTACTGTTGCCTTCTCAGCTGCCCATAGGATTCCGCAGGATTCTACCGAGTCCCCATTGTCTGACAAATATGTGGAGACATGGGATTTTAATTGGGAGTTCCCCTGAGGGGTGCAATATCTCTGAATGTTCAGGTGCCAAGATTTGCGTCCCGGGGAGGTGAGGCCCAATTCAAGAATCAGGAGAACCGGGGTGGGATCAGAGATGGCATCTTCCAATATCCTGGAATCTTCGACAATAGCCAAAGTTTTCTGAGAGATGAGGAAGTAGTATAGCCTAGATTCCGTGCTATGGACCGGTGAGAGTAAGGTGCACTCCTTGTCTGATAGATGGCTGAGACGCCAGTGGTCCACCAGGCCGTGGTCTGAGGCCACGTCTCCTAGTAGAGCGCTATCTGTGTTGTTACATTTGTGTAGGGGCCCGGTCCTGTCAAGGACTGCATCTTGGGTGAGGTTCCAGTCTCAAACAATGAAGTACTGCGAAGCCCCAATCTCAACGAGCAGATGGTTCAACTGTAGAAAGAAGGAGCATTTTGTCCCCGTTGGTGCATATACCGATCCTACGCAAATTGATATGTCCCCTAGACGCAGTTTAGCAAACACGTATCTGCCATCCTGGTCAGACCATGTTTTCACTATTTAGATGAGCAAAGACTTCTGGATGAGAATTGCCACCACACATTAACAGGGCATCCCTCGCTCAGTGGGAGGCGCAGCTGCGATGCTGCAATGTATCACCTTGCCCACCCAATCCCGGCATAGCTTGTCAGATTCTAGGCTGTCTAGGTGGGACTCCTGTAGTCGGGCCACGTCCTCCCTCTTCACCTGGAGGTAAGAGAGCACCTTTTTCCACTTAATTTAGTGCGCAAGGCCATTAACATTCCAAGTGAGGATGCGGAGAGGATGGGAGGAGCGCGCAGCGGGAGCAGACATAGGTGGCCAGAAGGCCCAGAACATTGACGGGCTGTGCTGAAATGCTGGGAGGTAAGTCCAACCGAAGAGGGGTGGTGACCAGGGAAGGTGGAGGGCATGGGTGTTGTAGGGTATGCGTGTGTTGAGGAGGTAAGGTCAATGGGGAGCCGGGGCGAGGAGAGGGGTGCGGAGGAGGCGCAGGCCTAGGTGGGGTGGTGGGGGGAGTCGGGTGAAAGCAGGATGAGAAGTGGGGTGAGGAATAGGCTGAGGGGGTGGTGACAGAAAAACTGGGGGAGAGGTAACTGGGTGAGGTGAAATAACAGGAGGGTGGGTGGGTAAGGAGGACAGGCAGACAATACCCCAGGCACGCAGGGGGGGTCACCAGAGGACACTAGCCGATGATGTCTGTGAACAGCTGAACCAAGGGAGCAGGCTATGGGATGAGTAGGGGGAGAGGAGAGAAGAGAAGAGGTAAATGTATGGGATAAGTTGCTGTGACAATGCACAGCACAGGAGTGGCTAAGCTGTGTACCACAGGTCTAGATTTGTGGAGGCGGTGCGTCAAGGGGGCCCCATCAGGCAGGCAGGGCCAACAGGATGACGATCGAACCTGGGCTCGAATGTAAGTGGGGGTGGGCTTAGGATAAGTGTTGGGATCTGTCTTAAAGGGAGAGCGGTAGTAATCGAGTTGTGGATCTCCCGGGTGGTGAGAAGAAACCTGAGTGCACAGGTTTATACCTCTGTGGGTGCAGTAAGGTATGGCATGGAGGCACATTGGCCATGTCATTGGAGCGACAGCACGTCATCTGGGGGAGCAGTGCAGTCAGGAGATGGGTTGAGGGAGGGTGTGCCTTCAACTCTTCAACTCTTAGCTGCCGAATGGCTGGGGGGTCCCATGAGAGGGGAAGCAGACCCGAAGGAGGGGAAGGGAGAGTCCATGTTACCCAGATACCAAGCAGTCACAGGAGCCCAAAAACAAGGGCTGGGGGATGGCAACATCTCCTTTAAGAAGCAGAACAGCGATGCAGCTCAGGGAGCAGCCTGAAGGGGACATGTCGGTTGTACGGGGGCTGGTGGGAGAGAGGGGGGAAATCCCTTGGAGCTCTGTTGTCCAACCATTAAAGCACGTGTAGGGGACTAGCATTGCATTCGCGGTGGAGCCAGGGTAAAGGAACTTACAACGCACATAGCAAATATACAGGAATAACAATTAACTCAATCAAGAATTCAACAAAGATTCAATTAGACAGCCACAGCAACACTTAGCTGTCCGGCGGGCGTCGATCCCAGCGATCTTGTAGCGGTTGACCCAGGCGCTTGATGTCTATACTGCCCTGCATGCCCCAGGTGAACACTCTGTGGTGGGGGTGGGTTTAAGGGAGGAGTGTGATTTGTCCTTGTACTGGTTCTGAGTGAGGACAGCCATGACTTTGAGGGCCAGAGCTCTATTAGCCTGCAAGCGTGCCAACCTATCGTGGTCCCTGCCCCGGAGCAGGGAGTTATCGATGCTCCGCCTTCAACCGCCGGAGGGGGTGGGTGGGGAGGCCAGTGCTGAATGGATGGGCGTCCATGGATGTGGGGGAGGCAGTGTCCATGTCCTGTGTGGAGAGTCCATCCAGGAAAATACGCAGGTCTCCCTGGTCATAAAAGTCCTTTTTTTTAACAGAGTTTTATATAGCGCGAACTTGACCCGAATCGGGTATCAGAGCGCTTTACATAGCACCAGTTGCACTACATGAGGACACATTCATTTTTTTGATGTGCCATTCTTGGTAATCCGCATCTGGGCTGGTTCGAATAGACCATACTTAATGTCCAACTGGCGGAGTGGAGGCAGGAGAAAGAGGAAGGCTTTGCGGTGATCATTGGTTTCCCTAGAGAAATCCGTAACTATGCGGATGTCATGGCTCTCGTTTGTGTAAGGACTGTGTGATCGGGCAGCAGGTAGTAGTTGCCTGGGTCTGCTCGTGTAACAGGAAGCAGGCAATGTGGGCCGGGGGTGCATTGAGGAATCCTGTCGTGGTGGGCAAATGCGTTGGGCCCTCTGTGTCTTCAGTGGGGGTTCGAAAGGGTGACCGGTGAGCTTCGGGAGGACTTCTCTGAGAAAGGACTTGGCATCTTGCCCTTCTGCATTCTCCGGAATGCCGAAAAAACAGATGTTGTCTCTCTGACTCCGGTTTGCTGCGCAGGTATAGTAGATCTTGGTCCCGCTCTGGTAGGGTATTTAGATGGTCTTCTACCACCACAGCTCATTGCTCCAGTCCATCCACACATGTCTGGAGGTTTGCAATGTCCATTCAAATGGACTTGGTATTTGCTGTTAATGCGGCAATGTTCATGTCCATATCCTTCAGCCTCTCCTGGAGAATGCACTCCATGGTGGACTTCTGTGTGCTAAGTGTAGGAGGCTCGGGTTGACTGGTCGTCAAGGGTGCCCGCCTTCTGGCTAGCCATTGGACGAGTCTGGAGGAGCGCTTCGGTGAAGAGGAGCTGCTGTGCTGGTTTGTCCCTGGATTTGCCCAGAGGCATTCGTCAGCAGTTGACATGGACCGTCCGGTTCGCTCCTGTGCCAGACACATCCAGTGCAGGGGACCAGTAGTCAATGCTGTGTCAGCACCAGCACATCACCCTCTGTCGGGCTACAGGAGGAGCGGTGCACGCCAGTCAACAAAGTCTGTCCAACTGGTGGTCAGATCGTGGCAGGGGGGATCCGTTTCAGAGGTGCCAACTGGCTGAGGCGATCTATGTGTGTGCGGTCCACAGCCTTATCAAGAGTGTGGCGCCGCCACTACCAGTATAGGGAATGCTGCGCAAGCAGGTCAGCAATGCCTGCCTTAGGGTCCCGTCTGTGTGGGAGACCAAGTTGGAGCTGTATGGCAGCCCAGACTTCGGCTCAGGAGCTCCCCTGGCTAGGGTCACTGCAGTAGTGAATGCTGGGGCATCTTGCCTGCCACCGGACTTCAAGACAGCCAAGGCATCCAATCTCGGGTTGACAACCACTCCAGCAGCAGAAGGTGAGGCAGTTCGGAGGTGCTACAGCGCTGTGAGTCAGGGACAGCTACAACCCTCAAGGCCCGGCTAATCCTCACAGGTGTGGGCCGGAGCAGAGGGTGAGATTACCGCTGCAAATTAGTGATGGAGGGCGGAAGACAGGCTGCGGGTGACCTGCCCTGCCTGCGGGGCAACTGAGTCTTGACCCTTCTCCAATTGGAACAGTCCAGCCAAACTGCCAAGCCAGGTCCTCCTTGAACTGGAACACAAGCTGGGCCCAAACTGAGGTGGCATGGTGTGCAAAATAGCAATGGATTTGTATGCAGCCCTGAGAAATTACCACTGGCTGAGATTTATTCAAGAATTACATTCATCCCTTTTTGTATACTTTATTAACTTTCTAAAAGTGGCATTCTCTGAATTGTGACTCAAAATCTAACTTTGCCATTAAAGTGGGTTTTAAATTACAATTATTTAGAGGCCAAACTCGATATTACTACCTGCTCCCAATTGAAAGTTATCACTTATTAAATGTCAGAAGGTAACCCAATGTTATCCAGGCTTTCTAGTACTGAAAAATGAATTGAAGAATTTTTCACTACCAGGACATGTATAAGTTAAAAAGTACAGGTCCAACTTTTTTAATACACTGCACCCTCCCATATGGGCTTTTTAGGACCTACCCTAGGGGTGACTTATATGTACTAAAAATGAAGGTTTCTGCCTGGCAAAATGTTTATGTAGCCAGGTCGAAATGGCAGTTTAAAACTGACCACAAAAAGGCTGCAATGGCAGGCCTGAGACATGTTTGAAAGGACTACTTAAGTAGGTGTCACAATCAGTGCTGCAGGCCCACTAGTAGCATTTTATTTAAAGGTCATGGGTACAGGTAGTACCACTTTACTAGGGACTTAAAAGTACATTAAATGTGCCAGTTGGGTGTAAGCCAATCCTACCATGTTTAAGGGAGAGAGAACAAGCAATTTAGTACTGGTTAGCGGTGGTAAAATGCTCAGAGTCCTAAGGCCAGTAAAAACTAAATCAGTAAAAGCAATAGAATTTTTTTAGTTTTATATAGCGCGAACTAGACCTGAGACATCGGGTATCAGAGCGCTTTACATGAGCACCAGTTTCGTTACAGATGGACACATTCATTTTTTTGTTAGGCACAGGGAGATTCAGTGATTTGCCCAGAATCACAGGATGTTGAGCGTCGTTGACGAGACTCAAACCCAGTTCCCCAGCTTTGAGGTCAACCGCTCTAGCCCTAAGGCTACATCCTTCCCCTGATTGAAGGCAAAACATCGGAGAATACAACGCACAAGGATGTCAGGTCCAACACTCTGCTTCCGGCCATGAGCAGGAGGTGGTTTAGAGGGGGAGTGATACCCTGTGAGCAAGCCATGAACTTCACAGCATGAAAAGGCGCAGAAGGCTGGCCTATCTTTGCCCCCAGGCACACCCACAGCTCATGCTGAAGAATAAGAGACAGATAAGAAAATGAAGCAATCGCTTCTGCTGAGTCATCACCCCTAATGACCACTTCAGTTCCTTGGTAGGTCACAGGGAACCCTAAGGCACACCATACCAAGGAGTAAGTGATTTCACTGTCTGCTCTCCTATTCCACTTTCTTCAGGAGCTGGACTTGGCATTGGTCTCTCAGCACAGCTACTGGGCTCTGAGGAATCTGTCCAGATACGAGAGGTCCATATCTTCGGGACTCAATCCCCAGTGAATTATCCACTGGCTGTTCCTCTTTCTGTGGTTGTGGACTACAAGGCAGAAGGTTCATACTTGTCTGATCCTTAAGAACAGTATTGGTGTAAGTTGATGACACCCCCTTCCTGACCCTTGTGGATCAGGCTTCAGGATTTGCCCCAATGCTGTCTTTGATGCTTTCTCAGAATCCTTCTTTTATGCTATGAGTATAATGCTGAAGGCCAAAAAGACCACTGGGTCTTGTCAAAGTGAAATGCAGTGTTTGGTCCACCTCTTCAGCTACCAAATTCACCATTACAGCTCTTGACCTCTGTGCAACTTCCAAGAACTTAGGACCCCCCCCTTTACTTAGCTCACCCACTGCATATGCATTGTCAGCATGTAGAGCTTGGACAGTTTGAGTCCACTGACGTTCCTTACCAGCCAATTGATGCATCTACTATGCGGCACTACTCTGATTACTTCACTTTGGTTAGAGTCCCATTTGAGCAAGCTGTACAGAAATATACAATCACAGGTACATCTATAGCAATTACTATTTTTTACAGAGGAGGTTTGTCTTTGCTAAGGCTAGTCAAAAGTAATTCCAGCCTCAATATAAACTGGACATGGCTAACAGATAGAGAGCTGCTCAGCCTACTATAGTACTCAGACTATTGGTCAAACTCCTTGCCAGAGCTAAGGAACACGGAATTTGCGTCTGATTGCTGTGGGGTGAATAAAGGAAACTGCAAGAGAATAATTGAGCTTTTTATTCAATGCCTCTCTAAGAATGCCCACATAAGAAAATGCACCACCTTGACCCTTCCTTTATCCACATTACTGCTTCCTTTACAAGCCACACCGCTGGGAGGTATTCTGGCCCTGACCTCCCCCTGCTTTCAAGAAGCACATAGAAAATACTGTTGCTCTTAGGAAATTTTTTTCCCACTGGCTTTAGTACAACCAAAATGCGTGCCTTATTAAAACAAATTCAGTCTTAACGGCAAGGAGGGCAAGTTGCGGTCGCTGTCTCAGAAAACTCTATTAAAGGATTGTGTTGCGCTGTCAGTTAGGAAATCCACTCACTGGGGAAGGGGCGGGGAGGCATCAGAACCAGGGATTTTTGGCATCCTTATTTCGACAACAAATTACTTTTCATGCATTTTGGGGGTGCCTGGCTCTACAGTCTACTGCTTTTCTTTAGTCTAATATTTCAGTTACTATACCAATCCCCAAAACACTGTTTTACACTTGTAATTATTTAATGTGTAAAACTAGATGTTCTTTCCCAGTCAGTGATATACAGTGCACAATCTCCCTGCACCAGGAGATCTCTGGGCTCCACTCTGGTTGTTTTTGGCCATTGTATCTTTTCCTACCGTTCCTTAATCCAGATAAGTTTAAAAAACAAGCCTTACTAAAAGTAAAAAAAAACTAGCCACCCTTCTAGCGTAGCAGCAGAATACCCTTGCTCCACCTCCAACACAGATTACCAAGGAACTGGTATTTCTCAGAACAGGACATTTTTAGACAAAAAGCTCAAATGAGTAATATTAAATCTCCGCTCTCTTCACAAACATTAAAATAAGTTCAACGTGTTGACATCAGAAGCACAACTCAATATCTGCCTCGCCAATTAAATTTGGACACACCAAAAGCCTCTGCCCCCAGCGTGGCTTTGGCTACTCATTCAGTCTACAAATCAGCCCTAACCACCAGCATTGATAAAACAAGCATTGGCATAGCCAATAGGTCTCGCCTTTGGGACCTTATAAGTATTTAGTTATGCAGCACAATATCCTTGGTGCAACAACATCAACTGTTGCATGGCTAAACACTTATAAGGTCCCAAAGGCGAGACCTATTGGCTATGCCAATGCTTGTTTTGTTGCTAGCTGTGCTCTCTGTGGTTCAGTTCACACCCAATCAAGAAAGCTATTCTTCTGTGTTAATCTAACAACACAGTCCTGGTGCTTACCATTGTAAACTGCTAAGGTTAAGAAATAAACTTTCCTACGGGGAGTCATCATGCAGTCGCTCCCTTCCCTGAAGCAGTTCTGTTGCTGAACGGGTAGGAGGAATGCGAGATGATATGAACACGGAAAACATCACGCTGAATAATTTTAGCAGTAAGTGCAGTGTCAGAAAATGTATGCTACCTACCTGGAGAATCAAAGATCGGTTAAAACAGAATCCAAAAGTGGGCGGGGCTGTTTGGTTCAAATTCAACAGAAAGTTTTATGTATTTTTTCTTATATATAATTTTAACAGGCGTGGCCTACTTGTTGGAGTTCAGAGAGGGAGGCTGCAGTGTAGAGCGAGGGAGAGGAGAAACAGCGGGGGGAAGGAACTGCAAGGGATGTGTGAGATTGTGGAAGAGAGAAGAAAGGTCGGAGAGACAGTGTGAGAGGGAGATAAGAATCAGTCTGGGAACAGAGCCATGATAAAAACCCATGTGAGAGACTTTGGAAGTGAGAGAAAGGGGCGGTGAGACAATGGAAGAGGGAGAAGAGAAACCGTGTGAGAAAATAACTGCGTGGGATGTGTGAGAGGGTGGAAGATTGAGGAAAGGGTGGCTAGACAATAATAGAGAGAAAAGAGAAACTATGTGGGAAAGGAACTGCGAAGTGTGTGTGAGACTTTTGGAAGATAGAGGAAAGGGGGAGACTATATGAAACAAAGAAGCGACACAGTGTGGGAAAAGAACTGCAAGGGATGTGTGAGACTGTGGAAGATAGAGGAAAGGTAGAGAGAGGGAGAGGGAGAAGAGAAACAGTGTGGGGAAGGAACTGTGAAGCGTGTGTGAGACTTTGGTACATGAAAGGTAGGAGAAAAAAGGAGGAAGAGAGAGAAAATGATGGGCGAGTGGACCAACAGAGAGTGGAAATAAAACTATGCCAATTAATGTGTGGAAGGGGGAGAAGGAGGAAATCAGGGCAAGGGCGAGGAAAGAGCTCTGCCAATGGTTTGTGAGAGTAGAAAACAGATGGGCGAATAAACAATGATAGAAGGAGAGCGAAAGCTCCGTGCGAAAGAACTCTGACAATGATGTGTGAGACCAGAAGAGAAGTGCGGAGAGACACAACGAGAAGGAGAGGGAAAGAAAGTGTTTATAAGTGGAACTCTGAAATTGGCGCGTGAGACCCTAGAAGGAAAAGAATGGTTGGAGAGACAAGTAGAGAAGGGGAAGCGAAGGGCAGGAAAAGATCTCTGCGAGCCATGTGTGAGGCAGCGGAAGAGAGGGGATAGAAAGGCGAGAAAGCTGAGAATGGGAGGGGCATAACAGAGGGCGGGAAAAAAGAATTCTGTGAGCCGTGTGTGAGACCGTGGCAGAGAAGGAAAGGGAGGTGAACCGTGTGCGAAACAATGGAAGAGAGAGGAAAGAAAATGGAAAGTGAGAATAAAATGATTGGGGCATAATATAGGGCGGGAAAAATTCTGTGAGCCGTGTGTGAGACTGTGGAATAGAAGGAAAGGGAGGTGAGTCACGCGTGAGACATTGGAAGAGAGAAATTATGAAATAGTGGAAACGGAATGACAGTGATATAATAAGGGTGGGGGAAAAAAGAACACTGTGAGTGTGGGTGTGTGAGACCATGGAACAAAGAGGAAAGGGAGGTGAGCAATGTGTGAGACAGTGGAGGCGAAGGAAAGAAATGTGAGCCATGTGTGAGACAGTGGGAGAGAAGGGAAGGGAGATGAACCGTGTGTGAGTGGAAGAGAGAGAAAAGGGGAGAGTGAGAAGGGAACGGAGAGGGCGGGAAAAGAATTCTGCGAGACGTGTGTGAGACCATGGAAGAGAAAGGAAACGTGGGGAAAGAAAACCAAGAATGAGATGGGAATGGAAGAGGAGAAACAGAGGGTGGGGACGAAACTCTGGCAGTGGTGTGTGATACCAGAAGCGAGTAGGGTGAGACAATGAGCGAGGTGCAGGAGGAGACTTGAGAGAGGAAACTGGTTGCGAATAGGGCTATGCCAATGTACTCTCTAATGGGCACATGAGACTGTGGAAGATGGACCTATGGAAATAGAGTGAATGAGTGAGAGTAGGAGGGTGGGGAAAAAACAACAGAGTTGAAGTGGCCCTTATGCGAGCCAAGGATGTGTGAGATGGACGAGAAACGGTTGGAAGGAAATGGAGAGGTGCGTGTAAAAGGACTCGGAGTTGGAAAATAACTGTGTGGGCGCGTGAGTGAACTCTGCCAGGCACGCGAGGGAGGGGAAGAGAGGGGGAAGGGAGGAGAGCACAGAGTGCAAGAGAGCCTCTAGACAGGGCGAGACGGCGAACTGATGTGTAAATGGGGGAAAATGTCCGAGATGGGTGATCTCAGAGACAGGGGTAAGAGGCCATTAAAGAAAAGGGCATGGCCGCAGTCTGAGACAGGGAGAAGAGGCCAAGAAAGAAAGGGGCATAGCTGCGCTCTGAGACGGGGAGAAGAGGCCAAGAAAAACAAGCCCGGGAGTGGTGCGTGCGTGCGCACGCAGTCTTCACTTTTCAAGCACTGCACTCGTGCTTGTGGCGCGCCCCTGCTCGCTCCCGCAAGGTGGATGCCGCCACAAGCACGAGTGTGTGCTTGAAAATGAGCAGAGCGACGGCTAAAGGCCCTCCTATGCAGTGCATCGCATGCGCGCTGCATAGGCGAGACCTAAAAAAGTAGCTGAGTTTTACAGAGAACACCTTACATTAACAACAGTTAGACTGGAACTATTTGCACATATAAAAGTGCACAATCAAATGTATGCTAATTTATTGGCCACCAGCTCAGCCTTTCATTTCAGCACAAATCTGGCAGTTTTCCTGAACCCCAGATGTTCAGTCCTTAGCTAATGTAATCATACTGAGGCAATTTAACATCACAGTAGATAACATCGAACTTTCAGATGCAAAAGGCCTCGTGGAATCTTGGAAATGCATAGGTTTTAACCTACTTGGAGCTTATTTATGAGAGGCCTGCTTCACTTTTTCACCACGTAAATTGGTGCATGTGTGACGCAGGGCTCTCATAAAGATTTATGACTCCATGCAAAGCCACGCTGCGTGGCTTTGAGTGGGTGGCCTCATAAATCATGAGTATGGCGACGCAGCACAGATCACTGCGTCACCTTACTCTGAGCCCTGGAGGCTTTCCATGGGTGTTGCAGTGGCTTTCCCCACGCAACACTCATGGAATTTGACGCTGCACCAGATTTACAAAGTGATGTATGCCTAGGAAATCATCAAATCTGTAAACTTCTTGAGGTGAGGCGTAACGAGGAGAAATATGTTTATTTGTCCTCGTTTTTTCCTCTTTCCATGTGTGCTGCATTCTGTAGCACACATAAAAAGAGGAAACACCTCATAGGGTAGTTTTTGTGCAGGAAAGTGCCCCTTCCTGCACAAAAACAATCCTGCATGCAACATAGGCACCCTTGCACCATGGTGCAAGGGTACCTACGTTGGTGCTAGGCTGCTAAAATGGTGCCAGTACAGGCAGAAAGGACAGGAATGCACCATATGGCTTAAATACAGTGCATTCCTGCCCTTTCACTTTCTCTTACTTCCAAAGTGGATACATTGAAAATCTTAAAAATCTGACACTGAAACACCTGTCCCTTGTTGCGTTCAGAAATGTGATCTTACAATTATAATAACTTCCATTTTATATAGATGCTACTTCTGCTTTGCAGTGTGTTATTGCTACTAGCGGGGGTTACTATACGCAAATATAATCATACTCTCTTTTCATTGTGAAGAATGAAGAGAAGAGTTTCTTTCAGCAGAAGTCCAACTGGTGACCTGCAGGTCACAGCTGATGGCAGCGAAAACCATGTAATGCACTGAGCCAGCCAGACACAACTCTTTGCAAGACATGTAGATATTACAATGATTATTCATTACTTACTGACTTGTTTCTTACACACGCGTTGACAAAGACAATCAGTTTTGCATACACACGACAATGATGATGCTTACAAGTGGATAGGCAGAGACAGCAACAGCCTCACCGACATCCATGCACAGACGAAACCACACACCTACAGCCAACCTTTCACACTAACCAGCAAACAAGCATCCATGTACCCTGACACACAGGCACCTATACACAGAGACCACCAGGCATGCAGTCCTCCATACATGCAGTCCGAGCGGCATGAGTCATGTTAAGTTATGTTATGTTGGTTGCATGTATTGCGGCTGCCCGCGGCCCCCGCAGGGGGCCACCCTAAACGGGCGGCCCCTTTAGTGCCATTTGGGCACTTCCCCACCCCCCAATGATGTGCAGGACTCAAGGAGGAGTCCCCCTACCAGACGCGTCACTTCCGGCACGCAGAGGAGGTGGGGAGGTATTTATGCCTCCCCCGGCCATCTTGGCGTCCTCTTTGCGCCGGACACGCCGTCGTGCAGGGTTGGGCGATCGTCGTCGCCGTCGTGTCGCGATTCGCTGGTGGGGAGGCTGCGTTTTCGCGAGGTGAGTCGTTGCTGGGGTTAAGCATCCCTCAGACCCTACGGGGGGGCGCATGCTGGGGCTGGTTGGCCTGGCTATATTTGTGGTTCCCCCCTCCCTAGTTCAATTGTCTGGCGGGCTGAGGAGTGTGGTGCTTGGGGCCCCCTCTTGCCCTCACGGTGCTGAGCCAGTGTTGTGGCCTCCCTGCTGGCTGTTTCAAGCCCGCTTCACTTCTCTGTCGTTGCGGGGGGGGGGGGGGGCGACCATTGCGTCTCCGTTTCCAGTTGGGCCTGGGGGGGGGGGGGCCGAGTTGTGTCAGTGGTCGCGCCCCCCGCGCCCAGTTGATAAATCAGGGTGGCT
Organism: Calotriton arnoldi; assembly: GCA_963921515.1. Taxonomy (NCBI): domain Eukaryota; kingdom Metazoa; phylum Chordata; class Amphibia; order Caudata; family Salamandridae; genus Calotriton; species Calotriton arnoldi. The sequence continues at coordinate 1,133,000 of CAWUFW010002568.1, read as the reverse complement.
GCTAGCATCAGGATAAAAAGGGTGCAGTGATCTTTGCGCCGGACACGCCGTCTGGAGGGGGGCTCCTCCTCGAGCCCCGCATTCCGACACTCCGTCTCGTGCTGTCTGCTGGTCGGGGAATCGCACTACAGATCACTGGGTCGCGCTGTGCGAGGTGAGTGCGGGCAATGCCCCATGCCCCCTCCCCGGTCCCATATGGCCGCCCCCGCGGGGACCCTTTAGCCGAGACACAGGTCAATCCGGCATCGGCTGTAGGCTCGGTGTTCGAGAGCCGGGGCATGCAGGTGGGGGGGGGGCAGGGTCCAGTGGATCTGGTCCCAGCCCCTCATCGCACGGGCGTCTCGACCAGCAGGTAGCAGCCCGAAACAGGAGACGTATAGACCCCCGGGGGACGAGCGCCTGACAGACTGCTAAGACGGCTGCCTTTGTCGCCGCGCCTCGTGTAGTGCCTTGAGCCAGCGTCTTCTAGGCGGCAAGTCCTTGGGAGTGGGCACCCTGTGCGCTCCTCGGGCGCTGCGGCGGGGTGGCACAGCCCATACATGTCACGCGGAAAAGTGCCACAGTAGCGTCGGGTGACGGACAGGGGTTTGTAGGCGGCCCGGGTTGGCGTGCGGGCTAAGGCGTTATTGCCTCCCCCTCCCTAAGGCGACATATGGGGCTCCCCCCCCCCCAAGGCTGCGGCGCTACCAAGGGCTGGCGAGGGCGCCAACGGGCGCGTGTCTCTACCCCCGCTTGTGGGCCCTGTGGGCGGGGGTAGCCAGTTTCCGCACAAGTGGATCCCCTGGTGCCCTTCCCCCTCCCCTCAGGGTCAAGGATACACAATGCAGGTTTTGGGGGGTCTCACCAGAGGCGGAGGTTACCCGGCAATGGCGCGCGGCGGCCGGCAACATTTTTCCTCGGCCTTCCGCCCCTTGTTGTCCCTCGCGCCAGGGGCCCTTGGTTGGGGCCCGCCGGCGGCCTCCTGGCTGCTCTCTCTCGCGCGCTCGCCCTGGGGTGCGCTGGGTCCCCTGGTGGCGGCGCGGCAGTGGGCTGGATGCCCTGCACCCGACGGGGCATGGCGCGGCGGCGCTACTTTTGCAGCGAGCGGGCCCGCATGAGCTCAGTCAGGGGGGTCACTGCGGCACGGTGCCCCACTGTGGGGTTTCCTGGCCCCTCGGTGCTCCCGGCAGTATTGCCGTTTACGTGGTTGTGTGCCGGGTGGCCTCTCCGTCGGAGCCCTTTTCCGGCGTCGGGCTGACTCGGTTCGGCTCTGCGGTGCTTCGGTCTTTTCCCCTGGGGAACTCTGGGGTTGCCGGTTCGGGCCTGGGCCGCGCCACGCGCCTGGACCGGTCGGAGCACGTGGCCGGGAGGGAGGGGTTGCCCTGACCGTCCCCCCCCTCCTCAGCCACATGGGCAGCAGGAGCTCCGGGGGTCCTGTCCCAAACTGCGGTGCCTGGCGGGGGGGTGCATAGTTGTGGGACACCTCGGTGTTCAGCGGGTTTCCGCAGCGAACCTCCCTGGGCTTTCGCCGGCTCCGCGGTATGAGATGAGGGCGCCTTGCTGGAGGGAGCCCTCATCCCAGCATGCGACTTTTCATTGCGGGTTTGCCTAAGTAAGCAACCTTCAGGTTACATCAGCGTTGTAGTAGCGATGTGTATTAGTGAGGACCACGTGTGGGTGGCACAGTGGTGTGAGGGTGAGGACAGCTGGGGGACCTCCTCTGGGTCATGCTCCTGGTAGTTTCCTACTTGCAGATGGTTAAACTGGGCCGCGTCCCAGCGCCTGCTGGTAATGCGCATCAGACTGCGGTCAGTCGGGCCTTCGATTTGTCACCAATGCCATCAATTAACAACTTCGACGTATTACATAATGATCACCAGCCATGGAGATAAAGTTACATACAATGCATTGTAACGGTTATATTTCAAAACAAATCAATGCTTTCATGTTATGCACAGCGCCTCGGTGAGTCATGTCATCATTAGTGATGTGTGCTTTATATTGCTGGTATTCAGAGATGCGGAGAATTTGCGGTTAAATAATATTGCAGTTATGCCATCATGCGAGTCACTGAGCCTTAATCAGGCTTGTCGTGGTGATAACCTGAAAGTCCCGGTCAGGCCGGTAATCACCGCATTTCACGTAGGAGGCCCCGCGACCAACAACCATAGACAAAGATAACAGTCCTGACTTGCTGTAGGGATGATGTTACTTGCTATATTACATATCTGGATTCAATGAACGTAACAGCCAGATGCTAGTCGTGCGGCACACTATTCTAAGCACCCGTGGCTGCGGGTGGTGCAGGATGGCCTCTGTCGCGGTCTGCTCGTGGCTTGAGGGAGCTTATGGCACGTGGCACAAATGTGTAGTTGTGCGTGCCTCTTGGGGGTGCTCCACTGGCCACGGCTGGGAGGTTTGGTGGAGGTTCCACACATTGTTTGCAATGTTGTCCCCTTCCACTGGTGCATGTCACAGGTACTGTTAATCTTGCAGCCCTTGGTGTGTGGGGCAGCAGATGGGGTGGTTACCAGTCGACTAGGAGACCGATGCCCGCATCTGCAAAGAGTGTTTGCACTGGATAGGGCAACTCTGTCCCTCGTAATTCGGTAAATCTGTCTGTGCGTAAGTCCTGGTACAATGTAAGGGGTGCTCATGTAAGGCGCTCCGATACCTTCAGCTTGAGCATGTGCTAGATAGAACTGTGAAGTCACCCAAGAGCACCTTGCACTTTTGAGTAAAAAGTGACTGTTATACAAGCATACATGTGAAGATTTACTAGTGTCACTGAAATGTGGGAGCGAGTTGAGCACAGGTTCAGGACCTGTCTCTTTTCCTCTTTCTGTTATTTGTTACTTCGGATACCTCCCTGCCGGTGGTTTCAGGTTACGAACTGGGTGGCAGCAACCAGACGCAGAGGGAAGCTGGGTTCTTAGTAGGCCATGAGCCAGTGAGGGTGCTGTGACTCCTCAGCCCATGACGCTGCACAGGCCGCTAAACTTTGCGTATGGTGGGCTGCACCTGGAGCAGCGAGTGCGTTGCACAGTTCCATGGACAGCCATGCTTCATTTGCAGTGGGCATGAGGATAGTTGTGCTGAACAGGTGATGTAACAGGCACTCATGTATAGCGTTGCAATACCTTTGCGTGGCTCCATTGTGCTACATTCTATGATTGTGGAGCCAAACCTGAGCCAGGTGGTAGGGGGTAAGGGCCAGATTTGTGGGCTAAACAAATGTGGATGGGATTTGCATGGGCGCAGGTGGCTGTGTGCCCAAGGGGGACGGGGATCCGTAGGCCCCCACGCTTGATTCAATACTCAGGGCACCAGTGTTTCTTAACTGGTCCGGTGATTCAGGGTGCAGTCTGTGCTTATGTGGTTTACGGGGCGAGGCTCCGAAGTCTGGCGGTGGCAGCACGTGCATCTTTCTGCAATGGTGGCCTGGCTGCTGACCAGGCGATGCCAGGCATAGATGGAGCCTAATGTTTCTGTCCATTTAATATTTTGGACCCCTGGGTGCGGCACGTTGTCTGCTTGGTACTGTATCTCTGGGGAAGGGGTTTGATTCATTAAGCGAATGATGCCACTCTCGCAGAGCAGTGTGGGGCCTGGACAATAGTTTGTGTCCATTCCATCTACCCTTTCTGGCAGGAGCTGACTGCTGCAATCTCCGTCTGAAGTGTCAATTGTTGATTATATTATGGTTTCAAGTGCATGCAATGACAATCGACACTGCGTTCCTTTCAACACTTTACCCTGGATGGTAGGTGGTAAATTCAAGCTATTGGTATTCGTAGGTATTTTAGCTGAGTCGAAGGGGGATCGGAGTGGCTTTAAGACACCCCCCTGAACTTGACTAAGTCAGTTTGCCTTACATTTTCAGAGTCTGGTTTAAGGCCATTGTAGATAGGGGAACCTTTTACCACTTATTTTCAAACATGCAAAGCGCAGTGCCTAGGTGCTAGTGTGCCATGGCCTGCGTGGTGATAGTTGCGGTTTGGACTGTGACTGTCAGGAGGACTGTACCATGTGGCCATTCCAGTGTTGGGAACTGGAACACTGTGGGCACGGCACTGCGTCTGGCAGGGTGCATCCACGTTGCATGGGCTCTGCCTCCCTGCCCTGTCAGGGGTGCACAAGCCTAATCAGAGCCATAATCATTCCGGGCCTTGGCCCGTTGATGCATGCGTCGGTTTGTGCAGCACAGTTCTTGTGTCAGGGCTTTCTAGTGGTTTCGTTTGGCTGCGGCTGGGTTTTACACACGTCTACCTGTTTATTGGCTGGCGCTGCACTTGGTCATCAGTCTGTACCCTTGTACTGGGGATCATCCAGGGAAAGGGGCACATTAGGGCGTAGTCAGCCCAGAATATGTACAAACTGGCACGCGGTGCGTTAGGGTTTGTACCACACAGAGCTGGGGGTGTCTCAGTGGGCACACTCACTGGCCGTGCATTGTGCTTTGACCGGTTTGTTTAATCTTTTCATAAGGAAGAGATATGTGGGGTATCTAATTGCTCACAGCATGGCACATTAAGGTGGGCGCAAACCGGGTTGTTACCCATTAAATGTTTTATAATAAATGCTTTGGGGCACTTACAGCAGTGAGCGAGCTTCCTGAGGACTTGAGGGTTTGTAGCACTCCCCTCCCCCAGGCCACAGGGCTTTCAGCAGAATGGCCGCTGTTCAGAGGGGGATTTCTGTGCAGTGCTTGTAGAACGTCATGTACCATTAAGGGCATGTTCTACGAAAGGGCAGACCATTGGAAGCTGTCCAATAAAATCAACGTTTGCGGGTTCTTGGACTATTTCCACTGGCGCATTGTCTAGCTACTGTATTAGGGACGGCCCCAGTGTCAGTGACTATAGTTGGTTTTCGGATGTAGTCCCCAGTTACCGCCGGCATTTCTACTGGCCTATCGCTGAACGGACTGTGTGTCCGGGCTTTCCTAGTAGCGAGGGTAGAGTGTGGTGGTGTCCTCACAGCACTGGCGATGGCGTCCTTCATCCAGTGATTGCACCCATGCCGCACTTGGTAGTTGTACGTCACTCTGTGTCTTGCGGACTACATGCAGCGCCCCTATGGGAGACTGGAGAATACTCTCGCCGGGCGACAAGCTTATCCATGGGTTCCAGCTGAGCGACTTTGAGTTTCGCTTAAGTGCCTGCGGGCAGCACTGGTGTTTTGCGGGGCGAGCCCGGGGACCGTCGAGCTGGTTTGACTTGCCCTCTGGGCTGCCGGCCAGGCTCCTTTCAGGTATGGGGCGGCGGTGGCAGGGGTTGAGGGTCCGCAGCCAGTGTGTGTTCGGGCCCTGTCTGGCGTGCCGTCTTCTGACAATGGCGTTGTGAAGAACTTCAGCTCGTGGGCATTGGCAAACTTTGCCATGATGGGGGCTCCGAGATATGTTGCCTTGGGCTTTGGACACAGGCCCCAGTCTTTTGGCGGGGGTCAGCGGATTGACCCTGCACTGACATGAAGCCAAGTTTACTTCGCGGGGCTCTGCTCACACTAGAGGTGGGCCAAGTCCACACCAAGCACAGGATGAGAGTGCGGTGTCAGTCATATATGGCGATTCATGCGAATATGCCAGATGTAGCGAATATGACATCACAGACTTGGCCAGTGATAAGACCACAGTTCATCTTTTGTCCCAAGACAGACAATAGTTATGGACAGGCTCTGTTTTGCTAAGAATAGTTGCTTTGTCTCACTCGAGTGCCGCACATGTCTGTCGCGGTATAACAAGGTCAATTTTGTCTCCAACGCGGGTATTGTGCTCGGCCATTCCGTTGGCAAAGGGCTGCTGGTTTCTCCACCTAGCATGCGCGCAGGTGACCTGTCGGGATAAACTGCTGCTAGTGGTTTTGTTTGGCTACGGCTGAGTTTTACACACGTCGACATGTTTATGGGCTGGCGCAGCACTTGGTCATCAGTCGGTATCCTCGTACTGGGGATTTGCCACGGCTGGGTTGTTGACAAGAGTGTACATGTTTATGGGCTGGCGCAGCACTTGGCCATTCAGTCCGTACCCTCGTACTGGGGATCATACAGGGAAAAGGGCACATTAGGGCCTAGTCACCCCAGAATGATATGTACAAAATGGCACGTGGTGCGTTAGGGTTTGTACCACTCATAGCTGGGGGTGTCTCAGTGGGCACACGCACTGTCCGTGCATTGTGCTTTGGCCGGTTTGTTTATTCTTTGCATAAGGAAGAGATATGTGGGTATCTAATTGCTCACAGCATGGCACATTAAGGTGGGCGCAAACCGGTTTGTTACCCATTAAATGTTTTATAATAAATGCGTTGGGGCAACTGCAGCAGTGAAGGATGCATCCTGAGTGCCTAGGACTTGAGGTTTAGTAGCACTCCCCAGGCCCACAAGGCTTTCAGCAGAATGGCCACAGGCTCTAGCAGGTCAAAGGGGGATTCCTGCGCAGTGCTTGTAGAATGTCACATCCATTAAGGGCATGTCACTACTAGAGTGGAAGCTAGGTGGGTAGGGGATCCCGCCCCTGCCTGCGCTGGCCTTACAGCTGTGTGGAGCCAGCCTCATTTGAGGTGCGCCCAGGTGGAAATTGTGTACTTCGTAATGTTCATGACCAATGCGGTTTGTGGTACCTCCTAGCGGATCCACTGAAGGTGTACTGCAGCTAAACAGTAATCTGGGGATCTGGGATTCCATCACTGTTGAGGGTCTGAAGCAGCCAGGGACGGGCAGTAGGTTCTGTGCATCTGTGATCCGTTGGCAGTTAGCAAGCGGGGTGCGTTGTGTAAGTTATCACTGCACAAAAGGGTGAGGTGCCTCCAATATTGGGCACTAGACATATATTGTTTCAACCAGATTGACACCATTAAGGTGTTCGCCAGGGTTTTAAAGCAAAGTGGGCCTGTGCAAGCATCTGGTCAACGGGGCTAGGTAAGTGCACCCCAGAACCAAGGGTAGGTGACTTGTTCCTGCAGTTAAGCTCATATGCCCCGCCCTGTTAGCTACATTAACCCCGCTGCGTGGGACGCTGTCAGCCAGCATAGTGTGCTACCGTTCCAGGAAAGGGGGAACCAAGGTGCCAAGCACAAAAGGCTACTATGTAATAGAGCATTTGGCCCCTCCAGTGTCCACCACAAAAATGAACGGAGGAGGCAATTTTCCGCCACTGGGGCTGCTCAGGGTGGGCAGTGTTCCAATTCTAAGGACTCCTCTTCCCCACGGACTGCCCGAGGAGGTGAGGGCAGTGGGATTTGCAATGTTACCGGTATTTTCTCGCCCATACAGGGGCAGAAGGGTACATTGCAGGATTCAGCATAAACAGATTGGGGGGCGGACCGATAGACAATGTGCACCGGTAACCTCAAGAGCGAGTTGTAAGATCAAAATCTCGCAGCGGCAAGTCAGCCAAGTGACATGCGTCAGTTGGTTAGGCCTGAGTGTGTGCCGTGGCTCCAATAGCTGCATGAAAGATAGGTTTGGGGCACAATCACTGACAATTCAAGAGCACACACGGCACCCGGTCCAGTAGATGAAGGCCATATGCTCAGGTGCGGCTTGATCTTGTGGAGGGCTATTATTCCTGGAATAACAAAGTGCTAGGTCATTAGCTGGTTGAGCATCTAGGGTCACAGCTGGTTAGCAGGCATGTGTGTATCCGTGATCGAGCTTTAGTTAAAGCAAGCCTGGCAGGTGGCGTAAGTTGTCACTGCAGCGGTTGCTGTGACTGCAATAGTGTGCGCAAGGCGGACAGCCATGCTCGCCATGGTTTATTAACACAGAGGTCGGTGCACATGTCTGGGCACCCTCAACAAAGTAGGTGCACTCTGCTCCCTGGGCAGGTTACGGGTTGCTTCAGTTAAGCACAGCCAGAGTATTTAGCCTGGTAGTGGAAGCGGTCTTCAAGCATGTGTGCTGCTGTTCCATATATTGGGGAAACAGGTGTTAGGGAGCACGAACTGCTAGAAGGCCTGCAACTTCAGGTTGCAGGAGGTGGGAGCCACATCAGCTTGTAGGGTAATACAGCGATGTTTAAGAGTAGAGCTCCCTCCTGGGAGGCCATCAGATTCTTGCAGCGCATGCGAGGCACTGGTACATTCCCAGAGAAGGATAACCCGCTCCATGCGCTAGTTTGCAGAACAGGGGCTTTGACTTCATCAGGCATGAGCTATGCCGGGCGAACACCAAAGGTTAATTTGACAGTGTTGGGGTGCATTTGGCACATGTGGGCTTGGATCTGTTCCTACTGGACAGGAATGAGGCCCGGGAAATTGTCAGGTTGCTGTGAGAAAAGGAGCTGTTTTGGTGGGGGCTCTTTAGGCGACGGGGGCCGCCTCCAGAGCTGTGGAGGAGTTACAGGGCGATCTGGAAGCAAATGGGTACAGAAGAGTACCTCTGCAAGAGCACAATAGGGGTGCCAGAGCCAAATCCCAGGAGCCTCATGGGAGGGTCCTGGAACAATTACGTCGGCGCCCCGTTAGTCCTTCGGGCGGTTGTGGGCCTGAACAACCGGGGGCTTGCCTTGCTACGCTCCGCCCTGAAAGGGGCGTGAGTAATAGGGACCAATGTGTCACGTGATCCAGTAAGGGGATCACCCCCATAAGGGTAGCGCTGATTGGTTACTCCACAGTGCTTGGCTCATCAGGCGGGCAGGGCAGCATAGGTTGGTACAGCTGCCTGCCCTTGGATCGCCCGTAAGATAACCCACCATATTGCATACTTTTGTATGGAATAAACCTGCAGCACTAATTTTCCCAAACAAAAGTTGTGTTGTGTATTTATTTATGCATGCATACTCTGTTGTGGTGTGGGTGGGGTGTGTTGCCAATAATGGGACTATGCGGCTGCCCGCGGCCCCGCAGGGGGCCACCCTAAACGGGCGGCCCCTTTAGTGCCATTTGGGCACTTCCCCACCCCCAATGATGTGCGGGACTCAAGGAGGAGTCCCCCTACCAGACGCGTCACTTCCGGCACGCAGAGGAGGTGGGGAGGTATTTATGCCTCCCCCGGCCATCTTGGCGTCCTCTTTGCGCCGGACACGCCGTCTCCCACCCTACCGCTTACCCGGCGTGGGGTTGGCAGGCGAAATACATAGAACGTTGTAATGTTTTCTTTCTCGTTGCAGGAGGAGTTACAGGGCGATCTGGAAGCAAATGGGTACAGAAGAGTACCTCTGCAAGAGCACAATAGGGGTGCCAGAGCCAAATCCCAGGAGCCTCATGGGAGGGTCCTGGAACAATTACGTCGGCGCCCCGTTAGTCCTTCGGGCGGTTGTGGGCCTGAACAACCGGGGGCTTGCCTTGCTACGCTCCGCCCTGAAAGGGGCGTGAGTAATAGGGACCAATGTGTCACGTGATCCAGTAAGGGGATCACCCCCACAAGGGTAGCTCTGATTGGTTACTCCACAGTGCTTGGCTCATCAGGCGGGCAGGGCAGCATAGGTTGGTACAGCTGCCTGCCCTTGGATCGCCCGTAAGATAACCCACCATATTGCATACTTTTGTATGGAATAAACCTGCAGCACTAATTTTCCCAAACAAAGTTGTGTTGTGTATTTATTTATGCATGCATACTCTGTTGTGGTGTGGGTGGGGTGTGTTGCCAATAATGGGACTATGTGCAGTAGGCTGCTCCTCGTCCATCTGAAAGTGCCAGATGTGACACAAGTGTGGAAAGAATGAAACGAGGGAGAGAATGAGGACAAAGGGGCATATTAGCAAGACCCACGTTAAAATTATCGCCGTTTTAGCGGCAGGAAACTGCCGCTAAAACGTCGATAATGGGCTTGCTAATATGCGTTATAGAATTCCAATAGAAGCCCAGGTTAGATGTGCAGGACATCTAACCTGGGCTTCTATTGGAATTCCATAACGCATATTAGCAAGCCCATTATCGCCGTTTTAGCGGCAGTTTCCTGCCGCTAAAACGGCGATAATTTTAACGTGGGTCTTGCTAATATGCCCCAAAGTCTTTCGACTGGATTCATCTTATCCACAAGGAACAGTTGTGGTGGCAGGCCTAGAGCATCGGTGCATGAAAGGGGAAGGAACAGCAAGGGAGGCCAGTCTGTCAACATCAAGTGAAGCAATCAGTTGAGGAATTAGTACCTGAAGGAGAGTTAGAAATGTTAGACTGTTAGAGCCATCCCAGGGCAAACCAGGGAGAGCCAAGTATTCTTGCACAAATAACAATAGACAGAGACAGACACACGCAGACAACTAACAAGCAGGCTCATATACAGTCCACAGGTATTTTCAGACAACACAATAAGGCCGGTCCACTTAGAAGTACGGGGTGGGGGGTCAACTAGACAGAAAGAAAGAAGAACAGATCTTTGGATGAATGTTTTGTGTAATATTTAGACCCAATGCTAACTGGAGGTAGAGGAATCATTGGCGTCAATTCCTAATCGATCATTTGCCTCTCGTTATAAAAACACTTTAATGGAAATTATTTATTTGTGGGTCTTTATAGAGTTCTACAATCCAGTGGTATTCACCTCAGAGCACTGTGGGGACAGTAACGTAGAAGCGAGGGTCACAAAGAAATATAGAAGGGAGCAATCAACATGCGAGAGAAAGAAGGGGCATATTATCAAGGGCAGTATCGCCACTTTAGCGGCACTTTTTGCCGATAAAGCGGCGATATTTTCATCGCCCTATTAGCAAGCTGTCGCTAACAGCTGTTAGCGACAGCTTAATGGCGATAGCGGCCGTTTTGTTGCCGCTTTGCATGTCAGCGATAATTATCGCTAATGACATGCAAAGTAGGCGTTCCCAACTAAAAGAAACTGCAAACAGTCGCAAACACAACTTCCCCCTATTATCAATGCCCGCGAAGCGATAAAAAAAGTCATGCTAACCGCGATTATCGCTGGAATTTAACACCTGCTAAAAACTTGACTTACCTATTTTCTCAATGGGAGGTGGATTGTGAGGCTAAGTCCACCATGGCCTATCATCAAGGATTCCCCTATCGCTGGCGTTTTATCGCAGGATTTCCTGCGATATTCTCGCATTTCGCCACTATCGCTGGATTTTTTATCGCCTTGGAGATAAGCGTTGCTAATAACGCGCTATCTCAGCGAAGAAATCCAGTGAGAGCCGGCGATAAAATAAACAGCGCTAAGCGCGCTTTGCGATAATTATCGCAAATCGTTGCTAATATGCCCCGAAGTCTCTAATATTGAGAACACCTTCAGGTAAAGATCGATCTATTATTTCCACCAGTCTTAGGCATCTGATTGGTCATGGTATAAAGAACAATGGGGCATATTATCAAGGGACCATCGCCGCTTTAGCGGCACTTTTTTGCCGCTAAAGCGGCGATATTTTTATCGCCCTATTAGCAAGCTGTCACTAACAGCCGTCAGCGATAGCTTACTGGCGATAGCGGCCGTTTTTTTTATCGCCTTGCATGCCAGCGATATTTATCGCTAATGACATGCAAGGTAGGCGTTCTGTCTCTAAACTTCACAAAAACGCCAGCTAACCGCACTTCGCCCAATTAGCAAGGATGGCCCGGACCCGCCAAGCGATAAAAAAAGTGTCGCTAAGGCCTGTTAGCTGCAGGAATTTAAGACCAGAAAAAAGCAGGTCTTAAAAATGTGGATAAGACTTGGGCCCACATCTATGCATGTTTTTGGTGCTGGACTGCGCTGCAAGCAATGTTGCAGCGCTGCCCTGCGACAAAAATATAGGGGCAGATTTACAATCCCCCTGCGACATCTTTACAACACCGTTGCACCACTTATGTGACGCAGCGGCGTTGTAAACAATGCGCCACTATGCGACAGATTAACAACGTGACGCATCTAGTGAGATGCGTCACGTTTGTAAAGCCCTGCGCTACATTATACCTGCGTCAGGTATAATGTATGCAGGGTGGGCGTTCCGTCGCAAGGAAGCCCCGTAAAAGTGACGCAGTGAAATCTACAAGATTTCACTGAGTCACGTTTACGTCCCGCTGCGTCTTACGCCTGCTTGTAGCAGGCGTAAGGAGTGACGCAGCATTGCAAGTGTAGGATGCCCCTGAGCAGTGCTGGAGTAGCGTTGCGCTTGCGACACGACTCCAGCACTGCGTCACCTATACGCTGACAGATGCGTCACGCATCTGTCTCTCCTTGCGCCACAGTGTGCTGCATTGTAAATGCAGTGCATCCATGGTGGCGCAAGGGGTTCCTAACGTCATGCAAAATAACTGGCGCATCCCTGCTGATCTGTAGGGATGTGCCAGTTATTGTAAATCTGCCCCATAGTGCAGGAATGCGCACCATCACTAAGATAGTGCGCATTCCTGTGCCCCAGTCATGAAAAGTGTTTATGCGCTGCTACGAGACAGCGTTGCAACACTTCTCATCACGCCCTCCTTGCAACAGCATGGATGCGCTGTACTCACTGGACAGCGCTCCAGGACGCAAGTAACGATGGTGGAGTGTTGGTGCGGAAGGAGTCAACGAGACGTTCTGCGGTGGCCTGGATCCAGCTGCGACGGGGTGCGATGTTGGCGCTGGCGACCGGTGGGCAAGGTGAAGACGTCATTCATCCAATGATGGTAGTGCAGGAGAGTCTGGTGTTGTGGCTGTAGTTGAAGTACCCGCTGGCGGAGGTGACGTGCCCAACTGTGTCCTGCTATGTGACCTGTTGAGGTGACTTGCTGCTTGCGTCTGATGTCGGTGACCTTCCCCAGGAGGGTGTGGTGCTCTGGTCACTGGGGTTGCCCAGGTGGAACTTGAGTGCACCGAGTTGGATGTCGTTGGTGGATGGGAAACCCTGGGGTGCAATGAGGTCCTAAATGGGATTGGACAATGTGGGGGCACGGCCCGGAGGGCCTGCACATGAGGGTGCCGCAGATGATGTTCTTGGGCTTGGTCCGGATCTGGGAGTTGACGTGGTCCATGGTCACCTTTGGCACATTAGAGTGCGTCGTCAGTCGGAGTGTGCCCCTGTATGTGACGGCAATGCCTCCCCCTTGACTGTCGGGGTGCTCCTTGCGGGTGATACTGCAGCCATCTGTGATGGCGAAGGCGAAGTCCGGTACGGAGCAGAGGTAGGTCCTGGCAGGCGAGCTGGAGTCCAGGGTTGATGGCGAGGAGGGTGCAGGCGTCGTAGCGGTGGAGTGGCCAAGAGGAATGCTCCTTGGTGCTGAGCGCGGTCCAGGGGCTGACGGACGCAAACGGCGTAGCCTATGGGTTGCCTTTGGTACGGGAGACGACCATTACAATGCAGGCAGTACATCGTTAACAACGCAACTCCGACAACGCGGGTGCCTTAACATCGCATTCGATTACAAAGCATTGTGAGGTCAGTTATGGGGTAATTTTAACTTTTTCATGTGTGAATGTGTTTTGGATGTCAAAAATGAAAATTGTTGTTTTTCTGGGGGTCAGATTTGAAAAATGGGGTGTGCTTTTGGGGTCAAATATGAAATTTGGGGTGTATGGGGGGGTCAAATATTAAATTTGGGGTGTATTATGGGGTAAAATATTAAATTTGGGGTGTGTTTTGGGGTAAAATATGAAATTTGGGGTGTATTTGCGGGTAAAATATGAAATTTGGGGTGTGTTGTGGGATAACATATGAAAAATAAGGTGTGCATTTGTCTCAAATGTGATTTTCCGGTGTGTTCTGGGGGTTCTAAAAGGGATTCAAGGGTTCATGTTAGGTTTTGTTGTGCAAAGGTTAGTGTTGGGTTGCACTCACTAAAGTGGGAACAGTGATCTTGATGTCTCCGCCATGCAACACCTACCCTACTGTTACAATGTGCCTAGTATTAGTATGCATTGGAATGGAATGCGAGGTCATGGCATGCGTCGCAACTACGTATGTGCCTTTGGCACACGAGTGGTTCGCCCGCAGTGCATGGGCGCACAGCGGACAACAGTGAGAAGGGCGGGGGGGTCTGGACAGCAGTGGGGTGGTAAACGCCGGAAAGAACACTGGATGGTGCATGGACGCGGGGATGTGCGTGTGAGCGGGTGTTGTGAAAATTTATTGAGGGAAGTCTTACCTCCAAGCCGGGTCCCGTGTCTTCTTAGCTCCTGCTCTCCTGCGTCTGCTTCCAGGAATAGGAAGTAGCCAGCCAGGCTCCCTCCCTGGAGTCAATCACAACGCTGCCATGCAGTGGTGGGATTGGTAATTGGCAACAGGACAAGTCATGCAGCCCGGGACCCGGAGTGGTGGGCATGTTCTCCATGCAGGCTGTAATGCAGCCTGCATTGCGAACAGGGAAGTGTGCATGACTGCATTGGGCAGCCTGAGTGGGCCGAACAAACAGTCGTTGCGCACTTGAGTGGGCATGCCAATCCGCCCATGCCCTGCTCTGTGTTTGGAGCAGTCCTAGCCACCCTCCCCCCGAGGATACATAGCATGATTACATCAGTTAGTTAGCCCTTGTGTTCCCCCTTTATAAATGATTTTTTGGCTTCTCTGAGCCCTCACTTCCTGCCGCTGCTGACCCTGCGGCCCGCACCCCTGTCCTTGCCGATTCCTGCCTCCCTGCTATTCGATCCTCCCCCCTTCCCTCATTGCGCAGCGGACACGCGCTGCTGACGCACGCTTGGTGCGCCTAATACAAGCCCGTCTGCGCCCGTCCGCAACCCAACCACGACCAGCGCCAGGGACCCTGGATCACGGGCCACCCACTGCTACAGCACAGCCACCCTCCATGCACTCAACCCTGGAAAAGTTAGAGACTGACAACAGGCCTCGGCTAACACGACCCACGGCCAGTTCTCCTGCCTCCACTGCCGCCAGAGCGTAATCACCACCCCGGACTCCAACACAGCCGACGCCAGCACCGGCGACACCCTAAGATGCATCCTCCTCAACCTGTGCTCTGTGCACAAACACGCCGTGGAAATCTGGAACCTACTCGACTCTCTCTCGCCCGACATCACCTTCTTCACAGAGACCTGGACCAACGCCTCCTCCGCACCCGACATCAACCTCGCCATCCCGAACGGATACAAGATCCAGAGGAAGTGTAGGAGAGTAGGATCTGCTTCACATGGGTACCCCCACTTTTTGCTGATGCTCCACTGTTTTTCGACCTTAGTCTGGCTGGGGCCCTGCTAATCAGAACCCCAGCCTAGCTGCTTCCTCTCTAAAATGGTTTCCATGTGCCTTAGGCACATCTCTGATTGGAATCTGGAGTGCCCTTATAAGTCCCTAGTATATGGTATACTATGTACCCAGGGCATAGGTACCTCAGAGGCCTACCAGGGGCTGCAGCATGTATTGTGCCACCCCTGGAAGGCCATCCAAAATGACACCACAGGTCTGCTACTGCAGCCTGGGTAAGGTGGTGCATGCACCCCTTACTGTGATATAGGCTACCTATATCACTACATACATACACACATATAAACCTATAAGTCACTCCTATGGCAGGCCTTATCAATCCTGAAGGCAGAGTGCGTGGTTCCTATGTGAGAGGGTGCCCCTGCATGAGCTGGGCCCCTCTGCAGCGTTCGGAGACCCTTCTCTGATGCTGTTTGTAGTGCAGCCTGACCATATACTCTTAAGCGCATTATAACCTCGCGTTAAATGCTAACTTTGGGATGGCTGCACGGAAACATGTCGTGTTTGGTGTCAAACATCTTGGAATACTACCACCCCGCCAGTTCTGGCGGCGGGGGTAGCATTCCACCCTTCTAGAGGGAGAGACATGTACACACCGGTATACCCGGTACTGACTTTCCAGAGCCCTGGCATCACAAAATGGATGC